>CANUEZ040000137.1:5155000-5755000 GCA_948099385.1 Fasciola hepatica
ATGTGCCCCAACTAACGAAATCTACTAAACTGGATACGCTGTGACAGAACATTCTTCAAACTGGTAGCCAACACCCCGTTTGACATCAGCATTCATTACTCTGCCGATCCATCTAATCTCAGCGATACTACGAAAACATCGATGGTCGAAAACTTCAAGACAAAGAACATCTTCCATTCGCAGGTCCCAAGTCTTTCGACCATACAACAGAACTGGGCACACCGTGGCACAGTACACACGACCTTTCAACTTTCATGAAATATCAAGTCAGTACCACAAGTGCTTCAGTCCAGCGTACGCCGATCGAGCCTTGGATAGTCGCATGCACACCTCTACTACTATTCTCCCACCCATCATCAAGCTGCGTTCGGTGTGAGTGAAGCGGTCGATAATTGCTAGCACCTTCCTATCAAGCATCAAGCTCGGAAAGTTGACGCCCATTTTTGCAACATCACTTTACATTTTGCAAGTGCAAAGCGGATTCCGAATGGATCTACAGGTCTTGTGAATCTGTCTGGTGCTTGTTGCGCGTGTTCCTTAGATTCGAAGAAGCCAACGAAGTGGTCGGCATAATCTAGGATGCATAGCTTTTCACCATTTGAAAGTTAGACGCCCACTTATTTGACTACTAATGAAGGATTCATAAGAATGATGCTATGATATGAAAAGGCTATTGTTTTTGCTGGGTTTATCTTCATATGACCCTCACTCAAAAATGGGATTTCTGAAGGGGTGGGGTTAGTGACCAATTAGATGCTTCTGAATGAAGAATTTGACCGATGTTTGTGAATTTCGAACCCGAGGTCAGCCAAGATTCATAGTTTGGTGTGATAATTGTTTGAACGTCGCCAATCATTTGAGGAGTCGTCCGATGATATGCCTACTGATAACACTACTTGTTTTAGCGACTCGGATTCCCGACTGTCACCGGTTCCAACCCATTAGTCTACAAGGGCGGGCTGCCACTTGAAGTGATCACTCTGCCCCACCTCTCATTTGTCATTTTCAGGTATACCGATGTTGGATATGGGCGCCGAACGACTACCTGTATTAATCGGATTGTCACGCGCGTTAGACCTGGTTCTCACCGGGCGTTCGCTCAATGGTACGGAAGGACATCAGTTTGGTCTCGTGAATCGGCTCGTCAAACCTGGCACTGGTAGGCGTCCCACGTTTCATTGTTTACCCGTAAAATCTGATCCTCGAATAGAAGAACAACCGTGTGTAATGAAGATTTTTTGAAAATTTTCCACTTCTTTTATATAGTGTATAACAAAAGTATAAAATTTCTGGATGGGTACATGGCTAATTACAGGCTGCCGAAAGGAAAAGTGACCACATGGTTGAAAGATCAAAGGTTTCATATAACCTCCGCTAACAACATTGCATTTTTCTTGTCAGTTCTTGTCAAACGTAGTGAACAAGGTAGGCCGCTTACATTAAAGAAAACTTATTAGGAACGTAGTTATTTATATTTGATACGCACTGTTTCAAGAAAAATCATCATCGTTCCCCTCAGGATATCCTTATTTGAATAATTGATTGATTGAAAAACATACAAATAAGGACTACGGAAAGTTGCAGTTGGTCGGCCGCCGTGTGATCCAAACCCGATAATCCGGGGTCTGTAGTTTGTCGTGATCACCGTCTGACCACTGCTGATCAGCATCTGAACTTTCTGCTAGACTCAGTCAGCACGCTATCTCTATGGTTTAGGCACCTCACACCCACATACGTCTTTTGATAGATATGAAAGTCAACAATCCTGTAGAGTGTGTTGTATGGAGCTTTACGCCATTCTGGTCTGTCTCAGTCCGGACGTTTGAGCAGTTTGAGTTTTTTCTCTCGTCTCTTCTGAGTTATCCTCACATGTTAACTCCGCGCGTTTATCGATCCGTAGTCAGCCGATTTCATTCGTGCGAGCACATGTGCGCCCGGTCTGCTCGTGTACGTGTGTGAACGTTCACAGTTTTCTAAAAAAACTCATTTTCGTTCATAGCACGGTGATCTTTTCCCAACATCCACATCCACGTGAATGAATTGCTATTTGATGGACTAGTGCCCAAGTCATTGGTCTTTCCCTATTATATGACTTTACTTGAACAGTTTGCCTTTTTGGCTAGTCATTTGCAAAACACCGAAACTACGGCAAGCTTAGTAGCGGGGACTTGGTTGTTTTTATTTCTTCAGTCTTCTCTCCTGTCATTCGTAACCTCAGCAAAATGTTCCATATTCACGTGATCACTGATAACGTATTCTTTTCGTGAATTCGTTGTATTGACGGAGGTTGAGACTCCTAAACATGCAATTTCGACGAACGCTTTTTCATGATTCTGCAAAAAATTATTTTTGCCTATTCTACCCTTGGCCTCTTTCGTTCCGCTTTTCTGTGTGGAATAGTGGTGACCGAGCCGTACCATTTGCATGCGATCGTTTTTTTCATGAACTGAGGACATCCGCGGTGCAACTGAGCGAGTAGCAATAAACTGGCATTTTGTTTTAGAGAAAATGTGAGAAATCGACGTTTTTCAGAGTTGTGGCCCCCTTTTTCGATTTATATGAACAGCACTGTATACAAACAACGTCCATGAGCATTAGTTGTGTTATAATTTAATAACACACCATCTACCTCAGCACATGAGTAGTGGCCAGTCGCACCGTTTTTTCAAGAAAAAATTTTCATGATCATCTTATTTATTTCATGCATTCATTTCGAATGTTTTAGCCGTTGGAATTGCCGTAGACTTGGCTAACGCGATGTGCAACTTGCCGGGTCAGAAAGCTCTCCGAGCCGACAGAAATGCAACGATCCGAGCCGCCACGTCAAATCGAATGTACACTGAGATGATAAAAGAGTATCGTACTGCTTTGAATGCACTGTCTTCCGAAGGTATTCCAGGTTCGTTCATACCCAGTCAATTGGATGCCAGTTATTATCAAACTCCATGACCGCACGTACACAAGGCCTTCACACGTGTGTGTGTGTGTGTGTGTGTGTGTGTGTGTGTGTGATTGACTCCATCGTGAAGTCAACTGCAGTATCCTAATACCCGTATTTCCACAATCGAACCATTTTTTCCGGGATTTGATAAAGTACGAGTGATGTCGCTGAGTTACCGCTAATGCGATAGAAATTCAAGCTTTCAATGGGTCCTACCAGATAGTTATATTGATTGAGATTTATCTTGTGCATGGATCGTTCAACATACTTTTATTTCCCCACAGACTCCCTGTAACTTGCTGTCTGGCCGTTCGTGACCATACCTGATGTATTGGAATCTTAAATATCCATGGCTGAGACTCATGAGCACTAGTCATCCCTAATAGTACAGTGGCTTTAATAGGGCTCATTTCGACTACACTCATCACTGGTCAGCGAATCACAGTTTGAAATGCCTGTCGCTAGAAAACTGGTGGCTGTTGTTAGTGGTTCACAGTAGACTGGAGGCCCTCATGAGGACCTCGAATTCCACAGCACGCTTGGTTGGATGCCTTGCTGGACTTCGCCCAAGTTCATAATCAGTGGCGTTACGGTCTGAAAATACTCAGAGAGAGTACTCTTGATTTCTGCCATACAAATGTCCATGACGCCGTTGTTTCAGGGATACTCGGTGCTCGTGGTCCTTCTTCGGGTCGATTTGTCTTGCTACGTGAACGCTTCACACACCGTTTGGCACTATCCGTTTCTGTTCACTTTGCTCAACGTTACACATCCAGATGGATTTCGGTGTTTCATCGCGCGCTTACTACAGTTTGTATGTTGATAAGCATCATAGTGGAAAAGAATTACTCGTCGATTGAAATTAATGCGCCCGCACTGCAAACGAGTATTAGCTCCTTCCCAGACACAGTTGTCTTTGGGGTCGACCCAGGTAAGCAGCTGAGTTCCTGTACGTAAATATGTATATGGGAAACACGAGACTCAAGACCGCCGCTTGTGTCTTCGATCACACGTAAGTCGCTCGAATCAAACCATGGTTTTGGTAGAACAATTTCGTCCTCTATGATCTCACTGCCTACTAATTCACGCTTACTACAGTTGATTGAAATAACTGCGACCGAAAGATGAAAGCCTATCCTATGTAGACGAGAAGAACTAATTGCCTTGTTATTCTTACTCTGGTAGACACCTGAATCTTGTGAAAATTTAATCTGTTCTGTTATACTGCTCAATAATGTAATCCGTAGTATGCACCTGATGAGAGTTGGTGAAATCCATCCGGTTCCAAGTTATGCAGTGCTATTGTGGTGTGTTTTAATTCTTGAATTCATGTAAGGTTAATACTGTGTAATAATTTGCAGAACACAAGTGACAATTGGGAAGCATGAAGGTAGCCTGATGGCAATCATTTTGTAACCGTATGTTATATATATATATATATATATATATATATATATATATATAATGGTAGAATTTTATTGATTGCCCTGATGAACTATATGGTAATGATGTTAAGCACGTAATGATTTGCTTTATCAACGATAGAAAATCATGACAACTATATTTCCCGCTCTGTCTTAACCCCAATAAGTCGGACATATTTGTCTCATTCAGGAACTAACGTAAATAACGTGCTAGTAGGGACGATTTGTTGCGCGTGGGACTCTAGCCTAAATATTTCCTTTCCGACGCGACAAATGTTACTCTTTGGTAAACCCGGTGTTCATTCTGCACACTGTTCTAATCTACAAAGCTTATTGTTTGTCGGTAAAAAAGACTGCACAGCCTATTTGAATGTATCAGTCATTTTTCCACTTCCTCGGGTTACAGGAATGTTTTCCCATAGTGAGTTTCCCTGTCATGTTCTATTTACCCTCGTTCTTTTGCTTCGGATACGAAGAGAACATGCGTTTCGGGTTACTTTTCATTTTCTAACTGCGAGACGAGGCTGTGTGCGCCAAAATTGTCTACGTTTCGCATCTGTCGCTCGCAACATCCCCAATGTATCACTGTCTTCGTTTTTTATGAAAAATTGAAAAATCGCAATGTTTGCCCGCGGGAGCACAAGCGTCCTCATGTTCCGGCGCGAGTCGAGGAAGTTTTACTAGTGCGGAAGAGTTCTGAACTGTTTCACTGACACAAACATATAATTTTGAACCGAGAGAAGGAAGTTTTCCTTTGGGGACATTGGGGCAGAATGTTTTTCAACCTGAAACTCGCATTTCACACGGTAATTTTCTATTCTTATAGCATAACGCTGCTAGACCAGGTGAACTATATATTCAGTGTTTTCTCCTCGGTATATTTTTGAACTGGCGTTTTTCACTGGGGATGAGATTATTCCCATTGTTCTTGTCAAAATCTTTGCATCTCACAAATGCTTTCAAAACGTGGCTAGATCTGTGCTAGGTGGAATATGCCGATCTGTTGGCCCTATCTTTCTGTACTCTATTCGCATGTGCTAGATGAGACTAGAAGAGGCGAGGTGGCGGTCAAGCTATCACTTGTCACCGCTGTTGCACTTTGTCCTGCCCATCCGGTTTCCAACGGGTAGTTATGATTGACTGCGTGCTTCAGTTGAATCCTATATATGTATTCCACAAGGAATTTTCTCTCATTTTGTTCCATCGTGTTTCGCAACAAAATAAGGATTTTAGCGAAAACGTCATCCACCCGTCCGTGTTCATTAGCGTAGGTTGTTACTTTGTTACTAGAACCTTGCACTAACCTCAACTGTCTACTTATTAGAACTTCATATGTCAGTTTATTACCGTCCAGTTCTAGGCTAAGCGATTTTTTCATTATCATAGCATCAACACAAACACAGATTCAGTGTTCGTTGAGTTCTGTGTCCTTTTCCAAAAGAAAAATAACCCACAGTTCTTTTCCCTCAGGCAGAACGAGCAGAAGCGCTGATTTTTTCCAGTCCTAAGACTTGTTTTCATGTAAATGAATTGAAAAAAAACAATACTGGGTGGAGGGGGTGGGGTGTGTGTGGGGTGGGAGAAGTACTACGGTCGCTACTGCTTGGTCTCGATCGCTTTTTGTCTACTGTCTATCTCTTCAAGCACGCGCGTAAGCGGCTACTTTTGCGCATCTGACGTCCCAACGACCACGACTGCTGCCGCTACTGATGTTGATAGTATCAGTCATTTGTTGTGTACACTCGCCTGCTTAGTTCCCAAGGGGCATACTGAAAGAATTCCGGACTGGCACAATTTGCACTCCACAAACGATGGAAATATATGCAGCTTGGTCGGATCACATCTGTCGGATGTTCCTTGTCGGTGGTTCACATTTGGCCTCCTCTTTTCCTAATTCCCATCGGTTCATTTATCTTCTCATCCCCCACCCCACGACGCTTCCTATGAACTCTCCAGTATTTCCAGATGCCCTTGAACGTGGGATACTTTCGAATAAGAAAGTCTGGTTAGCAGACTATCTTATTTTGAATCAGATATAGTAATGGTAATGTCAATGGGAATTTTTCGCTTCTCCTCCGTTTCTAGATCTATACGGTTGTTTTTATTGTTTTCGTCGGACGATTGATTGTCGTCAGATTGTCGTCTCAAAGCCTTACACCGCGTTCTTTGTTTAATTTCAGTCTAACAGAGTTTTCTAATTTATCGGTTTATGTTCGAATTGGTGACCATTTGAAAGCAACTGACTGATCTCCAAGTCACATTCTTCAAGTTGAAATTATTGACTTTCCCCAATTCCGCGCTTGCATGTGGATGTAGTGGAGAGGGTTATGCTTATCATCACAAAGACGCACACCGCTATCACAAAGAGAACCAGAAAACATGACAGTCAAGTAGTTGGAGTATAGTATCCCTGTATATCAGGATTGGTAACCAGTCAGGCGGCTTTGGCATGCTGTGTACCATCAGATGGCTGCAGTGATGGCAGGATTCAGTATAAGGACATCTGTCAAGTATCTTCAGTGCTTCGGGAAGCTGATCGCACTCACCGAAATCAGGTGTAAGTCGTACAAATCGTTGATGTCCATTTCGGTTGCTGGGATTCGAACTGTAGCGCAACAAAGCATCAACGCAAAAGTAACCGTGGGTGAGTTATTGATCGGTTTAGTACGGCACTCGCAACATCTTCGCAGCTGATGCATTGCTGGATTTGATCTTTGAGTTAATTGCTAACTTGGCGAGCAGTCTATCGGAGCAATACAAAAAGCACTCCGCCCGGAAAATGTTTCATAGCAAAAGATTCATGATTGCAGTGGGCATGTTTTTCCTGGGGATTTTGGTGCTGTCAAGCTTCCGCGAACACTCCGAAAATCAACAAACAATGGGCAGGATTTACGTTTTTCTCGTCTGTGTATGTCCATCCTCTTTGAGCAAACTTGGCTTTCACCTAATCGTTTGTTGTTTCATGCTAACCATGTGGTTGTTTCGTAAGCTTTACCAACAATCTTGTCCATTTATCTTATCCAATTAGTTGATACTATATCGCCACGAAAAATCAGACACTATGATTTATTTTATCCCGGCAACAAGCCCCATATTTTTTCCCGCTTTAGCGGTTGTACATTCGAACTCATACTACTGACAAGCTCACCGTTGCTAATGTGACGGTCCTCAGTTTTCATTTATTCATTTCGGTCCCTAACTTTTCCCTAATATCTCTTCTTGTTCCTATTCTTTTATTTCAGGTATTCAGAGGCTTGTGACAGAAAGAAATTCCAGATTATCGTAAAGTTACACGCCTGGTCTCTTTCATCTGCTTGTCTGTTCGAGTCTGGAAACCCAATCCTCGATCGTCTTTTGTACGACGGCGCCAAATCGATGTCATCTTTTTATTCACAAGCTAAACTTCCGACAGGGCCTCCAAGGACACTTACCACTCCACAAATTTTCACAGTTCTTGTACGATCGCGTATTTTGTGGTCCATAAAGATCTTTGGTTTGAGAGGTTGATCATCTCAGATTATTTTTGTATTGGAATGAAGTCAGTCGATCAATCGACTGACATATAGATCGGTGGGTAAGTGAATAGATCTTGCATTCATCCTTGTGGAAAGAGCCTCCGAAGAAGAGCTATCAAGTGGCCAGGTGATTCATGATATTCGTTGTTATACTTTCAACATTTTTTTGAAGCATTTCGCTTCGATTAAGGTGATCAAAAAGCTTGCCAATCATCAGATCAAGACACTGGAATCAGTCGTTCACTTCGAAGTGATCAATCGACTTGATGAATTAAAAAGTTGAGTGTGTGTGTGTATGTGTTTCCGTTGTTCTGGTGCACAGACCACAATAATGGAATCACTATGTAACTAACAATTATTGGCCAATAACTGGAAATAACCTGATTAGCTTGATATACTAGTTGCGTTTTTCACATTACTGTTCACTGACTAGTTAGCCTAAGTAAACGATCATCAGTTTGGTCAACCATATAACGCACGCACTGTGCAACGGTTTTGGCTGTTGTCTGTCATTGAGAACCCACATCGAATGACAAAGTACTCTGAGTATGAAATCAAAGGATACATCGAAATGATAATATCAAATCGACGGAAAAATTGCGGGGACATGAGAACGCCGTTAGTGGCCATATCTCTCGGTATCTTTAATCGTTGAGTAACTGAATCTCTTGGATCCCATCTAAGACCCCCAAGCCCTCCACCATCTATGCGATCCCACTAGTTAGGCTTCTTGTTTTATGTACTAACCATTGGTAATCATCTAATAACAACCCGGCCGGGAGAACATTGCTGGCCGGATCGCGGTTAACGAGCTTAGGCAACATGGTGATTCTCTGAATAAACATTCCCGTCCCACGGGTTTGATGCCTACCCTTGTAACTATTGTTTTTTAAACAAAAAGCTATTGTTGATCGTTTTTTTGTGGGTACGTTTTGTGTAGGGAGACGATAACAAATGCCGGGTCATCCGCTGTAACTTCAGTGGGTTGTTCTGGCTGATCGTAAGGTTGAATATTCATCGCGCTCAATCTACATAGGCACTCCGTTTCTCCTGTTGAATTCTCTGCCAACTGTACTACTTACTACGCATGATGGCAGAGTTTCCGGTTTGTCCCAACAACAGGACATATAATCATTTGAACAATTCTGAAAGTATGTATCGTTTTAGCGTTCCGCAATGTGCATATGTGTGGTGGTTTTACCTCTCTTTTGTTTGTCTGAACGGTAGGGAGTTAAGGCGGTTCTAGTTTATTGAAATAACAGTGACTATTTGTGGTTACCATGGGCAACTTTACAACGCATCAGACACGCAATATCACATTGTGGGCTAGATGCCGAAGCATACTGCTGCTCCTCAGGAACATATGATTTTAGCGCACGCCTACAAACATTCGCTGCGGGACGACGAGAATCACGGGATCTTGTCATGATGTTTCGAGGTCGACCGCAAACGTACAGTGTGTCCGGTTTGTATGTGTGTGGATGTGCGCGCGCGTGCATGCGTATATTTCAAAATCTTTAGAAGAAAAACAATTTCGATGCACCTAAACTTCCTTCCGGTGATCAGTAAGTAGTTTTATCAGTCAGTCACAGAGTTCCTCGGAAATTCTCTATCGGGATCTTGACCACAGTTCTGAATAAGTTCGTTTCAAACTCTACTATGATTGGTACTACTGTTCTTGTAGTGGTGTTGATCTTAGTGCTTAGAGTAGTTGACCATAATACTGGGCCAAAATGCTGTACCAACCGAACCGTATTAATAGCAAAATAATTGTAGTCATCTGTCTCCCTTTCCTAATATGTGACAAGAAGATATTTTCAGAGAAGGGCCGTGGTTAATCGAAGCTTGCTAGAAAGGACGTGTGACCGGCAGCGGTGCCAAAATTCGGTCCGGGAACGTCATGGTATGAGGCCCACAATGATGACCGTTTTGCCGTCGCACCGCATGCGTAGATTCATGAGATATATGATACATAGATAGCTCAGCTGAAACGCTATAACCATGTGGTTGTGACGACAAATTAACTGAATGGATTTAGAAAGCTTGGATAGATGTGTCAACTTAACAGGACAAAGGCAATTTGCGGATGTATACTAACGGAGTACGTGTGAAAAAAGAAAGTCTGGGATTGGATGCAGAAATAAAAGGAAGGCTGTGCGGCAGAGATTGAAGTGGGAGCGTTCACCTCTTCCCGCCACGACAGCCTTTATGGTTACACTGCTTTCATAATTTAAGCTACAGGTTTTCAATAAAAAAGGTTTCAGAAGTAGTGACGTGTTTGTGTAGTCGTTCGCCAAGAAGCACGGGTGTTGCTAACAACCTCCTGAACGTGGTAACGGGTTGTCTTTTTATTTAATATTGTTATTACACTGACTGGAGCACATTTTGAAGTATGTTTCAGCCGTAAAGAAAAAATGAAGATAAGTGTAATAACCGGATTGCTCAAAATGATATCAGAAGTCACACTAGCAGACACTGAAATGTATTGTTGTTTAGCATATAAAATGCGGCAGTTATATAGGGATGAAATAAGGAAGGGATCGCATTCACACACAAGTATTGATCCATCCGTAGTGTGATTGGTGGGCACAGACTGGCCGGGCGCTATGACGTGATATGGAAGTCGGTCGTGTGCGCGAGATACGCGTACTGCGATAATCAATACACATGATTGGGCTGAAAAGAGTCATACGCACATGTCGCATTTGTTTGTGTGCAAACAGGCTTGGATGCGGGTTGTGATGTATATCGAGCGAATGAACACTGACTAGTCCAGATTGGTTTTCTCGAAATGCATGTGACTAGGACAGAGTCACCACAATTAGTTCACGCCAAAATGGGCCAGCGGTTCAGGTAAAATTTCATCCTTGTTTGGTAAAGTACGAGCAAGAATAGGAACTACAGAGGTTCTGTACAGTGATAACTTTGAAGGAAGTGATCAGAACACGAAACGGGTCGACGGGCTTACTTGGCTTAGAGAAAGATTGCAATGCACAGGGTGCGAACAGTCCGCAATGATCTTTCAACAAATGAAATAGATGCTATCATGTGCTAAACAAATAAGTCCGGGATGATGTCTCTTAAGGCTGTAACAAAATCAGGGCTGACGGTTCGCAAACCTCTGCGAAGTGTGATATAGTCCTTTTTCAACAGACCAGGAAAAATTACGGGAGAAAAACACAGAATTATGAAGAATATACACTAGTGTATGAAAAAAGAGACGGCAGACTTAGAGTTCTGAGGTGTCAAGATTTGCGATTTTAAGAGGACAATCTGCGCAATCTTTCACAGTAACTGCAATATGTAAAGACCAATGCACGTTCTCTTGTACACTCACATCGAGATATTTCACATGGTTTACACTTGTTAGAGAAGCAGAGTTAATGGTGACAGTGTCTTCCATAAATCGTGATCACAACGTGGAATTTCGGTTCTGTATAGCAGAAGACCAGGAAAGTTTTGAACACGTGTAAGGTTTTAATTAGACTCGTCTAAATCAGAGTATTAGGAAACAGAATACAAGCCAAAACAACTTCATCGGCATACTTGGACTGTGGGTTGCAGTTGAGTCGATAAAGTAAGTAGAGAACAAATGTAACAAAAAATCAGCCCCCCAAAGAACACTGGCACTGCTTAAGGGGTGCCTGGAAACTTTTCTTACATTGTGTTCCCTCCGAGAAGTAGTCTTTCAGCCAGTTAAGTAAGTAAGTGGAGCAACTAAAAAACTCCATTTTTTGATAAGCAAGGATCGTGGCACTATCAAAAGCTGGTATGTATTCGAGAAAGGCACGTCTCGCTGATTTAAACGAATCCTAAGGAGGTTTTGCAATGTAAGGGACTAGGCATATGGTGCATCAATCGTGGGACACCGGGGTCTGCACGCAAATCGATATTTGTCAGTGGGACATCTAAATGTCTTGAAGACGCCTAAGTACAGCACTTTCAATCAGCTTCATTGCGAGTGAGGAAAGTGCAACTGAGCAGAATATCCGTTACTGTTTTATTACTTGAATTGACTTTGTAACGGGAAGCCAACAGTCAGAAATATAGAACGATCCAAGTGAGGGATTAGTAACAGAAGTCATCGGCTCACAGAGGGTCATAGCCTCGTGTTTGAGTATCACCGAAAATAGGCCGTTTGGTTCAGAAGATTAAGTTAACTCGGTGAACTTTAAAAATTCTTCGCTGGATTTTTTTTTCGATTTTTGTGACCACTTTAGAAAGGATGGTAACACTTCCTAGATGAAAATAATCCGTTTCCATGGAACAGCAAATTTTAGAAACGCGGTTTATGATTCTGGTTGTAAAATATACCGAAAGGGAATGGTGAAACTGCATTAAGACCCAGAAATGGGAAGAAACACAGAATAGTTAACCAAACAAAGGTTTTCTGTGGACTTGTTCCGATGACAAAAATAGATCTGTTTAGTCTGTGCGCAATATAAATGACCGTTTTTTGCGTATTATCCACCGGAAATATTGGTTTTCCTCGACTGGAAAGGCGCCTTAGATTCAGTTGACCGAACGACGCATTTCAGTGGCCTTCACCGGAAAGGCACGCCACAGAAGTTCATGAAGATACTCAAGTCATTGAGCTCTCATACTTCTGGCCGCGTAAGAGTTTACGATGAACTATCCAGTGCTTTCGAAAAGATCAGGAGTGTTCGATAAGAATATCCTATCACGCCGTTACTGTATAACTTCGTCACCATGAAGATGATGGAGAATGCCTTGTGAAATCTCCAGGATGAGTGCCGAACTGGAGAATGGTGAAAAGCTATGCATCCTAGATTATGCCGACCACTTCGTTGGCTTCTTCGAATCTAAGGAACACGCGCAACAAGCACCAGACAGATTCACAAGACCTGTAGATCCATTCGGAATCCGCTTTGCACTTGCAAAATGTAAAGTGATGTTGCAAAAATGGGCGTCAACTTTCCGAGCTTGATGCTTGATAGGAAGGTGCTAGCAATTATCGACCGCTTCACTCACACCCAACGCAGCTTGATGACGGGTGGGAGAATAGTAGTAGAGGTGTGCATGCGACTATCCAAGCCTCGATCGGCGTACGTCGGACTGAAGCATTTGTGGTACTGACTTGATATTTCATGGAAGTTGAAAGGTCGTGTGTACTGTGCCACGGTGTGCCCAGTTCTGTTGTATGGTCGAAAGACTTGGGACCTGCGAATGTAAGATGTTTTTCGTCTTGAAGTTTTCGACCATCGATGTTTTCGTAGTATCGCTGAGATTAGATGGATAGGCCGAGTAATGAATGCTGATGTCAAACGGGGTGTTGGCTATCAGTTTGAAGAATGTTCTGTCACAGCGTATCCAGTTTAGTAGATTTTGTTAGTTGGGGCATATGTTACGCATGGCAAACACATGTCTACCGTACCATGCACTGTTTTCTGTTTCTCTTAGGGAAAGTAAGAAGACACGTGGAGGTCAGCAGATGACGTGGCAATGTGGAATGAAAAAATGATAAGCGAATCTAGGATAAATAAGGGCCTCACGTCTTCGTGGTTGGGGTCCAAAAGATTCCTCAATCGGTTGGCTTGAAACATTGAAGGATATGGCAGCAAACCGTGAACGAGGGCATTCATGTTGCCAATCTCCATCGAATCGGAGTTATTGATCAGCGTGCTTATGTACAGTCATGCTGTGCATTCCGTGTGTTGGCTGCTAGGGTGTTCTTGCATTTTCCTACTCCTGTAGGTTCACTTTGTGTCCATCTTGTATAGTCATTCTTTCAATTCCTACATGTAACATGATAAAAAAAGGGTGGTCAGTGGGGTTTGTCCTGCTGTTTATCGCTGTACGGTGGTAACAATGAAGATAAGTGATCATATTTCTAGTGTATTTCCATACAAAGGTGTAAGTTACCATGATTAATGGTACTGAGGGTTGCACTGAGTCTGATGGGGAAGATGTCTTCGTGATTTGTTAGGATACCCTCAGGGCAAGAAAAATATCATCGGGGATTTATGGTGAGAGTAAGCGCGTCGATACACGACTAAAGTCTCCTCCAGTGAAGGAGAAATTATTATCAAATCCCGGTGCAAGAAAAAATAAGGATGAATTGTCGGTGGGGTTACCGAAGTTTTGCTTCGTGATAATGGTGTGTAACATGCAAGGGTCAGTGTCTTCCCTAGGGGTTGCTCGTGTTTTATCTGCTAAAACAAAACCGTGGAAAACCCCATGAGCACAAAAAGCTCAATAAGTGCATCAACAGGATCCTGCACTTACTCTGATTGAACACCAGTGTGGCTGCCAATAGTCTGCTCACAACATATGTTCAATACGAGAAAATCCACGACGACATAAGACAGATGCCCTATCACTCTCATCAGAAAAGATGCCACTGGACTTGTTACACTACTTTTAACTGATATACGTTACAAAGGTACCGCCTTGTTTCTTCACAGATTTCTGTTTATCTTGGCGAAAATATGTAAGATTTTCGACTTTCACCATAGATACATTTACATCAGTAATGACCCAAATTTCCTGGAGAAATACCAAATCCGTATTTTGGAATGCGTGCCAAAAGCAAATAAGTAAGATCCAGAAGCTTGTTAAACAGGAAACGAACATTTTTGCCCACACAGATTTTTACCGGGACCTGTCACATCTCGGCGTTGTGTGACTAGGGCCACCTGTAATCCGGCTCTCTATTGTTTCTTCAGTCGATGACTCCTGTTTGCATTCATGGTATTTGATTGTGGCTGACCAATGGATTGTCGTTATATTTCTCTTACTGATAACAAATTGTTCTGGGTATTTTCTCGAGGACAACTTTACCGTAGCAGGCTGTGGTAATAAAATAATTTCAACGAAGACGGACCAGAAATCTTTAGTGCGGTCGTTCGGTTTACACCAAAAATTGTTGTTTAGTGATTTATTAGATATTCGAAGGGTGCCTTTGAAAATGGACAGGGGCTCTGCAGTTTATCGTGTGCCTGATATACTGAGCACTAACAGTGCACACAAACCGATATGCATGGTTCGACACCCCCACCCCTCAAAAGCAGTGTTCATCAGTGAAATCAAAGTGTTTCGCTGCGAAAAGAATAGTGTGGTTGTTCTCATATGTTCACTCATTGGCATATAGTTGGGCTACCCTTGGGTGACATTACAGCATTCACCCGTCGAGTCTAGCTGGCTATCAACCGTCTGATAGGCGCTACCGACATACGATCCAATTCCTTCTTCAAGGCAGTATTCAACTCCCCTAGAGTTTTGTATTGCTGCCTGTGGTCAGATTTTCCCCCAAGCTGATCCCACAAAATTGGATTGAGAGGGGTGGGGTGGTGGTTGAGGTGGCCACGGGAGCGTCTTTGTACCATGACGAGCACGCGACCCGCGTACGGTAGGAGGATGTTATGCAGGCACCTTCTCGTCCAGGAAAATCGTTTCAGTGGTTATGCTCAACAGTAGCAATATGTGTTGGATCAGGACTTCTAGGTAAACTTGACCTCTGACGACGCCGTCAAGAAATACCATCTCGCTCCGACCTTCCCACCAGGTGCGTATTGAACTTGCATTGTGCTACATTGGTGCTGTCATCAAACCAAGTTTCAGAGATTTTTTCCAATCACGCCTTCGACGATCATTTTCGACTAGCGAAAATGTTGGATTTACATTGTGGAACCAGTCGATCCATCTGCTCAGTGTCCATCTTCAAAGATCAAATTAATTGGTGACCTTATGGTGTGACTTCTCTGATTTACACCTTCTGATTGCTTGGCAGACAACCTTCACCTCATGAGTTTCACGTGAACTCAAAATACCGGACAGCTATACCGGCTATGAGATCGGAAAGCACATAAATGAGTGCGTCTGACCTTTTTACCAAGCTCATGCAGCGGCAGACTGTATGACGTAAAATTACTACTGTGCTGGGCTTGCTTGAAATTTACCGACCTGACCGCGGCTCCTCGGGACTATAGTTTTATTTTTCTTCCGGGTGGGGACAATTTTGGAGAACATTGTAGAGCGAACTATAGGTACTAATAAGGAAACTTATTCTCACTTTGATTAAACAATGATCGGATTCGTTTTGGATACAACTCTGACGAGAGTTGCCAGATGGCACTTGCCTACTGTTGTTGGCATTTGCCGATCCAGGATATTCATTCTGACTTCTTTACCAACTGTTCACACTTTTGCTTAGCCTTGCTGACTTCATACATTTCTCTTGACTTGCCTAATTCATTCGAATAATTTGTAGCCGTGTTATCAGGTTTGATGCCTTCAGATTTAAAACTGATTTGCCAGACTGGCCATTTATTTCTGTTCGTGAGCCTGTAAACGTGAATGCCTGAAACGAGGAGTCCGAAAGACCTCTTTTAGCGCTACCAGCTCTTCCAACGTGATAATCATTGATTAGCACCACAAATGGAATGATTGGTCGTGTAACATTTATCACCAGTTTTTGAGATCATATTTCCATGTCAGCCGCTTTTAACAAGAATGATGTCCAAAGGCCCAGCTTATTCATATTTTTCTGTGGCTGCGAAAGCCAAGTGATTTGAAGTGGAACAAGGAAACTGTCAAAAGATGTGCTTTCTGTCGGCTGGTGTTAATTATTAGAGTGATCACATTCATACTGATCCGTGAAAAGTGAGTGGCTTTTAGATTTTTTTCTCATTTCCGGCAATATCAATGAATCTCAAGGAAACACAACTATTCAGTTTATCGAATACCAACCTCCTAGAGTCGTTTCGTGTAAGTTCAAGATGCTGTAATATGAGAAAACCTTCAGCAGATATTCGAATTTAGATACTTTGTGCACCGTGTATGTGCAAGATGCTGATACGGCTTTGAGTTTGTCCAGAAGTGACCGTTCATTTCATTTGAGCAGGTAAAACATAACTTGTGATCGCGTGTCGTATGAACTTTTGTTGGCTCTGAGGAAAGCGTGTTGCAATATCCACGTAACAATTTCGCCTGGAAAAGATGAAAGATGGTCTTGTCGATAATAGTAACAGAAGATGGTAATTGAACCGATTGACTTTACCAACAAACCGAGTGTTCAGCTTTTCCAGTGTGATCTGAAAAAACCATCTACCTAACAGTCAGATCAATTGTCGCGGTTGCATTCACAACCCTTCTCTTTTTCCCCACCCCCAATTCAATCATTTGATATACTTCGGTTTAGATTCTTTTGCTCGATTTGAGTCGAAATAAGGACAAATAATCGGCCAATCCAAGTCAAACCAGTTGCTATTTGTTTGAAAAAGCAGAAGCTACCGAAAAACAATCGGATTATTTCCGAAATCGATCAAGATGCTTTGAAACTCTCACGAATTAATCAGTTTATCTAAGTTTCGTGGGCGGAAAATGCCGAAATTTACGCTAATCGAAAGGTTATGCACTCGTGTCCCTCTTTATAGTGTTCATCAATCCCGTATGGCAAAAAATACCAAACGGTACTCTAGATTTAAGCAGTATATACAGGTGAGTGGATAAAGTTTCTCGGAAGCACACGACCGGAGTATACACTCACTCCTAAGGCATGAACTAGGTTGTTGTAAATAAATACTTACGGAGCTCACAAGTGTCAGAAGGAAGGGATAGACATTGGAGTACTGGATATGTATACATAAAATCGGTCACGTACTTCAGATGAGCTATGTCCGCTCATCTGTAGATACTACTTAAATCAAAAATAAAACTCACGACCACAGTGTCGTTGTTCTCAAAGTTAGCAGTCACTGACCCACACATAACTACCAGAAAATCACCACTATGCTACTTCGGGTGACTACTCCGAGAGGAGCATCCTTCACACTCTTGAAGCATAAATTCGATTCTTGTGGACAGTAAGTAGTATTGTCTGCTCGTGTAAAATTGTGAAAGTGGTTGACAGCATTCTCTAAGGACCACGCAAGTGAGTAGTACCCTCAGGGAATCCTCCCAAGTGGTGGGACGTGAACATAGCTCAGCTCAGTTTCAATTCCTCACTGCTCGGGACTCAGTCAAGTCCACAAGACAAGCTAGATCAAGCTTCTGACCTTTCGTGGCAAAAGGTCGATGAAACCAAGGCGTAGATCTCGTGACAAATTCGCGGAGGAATAGAAACCGCATTGAGCCCGGTTTTACCGAATAACTTACTCCATTCAAGAGTGTATGGTGTACAAATAACCTTCGAGAGGACAGAAAAAATATCTGTGAAAAGTATTTTCCCATGAGATCGATCCCAAAAAACAAAAGCTTGTAGCGCTCATCACTGATGATTAGAGCCTCAATGATGCGTGACAGTTGCTCTCTTTGGAGCATAAATAAAGACATTTTTGGCAGTGAGCAATTCATAGCATTCATACAAGAAATATTTCAGGAGTTCTTCAGGGAAGATTATCGTTCTTCACAATAAAGCCCCATGTAATGCCTCTACCGAAATAGATTATATCTTTCCCCATGGGCAATTCCATGCTCTTGTTATTCATCTTTCATACTTCTGAAACCATGGGTAGTTTTTATAGTTCCTTCCTAACAGTTCCGATCCGAATGTGATTAGGAATGTGTTTTCAGTTATAAAGTAGGAAGATAAACTTTTTCCACAATGAACTTAGCGAAGAAAGTTAGACAAAATAAAGAACAAGATAACTAGTGATTTCATCAGTGTTACTGAACTCATATAGGCTGCGCAAGGTAATCAAGGAGAACGGCCAATCAACGGTTTATCAAGCGAAGGTTAAAGTACTTATACCAAAAAGAACATCGATTCACTGGTGAATAATAATTACCGCACGATTCAAATAAGATTACAATGCAAAACCAACTGTGTAGCGCTCAATTTCACAGAAAAGAACCCGGTACGTAGGTCTGCTGAACGGCAGCAACATAGAAACCGGCTGTGTGGTTCCGGGATAATTTTGTCCTGCCATTCGGGTACAGTACTACACTACTCACATGAAAATATTTGTGGTTTTTTCAGTGGTTCTCATTCTTTCATATCTCTCTGTCGGTGGCGCACAGGAGGGAAGTAGTTTTTTGAATTTATCATCCTCTTCCCATAAGCGGGAGAAATACGTTTGTACTTACTAGCCACAAGATCGTAATTTTGTACCAGAGTGGAACGATGTTTCGAAATAAAGCAATTCCCCAAACCGTAATGTCCAGGGAATTTTGATTAAGCCGGAAGGGTTTCAGCATAAATGGTGGATATGTATTCGTGAATTTTGACTGAAAAACCTGAAAAACATACGATCAAACGCTTTCAACCAATTTAAGTAACATAGGCCAAGTGTGCACTGAGCCGTCGAAAATCTTTCAACGCACAGCTGGATATCCACGCAGCTTGAGTTTGCCTGCCGTCTTCAAAACAAATTTTGAAGTCCACCACCATCGAGGAACATGAAACGAAGGGAGGTTGCCAACCCCAATGTTTTTCCAAGTAATAGTCAACATAAACGCTAGTTTCGTGACAATCAAGCGATTTATGGAGGTAAAGACGGACAAGGAGAGAAAGAGAGTTCACAAAATGAATGCTAATAGTCCGCTATAATCGATTTTATCTGATTCCTATTTACATGCCAGTCCATGTGTGACGTGGTGGAGTATTGTTTTGTATGAGCATGCGCGCGTCCAATAAATTTTCAGTGATAAACGTAATCAAAGCAGTGTCAAATATTTTCATTATTGCCATCTGGTAAACTTGAATGCACTGTCACATCGAGATAACTCGGTGTGCAACACTTCATATGGTTATGCATCCATTTTGCACCTAATGTTGCATGTGAGGGATGAATGGAATAAAACTCAAGGCCATTCGGAATATAACTGGAAGCTCGCCTGGACGTTGTAATTCAGTCATCAACAATAAAGATCGCTTTTTTCGTAACCAGCTGGTTGTTTCTGCCATAGTAGGTTTATGAGTATTTCGCATCCTGTTAGGCAAATTCCCTGGAAAAATCAACTTCTGTTTTACATACTTAAGATCCGTGTTCATTGTTGACATAGTAGTGGGTTGACATTGCAGAAAGCTGAATTTGGTCACTCTAGATGGTTTGAATCAGAAATAGGCTCGGTTTAGTAGCGTTTAGTGCATCGTAGTGTTATCTTCACTGTTCTCTAATTTGTCAAATGCTTTTATCAGTTTTTCCACCTCCTGGACTGTCGTCGTACAAAGTGAAACGTATGAAAATAGTAATCTCGTTCCGATCGCAGTTTAATTGCGAGCCAGACGCTATAACAACTTTGCCAGGTGTTATTGACCAACGATTTCCTTGACCACTGAAGGTCGCACGTTCTTCTTTTATTCGGAACTCTAATGCTTCCGTATCTCAAATGGTTCGCTTGGTGAAGCTGTTCAGAGAGAAGCGGATGAAGAGGGGGGAGGGCGGGGGTATTGATATCTTCTCTAACCAACGGTCAATGAAATCACTTCGAATACGTAGTACTTTATTCTCACCTCATTTTTTTGGAAAAACGTCAACGTTGATGGTTCTGAGACCAAAATCGACCCCTGATGCACGAAGTCTCACAAACAAATCGGGCAACGAACTATGACAAGCTCGTGGTCCATCAGAAATCAACGATCACGCATCAATGCACGCTGACGCGGACTTTCGCCACGTGACCCAGTCAATGAAGTGGCCATACGGTGGTAAACCAAAAGTGCGCATAGTTCAGAAAAAAAGACTTGAAAGAGAACACACCTTGGGGGCATCTATTGAACCCGGCATGTTACAGAATAAATCTGGCGATATGAAAAATAATGGACATCTTTCCAAGGGAAAATGTTCTATGCTTGTTTAAGCGATTGGTCGTATATTTACGTTTATGTTCTGTTCAATAGGGTAACCAACGTATCAGGAATATGATAAGGTCAAAATTGGCATAATCTGTTCCGTCACATGACGTTGATTTATAGGTGGTGAGTAAAAACTAACTTGAATCATTCATTCTAATGAACAGGTGAAGGTGAGAAAGTGTTATATTTGTCTCCTTTATGCAAGAAAACGAGAAGGAAATCGGTTTCCCCTAACAGAATCAGTCTGTCGGGATTATACGCCCTTATCTAATCTTATATGCTAGTATTCCCAAAGGTGCACGCAAAGACCAGTGTTCCACCGCGGAGGTTACGCGTGTTAGACCTGAAATAACAAAAACAAAACCCCACGTACCCCGAGGCTCAGTAAGTGCATCCTCGGGAACCCATATTTACATGAATTGAACACCGAAATGGCTGCGCCTAGCCACAATACCATGGGTAAAGATCACAGAGAAACTGGAGCTGACGTAAGTGAACTTTATGTTTAATCGACTTAACGCAAACAGTAATTTACCGTCTCTGAGGTTACAGGTGCAACACAATAGAAAATGGCACACATGTATTGATTTTGGGCTCACGTAAGCGCTTGTTGATTGATGTGAGACATCCAATTATGCTCAGGGGATTGCAAATGAAACATACTGTAACCCTACCGGAAGAAACTGAAGAAAATTAGTCTGGCTTTTCAAAAAGTCAAAACGGCTTTACCACGTACGACAAAAGCTAGGAGTTACGGCCATAACAGATTTAACTGGGGAATTTGAAACTGGTCAGCCGAGTGAAACAGATTTAATGTTAACCTTCTCCATTTGGAAAAAGTATGTTTATGGTTTTACACAAGAGCGAGATGGTCTTGCGGAAAATAATTTCTTGTGATGCATGACGTGCCAAAGAAGAAAATCGTTTCCGACTAACTCGACACACGATACTTGCAATTACGAAACTATTCAGAGATTTCTTTAACATCTGAATTTGTTGAATAAAATACACTTTTCCTGGCATCAATAAAATCTACATTCTCATCCAACCTAATGTTCAAGAGGTCCAACATCTTCGCGTTGTCGATGGCATCACTGACGTAAATTTTTTGGGCGGCGGGTTGAGAGCACTCTTTGATGATGAAAAATGCCCTCCAGACGTTTCGTAAACCATAGCTTTTATTCTAGAAGAAGACAGTAATACGAATAACAAACTTAATTCGAAGGAATCGGTTTTAATCCTATCTTCATAGGCGGCACCTAATGGGAACCATGAGGGACATCTTGTTTCCTATGAGTGAACCACACTGACCAAAAGTCTGGAATAAGATAGTCGTAAAAAAGTAAAGATCAATGCACATATCCCAACTAGGCCTTGTGAGATTTGGATTTCTCATTCTACAATAAAGATCAAATCATCCACTTTCGTTTAGCTGCTGATCGGCCAGACTGATGGTTAGGCCCAAAAGGTTTCATCGTCCACCGAGGCGACTTTATTGTATATCATGACTTCTTCGCAACCGGTGATGAAGCGGTTTGAATAAGCTCACCGTCCACTAACATATGGAATCCATAAACCTAAGCAAAAAGAAGAGTGATGGGGTACTTTAAATAATGAAGCAAGAAGATATTTGGTAGTACTTTCAATAATTTTGATTCAGGAGCAAAGAAAACGTCAAGCCAGTTCAGACCAGGCCTAACTGAGGTAGATTCAGAGAGGTACACGTCAGTTGTTCGAAGAGAGAGAGAGATTTGAGTGAAAGTGTTGGAAATCAGTGATGATGAAAAATATCTGGCTAAGATCACATGACACCTCAGATAATGTGATTTATGTGATTCACTAATACAGTGTTGCTAGAGCAGGGGGGTAGGAGCACATCTGGTTGAGAGTTTTGTAGTGATTCCAAGGCACAACCCTCCATTCATTTGGCCTGTTATTTCTGCCTAGTTCACTTACTGGCTTCGTGAATAAGCTATTCGAAGCAGTGGTCATATAGAATTAGATGGCTTAGCGAAATCAATGAGAGTGGCTTTTATATCTCAGCGAGAATGTGTTCCTTCAGTTTATAACGTCATCTTAGATAGAATGAGCGGAGCAGATCGAACAAAGGATGAACAGTAGAATATTAAAAATTGTACCGTCGAATTCAACACAAGTCTTTCTGGTAAAATTTTACTGTTCATTGACACAGCGTAGTTGAAACCGATGATAGGTTGTCGACATTTCAGTCACCACGGGTAACCTTCTCGAGACTGATTTCACAATTTATTGAACTTCAATGAAGTTGAGAAGTCAGTCTTTAAAGAGGTCACCCGTGATGACCGAAAGGTCGACAATCTATCAATAAATTCAACTGCGTTATATCATTCAACAATACAATTTGAATATAACATTTCAAATTGCGCATTGAATTTTCGATAAACTCCGAACGGATCACGGTTCTGACACATTTATCTTAAACCTACCTTTATAGTATTTCCCCTCAGAAACGAACACTAGTTGTGATGGCTCAAGCGGTTTCCTCCTAAGAGATACTGTATTTGGAGAGTGAAACGGAGCGGTAGTTGCGTAATTCGAATTGCTTTGACAAGATATTCTGCAAAAAATATTTGTTTATTCCAAACATTCTACGAACTAGACGTAACCGAAGGGGATCATGCGGAATTCGGCGGTCTCATCTTTGTTCTTAGTCAGCGGTTAATGGTTGTGCATTTTTTACCCACAAGTTCACCGACTGACTTTTTATTACTGCGGTTTATGACATTCAAAAACTGTTTTCTGGTAGACGTCAGCAAAATATTGGAGTATTTTCTCTTCAAGATGGGGATGTATGCTGGCTCAGGGTATAACAATATCTGTGGTGATTTCATACCGTTTCGCCATCGTCATTTGACTAGGCCTTTATTCAGTAAATTGTGCTACACCCGACAATGGCGCACACTGGGTATTTCAGTATATATATATATATATATATATATATATATATATATAATGGTTTGTCACATAAGTTCAATAAACCATTGAGAGGCAGTCGTAAAATCTTGTGGTTGTGTTCGACTCACAATCGTTCACTACGGGTTCGAGTCCCAGTTGGGGCTAAGTGGATGTCCATGGCTGATGGTTCCTAACAAGAATAAAGTAATCATTCAGTGCTTCCATGGTTTTCAATGGTAAGTTGAGTGTTGAAGCTTCCTGAATAATCATACACAGATCTAATTTCTTACTACTCGTGTACAGAAACATATCTAAATAACTTCGAATAATAATATATATTCAATTTTTTATTGATGTTTCCCCTTATCAGCGAAAAGAAATTGATGGAATTATTCTATTCACTTGTTAAATGTTCGTTTTTCAGTTTCCTGAAGTGTTCAACCATGGTCTTTGGAATCTCCCTAGTCCTTTGCAAAACTCATTTTTAAAATCACTTCAGTTTCATTTTACACTCATGACTGATGGTGACGATATGGAGCTGAATAATTCCAAAGCTATCTATCTTGCTCGAATTCAATAAAAAAATTACCAAAATCATATGGGAAGATCTGAGAAGTCCTGATCTCTTTCGATTTCTGCCGATTGGATGATGGATGCCGTCCACAGATGAGTGCGGTTTCTTAAGTGAAATAGCCAAAACGTTGTTCGATCGTAACTGACATTTATGTGGAAATTTACAAATTTCAAACATTGCTCCGGAAGTGATAAATCCTAAATTATCACCATTATTCGTATCCAAATTTCCCCTTAGGTATAGAAGCTGATCAAATTTTAAGCAATGCATTGTGCAAATCAAAGTTGGTGACTAAGGTTTTGGTCGCTGAGCCTCAAAAGATGCGGTCTTTTTTCTATTACATGCTTGCGTATGAGTGCAGTGGAAGGGGCACGTAGCCCACAGCCATGTAGGCCCGCGGCCTTACTAGGGATAACCGGCAACTAGGCACTGAGACTTGGAGTAGACTGAAGAATCACATGAGGTCCTTGTAGGTTAGGCGCGGTAACGATCCGGGCGACTGGGGTGGGGGTGGGGGGTGGACACTATTTACCACCAAAGTGACTGAAGGTAGCGGGATGCGAAACTTCCACCTCCGAGGTGGTAATCAAGCGCTTTAAACCAATCGACCACCAGCGGTGATACACTTTGAATTTCCGTCCTTTTTCTGCACAAGAAGAAAGATATTGCGAGTTGGTGGCACAAGGTTCACTAATGCCGGTCGCGTACGTAAACATATTTGGTGTCCATGTAAATTTGTGCACGTAATTACTATAGGAGATTACATGGTATGGTCCCTGCTGATGATTCCCAACAAGGATGAAACAGCTGTACAGTGCTTCCATGGTTTTCAATGGTGAGTTGAGCGTTCAAGCTGCATGATGAATCATATTATATACTGACTGTTTTGGATAACAGATACATCAAAAAGCTCGAACAACAAATCTGTGTTGATAACGTGTTTATATGTTGTCAAGTTCTTTGGAACAGACTGTAGTGGATTTTGTTCAAAATGAACACGGCATGTTTTCATCGGCACTTGAGAAAATGTTCCTAGATTCATTGTGATGGCCGATGGTTCAGCTTTCCGCGTTGCTACCACTGTAGATCGACCAGATACACAATATCTGAGAAGGAATCCGCTAACAGACCAAGTTTATAGTTGCCAAAGCCGATTGCACGGATGATGTTGCGAAGTAAATCTGGGAACGTACCAACTCATATGATTGTATAAACGTTACTTTTTAATCCGAGTGCGCAATGAAAAACAGCGAAGAAAATGGCTATACATTGCATGGTGCTTTTTCCCCACAATGGCTAAATGGATAGATTGCTTCGAGTGTCATAAATCCTGTCCCGTTTTTTGTTGGTTCATGCATTACGATATCACTAACATGCGTCTCGACTCGTGAAAACTGGACACTAAAAAAGGATACAGGAGTTGGTTCAAACTAACCAATTTTTGCACTACTATACAAACTGAATTATGCGGAATGAGTGAAGAATCAGCGGGTCAGAAACACTGCAGCTGATCATTGCGGTAAGGCACTTTCGTTGTGTCATCGCTTACCGATTTTTGCCATCCGAATATCAAAGTACTACTGCAAAGCAAGAGCATTCTAACCCCAAGAAAACCATTTATGGCACTGTTCTCTAGGCCTGAATACATAACTCACCTATCACCTGTCCGGCCAGATTACTCTACTCGATCTTGACTTGCAACCAGGTTCGACTTCCATCGCGGATGACCTAATGTTTCGTTGATACGCGCAGCAGTCTACGACAAAGCTAGCAGGGAGAAGGGATTCTTTGCATCATTCACTTTGAACTACATTTGACTGTGACAGGTACGGTAATTAGGACCGAAGAAACAATTCATTGGTTATTCGATTATCTAAGATATGAAACAGCCACCGGGACAAGTTAGTGATTGAAAGACAGAAACCTTGGGGTAATAAAATAACCAAAACAATGATTGCGCAATGGCATTGTTCTCAAGGTCATCTGCGATCAACTTCCAATTGCCTAACAGTGAGTCCCAGCAACAATTCCCCCAGTGAACTATTCCGCAAGGGCATCCTTTCACAGTTCAGAAGCACAAATTACATTGCCGTGAATAAAATACCTTCAGGTTGTGCAAGAATGAAAATAAAGCGATAGACGAGTACTGGGTACGCGTGCCTGATGAGTAGCAATGACTACGACACAGGTTATGTTCTTCCCGGGAATGGGTTCACCTACCTATATACTACTTGTATCCGGTAATAGCACTTGTTAACCGAGTACAGAACAAAACGTTGATAACTGTTCGTTGTCGGTAATAGGTGACGCAGTCCGTGACTGAAGAACATTTCCGCTACCAAGACAGTTTTGGACCCGAACTTATGTTACCCTCATTTTGAAAATAAATTAATTTATTATCCGACCCTGGATTGCACATGCTACTACTTATATACCACCCATCTGGCTTAAATACTAAATACTCAATACTAAATAAAGCGTATCCGACTAATTTTTAAACACATTCGATGTTTCACTGTTGATATTATTCTGGCCCGTTAAAGACTTGCTACGTAGAATCACAAATCCAAATGGGTGCATTAGGCTACTAGGGAAACAACTCGCATAACAGTATACTACCGAGTGTTCACCTGTCAATCATTTGCTCATCAATAGAAAGCATGCCAATCACCAGAGCTGTTTGTTCTGACCAGAAGTACGTACCCGGAAATTTCCGAATTCATGAATCATCTAATGCGGCAAACGAATCACTATCTTCTTCACGTGATGTCACGTGAACATTCTAAGACCCTCGAGAGAAAACACTATCACGGAAAAAATAGTTACCTAGATTTTAGTAAGATAGTCAGCAATGCATGCCTTCAGCTTGAGAACTAAAGCAATTGATTGACTTCCATGACAGGTGCATACACAAACAAAAAATAACCTGGCTGATACTCGGGGGCGTGAAACGGTTAGATTTGTTTTTCACTCCTCTGATCGTTGCTCTTGATTTTGGATTTTTGGAAATTCACGGTCTAGTAATTTTAGTAATTTCTTTCGATTTCCACATGTTTCCTGGCGTACGCATTATTACACTCGGCATGAGATTTTCGGGATGGTTTTAGCCAGTTTCAGAGTGAAAAGGGGTGAAATGGGTAGAGCAGACACACTTCCGGTTCCTAATCAAATGTATTTCGTGAAAAGAAGCGTTAGACACTCGTGGATTATCTTCATGTAATCATTATGTATTGTATCACATTCTACTGGAGTGATTCAATTGAAAACAGATGCACTTGACATCCACAAAATGCTTACTAGTCTAAGTGGTTATTGTTTTTTTGTCTATGGGCGCAGCCGAAGAGAATTATCGAAGAGCTTAAAGGGACCTCTGTTCTACCGAAGAAGACAATTAAGAAACCCACGTTACCCCCTCAAGGGTCAGTTGAAGTAACAAGCCGGGGGAAGGTGGATTGCTATCAACCGCCCACTAATATGACTGACAGCAGTAGGGTTCCAATCTCTCTCCACAGGGGTGATCACACTGAAGCCCCCCCAACCAATGGTTGGCTGAGTGAAAATATATACAAATCAGAAATCGCTCGAGAGGTTCTTACCTCCTCCGATAAATTTATTTTGGACATGTTAACTTTTTTTGGAAGGGTTGATAGAACCCCTTTAAAGAGTATCAGAAATATGTCATTTTTCGGCAGTAATAGCACGTCACACGGTAATGAAATGAAGTACTGCGGTTTCACTTTGGGATCTGTTCTGAAAATCTATCGCTAACCACTAGTGTCAAATCAAGCAAGCTGATCAACCGTTTTTGGTATTTCGTTCGATGCTCAAACAGTCCTCATCGTGGACTTACGGCTTCGACGTACCGGGTTTGATTCTTGCCACCACCGACCACTGTTGTTTCGCAGTCCCTGACCAGCCAGCAACTCCTTCCAAAAGTATTATGCACTGTTACATGAGTGATAAAAAGGAAAGCGAAGATTACGGCTCTTATCTCATTTGAACCGAATGGAGCGTGCATGAAAGGGGAGTCCATTTTTAAAATCACACGGTGGTTCTTCCAGATACAGTGCCGTACTACTCGTATCGAAAATCCATACTTTGGACCATGTGTCCTCCTTCTGAAGGTTAGACGTGTTAACCGGAGAACTAACTTTGGAAGAATGACCGCGTGATTCTGAAATGGACTCTCCGTTCATGCAAGCTCCATTCAATTCCAACGAGATTAGAGCTGTAGACCAACTGCGGAGTGCTCAAGCATAAGGATGATTGGACGGAAGAGTACCGGGTACGCATACCTGATGGGCGGCAATAACCGCGAAACCGGTCGTGTGCCTCCGGGGAAATTCTGTCCTGTCATCCAGATACTACGCCATACTACTCATATCGAAAACAAAGATTGGTTATTTTTATTTTATTGGTCGTGTATATTGTCATTACCTTACTCCAGACTAATAATCAAATAAATAAAACTCACGTGGAGATTTTCTAGTGTTCTTGTCCACAGCAGTGGAGTACTTCAAAACATGCTCCGTAATTTGTTTTGTCATGAATTTTTACATTATACAGTAATTTTTGCACTGAAATAATAGCAGACCATATCCTTGTCTGTTTGATAAATCCGTGTCAAATCTAAGTGCACTGGATGGATAAAAGAACACAAATTGAATCATTTTTGTGAGTTCTGTATTATTCTGTTTAACTTTGTTTCTGGAATAGATTTACTTATCCGAATCTTTGTTCATCGAGTCCGGATTAATCAACAACAAACAAATGGCAAATTAATGAGGTCATTTTCATTCTAGTCGAGTATTACTTCCACCTGTCGGTCTAATCATATTCTCCTGTAAATTTTAACGGTATATTTCGTGTACGTGGAACATTCGAAATATTTACAATCTAGTACTGGCCTGACTTAGTCCTGATTCCCAATAGAAACGTTACAAGTCCCAGGGAGAACTTATTTCGATCTGCGAGCGACAGATTCTATGGTGACGATAACCAATAAAAAGTAATTACATATTATCCACCCGCGAAAACCGTAAGCACAATAGTACCCTCCAAACTTCATACAGATTATCTACAACATCAACTGAAAAAAGCTGCTTACCTTGTAACAAGAATGAGAGTAAGCTGCGGCAAAAGTTTTCTTGAAATCTGATCTGAGTAAGAGTTCTCCAGCTTCTGAATTGCATCCCTACTTGAGGGCGTTAAGCTCCAAAACTTGACCTGATTTGAACTTGCTTCTGAGATTTGCTGGTTTAGCCCAGGAGCAGTTTAATCCTGTTCACGTTCCGTCCGACAAGGTTAGCATGGCGAATTTCCTCATACGACCAACACTTCAGCTAGGGCTTTTCGAAATCCACGTGTTCTACACTTAGTGCGTTTCCATGCAATATTATTCATCACGCAGTTTCTACGCTGACCGTAGAAGCAATGCAAATGATTCCTAACAAGTATACAAGATTTGTATATTGCCTATGTAGATTTCAATGACGAACTGAGCAATAACAATGCGTTTTCAATCACAATAAAAATTCAAATCTTCTACTACTCATGCTGTGCGTTTTTTCTTCAAAACCTGATACCTAATCACAATCATATCGGGGGCGGCATTCCTTGAAGTAATTCAGGATTCCATCAAACGGAAAATTGAAAATATTGCCGCATAAGTACGGCGATTATTTCCAATACCGTGAGTGGATTTTAATATTTTCAATTCATAAACCATTATACCCATATATATATACATATATATATATATATATATATATATATATATATATATATATATATATATATATATATATATATATATATATATATATATACGTTTATATATCTAAGATCTCATTTGAGTCATCCCGAGTGGGTAACCTTCATCGAAGAGTCTAAAAATGCATCACAACTGAGATTTCTGTTAGTTGTCCGTGTCTGGGTCACAGCTAGCCGAAAGTAAGCGATGCTGCATGTGCGAGTGCTTAAACAGGTAATAGGTAATACGTGGAAGTGTAGACAAAATTTTCCCGGTAGCACACGACCTGTTTCGCTGTTGTTGCCGCTCATCAGATTTGCATACCTGATACTCCTCTGCCCACTAATCTTCACACTCGTAAACTACGAAGCCACGACTTAACTAGGAACTAATCTTGAGCATCACAGGTGTCAATGAATAATCTACACTTCATCCATCTATTCAGTTACTACTACTACTACTACCACTACTACTACTACTACTACTACTACTACTACTACTACTACTACTACTACTACTACTACTACTACTACTACTACTACTACTACTACTACTACTACTAGTAATACTACTACCACTACTACCACCACTACTACCACTACTAATACTACGAATACTGATACTATTGCTACTACGATTGAGAATAAAGGAATAGAAGATTTCCGGCTATGCACAATTGATAGGCAGAAATAACTGCCAAATCGGTCATGTGTCTAACGGGAAAAGTTGTTCATCCATTTACACAAAAAATACTATCAATATGAGCACTTGCACACGCAGCCTCGTTGTTTCTCCGGTTAGCAGTGACCATGACGCGAGTGATTAACAGAAATCACAGTCTTCTCTCATTCATGGACTCTTCATTGATGAGTATCCACTCACACCCCTGACGCTTCATACTAGATTTGTATAATATGATTATTTATGCAGCTTCAACATTCAACTCACCATCGAAAACCATGGAAACAATGCACAACTGTCTCATCCTCATTAGGAATCATCAACAGGGCACATTCATCGAGGTCCAACTAGTATTCGAACTCGTGGTGAACAGCCGTGAGTTGAACATCTTCAACACAAGTATTGACAGTTGACTCTCAATGGTTTATTGAACCTCAACCCATCACATCTAAACTCAGTGTTTCTGGATTTTCCATTGTCCAATGGTTACGTTTCTAGCATCTTTCGCTCAACGACTCCAGATGTACTGAATTTTTTATTCCATTCATCAAGCTAAGACATCTATCTTCCAGCGAATGTGGTGGCCAAGCTCTATCTATTGATAATGAGGTCGGGAGTTTCTCTTGGTGTTACGGTAGCGTCAATTGAAGGATTTTGTCATTTTGTACAGATCTATCAAAGTTCGAAAACGATTCACTCAGCTTCAATATTGATAAGTATAATTTCTATCATAAAACGCTACCTACTGTTATCTCAGGTGATCTGTCTCATTCACTCCACACACACACACACACACACACACCTACACACACACACATTTAAATGAGTGCGGCTTTTTCATTCCCCCGGTATACCCACAATTTTTTGCACTCCCGGACATATGAACATCGGCTGTCTGTTTTACCCTACATTGCAAGATAATGCAACAATCTATCATTATGGACTGATGAGTTGAAACAATCACTAGCTGTGTTTTAAACCTTGAAATCATTCATTTGTTTGACCACCAAGTGTACGCAATGAAAAATGCACCGAAGATCGTTCTGATGGAAATCTGTCCCACAGGACGAATGCAGGCATGTCACTGACTTAGAAATTGAGAATGGCAGGTAAATAGTAATCTTCTATCTTTATACTGGGCAACGACAATTTCCTCAGGCTAGCTACGACGTAACAACGAATGGTAAAAATATGAAGATCAGTGAGCAGAAGAGTACCAGGTACCAGGTACGCATACCTGATGAGTAACAACAACCGCGAAACCGGTCGTGTGCTTCCGGGGCAAGTTTTGTCCTCTGATCCACGTGCAGTCCCGTACTACTCACATCGAAAATTCATACTTGGAACCATGTGTCCTCGTTCCGAGGATTAGCCGTGTTAACCGGAGAATTAACTTTGAAAGAATGACCGCCTCCATGCCCAATCTCTCCTTTCGATTCAAATGAGATTAGAGCTGTAAACGAACTGTGGAGTGCTCAAGTATAGGGATGACTGGAAATAGGATTACCACGTACGTATACCTTGTGAGCAGCAACAACCGCGAAACCGGTCGTGTGCTTCCGGGGCAATTTGGTCCTCACATTTACATACTAATATATATATATATATATATATATATATATATATATATATTAACCTTTGGAGATTTTACAGTCGCACTGCAAGGTACGAATTACCTAGTTAAGCTTGTTCAGGTGCTGTCCTCTGAGACACTACTAAGGACGCAAGATTCATGCATAGTAATTACCACTTTTTGCCTTTATTCTTGGGGATTTTCCAGGCTGATCGATGTAAAGTTCACCAAACTGATGACGGAATATTTTTTTTTCTTTTGTTCCATCACTTATTGCCCTTTTCGACTCCAGTGGCCACTTTGCAAGTAGCCCTTTGGCCTCATCGTCAGAAAAGAGAATTTTTATGATTGTCTTTAAAACAACGACATTAAGAATTTATTGTATGAAGTGAACTTTCAGGTTGCGCATGATTTCACAAGTCGTACGGTGAATAACGAACGGAGGAATTGCTCCACACGACTTTATTTACAAACCTCTCGTGATACAAAGCATGGAGCATTATCCTGAAAAACGATCACCTACCCCGGTGACTTCCTCTCATTGAATTCGGGGACTTTCCAATCATAACTGTGAAGATAGCTATAAAGTTCGAGACGTCTCTAATTGAAGTCTTACTGCAAAGCTAAACAGTTTTTATTCCTATCTAAATAAATATTTTTGGTTGGTATGATATATTGACATCCGACGGGATAGATTTTCAGGGAAATTCCTACTCCGAATGGTTTTTCTCTGAGCCTTTCACGAATCCCCAAGTAAGCCAAAATCTCACGTGTGAAACAAACCTATCCGTAAGATGACAAGCCTCGTGATTTCAGTCCTCTGATAGATTCAGTGCCTGCTCTTCTTTGTTGGGGTTGCAATCTGGCCTTAATATTCCGTGATACTAGCAACATTGGGAACGACAGCTACCTTGTGCCTGATAGCCTAATAAAGGACAGGGATTGTCGGCGCTGTTTTTTTCATCCAGTTCCCCGGCTCTCTTACTTCCAAAAAGTGTTTGTGGTAGTTTTTCTCTGATTTATTTGACAACTGCTCTACCTATTCGCGTTAAAACACTGAGCAGTATACGTCACAGACGATTCAGTTTCACTCTAGCCCCCGTTGGGAATAGATGCCGAAAACATTCAGTTTTTGTGAATCGTTTCATCGCTAACACGATAAAAATATAAGCGATTAAGCAGGTGCGCTTAAATGACCTTGAGGCCAGCCCTCACACAGATGGGAATTGAAGTTCCCATTTTTCGGAATTTTCAACAATCATCTTCGAAAATGTATGTTTTAGTTCAGTTTTCTCAGAGCATTTCACTCTCGCAACGAAAGTCACATACATTCAACTACTCATACCGCAGCAAACAATCAGTATAAATAAGAGGAAGCTTTGATTAAATTAGTACAATTAATCCATGTCCTGATATGCTTTAGGTAAGTCACGATGCTCGACATTTTCACTGAGTAGATCTTCCAATGCATTACAGTCGGCGGCAGCTGTATGTCTTGCAGGAGTTTTGTCTAGTTATAGCAGCCCAACTGGATGCCTGCTCTACTTTATTTTGGAGAGATAACTGACTAGATAGTCCAACTCAGTACAAGCAAGACTTAATTATGTAATGGTAATAAAATTACCAACAGTTATATTAGTTATATCTAGAAGGTCGGAGTTGGTATTTTCAGTTTTTGGGGAACGATAGAGCACCTACTGTTATCTTACTAGTTCTCAAAACGAATGCTGAACCTTGAATAGCTAGGTTCTCTTTTCATAAGATATCAACAGAAAAACACGATAATTAATTTCTCCAAGCTCTTGTTCAGCTGTGAGAGCATAATTGATTTCCTAGGCCGAATTCAGTGGTAAGATATTACACCCTGTGCACTGAAATGATTCACCCGGCGGTTAACACCAATCAATTCAACGCTAAAAAGAACATAGAAGCTTCACACATTTGTCTCACCCAGCTTGTTGGAAATTGTCAGTTGATTATATTTGCTCCGGGAAAACTAACTAAAACCTTTAACAGTCAAGGTGACATGGTCAGGGCGCAAGTCTCCTCTAGTGGTGATGAAAACTTTGCGATCTAAAAGACAAACTCGGCAATCAGAAGCCTTTGAACATCACCATCCTGAGCTACAATCAACATTAACTTTCAAAAGTATTGTTAGTTGCAACGTATTTGTCTGTGTGATCACTTATGTTGGAGTAATCCGGAGCAGGAACGGGTACGAATCCCGTCACTGAAGCCGGTAACATTTGGGGGCGGAAAATATCCCGCAGTGACACGGCTCGTCATCACCCTTGAACTTTTAGGACCTGATGACGTACTCCATCATTTCACGTCTCACAGCGAGGTGGCTGTTTATCTCTAGTGTTGCAGTTGAACTTTCAGGCTACGTGGTACGTACCTCGACCACTGCATTCATGAGGAGGCGTGTCATAAAAGGAATGGTCACACACATATTAGGCTCGAGTCCCAGATTGATGCTATAGTCTCGGATTCATAGAAGAGCAGATGAAACAGTTACACTGTACTTCCACGATTTTCAAATGGTGAGCTGAACCTTCAAACCAAGCCAAATAAATCCAGCGGTCACACAATCAAAAAAACGTTCTGAATGAGACAATACAAATAAGAAAATCAGGGAAGAATGGTCTTCTACTCCGAAATAGTTTTGTTAGGCTTGTTAAGCAACCACGCAAGAAGGGAGGCAACCACAAGTTTGTAAACGTTTGTACGGGAAAGAGAAGAATTAGAAAAGCTTTTGACAAGATCGCAGTGAAGTGGTTGCGCGGAGTCGGCCAATATTTTTCCGGACTATTAGCAACAAACTTTGGAATTTTGTTTTACCAGTTACTGAGAGGAGCGCACGCTGCTTATGGCACTGCATCTGGAGATGTGCTTCAGTGAGCTGCAAGCAGTCCGGAAAAGATAGCAGGAGATCCATTAAGCCAATTTGGCAGGATAAAGGCGCATACAAAATCTTGAACAGATTAAAATGGTACGACGAATGTTTTAGGAAGCAGCGCAAAAAGGGTTAGTTTTCTACATTTTACAAAAAACGGCTAAGATATGGTTCTACCTTGTCCGATTTGTTGTTAGAATTACACTGAATTAATCTGCCAAAGTAGCTCGAAGAATGTGTTTTTCGTTAATGTTTACAAAAGGCAAATAGTGCACACTGTTGGTGTGCATCGCACATTTTAGAGAAGAGAAGAATAAATCTGCACGTTTGTTAGAGTTAACAGTCAGGTCGTGGACTGAAGATCATTTGGCTACTTCCGAGATATCTTACAGCAGAAGGGGAAGCGCGGATTCTTCAGAGTAAGGTATATTAAATACTACATCGTCTACATATGTAAGGACCAAAAAGTCGTTGAAAGTGGGTGCAGTAGATAGGTACGTATAAAAGAAAGATGGTGACAATGGGGAACCTTTGGGAAGACTCAATGCGAGGGAAGAAGTTCTTTCAAGTGAATTTGCAAACTGTTGAAGTTTAGCTAAGTGATAAGATGATAAGGCTGCGATAGATGTTTGAACACCACCAGCATAAAGAATGCGCATTGATCTTCGTCTTTCAACACAACCATCTAGAGATGGCAGAACTTGGTGGGACAGAAAGGCAAGGACATCCACGTTCGAGTACGAACGGTATTAAGCGAAACAGTGAGGAACAGATGCATTTAATTTTGGTGCTTTTCTTCGTAGTGTAAGCTTCTCGATGTGTTTAGAACTACCTTTGGGGCAAGCTATTGGCTGGAACTTGGAGGCACCCTTCTTTGACATGGGCGTAACTGAAGCAACTCTTCCACAAAAAGGGGCATTTACTGGCTCAGACTCTGACTGAATAACTCAGAAAAGCCGGGGTTTAGGTGGATGCACATTCTTTCAGTACAATCGGAGATAAGCCATTCGGTCTACTACATATCTTTGAGTTCAATTGGATTACGTCTTATTAAACGTGCATGCTGTCTGATGGGAGCGTAGTTCAGTCCTGTGGAAGTGTGTCTTCAGTACCTATGTAGAAATTCGAGCAAGTGAATTTGTTATGACTTTGAATGAGCACTTCTACGTCCAGTTTGGGGGTGCTACCGACAAACAAGACTCCGCACAGGAGCTTTGCCGTCTTTCGCGTTTTGCGATAGTTTTTGTTGCTCAGTATTACCTGAGAAAACGTCACACTGATTGTACCTTATTCTGTCCTAATTTGTATTGAAAGGGCTTTTAGAGATAAATAATCCTGGAACTTGCGTGCCTTCCAGTTCAACAGTTTTGCTGTGTTTCATCGTGGAGTCTGGATTTTTGGAGGAGAATTGCTCCTGGCTGTGCTAATCTGCGAAGGTACAAGCCTGTCCACTTCGGGACATATCCTATCAAGGCACGCAAGATGATACTATAATAATCGGCGAACAGCTCGAGTGTCCGAATTTTCGCTTGGAATCTGGAAACCCCCATTTCAGGCCCATTCGGAGAGATAGATAACTAATCGAAAAAGAATGAGTTGTATTGTGCTAACGGAAAAGTAGATGAAACCAGTGTCTTTTCAGGCACCGGGGATTTGATTTGCGCATATTCCGATTCAACGGACTCTATCAAAGATCAGCTCACTCTTGAACCTCGCAGAAGCAGGGCACAGCTGTTTCACGAGCAGTCCACAACAGTCAAACCCGCCGTGGGACTCAAACCAGGACTGAACGATTGTGAATGGAACAGCTAATAACCAGATTATCTGGACTGGTTCGTAATGCTTTTCGAATATCACATCTTCGTGGTGAATAAACCTTTAGTGAATTTCCAGTTACCGGAATTTCAACAGGTTGCCATAAACGAACGTTAAGTTCTAAATATCTGAAAAATCCTACAGAACATATTGAGAACAAAACAGGCGGTGAATAAGCTCGTTTTCAGTCATCTGCACTCTTACCAATATGTAAAATTACGTGTGACTCAAAAATAAGAACGGGGAATAATAATCCAAATCGGTGTCTGTGTATGCATGGTTGTATGTGAAAATGACCACCATGGGAATTGTTCAATTGGTTTCACACGTGTTCGCGAGTGACAGGTGGGCCACGGAAGCTTAAGTGCTTGCACAAACCGTTTCTGAGCAAACAAGAGAGAATTGTAGAGTCGAATAATCACGGCCTCGGCTGTGGCTAAGTTGCGATACTTGACAAGTCTTGCTTGCTTTCCTAGGACTTTGTAAAAGGTGCGGAAAGCGTCTGTTACCTCTACTGAGTGGTTCGAGTCAACAAGATGTGAGCACTCATGATTGTCTTTATTGCTCCCGTGTTCAGCCAAGCGGGGGGTGTTTACGAAAGCGTTCGGATAAGCACGGAGTCGTGCGACCAATGTACCTAGTTCAAAAGAAACAGGCAAATGAATAAACACAAAGAGAAGTCGCAAAATTAGGCACCATATCCTTTATTCAAAAACACACTATCGATTTGGAAACGAACAAAATATATATTTGCTCAGCGTAGAATGTTCTGCTGATTACTTCTGATAATCTCCGTTGAATAATGTTGGTTTCCGTATTGCCTCTGAACGGCATATGCACATATAGTGGCTTTTTGCGACACATATCTCCTATGATCTATCTTCATTGTCTTGCATCATCTTGTCAATAAGCCATTCAGGATAGCCGTTTTTTAAGAAAACAATCCACGAAAAAGTTCATTTTTAATTGGGTCTTCGGAGCAGATTTCTCTTGCTCTATTAACTAAGCAAAGTATGAGATTCCTGTTCATTTTGAGGGGTATAAATGGATTTATTGCCCGTTGCATGTGGTTTTCTAAGCACTGATAACTGAATAGAACAATCACTCCGATGGCTTATACAGACGTCTAAACAAGACAGACCGCTGCCTCTTTCTTCTCTCAAAGTAAAATTACCATTTAGATGGGCAGGTCTAAAATTGGTAGGAGGTAGGTTCGTGTCCACAGTGATGTCTATTGCACAGCATGGTAAGTTTATTTTTTCGAGTAGCTCTACGGAAATACCTTTATTTAATCCAGTAAATAACCTCCTTCTGTGCTAGCTGCTCCAATTTGTTTGCTAATATTCAACAAAGTCACATCTGTTGACTGTAATGAAGCTGAGTAAATCGGATTCATACTTTGATAGATCTGCACAAAATGACAAAATCCTTCAATTGACGCTACCGTAACACCAAGAGAAACTCCCGACCTCATTATCAATAGATAGAGCTTGGCCACCACATTCGCTGGAAGATAGATGTCTTAGCTTGATGTATGGAAAAAAAATTTCATTACATCTGGAGTCGTTGAGCGAAAGATGCTAGAAACGTAACCATTGGACAATGGAAAATCCAGAAACACTGAGTTTAGATGTGATGGGTTGAGGTTCAATAAACCATTGAGAGTCAACTGTCAATACTTGTGTTGAAGATGTTCAACTCACGGCTGTTCACCACGAGTTCGAATACTAGTTGGACCTCGATGAATGTGCCCTGTTGATGATTCCTAATGAGGATGAGACAGTTGTGCATTGTTTCCATGGTTTTCGATGGTGAGTTGAATGTTGAAGCTGCATAAATAATCATATTATACAAATCTAGTATGAAGCGTCAGGGGTGTGAGTGGATACTCATCAATGAAGAGTCCATAAATGAGAGAAGACTGTGATTTCTGTCAATTACTCGCGTCATGGTCACTGCTAGCCGGAGAAACAACGAGGCTGCGTGTGCAAGTGCTCATATTGATAATATTTTTTGTGTAAATGGATGAACAACTTTTCCCGTTAGACACATGACCGATTTGGCAGTTATTTCTGCCTATCAATTGTGCATAGCCGAAAATCTTCTATTCCTTTATTCTCAATCGTAGTAGTAATAGTATTAGTATTAGTAGTATTAGTAGTAGTAGTAGTGTTAGTGGTAGTAGTAGTGATAGTGTTAGTAGTAGTGGTGATAGTAGTAGTGTTAACATTAATAGTAGTAGTTGTAGTAGTGATGGGATTAATAGTCGTAGTAGTAGTGGTAGTAATAGTAGTAGTAATAGTAATAGTAGTAGTATTATTGGTATTAGAAGTAGTATTAGAGGATGTAGTAATAGCAGCGGTGGTAGTAGTAGTGGTATTAGTAGTGTAGTAGTAGTAGTAGGAGTGTATATATATATATATATATATATATATATATGTTTGGGTATATTGATTTATTGATTGAGAACAATAAAATCCACTCACGGTATTGGACATGATCTCCGTACTTCTGCGGCGATGTTTTCAATTTTCCGTTTGATGGAATCCTGAATTACTTCAAGGAAAGCCACCTTCGAGATGATTGGGAATTATGTATCAGGTTATGAAGAAAAAAACGCACAGCATGAGTAGTAGAAGATTTGAATTTTTATTGTGATTGAAAACGCATTGTTATTGCTCAGTTCATCATCGAAATCTACATAGGCAATATACAAATCTTGCATACTTGTTAGGAATCATTTGCATTGCTTCTACGGTCAGCAAAAATGAGTTCAGCGTAGAAACTGCGTGATGAATAATATTGCATGGAAACGCACTAAGTGTAGAACACGTGAATTTCAAAAAGCCCTAGCTGAAGTGTTGGTCGTATGAGGAAATTCGCCATGCTAGCCTTGTCGGACCGAACGTGAACAAAATTAAACTGCTCCTGGGCGAAACCAGCAAAGCTCAGAAGCAAGTTCAAATCAGGTCAAGTTTAGGAGCTTAAAGCCCTCTAGTAGTAGTAGTGGTAATATTAGTAGTAGTGATATTAGTATTAGTAGTGGTCGTGCTGGTCTCATTATCAGTAGTAATAGTGCTAATATTAGTATTAGTTGCAGCGCTGGTATTCGTGGTGGTATTAGTAGTAGTAGTAGTAATAGTAGTAGTAGTAGTAGTAATAGTAGTAGTAGTAGTGGTAGTAGTAGTAATAGTAGTAGTAGTGTTAGTAGTAGTAGTAGTAGTAATTGAATGGGTGGTTAAAGTGAATAATATGCGTTGACACTTGTTGTGCTTCAAATAAGATCCTGATGACGATGTGGAAAGGTAGCGTACGAGTAGGAAGACGAGTGGGCAGAGGGGTACCAGGTACGAAAATCTGATGAGCGACAACAGCCGCAAAACCGGTCGTGTGCTTATAGGTAAATGTTGTGCACCATGTAGAAGCTACAGATTTTTCGGAGACAACCACCATCAGCTATTTGGTAAGATCGTTGAAATGCTGGTTTCTTGTTTTGTTTATGATCCTCAGCGATTTTATTTTGCGTATTCCTTCCGTGTGACCTTCCACAAACGAATAAACTTATGTGATATTTTCATCCTCTCATCCAAAGGTACTCTGACTGTGATATTCTGAGGTGGGCAGTTGGCAGTTATACTAAACTTGATTAAAAAACAACCAGTGTTCTTTCAACACCCTTGAATATGTACCCAGTAAAAGCGCAATAGCTTGAATAATAATGAAGTAAATAAACAATTTGAATGATTTCTCTGGTACAGCCAATTTGTTATGTATCACCGGATTTCCCAATACACCACGAGTATTGATCAGAGTCAGTGTATCTTTGATCGCGTACGTCACATCTGACTCCATAAAATGTGAAAAAAGTTCGTCCATAAGGAATTTCTGTGTGCTCTTTGTAAAAGGGAAACCACCGATACCTTTCATTAAGGTCCAATACTCAGTTGTTCGTGCCTCTAAGGTCAGTATTCCACCAGATCCAACTGATTTGTTATAACGGGTTGATATCTTGCCCAAAATTTAATAACCATAATCAACGTGAAACGAACTGCTGTTAGCTAGTACTTTGATGAAAAACTTGGGATTCTTTGAAGATTAAATAAACTTCGTGGTAAGCATTTCGCGTGATGTAACGAAAACGGGAATCCAAAATTGCAAAACTACATGACCTGTGTCTGGAACCATTCTACTACGTCTCTACTGGAGCGTGATTCACAACGATACTTTGTTTTATTTACGAGGTAACAATAACCAAACAGTGGGACACAATAGATATAATAAGCTTGTAAAGGGGGAACGTCACCATGGTAATAGCTCTGTGACACGGATGTCATTCTTTTGACATATTAGTCGCTTGTAATGGTTGACAGCAATAGAGTGAGCATGTTTAAACGTTTGCTGAAGAGATGAAGATCTGTTTGTGGTAATTGCAGGTGGATTTGGCCATACGCACAATTCGAAAGCTACATACCGATAGCTTGGAAGCTTTGCCTCATTGACATCCTATTCACCAAAACAAATGGGTCTGCCCTGATGCAGCACTGACCAAAGATCTGGATCTATCACAGCAAGATGTCAGATAAGGGTTATTCCGGTAGATTCATCAAAAGGCACAGTAAGCAAAATCCGGTGATATCCAGATTGAACACTGTGATTAGCCTCGAATTCACAGCTGATGAAATAAACAATTTGTAAGACCGACGGCTAAGATTGGCTGTTTCTCATGATTAGCACGAAGCTTTTCCCCAATCCGTGCAACGGACGACAAGACTTCCCACTCCACTTCCGATAAACGAAAATCTGTCCCTGTTTGTCATTGTATTTTCAAATTTTCAATGTAGGTGCCGAGTTACCTACATTTTCCAAACAGAGTCACAGTTATGTATTAGGGTAGCAAAATCACCCCAAACTAGGTTACATTTGAAATGACCAATGCAGGATCCACATGACAGATAAAATCAAATGCGTTTTCACTCATTTGTGTTCTTGTGGGTTACAATAAACGGCTTCAACTCCAGTTCAAAAACACACTGTAAGATGATTATGTGGGGAAAGTTAAAGTCAGAACCGGTTAGTTGACGCCGCTTTTGAAAAGAACAAGGTTGTCGGTGTATGAAAAGATAGAGAGGGGGAAGATGTTCCATAACTTAACCTCACAACAGCGACTAGCTGGGACTGCAAATCGATGTTAAAACTGGGTCATCCAATAAACAAACAGCTTTAAGCTGGACACGGTCAAGGAAAAATAAAGAGGAAAACGAAGCTCCACTCTCCACGTGACACCAGCATTCAAGTATGGGAGGACTTTAAGTATTGTGCAGTAAGAGGAGGTGGACTGGTTTGGAGAAACATCTGTTAAGGAACAGGAAGCGAATCTTGCGCACATCACGAAAAGCAAGCGAGCGCACGTATGAAGACCGGGATATGGAGGAGAAGATCGAAGGATCCAGGAGAGATTTAGAATTAGAGGAACGAAGGGGAACGGAATCAAAATGTAAGGTGGGGAGAAAAGAAATGGTGTTTGAGAGAGAACGAGAGAAGAGATGTTACAGAAGCAATGATGAGAGCAAGATTTTGACAGCCCCAAGACGAGATTTGTCCAATGTGGATAGTGAATGATGTTACGAGAGTAAAGCGGTCACGGTCAATGTCGGCGGTGGTATGGTGGGATGTGTAATACGTGAAGCGGATCAAGCGAGCGGAGCGGCACAACCGTCTCAGCCCTGAATTCTTCAAACGCACTGTGCGATTGCAGGAGTTTACCGGGTTTTGAAAAATGAGGAATAAAAGAAAGCATGCCCTGAAGAACAGTCTTAGTGAAGTCTGATACGGAGGTAGAAACAACAGAACTGAAGAGACAGTCACCCCAGAAATCACGGACCAGAAAGTCACAAAAGCAATCACAGTTAATTTAATCGAAACGCCAGGTGTATCTAGAGTTGCAAGTAGGAATTTGACGAGAAAACGTGATGGAGAAGGAGATTAGATGGCACTCCGATGAGCCAAGTGCAGGAGGAGAGGTAAAATCAGAGAGCAAAGATATAAATATATCGAGCAGAAAATCGAGGGAGGAAAGACAGTGGGTGAGTGAGAGTACTGAATATCGGAGAGTGCCAACATTCAGAAGAGAAGGCAGTGATTTTATCCCATCGACTCGGACACAGATGTCCCGGTTACTGAGAAAACTCAAGACAAATGCTGTAGGAAATCCAAAAGCGGGCAGTTTAAATAAGAAACATTTGTGCCAGACACGGTCAAAACCATCATCAATTGTGTTTCTCCGTGGCAATGGAGTACTGCTGACCAAGAGTGTGGGAATAGGAAAAACTACGGCTTCCCTTCTGTGTGGCGTGAAAAGTGCTGGACTGGGTGGGCAAAAAAGATGACGTAAAACTGATGGTGACTCCAAAGCACCTTTTCAGGACAAAGCGTAGAATACCGTTTGGACCGAGTGATTTGTATAGCCTGGGTGATTGTAAGTTCTGGAAGACCTTTCTCTCAATGATAAGAGGAATAAAAGTGCAATTATTAATAGTGGTTGGAAAGGTGGAGTGGAACAAAAGTCTGAATCCTGAATTCTTCAAAAGCATGAGGCGATTGCACTTGTGAGTGAACCACTCAGGATACCGTAGTTTATCCGGTTTGGAAAAGTGAGGAATAAAATAAAGCATACCTTGAAGAACAGTCTCAGTGAAGTTCGAAACGGAGGTAGAAACATAGGAATTAAAGAGCTAGTCACCCCAAAGATCGCAGACCAGAAAACCAGGAAATTAATCACAATTGGCTTAATCGAAAGGCGGAAAAGTGCATCGAAAGTTGCAAGGATGAATTTGACAAGAAAAGGTGATACAGGTGAAGGTAAGACAATGGTCCAACGAGCCAAGTGGAGGATGGAAGGGAATACAAGATAAGAAAGAGAGAAGGGATCTGTGAAGAAGATCGGGTGTATGTGGCGATTGCTGGACGGATCGGGAATGCGTGTGACGAATTGAGCGAGTTGACTTAAATTACTGACCAACGGGAAAGCTTCGGCTTCGCGCCCCACAACCTCAGTGAATGAAGAGTAAACGAGTCAGGTCTTATTGTGAAAATAAATTCACTAACAATGATAACTCCACAAGTGGAGTGCGGTGCGAACAAGTTATCAATGCCAGAAAACAATAAATCAGAAATCAAAGGTTTTTTATTGCTGGGAGATCAATAAACGGTACAGAAGTGATGGTTAGAAGAAGGAAACTGGAGTTTATGTCGAATCACTTGTAAGTGACCGTTCTAAAAGTCGAAGTATGTGATACGGGAGATACCTACCGACTGGTGAATGTAAGAGCAGACACCAGCTTTAGATGAAAATGTGAAATGAAAATATGTGGTCGAGAAACTGGAGATGAGTAGTGCACCGCAATGGAGAGGTTTGCTTCAGTCAAGACTAAGCGGCTGGGGAAAAAGTTTTGAGAACAGAAAGTGGTTTTAGCAGCCAATTTCGGTATTAGCTAGAACAACTTTCCTATCAGAAATTGTATCTAAACTACACTGTGCTATAAATCTGCTTATCGGAATATGGTTTCCCCTCCCACTGATGTTGCTACAGTTACTTCTGCATCGATTCACTGTTTTACGGAATGAAGCTTTTCATGAAAAGACTTTCAATACACTGAGGAATAGCTTGCTTTTGTGGTCGCTCTTATGATCTACCACATTACTGCAAATAACGAAAAATCTGCACACTCGGACGTACATAGCCACCACTGAACTGGCCGCATTTGCTTTTTTCAGCGATATTACACACTGCTGATGTAGGCAACATATTCAATTACACTATTCTGAGGTGCATTTCGCTGCTTTATGGGTTACCCAGAACTACCCTCTTGTAATAGAGAAACCACAAGAATTTTTGTTGTTGACTACGAGTACGAGTATCAGATACGACGCTTTCAAAACCAGAAGATCGCTCGATAATATCACGTAGAATCAGAAACCACGAACCTAGGACTCGGACTGGAGCACCACTTCATACCTCAGATGGCTACTCACGATAACGGCCAGAACGACTGCAGAGTATTGTTTGCCATCAGCTGGGACGGGGATCGCATCTACCACTACAAACGTGATTACCTAAACATTACAACGCTCCAAAACCAACGGTCTGAGTGTGGATTACATGTATATATTCCGTTGTGTATAAGAAAAAGTCTGATTCGATATCTGGACGTTTATTGAACGTATTGCTGACCACTTATTCACGAATGATTCTTTTTTCAAACAATTTTTGAGTGTGTTCCACACCCTTGTATTTAGTCAACAGAAGAACAGTAAGGGCAAATTATTTGAAAGAACATATGCGATCACAGGTGGTTCTTATCTTTGGTCAATTATACAACGCAACAATCTTAGAAGGAGAAACTGGCTCTTTTCTGGTATTCAAAAGGTCCCACATGTTCTGTCCCATCTTCCGGCAGATCCCGATACTCGTACGGTACCCGAATTAGTTTACTCTCGTATGGTTCCCGGCCACGTTTGTAGAAAAGTAGAGAGCCCCGTTTGTTAGTCCATTTTGACGGGAAGTGTCTGCGAAACATAAAACTTCCTCTTTTTGTTTCCTCGGATGGATCTTCCGTTTCCGAATCGGCTGGAGAGCGTTTGAAATAGGAAAAACTGGCCCGTTTGTCTGCTTCGTTCTGTTAGGACAAGGAATGAAATGGGAACGCGAATGACATGAAAATAAGCTTGACCACTAGAAAAAAGTGGCTTTCCTCGAAATGTTTTCCTAAAGTAGTTGTGACTTCAGCCCATCGCTAATGAAATAAACTTCCAGTGAGGTAGCAAACTATTTTCCATCACCTTTTTTACTGTTATTTGATACAACCAGCGATAAGTCTGTTTCCGTTGATCACTGCATGCTTCTTTGCACCAGTCAGCCGATAGTTCGATTTACGTGATTACTGTTTTGATCAACACTTGCTAAAAAAAAGGCGGCTCACTTAACGGCAGTCTGTTCGTTTACAAAGGATCTGTCCTTTTTTATTCCGCTTGAGCACAGCGGGGTGAACTGAAACCAATAACACAGGAAAATCCAATGTTCTGCGGCCTCTGAATGGGGGCCTCAGCCGATGGAAAATTGGCCGGCGGGACGAGAGTTTGAACCGGGGATGTCACCAACTAAAGTGCACGGTGACAACCGTCTGAACGACAACGGTGCGAACAACCATGACCATAGCCTACCTGCATAGGCTGAATGTGGTGGCCTGGACCAGATAGATTGTGATTCATGCGTACAGGCATCATTCGCTCACGTCAAAATTATTTTGTCCTAACAAGCAGAAGGTGTTGTCCTAAAAGGTGCAGCAAACACAGACCTACTTTTCATCCTGTTGGTGTGGTTAATAATAAAGTGGACCTGGTGACGAAAATGGCCCCTTTGAATCCATTGATCACCTTATGAAAGGAGTCGAGTCAACAGACGAATCAGTTCCCTTAAACTAAACTTCATCGATCTTACATACGGCCTTCTTAGCTGAAACCATTTCTGATCCACAATAAAAGTAAATCCTTGTGACAATCATCAACCCTTACCTTAAACGTAAAACACGGTCACAAGTTGTTGCATCTTAACTTAGGTCGCGAACAAGACAGGAATCGGGGACATTTTCGGCTAAATTATACGCCAGCAAGTCGAACATGCCTGGCGAGGTAAGTTTTAAAGGTGAATTAGTAGGTCGTAAATGATCCCACTATGTGAAGATATATATGTTTAGAGGACCCTGAAGCATATTTTAGAATTTCCGACAAACCATTCGGAACCATAGCCACAATGTAGAAAGATGCACAAATTCTTAGTAAGTAAAATAAAGTCAAGAATGAATTCGATAGTCTCTGTTGAACGGGGAGCCATTGGATTTTCAGGATGATTACTACCACGTATTCTATTCCAGGAAGGATCAAGGCAGAGGGAATTATGGAGATATGTGACGAGGGATACTACTTCCACTTGTCTTCTTTTAATGGCCAAGTTCCGATAGCCTGAATTAGTCAGCGTAGCAATGGCTTCTATGACGGCAAAAATAAGATATTCAAGCATCCTAAAAGAATCATTCACAGAAAACGACTGTAAATTCAGTTCAGGAGCACACATAATCTTTGATTTTGTAGTATCAGTGTAGAGCTGTTGAAGATAGACATCCTGAATAGTAAGCAATTCACATGTGTTAAAATTTATTCATCATACATGGACAGAGATCATGTACAAGTAGAAAAAATGCCGACGGAATGGCATCCTCGATGACGGCTGGTGTCGAGAGAGGCTTGGGAGAAGTTTGGTCACAATATCTTTATCGATTGGATAACTGTTGTGCACAAGAGTACTGTCGGATCTACGAACTTCAAGGTCACCAATTAACTTCAGTGACTTCATTGTTTGGGCGTGAACAAATGTGTCAATATAACCAAGAAAATCAATCCTAAGTAAATAGATTTTGTGATTAGTTAGTGATACCATGGAGTAGCTGAAAGATGCCGGAGTATCAGGGTTGAGTGCGACTGGCGATGGACAAATATCTTGGAGTCAAAGTATATCTGAAAGACTGTCTTCTAGGCTGCTTACACAATTGAGGAGTTGCTGAATTACAAGCAACAGGACAGAGGTGGGAGGTAACCCTTTTAGGTACTTGAGTGAGAATGGTCACTTTCCAGCTCAGTCGAAGTGATCGGACATAATGGGGGAAAATGTGCTGACACGTTCTGTACAGGATTGTTGTCCCGTAACTGAGTAATTCGCAGATAAACGAACCTCCAGTCCCAAGGCATAGAACACAGGCTCGCTTTACTACGTTTTCTACAGGACAGATGATCGAACAATAACAATAACGTACCTCAGAGTGTGGGCAAACCGACCGCAGAATAAAAACAGCCAACAAATGCCCAGACCGCAATAGACCATGCAGGAGCGAGTCAAGGTCTCTATTTATGGGGGGGGGGGCATTTTGACCGATCAACTGTCAGGAGAGAATTAATTGTCCGAGGGAACACACGCAAGAGTGACGATGACCAAACGGAATGGCATGGTTATGACAAATTTGCGTGATCACAACGGGATAGCCACGTTCAGTCATTCGTACATATTAGGCAGAAAGAGGTAGAAAGATACCTTCGTCCAAACTCTTAGACCGTGTCGAGGAACCCAGGGAGTAATTATGTGATAACAGAACTGGTTATGGATGCCAGAGCTCCCAATCCAAAACGGAGAAGAAAGGTTGTGTAAACGATAAAATCGGTTTAGAATCAAGGTTCAACACGAAAAGTAAAGAATAACAATTAGAAAAATGACAACTGAGGTCAATTGACCCCCATCATTGGAAGAAGGCCAAAACTGATCGACACAGTGGGACTGAACAAACAACTCATCGCGCGGGCGTGGAAGCGATGAGGTGGTGGTCGACGTAGAAACTAGTAGTCAAAGTGCATGGAAAGCAAACGAACTGTTTGGTAAATACAAGAATAATTTATAATACAGAGCATGAGATCTGGACTAAATCAGTTCAAGGGAGTTTTTCGGTATGCTGAGCTGGATTTCCATGTACAGTTTCAATAAATCTCTACACACTACCTCCAAAGAGACAGTAAAGCTGAATCTTTGTTTGGTTGACTGTATTTGGATCCCACTTTTCACGCACAAACCTCAGGTGATCGGGCCAACCTGCACTCCGAAGCACCAGACTCGAGTTTCGCTTGTGTAAGAGCTCATCAGTGGTGCATATCTTCTGCCACACCCAAGGTTTGAACCCGGACCCTTTCACCTCGAAGGCGTGTGTTGCCACTGCCCCACCCCGCTCCTGTCCGCTGGTCCCATCCTGTGGGGAAGACCTGATTTGTTGGAGGGTATTCGCTTGGAGTTAACTGGCCAGGCATCTTGTCTCCATTTGAAGCTGTCGGGCATTTCTGGCTGTCATAGAGGATGATATCTGAACAAGCTTAACTTGGTGATTCGATTCAGCCCTGATGGGAGAGGAGTGGCCCAGTGGCAACACACTTGTCTTCGGGATGAATGGGTTCGGGTTCAAACCTTGGGTGTGACGGAGGATATGCACCATTGATGAGCTTTAACAAGAGCGAAACTCGAGTCTGGTGTTTTGGAGTGCAGGTTGATCGGATCACCTGATGTTTGTGCATGAAACGTGGAGTCCAAAGACAGTCAAACAAACAAGGATTCATCAATCCCATATACTACTCGCAAGCGATTGAGTGATAAAAGTAAAAATGAAGTTCAGATAATCAGTTAAATGATTACAAAACGAACGGCAGCCGGACAGAAGAAATATGTCTTGATTATAAGTCATCATACTGAGCGAAGCGAGGTTTTCCTAGTGAAAATGTTGCAAATGTGTGTGATGTTGAAATTTGCAATAGGGCCACCTGAAGCACTCCGCGGAAATTGGACGTGTGGTTGTACGAAGCTGTTCATACAATTACCAGTCTGGTAGACAGATCGTAGTGTCGACTGATAGGCTTTGGCGCAGACTACTCACTAAAAGGTCTGATTTCTTTTTTCTGCAGGTGTTTATATAATTAAAAATTGTCACATGCAGTACTAGCTGTCGACAAGAATCGCAGGCTATGCCTCAGTTGTCAATATCACTTTTTAAGTAGGGCTCGTGGAGTAACGGCTCTAACCATAAGATGGTAAACCCTATCCCAATGGAGTTGAAGCTGCTTGAATCTGTCATAATTTGCAGGTTGTGCCACACGCGTTACAAGTAGACTCGCGAGGAGCAGGCTGTGTTTCGGGTCTGTCACGGATGTATAGATCATATCTTCACCTTGCGTTAGATGCTACTGCAACTGTTTACCGTCTGAAGACCAAAGACCACCGAGATCCTAGATATTCGCTGGGCAATCAAATCTGTCGATAGGACCGCACTGTGAAGTTACTCATTGAGAGATGGGGTACCTGAAAAGTGTGCCAATCCTCAAGGGATTGCATCGTCACACCTCAGGTTGGGTTAGAACCTACGACCAGCTTTCGTCCCCTTTTTGTCGTCTCCAGTTAAGTACGAAAAGGTTGTCTTGTATCCCTAATTATATTCAACTTTGTTGCGGAGGTGGCCTATGGAACGCCTTGTTTGATCTTCCGAAAGGTGGAGTTGAGCTCCTACCACGGAATGGAGTTTTAGACTTAGAATATACCAATGATATCGCCTTACTGAGTGATAATGCACAGGCAATACAGCGCCCTGAATCACCTGGTAATTGAGATTTTTAGATATGGTATGCACAGCTCACCTTTGAAGTGCGTTGTAGTTTTGCAAGATTGGCAGGAGCCTGTGCCTGCACTCACCGATCGTGGTGACCAGCTTGAGTTAGTTGACAACTTTAAGTACCTTGGGAGCCTCATAATAACTGGAGGTAGTGTTGGGAGACCTTTTTAAGAACAAAGAGAACTAGAGCAGCTGTCGCAAACCTGCAAAACCCGTGGCGTCGAAGTGACATCCGGCCCTCTCCTAAGTGATGGGTGTATATTACCGAGGTTCGTATTGTTTTATTCTACGGTTGCGAGACCTCTCCACTTTGAACTGGAGTTACTCGGCTTCTTTCCGTGTTCGAAAACCGATGCATCTAAAGCACTTCTAGAGTCTAGTGGGAATATCGTGTGAGTAAAGATGAACTGATCACTCCGCACTGCCTTCGGTGACAGTACAGAACTGAACTGTGGCCAATCTGCGCAGATGAATCAACTATAAGTCAGAAAAGGTGTTTAGTGAACCTCAGGAACATCAATATTTTCCACTTTCTGGTAGAATAATCAGCGACTTGAACTAGTTGTAACAACTTATGGATAGCAATTCTATTGATGAAAAAATAACCGTTAAATTTCTATTATTCAACTATACTTGGACAATGGAAAAGATTTACCCGATGATCATCTCAATAGCTACACAAAACTGAAATCGCTACTGATGTACTCTTGTCTACTGAAAAACGGCAAACAAGTATAAACCCTATCGCCAGGATTGTGGTAAGCATCCTCACGTTACCTATTCACATCCCGGATGCGCGTCACTGTCAACAACCAGAATAGATTGGAACAGTTTTTCGGAAAACTCAGCTACTATTTTGACAAGCACGATATATTTTGGAAGAAGTATGTGTTGGTTGCTCAGTCTTCTCATTTTTGATGTAAAATGTTCTTCCGTGTGATATGTTTGACCTAACATAACATATTCGAAAAAATGACTGAATGCTCTCGACTGTCATCCGTTGTTAGTGAGTGGTTGTGCTGCATGGAAGGTACCATAATAGCAACAAAATAGATCTGACATTTTAGCAAATAAGAAAAGGTTAAGGAAGCAGTTTTCAAAAGTATCTACCCTTGACGGTACTCAAATTCCAGTAGTTGGTAGTTTGCAGCTCGCAATAAAAGACCACGTTTGATCGATATCAACCGGGATATTTATCCATAAATCCTAACTTATTCACTTATTTGTCTAGGGAAACAACAAGCTGCCCGGACACAAATCTATCATAATCCTAGCTTGTTAGACTCAGTTGCGAATGCTTTTTCGTGATCAGAAATCCGTATCTAATTCACTCACTAATGTGTGAACAAATACCAGCTAAAAAGTTAGCTGCTAATCAAATTAGAGTTGAATCCTACAATAACAGGTAGTGAAAACGACTTCGAAGCGAAGGAGAATATTTCTCGATGACTGAGATTCATGAAAGTTTGCCCAGTCAAAAGAATCCACGAGTGCAAGCGCTAATGCTCTTAAAGCCTACCGTACTCATGGTGAGTAGCGTGAAAAATTGCCACAGGCCGACGCATGATCATGTTGTTCATGGTAAGCTAGATAGTGAAATGAAACAAGTAGTCATGTTCTATTGCTAGTGTATTGTTTTGCTTAGGAACCTTGGAAGATGTCCGGGGAAGGTTTTGATCGCTTTAGGTGTGATAGGTTCCTGGCTTTCATTGTTAGAGACAAAAAGTTATTACTTTTCCTGCATTGTTGATGTCTGTGTGTCTGACTCACACACTCCTGCACCCCGACCGTGTTCGAGTCCCAGTCGGAACTCAGCGGGGACATGCCCGGTGGCCGGTGATTCCTAACAAACCCCATGAAATAATGCTCCAAAGCACTTCGATAATTTATGACTATGAAAAGGTCGTTTTCAACGCATCATGAATGATATTATAAACATTGTGTTCCTTCATTCACATACCACTTATTACCAAACTGAAATTCTTATCACTGAAACCGATAAACAATAGAGTCAGAGCCGAAATTCGTTCACAACGTATCGGGAAAACGATGTGTTGTGTGAAATGTTTTATGCAAGCTTTTATTGTTTGGTAACAGCCTTGGTGGAAATTGCCATAGTTGATCAATTTTGAACCGGTCGTGAGAAAGTCTATCCACGGTAACCGAAAGGTTGACAGGTTGCCATCATTTCCAGCAAAGCTATTTTAGCGAACATTGAATTCATACGCACAACATATCACACGGCCTTTTATCTTTTTCCAAGCATTCCAAACTGATTTCCTCTTTGAGATGCGTGACTTTATTCATTCATCGACACAATAATTTTTACTAAATTAAATTACATATATTAATGAAACCGATAAACATTCATAGGTCACTGAACGGCGAATGAAAATGACAAGTGCAGACCACCATAATTCTTACCGGGTTCCCCGAACACACTTCGCTCCAAAGCAGCAGCAAGCTGAGGAGAACAAAGATTCCGCAAAGCTGATTTTTCATTGTTTTGGAATCTACGGAGCACAGAAAAAACCAAATCACACTAGAGAAACTATTTACGTAACCGAGGCAAATGACTGTGTGAAACAAAGTTTGCAAAATTTGTCGGTACGTTTCAAGCAATAACAGGTATATCTGATCAAATAGTAAGTAGTGTGACAAAATAGAAAACAAAAACTCATTCGCGCACCAAGCGGAACCAAGAACCAACTAGAGAGAGAGACGTAGAAATGTGAGATCAAAAGTCCCACGGCACATGAACTGACAGCACAACCGCACACGTTTCATCAGTCACGTCTGACTGATTCGCCTTCTGAAACCATTGTGAAAATTTGGAATTACCATGGTGTTTCTGATGTACATTTTCTTATTTTTACTGCCAATTGTACTTTTTCGACTGTCCAAGATTAAAAGTAACCAAGTCGTTGAGACGATGTTAATTCAGTACGTTTCGTTAGAATAATCTCCAGAGCACGCCGCTATTTTGCGAGCTTTATTATTAAAATTTATTGGAATAAATCATTCGTATATCTCGTTGATGGAATAGACGGAGCGGAGTTAAAGGGGCTCATGTCAATAATCAAAAGAAATTGGCTTAGTAGAGCAACGTCTGTGTGTGTTTGGGAGGAATTCTTGTGGTATTATTCAAAGTATGTCATCGGTCCTCCTTTGGGTATGTGGGTAGCAACAATGGACATGAAACCTGTTTACGAGTGTTCTCAGACCGATAAGCAAGCATGTTTATGTAATCACTGAAATGGTAACCTACCAGAAGTTCTATTCTGCCATAGTTTTCAGCTCGAGGTTCTGTAATCAAGCTGAAGTGACAGCCGGTTGGAAAATGTGTGAATTATCATTCCGGATTTTGTCAGTTAAAAATATTTTTAATCCTAGTAACGGCTGAAAATCAACCATTCGTATCAGAAGAAATGACAAAATCTGTCTTTCTGAGTTTGCACATCAGCAAGGCGGCAAAGATGGATGAGTAACATTGTGAAAACATTCGACTTCCGTTCGTGATCCATTTTTCAGCAAAGGGTATTTACTGACTGTCATGCCAAAGAGAGCGTCATTAATCTTTCACACTACTGAAATTCTGATTTTTGTCAAGCCAGACTGTGCACTTTGTTCTCAGGGCAAAATAAAGCATACAACGGTTGTTCCCTACATGAAAGCAAATGAAATCTGATGATCAATGAGTCAGAGATTTCAACTACTTTTTCTTGGTCCCCCTTGTTAGGATATGAATATTTCTGTTCGTCAGAGACTTGGATACTGTTAGCGTAAACAACGGTACAAGTGAACACATTTTGCTGTATTATATCTACCTCGAATAGCAGCATTCAAAGAACTAAGATATTTCTCAAATAAAGATTTCACACCCGAACACTTATCTTTTCTTCGTTCATAACGATTTTAGTTATGAAACCCCAGTTAGGCACACAGTTTAACTGGACATAGTTATTAGTGTGTCGTTAGTGATAAGAAGCTAACCCTTCCATTCCATTCTCATGAATGGAAACTGCACCTTGATTTGTCATCTTTTGCAATAAACTCTCCATGAGTATTTGACCTTTAGTGTAACTTCTTTTATATTTGCTTAAACGTCCATCGCTTTCCAGATTGAACAGTTTAGATGGTAGAGCGGTGTTTTACAAACTCCGCACCGGGAAATATTTCGCAGCATCCTGTCACAGGCACGAGGGACACATTCAAAATGAAATTACAAACACAGAGTTAGATTCATTCATCTTCATAGAAAGCAAAAGAATTGTGTCATAACACCGTCTGCCCTGGTAATTAAAGTATCGGTCGCTTGATAATGATTGTTTTTTTTTTTTTGGACTGACACGTATTTTTATGTTCCACGAAAAGTCTTTTTGACTCCGCAATCACGCTGGCTCCATATTCAGTGTATAACTATTGGGAGGATAACCTAGGGTACCGGGTTACAATGGTTCTGTCTCAGCACAAACAACTAAGGCAACAAGAACTGCCATTAAACGAAAGTTGATCACAGGGAGACTCAAACGTGGAGGTCTGAGGATCACTTCCGGCCTCCGACGGCCCCGGTAACTTCTCTTTTGACTGCTTCCAGTTTGACGAGACCCCCTTCCTGAAACTTTGCACCTCTTCTGTTTTATAACTAAAAATAAATAAAGATATTATTACAATACTATAGTATTATAATTTTCCAATGCACCGTGGGTCTGAAGAGGCCCAGCGAACATAATTCGTGCAAAAAAGTGCACTCTTCACACACAAACACTTAGACAATGTTATCTGAAATCTGCACAGTTGAACTTGACAAACGACAGTGTGACCGACAGGAAAAGAAACGACCACCATGAGCGGCAACAGATCGTCAGTTTATGCTTTTCTCTGTTGAACTGAAAAATCACATTTTTGTCTATGAAGCCATGGAGTGGCTTTTGGATAATATAAACCACATTAAAGCACCTCAAGCATCACTCCAATAACTTGGATTCCAAAAGATGACTGGTCATCATTGTGATGAGCAGGTAAATGGTTGAGTGAATATAATGCACCATTTGACCCGAGCACTGGTTGGTTCCTAGAAGATTTAGGTTAGGGTTTTTTTAATAGAGACCACTGCAGTAACTCTTTTGTGCAGATGCAGTTCAAATAAGCTTGGAACTAAGTAGCTAGGCTCTTTTCTCCAATAGAAAACCAGAGTACAGTATGATTTCAGAACCGTGAACGTCTAGTGAGTGATTTCACTTCCGTTCACCGCGTAACAACGGTGGTATTTTTGGCAGGCTGTTGTAGCCGAAAAGATGAGGCGACTCGGACCAGAAATTCCAAAGCTTTGACACGTGATAATGATTATTTCCCCGTGGCTCACCGGTGGTGGTCGAGTGGTTTAGAGTGTTTGAGTGCACCTCAAAGGTTCGAGGTTCGAATCCCCACGATCACCGGTTAATTTGGTGGTAGACAGTAATCCACTGTCGTCCGGATCCTTACCACACCTGACCTGTTGGGACCTTATGTGTTTCTTCGCCACTCCAAGTCTCGTGGTTCGGGTACCGATTATCCCCAATACAGCCTAGGGCCCTTGCGGCTATGGGGTAAACACTTCCTCCACTGAATTCTTGCGCAAGCAAGTAACAAAAAAGAGGTTCCACCGATGCCCTCAAGAAGCACAAAGGCTGTGGAATTTTACTGCCAAAATCACCTGGGGTTAACAAAATGTTCAGAGGATGACAATACATTATTTTCTAATATGGTATTTTACATTAATTATTTCGGTGTATTTAAATGACAAATTCCTTTTCTTGTTGAGATAAGAACTTGCGTTGAACTGTGTTCTTAAGAGGTGAATATCTAATACATCTGACCATCTGACGAGTAGCTTGGCAATGATAATATAATTTTCGCTCAAACATTGGTTTAATAGAACGTAAACATATTGAGAGTGATGGACCATACACACACACACATTTATCTTCCGATATTTGCTGTACATTAGATCAGGACCGAGAGTAGTTAAGGTTCTTTTTTTTAACAAAAAGCTGCCCCCAGTGTTCCGTAATAGAACTGGTAAGCTCTCTCGGATGTGAGTCGATGAAAGAGTTTTGCTTCTCTCTCTCTCTCTCTCCACTAACCTCTCCTCAGTTTCCTTACACCAGTATGAGCCAATTACGTCTGCAAGTGAATCGTAACTTCCAAACGACTATAATAATTTAGTCTTTTTGGCAGTGATGAACAATCAAACGCATTTTAACGAAAATATACCCCTGTCATTTTCTTTATTTTTCATACGATATTTTTAGAAGAGGGCTGCGGCAAGCAGAAGGCTGCAAAATTGAGAAGTGACAGACATCGGCTGAAATCGAAGTTGGGCAGTTATTGTCAACATTCCGCCATCTGAACACCTCTAATTACCACGGTTCACGAAAGCGTGTCAGAATATTTTCACGCTGGTAATTGTTCCTTTACTCCAAGTTAACCCTGTGGTTTTACAAAGTAGCAGCCGTTTACTTACCACCTTGGTCGTCCGGGATTCCTATCCTGTCGTGGCCGGTCACTTGATGGTAGTGAGCACTCCATTGCCGTCCGACTCGTGGCCAAATGGATCCGAATGGACCCTGTTTGGTTCTACGTCACCTTTATTTTAAGAGCCAGATTGCCTCTCATTCCTAGTAGGGCAGTGGGCTCTAAGTCTATGAGGTAAACCTCTTCCGCTACAGTGACGATCAAAAACATGAATTAGAAAATCGAACGATGGTAGAGAGAAAAAGATGGATTGACGCAAATAGTTCTGGTCTACCTTTGTCTTCACCACTGAAGGGTGCAAAGTAAACAGTCTGATGTCTTTGGCGTGGGTTATTCGCAGTGACCCCATTTCGATAACCCAAAGGGGATGGAAAGTCACTTATCACATAACATCCTTGTGTAACTGACCTTCAGTCAAAAAAGTCTTGCCTAAGGCATCATTAGTAAGCTAAGCGTAGTTAGCAATCAACAAAAATCAATACAGCTCCAGTTCTGATTCACATTTGGATCACTTATTTGCAGTGGCATCCTGAGAATAAATTTGCGAAGCCGGTCCAGATCACCTCACACAAGCAATTGCTTTGTTCTTCGATACTGTTACTTAAGTAACTGGACATCTGTCATCATGATGTGAATTGTTGAGACACAAGAACTGCTTATTTGCGCAACTATTTTAGTTGCGTGAATACCTTTTCTAGCCGGTTTCAGTATTCAAAACTTTTCCCTAGTGTGGTAACATTGGTGCACACTGGAATCGATTTGCATGCTTGAATCATTCTCACCGTCAAAAATAAAACGTTTTGTAGAAAGTAAAATTACAAAATGGTTCGATGAGGCGCATGTTGCACGCTAACAAAATCTAGATGGATACACTATATGATTCATTTACAACACGTTCAGGGCCACATTACTTGTCCCGGTACGGCAGCCGGTAGAGCTCACGTAGCAATAAATCTTGGGCCGTGTCTCTGCATCGAATCGAACCCCGTCGGGGTCAGGTATCTTCAATGATCGGAAAAAACCAATAAAATTTGACCGTCAAATCACACTGGCAATATGAGATATGGGCAATTTTAAAGGGGAAAAAAAGAAGTAAAGCTTATAAAATCAACTGTGTCGTTTCTCCGTTACCAGCTTCGTTTGATCAAATGCATTGTCCTCTCAGTGGGACGCACAAATGTACACATTTAGGTGTTCCCATGTAGTCAACTTACGCAAGTACAAATATATAAAAAGGAATTTGCCAAGTATAAGTTGCGTTACGCGATGATCCTGATCGAGAACGAGGAAAGCAAACGAAGGGCTAGCCAAATATAATGGACAATGGCCGTAAAACAGAGACAGTAAAATGCCTATCGTCTGAGCTGCGCAGGATGTTATTCTTATTGGAACATGGTTCGAAAGGAATGGGGTTTCACGTTGTCCAAATAAAACTTCCCCAGTTTTTCATCACAAATCCGCGCAATGTAACTTGTTCACTTCGAAGTAAAGAGAGGTACATCCTATGGGTCTGCCTTGAATCTCCCTTAAACCGGTCGCTTTCAACTTTAAAGTTTACTTGTGTGTACGTGTGTGTGTGTGTGTTAAAGAGATAGAGAGAGACGAATTATATCGGCTGTGATACAAAACACTACGCAATGTTTTTATACATCGGCTCGATTTCTGGTGTGTCCTAGAAATAACCATTCGTTTCAGAAAAGTTCTTGACTATTATTAGATGAAACTACCCCGAGTTGGAAAACTGTTGCCAATGCGTACACTAGCTCGATTTTAACTGGCTTTGGTGAGTTAAATGCTGACGGTCTAATACAGAGAATCACAATTGATGTGATAATTGTTCTGAGTACGTCAATGAATCGTTCACGTTCGTCTTCTTTGTCCCTTTCAGTTCAGCCTATTCGGTCAATGACTTCTTAAGCTTTGAGGCTTTTATCCTAATCAGTTACGCAAATTACGTCGCTAAAGTAATTAAATCAGTTTTGTTTGTTTGATCTGGATGGCTTTTTGGTACCAGGAACTAAAAACTGATTAGAAAGAGGCTGGAATCGCAGAGTGATTAGACAACTGATGATTCCATTTCGGGGAAACGATGTGCAACTCTTTGCGTAAAAGTGGGAAAAACCACCGTGAGGTCTGATTTAAGGAAATAACTGAATAAAATTCAACCGGGACTTTCTCGACAAATATCGTACTTCTTTTCTATGGAATTTATAAATGTGGTGGTAAAAAAGGTCAAACAAAAAGGGTTCAGGATATGTGATTAATGTAATGCACCAGTTAACACTAGAATAGCTGAATTAGAACCCCTAGATAAAGGACAGCTGGGATGTGTGAGCGTCTAAGTGAATCTGTCAGTGACGACTCAAGTATGTTTGGGGTACACTGAAAACTCACCGAAGAATATATTTGCAAAAGACGTTTCAAGTATTCAACTTTCTGGCTAAACACGAAGTAAACATTGAAACTTGAGAGGTCCAGAACATTTTCCATTTTATTTTTTTGCTCACTTTTCAATATATATTTGATTTGATATAGTCTTGGCGTATGGCAATTACAAACCGAGGGAGTCGGATGAAAGCATCAAACTAAACTGCAAAATTCTCACTTTTAATTCTTTATCGTTAGATAAACTACGATTCAGTTTTGCAATTTATTCGATGAAAAACGGCTAGTTTTACAAACGATGTTGATCAAAAATATAACCGTGGTGTTTTTAGTTTAGTTTTATTCTTTAGACATCGCCCATTTGAACCGAACTGCATGGGGTCCAGTGGAAGACAAAATCACTGACTGATGCGACGACATCTACCGAAACCGAGTAGGTTATTAGGTAACAATCGGAGCTTCTAAAAGCTACTCACTGAAAGATCACTTAATTTGATTGCACCATTGAGAATAACTTATCATGTTTTATTCCCACTGTTTTACGTTAATTTTATACATTTTTTTATTGAATAAATGGCGAAGGTTTGTCATCCACATCTTTCACATAGATGAACTATGACTGAGTTTTGCTTGCACACGCGCGATTTCATTTTTCAAATTATCAATTGTGGTTGGGCAGTTTATCCATTTTTTTAAATCACTGATTATTCAGTCCACAAAGACCTCTTACTTGAAGGTAATTTTTGACAAATTGGTCCTGAGACTTACGCCATATTCTGCATTACCATTTCTAATAATCATAACTGTCAAGAGTGGACTTTATAAGTGATAAATCTATAAGTTTCAAAGTGGAACCTCTCAAAATAATCTATTGATATTTGAAAAGAGGTTAAGGCAGAGTTAACTTGCACAATTTGTATCCGGACAGATTTCCCATTTGTTGTATACCTTTAGTAAGCCGTTTAATCGAGAAACACATAAATCAGTACAACTAAGGACATCGAATGGTGGTACGTGAAAGATTTAATCACAGAACGAACGGAAGATTGATATTCACCGTAAAAAAGTAACCAAACCACTGACTGAAAGGCGAACTCATAGCAAAGTGTTATTTGCGTTCTGCTTGGTTCACTCTAGCAAGTGGGAACCAAGAGTCAAAGTTACATTGGAGAGAAGAGAAACGGTTTCGTAAATGTGGACTGAAGTGACGTTTTCCGAGGGTACGTGGGGCTAGACAGGATTTTTATGAATTAGTTTGCATCGGTGTGTCCCTATGTGTGCCTGCTAATCATACCCTATTAGAGAGGATAAAACTGTGCAGAAAAGCGTCTAATGATCTCACTTATCCGAGTGTTTAACTTAGATGATGAAGAATAATGGTAATTTTATTGCGTTGAGTTATTGTACACCCAGTTTCTATAAGCACAATAAAAACTGACAAAACCATTCTGTATGATTGAGAAATAATGTTTGCAAAATAACGACCTTTATTCAGTAAAAGGAAATATCCCGAATCCTTTTATGGAAAAGGATAATTTTAAAAAAAGCATTTAGTCGGTATTCGGTGCGCTTCTTTTATCGGGGGGAATGTCGTTTCTAATGGATTGTAGAGGAGTGGTTACGGGCGCTTTTTCGCTCCTGCAAGATGTGAATGAATCTTCGACGAGAGCGCCAGTATATCAATGACAGGCTGTTCGACTATTTCTGAAATTTCATTTGCACTGAAATTCTTAAGAAGTCGAACAGTGGGGATATTATAGAAACAAACGATTGGTGGCACAGGCGAAGTACAGAACTATACGATGTGGTCCTAGTCATGATATAATTCGTGTACAATAAAGTTAAACGATATAACTATAGTTATGACTATATTTTAGCAGTCTGGTGCTAAAGAGACTTAGAATGGCCAGTCTTCTAGGGTCAATACACTGTTTCCTATGCAAGACAAAAATAAGCTTTCGGACACTGTACTCGTAATAAAACGGAATTAATTTTTTCTACAATTACGCTACTCCTAACCGGCTGTAATTATGTGCTCTGACAGAAAGTATAAAGTAGATTAACAGGTTGAAAGATATATTTTAACAAAATTGCTTGCAATAACTTACGGAAAACGATAGCACCAACACTTGTTTCTACGCCTCACACTCGATACTGTACGGTTTGAGCACAAGAAAGGATTTTATAATATTACACGGTTATTTGACCAATCAGAAAGCGACCTACCACGATACTAGTGGATACAGGGCTAGGGGTTTGTCGTCCGCGCATGTGTATTTCAGCCATTTAGAAGGATGAATTTATACGTATACCGCTGACTTCGTTTAATTTCCAGTGAAGTGAGGTTCTCCCAGATGGGATGACTGATACCACCATTTTTAGCTGAAAACGTGAATGAAGAAAAAACTACAGACAGAATTCAAATAGATTATATTACTGAAAATAAAAAGTTATTTTGTAATTCGAATTTCTGCGTTAGTAAAACAAACTTTCTCGTATTTGTACAACAGAGATACTTATTCACTGTCAAATCTGGTAATGAAAGGAATTTTGTTGAAAACCTCCCAAGGAAAGCAAGTTATCGAGTTGAAATTGATTTAAAATGCAACAGGATGAGGAATAATTGAAACAAAAACAAGGATAAAATCAACGGGAACAATTTAACCTGACTCCGAACAAAATCTCTATTCTTTAATTACTCCAGATGTTCAGGCCACCTTTTGTCAATGCGTCAATGGATTTATTCACTTTAACCTAAAGGGTATAACGCTAAATTGCTTCCGTATTTATTTAGTGCATTGCAGCCGAGATCATTTCGGAATGCATTGAAAATACCATGCGCCATGCAGTATGTCACAAGTAAGTGTTTATCTTTTGATAACACAGCGTTTTCCGAAAAGATGTCAGTCAGTCGACTTATCGGTTACCACAGGTAACCTTTCTCAAGACCAGGTTACAATCAAGTTGTAAACTGATTACCTTATTTTCCAACAAAGCTGTGTTATCGGAAAGATAAACACTGACCTGTATTTTTCCCTTGCAAAACAGATAAATGCTCTTTTATTTCATGCTCGTTTTACCCACCTCCTACACACTGAGGGCATTCTGTCCGAAGAGATTAACCACATTAGCGTTAGAAACGTTTTCATTTGGGGGCATTTTCCCACTTCTTTAATAACAACAGCTTCGTTTGTATTCCCATTCATTTTATTTTCTACATCAAGAGCCAAACAACATTTTTGAAGGTTTCCAGTAGATCAGTAATGTGGCCATACAGAAACAACTCCGCTGGTAGAACATATACTCGACAAGCAGAAGGTTGCCATTTTTGGGGCTTTGAACGTCTGAGTGCAAAAATGCAAGTGAATATTTTATAAGCCAGAAATCGCAGCGTCGATTTTCAGCAACTGCTTTGGTTTGATTTAATGCGGTGGCGGTTCAAATCTTGAAAGATACACACTGATTTATGCAGAGGCTCGTGATACCTAACACTTTAGGTACCTATGTATACAGTACTAGATAACTGAGATTAGGTAAAATAAAATAGGTATCCTTGGGTGAGTAAGCCTGCAAAACATCCGGGATTCCGGCAGTACTTCGTAATGCGCTACCTTACCGTGTTAAGTGAACGACAGTTCACGAGTGAGACAATGGGATATCTCTGTACAACCAAAACTCTCCCTACGACGGTCAAATCCCTTCCACAAAGCCTAGTTCAAATAGGCGGCTAACCGGTTCGGTGACAACTTGAAAACCAACCCTTATGATTCATAGGTTTCATGCAATTGGAATACGTAGATAATTGTTCGGGATGGTGGAAGAAATAATAATTGGATTGTTGAAGCAAAAGCTGTCTGAAAAAAGTATTAATGTGCAATCATTGGTTCGGTGCGGGCTGTAGAATGTGTGAGTCGTGCGATGATTATCTCTGATGAGTAACGTTGATGTCGAATTTTTTCGTTTTTCGTTTTAACAGTGTAAGCCTCTGAATGGAGAGACTTTTCTTTTACAATCTTTTGGCTGAAATGAATTCAACAGATGCGGCATTCATCGAACAATTTCTTGATTGAATATAGGAAGAATAACGCATCCTGCCATATGGTTTCTTTCCTCAATGTTTTTTAATTTCTTTTATCCTTCGTTTCCGTTTTATTGTATTTCAACTACACAATATTTCAGAAAATAAGCTACGACCGATCAAAGGCAGCCAATTAAACAGTGACCGGTGGTGATGGCAATATTCGAACCCAGGACAGAAGGGGCCAAATTCCACCATGATAACCGTAGGACCAGCACCGAATTCGTCTCATACACTAGATAATCTCTTTTGCGTTTCGCGAAATCATTAGGCCCTCGTTAAGTTTACAGCAGCCTGAACAATTTGGTTTCCATATTATAGTATAGGATGCTGATTTTTACGTCACCTGTCCGAATGTTTCTCCATTTATGTCGAGAGGTCAACCTTAGTGATTGAAACTAGATTGTCTGTATTCAGGTAATTGGTAGATGGATATAAGAAAACACAAATTTTTACTTAAGCAGGAGTGGGCACATTTACATGTGAATCTGTCAAATTTTACGCATTATTTAACTAGTACGAGTTGTAGAGTGTTTAAATAGTGTATGAAATGATTCACGGCGCAGTTTCAGCGTCCAACTTATTATTGGAAATATGTCGGCATTTTACAGCCGTTTCATCTGGGTTATTATGTATCAGAAGCAGCATAAATAAAACAGGTTTTATCTGCGGAACTGATGTCAGCCTGAACAGCTTAGCAATGCACGTGTATTACTAACTATTACACATTCCGGATAGGTGTATAATACAAGTGATGGTGATGATTCCCAGTAGGTCAGCTGAGACATCTGTGCAGTCCGTTCTCGGTTCCCATTGGAGCTTCGATACTGCCGTCATTTTGGAATGTTTATCCATGGAATGGATTTCATAGTCCGGCTTCTGTTTCAGTAGTTCATTGAACTGGTTTGAGTGTTCACTAACACGAGTAACAGTCGGCGTAATAGAGGGATATAAAGCATAAAGGAATAAAATATCAAACCTATGGTGAAACCTATCAGCAGGAGGTTACAGCAGGTAAGAATTTTTGTGATGTCCGTATCATCAGAATCGTTCCAACACAGCGTAGTTTTTATTTCTCATGAGCCTAATATAGTCGTTCGCAGGAGACAGGATAGACGAAGTTCTTGGGTTGAGAAATAGCAGCTCTTCCTTCATTGATCTTTAATGACACAATCCTGCAGACAGATCACAGTTCTCTGTCGACGGGGGCTTGCAGTGTGCATGAAAACCCGAGCTTAAAATGAAAGAGTTTACCAGGGGTTCCCACAAAACCATTTAGAGCCTGACGAGCTGAAGACATACAACCAAAAGTAGACAGCGGTCGGTAACGGTTCCTTTGCTTCTTCTCACCGCCAATGTAAACATTTGTCTATCTGAATAAACCACCACACGAAATCGGTCTTTAGCCAAACATAGAATGCAACTCAGTAGTTTTAGTTCCGTTCAGTTTAGTTTAGTTTAGTTCAATTCAAATCAAACAACCATGAACAATGCACTGAGTGCAGTGTCTTCGTCTGATATCCCTCAGCAATAACCTTGATCGGAAATAAAGGAAAGTGTGAAAAGATTGGAAGGAAAACTACAGACGGTGTCAGTTCGTCAAAAATAAATTCGGGAATACAAAAGCACCACTGATAGCCACACCGAACCATACAATCCAACGTATCTAACCACTGAGTAAGGGGATCTCTGTGATTCCAGACAGAAAAACCACCACATCCCATAGGGCTCAGTTCATTCGTTGGACATTTCAAAACTATGTTCTTTTTCATGCATTAGCCACCTTTATTCCACTCCCAACAGTAACTGGCCTCAGTGATCAATGCTCGCCGAGGAATACCATCCGTATTCAAGACCATCAGATTTCCCAGTCATCTCAGCCTGGTGGGCTTCATCTAATGATTTGGTTCGTGTACCTAAGACTTTCTTGCCAAGCCTCAGTATTGCAGATACGGTGTTCCCGCCAGCAGTGCTAAGAAGACATCGGTGTTGGAGTGTCGACTTTTCTCCCATATCTTCACCCCATGTCTCTGAACCAGACAGAAGCACTGGTCCGACTGACGCAGCGTACGATCGATCCTTTGTAGATAAACAGATGTCAAGTGAACACTACAGATGACTCAGGTAGGCATACGTGAAGACACTTCTTCCTTTATCCGACCTCCGGGTGCAATACAACTTCTCAGATGGCAGAAATTATCTGCTGTCTCCCCTGGCCCAGAATGGCTTGTTTCTTGACCAGCCCAATCCGCAACAGCATTCCATACTTTGAAGATGGAAACCAAACATTGCTACGCAGTCCATCAAGCTGACCAGAAAAGCCAGCAACTTACCCCGATTTTCACTTGGACACGAATGCAAGGATAATTTTTCATTACTGTCAGGACCTTCTTGTTGGTTGTATTGTCTCATATGTCATCTACCAGTTCACAAACAGGTCTGCTGAACAACATACTGGCAGAACCAACTGACTTATAACTTGAAAAATAACGGAAATCGCAAAGAAGCGGTTTTCGGTCCAATAGTACCGCACCCACCAGATGAATTGTCCAATTTGGACAATCGCGAGACATCTCATGGTATCAGGATCTAGACGTCTCAAGGGGACAATAAGCAGTTCTCTCCCGAAATTATTAGCATATAATGATATGCCGTTTCTGATGATATCTCCATCTACATTAAGCGAGAGAGAGGGAGAAGCCACTGAACCGCGAAAGCGGCAGATTTCTCTTCTCATCCCGACCAAATCAGCTGACATTTTAGTCAAACCTATTCACCGACGACATACGTTCCTCATCGAGAATGGCAAACCTAATAGAATTATAGCAATCGAACTCCCCTTCCAACCTTCGAAATGAAAAAATAAAACCTAATGTTTCAGTAGTAGGATTTGGTACTTTTAAAAGCTCTGCTGTTTATGTGGACATGAAAAAAAACCGAAGGGTGGCACAAATTTCAAAAGGAATCACTAAAATACTAACTAAGACAGTTGTAAAACTGATAGTCTAGTACTTAGCTTTGAAGTGTAGCAATAAATGGTTTATTACGAGCCACAGATATTTCTACCATATATTTGAGGAACAGGTTTCATTTAAACCAAATAAAAAATGATGAGCTGGATTGTGGTCCTGTAGATGAAATGAGCTTTCTTTCTTCAGCGATTACAGAGGTTCACTTGAAAACTACTTGGAAATGGATAATTACGAGTGATTTAACAGTATTTTGTCCAACTTGTGTTCATGGGAACGGATTCACAACGAATAAACCACCGCAGCAATGCAGTTGCGTACAAGCTCTCGAATTCCGGAATACCCACAGCTGATTCGTCTTTGTACTGATGGGACGTTTGGCTCAGGAGTACATTCGAAGTCGGATGAGGGTAGTTGATAACATTTTCATTTACCAGTGCAAGCAAATTCAATTCATCCAGACTTTTATGGTCTGTTTCTTAAGCGAGTTCATTATGTCAGTCATCTATGCAGAAACGAGAGCAAATAATTTCAGGCTGCCGGTCAACATTTCCAACTTTAACGTGGGGATTTTCTCGTCGATCCAATTACACCGATGATTGATAGAAAACGGGAAATATCGCTCTATGGTCAGTTTATTTCACTACGTTTCCTGATGGAAAGTTTATGCGCAACAAACATGCAACAACAGTGACCATTCTGCGTCATTAGGGAGAAGAATAACGCACAATACTTCAGCATCAAAGCACGGTTATTTTTTATAGAAAAAGATATACTTCGACGACAATTTCAGATATTTTGTGCACAATTAGATTAGTTAGCTATTGGTGCGTTATCACAGTGGTCCACCAGACTTCTCTCAAAGGAACTCGACTCATACCATCGACTTGATTCTTTATTTGGCAATTATTTGTAGTCCTGTGAACTTCACGGAGTAGGGTATGGCAGAAAAGACTGTAATGATTTAGGACAGGGGATTTTATCTCTTTTCTTTACTACCTCTCTTTTGCCTAATCATTCATTATGTTTGTTACGAGATCAAATTTTTCATGGACAGTTCTTCTCAGACCCATTGAGAAACTTTGCACTTAGTGCTTTATTGTAGACCTGCCATGTATGGCGACTAAATATGATCACCGACCACTTTCATCTTTACAACTGTGGCAGTCAGAAATTTAATTTGAACATTAAATCGTGGTACGCACTGTATCAATGCCCAAAACTATCATCGGAAATAATAAAACCACTGTAAATCTGTTCCACATGGCTCGTTAGGACTTATCAGTAAACCAGATTTTGTGATTTCCACGAGTTGTCTGATTAGTTGTGTCACACCCGTCGTACTATAAAACTTTCTGGGCTAGCTCTCATCGTCTTTTAGCGTCATCAACGTACGAGATCTGGTGGGGTGGCCACTGACGTTGAAACTGTACAACCAGTCATGAGGATAGCGATCGACTCTACTGGTGGACACCGATTGCTTGATTATAATTCGATAGGCAAAAGCACTTGGACAACCTCTTAGATAATTTGTAGGTAACAAAAGCGTATTGATGATGTGATCAACAAACAGAAAACCTTTAAAACCGACTATTTTCAGTGACTTTTAAACCCGGCTAACACAGTTACACAAACGGGTGGAATAATCATCCGAATATAAAGTCAACGAGACGACTGTTTTTGAAAGTTTTACTCCCCAGGCATTGTGAAATGGAAAATCATGTTGCGGTTTAGTAAATCCAATGCAAACTAGGAGCAATATCTTGATTATAATATAAGACAGGTGTTGAACGGGATGGTAACAGTATTCACGTATATTTTAGCTACTGAGATGTAGCCAGTTAGTTTCAAATTGGCGAATCACTTTCCCGAACCGCTCTCGGTAAGAAAGAAGCCTGCAAAACAAATATTTTGCTGAATTCGTAAATAGTCCACATAACCGTTTTCCAAAACATATCACGCAGTTACTTGCGAGTAGAGCGCGGGGTCGGCGAATCTTTGTTTGACGGACTGTCATTTGAACTACATTTTTCCCGCACAGACCCCAGGTCATCCGACCAAATTGCACCCAAAGTACTACACTCGAGTTTCACCCTTGTTAGAGCACATCAGTTGTGCATATTCGCCACACCCGGGGTTTGAACCCAAGTGCAGGTTGGTCGGATGGACTGAGATTTGTGCGTGATAAGTGGAGTTCAAAGGACAGTCAGCCAAATAAAGATTTATCAATAACTAATGAAGAAGTTAGCAAAAACACATTTGCCTGTCAGTCAGTAGTTCATGGAATAATCTCATCACTGAACAAAACTTATTTTGGGTTAACTTCTCAAATCCTACCAAGGGTTTTTCGCTACGAACGTTGATTGCTTCGAGTTTACTTAAAAACAATATTGTTGTACATCATGTAAGTCCTTTGAACGAAAATCGCAACTAATCCTTGCTGTGGGCCAAAATGCTGACCAATCTACCCAAGGATTCTGATGGTCTTTCGTGACTGACATCTCACCAAATCAGGACTGTTTCGAGTCAGAAAGATTCCCATGTAGTTATTTTAAGTCAGCAAACGCAAATAAACTTCTTTCATCAGAATTATGACAAACTTGTGATGAACGTGAACCAGCATGCATTGTCGTAACGTAAGAATTGGAATATTTTGGATGTAACTAAAAAATAGAAAAGCGGTAGTTTGACATTGAGCATTTCCGTAATGTAATCCTCTTTATTCTCGGAATTACATTCACCGGTTTGCCAAAGATCAATCATTTTTTCAAAAAAGACAGAAACAGACATGTGTCTTAAAAATAATGATGCGCATAATAGACATAACAATAATCCTAATCATCAGACCTCGTCACCATCATCAACAATGCCATCCGGGTCATCATTATCATCATCATTACCGCTGTCATCGTCACCTTTATCACCTTCGTTAACATTATGTTAAATATCATCGTCGTCGTCACCATCCAAATCATCATCCAAATCACCATCAGCATTCGAGTCGTCATTATCATCATCATCCGAATCATCGTCAAACAAACTATCAGCAGCTTCTTTATGCGACTCATCCCAGTGATAATCATCATTTTCTTTTTAGGGTTTTCCACCTTGTGTTTCTAATCGCTAAAAGTACAGAATACTTCGCGTGTGAAGGTAATGAGTTAGTCCATCGAATAGGGACTTTTCTAGATGATTGTCGAACGAGTCACGGTTCCGATTAGCTCACGTTTTTACAGTATTTCTGGCTGCAATACGAGTAATAGTTTTGGTGCACTATGCATAGTGTGACCTGCAAGTCGCAGTGATCTTCCGCCGGGGGGTTCAGCGTGTTCGATCTGCAAAAGCACATAAAAAGGAAAAACACCATGAGCCGAAACTCAGTATGTCTATCAAAGGCACCAACACTTACATTGCGCGAACAACAATATGGCGGCTTACAAACTGGCCATTAAAACAGAAACACAGGGGATTCATATTTTCATTGTACCTTATTTTGCCAGAATTTTGGTTAAAAATGAAATGTTTTCATCAATTGCATCCTGCATTTCAGCAATTCTACTTTTGAAAAAGCTCGAGGCGATAGTTTTTCTCGAACAGCTGTTGTCCCAAAAAGGGTAGAGTTTTGTAAAGCTCTCAGTGCAAGTTTATAAAGGATCGAATGTGTAGGAGTAATAATTAATTTGAACAGTCAGTGATTTAATTATTTCAAAAACATTTTCTCAAAGATTCTATAGAGCCGTTTGTCCCAAGTTCGTTCCATGCGTAAACTACCGACACAACAGTCCACTTTTGGATTTGGTCCTTTGAGCGATATGTCTAGTTGCTACCTTGAAATAAACAGGAAGTTTCAATAGTTGTTTATGTTGTACGGAATTTAGCTTCCTTTTGAACTACCTGAAATCAATCTCGTTTTTACTCCCTTAGCCTAGTTTGTTTCTATCTGACACACTGAAACTGGTTTGTCTTTGGTTTGCTCATTCATAAGTGCTTATCGATCACTGAACGATATGGTATATCAAGGTAAAAAAGGTTATCCTGAGATAAGCTTGTAGATCGGTTTGAATAATCCTCAAGACATTGCTGAGCACTCAACCCTGCCGTTCCCGGGGGTCAAATGAGTGGGCAACTTTCTGTAGCAGAACGAATAACCAAGAATAAAGATTTACAAAACTCTGGACTCTACGAAAGCCAAATCAAGGTTTATTTTGATCCCAAGGAAGAGACTACTATTTTTGAGAGTTTTATTCAAAGAAGACCGACGTGGAGCGGGTTCGAACTTACCAAGACATTGTTAATAAACACGGGCTGTCCACATCTATCCAGTACCGAATCTTCTGTTCCGTTTCATCAAATCCATGAAATTTTGTCTGTCTATCTCATTCTGATCGTATTGTGACTCAGATATACACACTTCATTATATGCTTCATTTTCATGTTTTCATTTTCAAAATCATCTCAGATTCAAAGCTATGCGTAGTAAACCTGCGTAAGCCTTCTCTACTGGGCTTACTCGACTAAGCTTGTTAGAGAATTTTGGCGCGAACTGTGTGGCAGAATAAGTGACCACCCGGAGCCGTTCTGAAATGAAGCTACTTGAGTACGAATCTTTGAGGTGTGGTCTATATTAGGCTGAACTGATCTCATGTACGACTATCTACTGGTCTTATTACGTATATCACAAATTTCGCTGAGATTGCACTACTAGGTTTTCATCAGAACACACTTAGAGACGTCACGTGCAGCGGCCTGGTCAACGTAAGACTGGTACCATAATGCGTTCTTTCGTAGGCGATGTGCTCCACATCAACCGTGAGATGGACTGAAAAAACAGTGAATCGGATGCATCCACAAACGATCAAAAGACAGTTCTACTAAGAATCATGAAATTTTTCGACATAATCGATAGTCAGCAACTGATTTTTATCTTTGTCCGAGGAAAGCAATGATTTAGGCAATTAAACTGTTTGTGGCAAACTCATCATCGGGGAACCTGGAAAGCAAAATGGAACCGGATACTCTGATACTCTTGACGAAAAGCTTAGACCTGATCAACTGGGGTGAACCAAGAAACGCAACTCATTGTCCTTAGTAATTACCTTGACCTCAGTAAATCATTATAAAACTGCATCTCACTACTTCTTTCACAAATAACACTGCACGCCTAGGAGTAAGTGAAAAAGCCGTTCACTTTATCACCATATTTCTCCCAGTGGTAATTTGGTATTTTTAAATCCGTTTCCATTTAACCTGTGTAATCTTCATTGGCAGATCGTCAAGACACTCTTCACGCGCTTGCGGACTTGATCACTGACGAATATTCTGATGCTTTTGACAGAACTACTCATAAGCAGTTATGAGAAATCACTCACACACTCTCTCTCTCTCCCGGAATTATCCAAACCCGTCTTCTACTGTTACCATCATTCGAAATTCAGTCTCCTCTTTCAGGCATGTCAATGTAAGTCAGTAACCTTATTTCTCACCTTGTTTGCTCATTTGTGGACCGCGACCAAATAATACATAACCCAGTTGTCCGGTTTCTCCGCTTAGGGCTTCTCACACATCCCGAATAAAACCTTATATTATTTAATTAGAATGCCATTGCGAATTATACAAGAGCTGGAAAATCAACGTTTAGCGGGTGCACGAAGGGACTCGGTGACATGACCTCGCCTATCCTTAAGGACTGCTTCTACAACGCGGAGATTTTGCACAGAAGCACTCCGTGGGAAGTGGTGAAAAATAATTTATGAGTTTCTCTAAATCCTCTTAGTTTAGAACTGACATCGGCCTACAAGAGGGAAGCTATCCATTGCTCGGTAATATGACGTATTCGAAAATGATCAAACCCAAGTATGCTGGGTTCAGTCTAAGACACGATTGTCTCTTCACATGGTTCGGTTCCGAAACCATAAAAGGACGTTTCTCCTTCCCCGACTACTCGCTAACAACATATCTCACGAAGCCAGTTATTTCTTCAATATTATTTGTGAAATTCACAGACCACCTTATACCTGAAACAACATACACTCTGAAAGGGTTGGAATGCTACGGACCACAAGTCTAATAATAGCACGCTTTTCAAATCTTAAGCAAATTGCCTAATATTCCTATTTTTGCATCTCATTGACGCTATTAGGATGATTAGAATACAGTACACTCAAGAATAATACATTTAATTATGTTCTGAATTAGACTAGAGGAAGCACAACAGTATATACCGACGTCAAGGGTGCAATCAAATCTTTGCCATCAAGTGAAAGAGGAAATATACAATCAATGCAATCGATAATTGCTCGAATCGTCGTGCGATTGATCGGTTCAAGAAATGATCAATGATAGTTCTTGGTGATAGTGCGTATGTGCTCGTGATTCAAACAAAGCTGTGATCGGGTAAGTGGACCACGTGCACAGGGAGAACACAGTAGAGAAATTTCCTTTCCGCCACAGTTCTGGTGGTTTAGGAGACCAACACAGTAATTTAACAGTTTCGCTCCACTGGTAAAGGTTTTTGTGGCTTTGATCAAAATGTATGCATCAACAGATTAAAAGACAGTGGCAGAATCATAAATCATATCACCGGGGGATGGAATGGGTAAGTTCAGAAGATCGATGATTTATTCTGCAAAAGAGTGAAATCGGGCCTATTTTAGGAAGTATATGCTGACTTAGTGATTCCCCCACTAAAACAAATCTAGGGACATCCTGATACTTTTCTGAGAAACTCTTGCCGACTTTTCAAAGCAATTGCATGCCTCCCCGACTGCCATGAAAAATTATCTTCCGGACGAGAACGACAAGATTGTAAGCTTGCAACGGAGTTTCAGCTGAACATCGATTTATCAAAGCATCGCCGAAGACGCGTTATGCGTAAATATTCTTTGGCTCAGTAGTCTTCTCGGAAAAGCAAAGTTTCTAGAATACAGTGAACAATTGATTTCTTCTTATGTTTCCTTGTCATTCGTAGTGTAGCATTTCTCAAAGTCGCGATGCAGTTTTTCCTTTCAAAGATGGCCCCATCATCAGAGCTTCCTTGTACTTGACTTGGTTCTGAATAATGGACGCGTTTTGTTTAAATGCCAGCACTGTGCCCCTCGGCAAGTTGAATTGTCCCCTTTCACGTGCTATAGCTATGATAATCAAAGATATGGGAATTTGGGTTCATTTTTTCGTGGGAACAAACTCGTACTTTTGAGTGAAATGTTCTTGAAGTGGGCAATGCATCAACTTATCAGTGAAGATAGATGGCCCTTGTGAGCCATGAGGGCCTAGTGGTCGTACAATTCGACGAAAGACTCCTAAATGTCTGCGTATCGAACAACTCCTGGTAAAAGTACTATACATGATATCCAATCCTAATCGAAAATGTTGCGAAGTCTATTACAAGTGTTATTTTCGTCTGATAGATTCTGATAAACACGCTTACAAAAATATTCGTGGAAACGTGATCTTCGGTGAGTCAAAGCTTTTGAGTTGAATGTCTTCAGCTGTCCTCCAGAAAAACAGAGCTCATGAAATAGTTTCTCTGGTAAGTTTCTTGAACACTAACAACGGACTACAAACGATAAGACCGATCAAAGTGTCTGTCATTTTCAAAGAAGAGAAAGCAGTCTTTATCGGATATGAATCGGAAGTAATTTACAGCGAATATGCTATTGTTTGAAATGATTCATTGGAAGTTTATGAATGTGTGTGTTTGTTTGTCTGTATGTGTGTGTGTGTGTGAGTGAGTTAGATAATTCAGAAGTAAAGCGAGTCCATGCCGGAAATGTTCGTGGTATCTTTTGCGTGCTACTCAGGTTACCCTTGTTAGTGGTGGTTAAAGTTATCACGACGGATATTTAGGGGGAACAAAAGATTTGATTTCAAATCTAATCGACACTGGAAGACAAATAGTTACCATATGCATCACCATCTACGCGTCTGTACATACAATGAAGTGGTTAAATCAGTCACTTTTTATTGCACATAAATAGTTGAATCTATAACGCTAAAATATCATTCCCAATTTCGAAATGTGATTTGTTGACAGTAAGGTACATCCAGAACCTTCCACCATTTTCCTTTGGTCTTTTCGTGTAACTATTTTGTGGAAACAAATGTGCATTAGCGACAAATGTGGATGTCAATAAGAGATTTGAAAAAAATCACAGTCGTGGCCATGATGATGAGAAGCGTTTTCTAATGCAGGAGTTTTACTGGACAAATATTTTAAATAAACTCTAACCGATTTTACTTGGAAGAGAGTCCGTACAAAATTTTGATGTGAACTTATATCTTTAAAACCCGAGCAAAAATAGTTTTCTAAGTAAATAATTGCCCTTTTTCAGAAATTTTTATTCTATTTTATCGCAACAAAAGGTTGAAGTGCCAAACTTTGTTAGATCACTGCAGCTGCACTATGATTTGCGCGCATTCTAAGTTAACGACAGTGGACAAGATGACTAGATTCTCTAATATCCATTGGCTTATAAATAGCCATATATTCAATGAAAACTGGTATAGATGCTAAACTAATTTTAGTAAACGCTCTTCAAGGCCCACCCTCTATTATACTGACCGTTCTAGTAACTTTTCCTCAAGAAAAACGTGAACATTACATCAACTTTCTGAGCCCATCATAAAAAAGATCATCTGAAGTGGTTTTCATGTTGAAATGCTACTTCTAGTGTCAAGTGACCCGAACTGCTTGTCATATTATAGCTATGGATACCGATCTCTTTCCCATTAGTCTTCGGATGTGGGAATGCATAAAAAGAACATTCTGAGAGCGTAATTTTTTACAAAATTGTGATAATTGTCCCAAGTGGAACTCATTTTGTAATTTATTCTCAGGATTAAGTGAAAAAGGCAACACAATCTTTCACATGGGATTTTGGAAATGAAAGTGAGACACGTGTGGCTACATGGGGTTACCAATTTTGGGTGCCCTATGTGTTTCGATTAGACTCCATAGGTTTAGAAAATATAGTCAGGAATAACATAGACACAATCAGTTTACGGATCGGAGTACAGAATAGTCAACTTAACACAGGTTCATACCAGAGTAATGAACCTATTTGTTGTACATTACTCATACTCTGTGGTTTGTAGATCGATGAGTTATATTAAATGAAAAGATTTACAACAGCCTCGGTGATCATATTCCTTACCAATTGGGGTGAGGGGAAAATTAAGGATGGCTGACTGATTCACCGGTCAACAAGCGGCTGCTGAAGATATTACTAGACTTTCGTGTTGAAGTGCTATTTGACTCAAAAATGATAGTCCATTACGAAGGGACACACAAAGTCGCTCACATTTCCAATGGACCCACTTTCATCTACATCTTCCTGTTTATCTAATTACCAGTGCCTCATCTGTTTCCTTATGTCTGCTTCAAACAGATCAATTCTCTAGCTTTCAGTGACACCGAATGTGTTTCATTTGAGAGGTACACAACTGTGTTGTTCTTCCCTTTGTTGTGATTACCAACGAAAACAAATTTGTTTGCCTCGGACCACCGGTAACTATGGAGTTAAAAACTACTCCAGAGAATTAGAACTTACAGAGTTTAATGTCAAATGCAAAATCCTAGTACCTATTTATATCATAGTCTTAGTTCTTCAGAACAGACAGAGTTGTCGGCAGCCGGTTCATCTATCGGATTTCATTGTTTAAAATACAGTAGTATGTTCGCTCTGTTATTACTAAAGGAATTCATTTGGAGATAGTCAACTCTTCAATTTGATAAACGTTCGCTCTCAAAACCTTTTCTAGTATTCTTCGGGAAACAGGCACCATTATATCTTTGTGTAGAAAAAAGTGGTATTCGAAAATCCTTTCAGTCCCCATTGTGAGAAAGAGGGGCCCGATGCTAAACACGGTTCTATCTACTTTACACAATCTAACATTGACCTTTTGTCAAACATCCTACAGATTTCTGGTGCTGTATGATGAGCTGTGTCTCTTTGTTTCATTCCGTGAGGTTTCGCTTACTGTATGGTTGAAGATAAACGGAGATATATCCAACACCGTTTATCAATTATCCTATGGCGGATCATTAGGAACAAATCGGAGCACTGAATTTGAGCTTATCGTGCGAATGAATTAAACTAAACTAAACCAAAAGCTGCCTTACATACAACAGATAAATAATTCCATCAAACGGGTAGAAATATATGTAAGGGAGGCTGCTGAACAGAACTTACCAATTACCTACATTCACAGAAAAAATGAGATGGTTATATTCCTTTTAGGATTGAATACAAAAAATCCTATTCGTTTGAGTTCAAGGTCACACCAAAGTGTAACGTTGGTAGCGATCAGTCTTTAGGCCGAATTATTGTTTTTGGATTGATGTTAGCGGGGAAACCATTTGAAAGAACCACTCAGCTTTGCGCTGAAGGAGTTTTGTATCTTACCTTCTTCAGATCACGGGCACAGCATACTACACCTATAATTGCAGGTGACTGCAAACCTCGTCGACTTCACATCAGAGGTGTTACCTTAGCTGGTAATATGACACTTTCTACCTTAAAACGAAGCTCTGTCGTGTAATCTGTAACTGCACTCAGTAAAGTCATCCATCGAAAGCTTGCGAACTATACTTTTTGGCCGGAGTAAATTATTCCGCTTTCCTACGTGTAAGAAAAAATGAGGAATGCTCGGAAAGGTATCACTGAACACAATACGCATTTATGTTCAGAGGATTACGTCAGGCTCACTTAATGATCACTGGCCTCAGAAATCGGAACTAACACGCGAACAATACAATGCACAATCTCAAAAAGCCCGTCCGAATCGAGACAATGTCGTGACAGTAATCCAGGGTCGTTTATCTTTAAAAATTTAGAGAACAGAACTGTTAGAATCGTCAGCTGAAAACAATTCCGAAACTATTTCTTCCATTTAGCTCTGCATATTCAAACACATTTTGATTATGATGTCAACATGTTCCACCCCACAGCCGAAATCCCATTAGTAACGGAAACCATATTTTTTTCCCGGAAGACGGATTGGTTTTGTGATTCAAACACCACCTTTGAGAGACAGGAGTAAGTTGTGTACTGTGGTATGTAATCAATAACGACTTCATTATCATTTTTAATGGTTTCTTACAATCTGGATGTGATGGAGAGTAGTCCCAATGATTATTATCCTCATCCAAGTGGTGATTTACTAAAATTCGCGATTTTCTTCATCGTACGTTTATGTAGCTTAGCTTTGTCCCCAAGATTTATGGTTAGCAGAAAGGGAGAGGAGAATAGTTCATAAAATTTTCGTGTGCCCAAGTAATTCCAGACAGTAAAACCCTGCCAAAATAATTATGTGCGTCATCTTGATCTTATTTCTTATAATTGTTCCCTAGTAGCATTCCTCGAAGCTATAATATAATATTGCGAAGTCTACGGGGAGGCTAAATGCGACTATAAGAGTACCAGTATTCTCGTCATTTCAGTAAACACTATCAACGGTCAGTTGATATGGATACCAGCAACACAAGAAACGGTGTGGTATTGTGGTACGGTGAATAAAGTGTAATTGCCTACACTTATACCGTCTTGAAATATGTGGACGAAGAAATCTTACCACGCGCCATGAAAAGCTTGCTTCTATTTACTTATCAATGCTTTTTATTAATCGAACATTGGTCTTTCGGACAGGCTATTACAACACCCAAAGGTTATAAAATCTGAAAGACTTTCCTATACCACTTTCTATTGGCAAGAAAAAGATGCGAGAATACAGCTTTACTTGAAAGTTGTGATGTTTTGTTGAGCACTTTATTACCTGCTCACAGTCACGTTAGCTATGCTCCAACCATGGGATGACCACTGTTCATTTGCTACTGAGCTTTGATTAATTTCACCGACCTGCAATTTGTACGTCCATGACAAAAAGGCCTAAGGACAACTGGTTGCGCTTTGTTTATCCCAAGGAAACAATAAAGCGTAAGTTTAATGAGAGATAGGCCAAAACATGAAGATATACTTTCCTGTCGAGAAGCATGCCCATTTTACATTGACTGGTATTCCAGCTGCTCCAACCCGAGAACAAAAGCATTGTTATTCTCGTGGATAATAATAATGATCTCCTTACTTCCTTTGGTCCATTATAAGACAAAGTGCTATACTCGTAGAAGTATGCCACTTGCATTTGATAGCCCGTGAACGGGGAATGCTTGGTGGTGGAAGGAATCGAATCAGGGACTTCAAGGTCTGAAATCCTGTTAGATGAACGTTTGACAACCACTGATCCTGTTCCCTTCGGAATAAGCGTTTTAATAAGCTTCTCCTCCGCTTGTTATAGAATAGTATTTTAATAAACATATGGTAGTGGCTGGAAATGTGCCTCTAAAGTTTTGAACAAATTTAAGTTGTTTTCCCTCTTTAAATTTCGAGAGAGCATGAATCACTATCATGGTCCTTCATCCAAACTCCATAAGATGGACTGTGTGAACGAGCAATTCGATTGTAGTGCAAGTAGATGAGACTACAGATGTCTGACGAAACCCAGAAAGAGAAACAAAATGGGAATTTTTTTGGACTTAACAAATAGTGTAGTATCTGTGTTCAACAAACAGTCGAAAGCCATTTTGAAATATCTGACGGTTAGGTTAGAAAGATCTGACTATCAAGGTCTGGCTAGGTTTGGTTAGTCAACCACCAGACAATTCGGCGCATTGTACTCCATGCCGAACCACTCAGCATGTAGCTAATTGCGATCCGATTCTAATCTGCCTGCTTATAAGCTACTCTTCTTCCTATTGTGGCTTATGTCTTACAGAACCGAGGCGAAGATTTTTTTGTCATTATGGGTTCGCAAAGTCTACATCGGTTTCCGTTCGGATACAAAGCTCGACTTGCTTTCAAGAGTAGTTGAATAAATCAGCAATTAGCTAACAACCGACGGAAGAAAAACATTACAAGTGAGAGAAGAAACACACGGGAGAATTTGCCTCACAGTTCTGGAACATGCTTATTTTTAAACCGAGTCTTACGCTGGTTTGTTTCCGTAGTTTTGACTGCATTTGTGTGACAAACTCAAAAGAGATCTGAACGGATGGGGTGAAATTTCGAATAAATGTGAGGCAGAGGGAGCCAAAGTATACGAGTGGGAAAAAGGGAAGCAAAATACCAGTCATTTAGAATTAATTCCGTCTTAGATTTGTTCGTGTTGGTCAGTGTCAGCAACAGATAGGGTAAGGAATTTTGTGTGCCCTAATTTTAGAAGAAGGGTATCGATATCCAGATATGATACATGAATGAGAACGACAAAGAGAACTGCAAAAAGCAATAAATGCTTAAGATCCTGTTACATCTTGTGAATCAGAGCCACGAAAGATTCAGCATGTTATTTGACAAGTTCAGCTGCAAGTAATTTAAAGAGGAAAGGTAAGACATGAGTATTGATTACCAATCGGCGACGAAGAGGTATGGAGTCTTGTCCCAAATGGCCGGGGAAAATCACGGATGAATAATACAATAAGACCGGAAGAACACATTGAGGAATAAATTTGGAAAGAGTTTTTAGCGGCAAACTGACACACTAGTTCAAGTGGGATGTCTTTCGTAGATTTTTGTCTAGCCAAAACACAGATAACTGGCAGAACTCAGCTTGGATAAGGATTTGGAACTACGAAAAACAGTCTGTTGGGAAGGGGAAACGGGTATTGCTGGAAACACATTCAAGACACTTGATATAGTTGAGTTATGCACCAGACAAAGTAGAAAAATGTTCTATTTGGGACGGATTTTCACATAATCTTCTGAAATTAGAGCAGTCGGAAGTAACCTGACAAAGAACAAAATCATCAGCAAATTCAAATACCGCAGACGAGGAAACCGGTAGGTTACTAGTATACGCCTAACATAGAAAGAGAGGAAAACACCACATCTTGGGATACTCCAGAATTGTTGGCAGTAAGTTAGGAACATTTGTACCCTGCCTTGGATTTCTGCATTTCAGTGAGAAAATAGTTAAAGAACCAGGCAATGGGTTATAAGGGAGAATTGAGAGTTTTGTATTTTTGAAAAGGAGGACAGGGTGCAGAGTAGAAGCCCGAGAAATAATCAGGAAACATAGAGACGACAGACCGGGCGCCTTTCTCCAGGCAGCTGGTGATGAAGTGGAATAAAGAAGTTACTATACCCAGAGTAAATCTTTTGGGTTTGTAGGCGAATTATTAAAGGTCCTGAGGTACATTCAGATGGGTTTGAGGACGACCAAGTAAAGTGTTGTCAGTACATGTTAGTGCTCTTAGAGTGAGATCTATCGGACGAAAACATTTTTCTGTCCCACTCGTGCTGGGGCCCCTGTGAAATGGAAAAATAGTGACTCGTCCACAAAAATCAGGAAATGAGCAATTCGATGTGGAAATGATTCGGATAGAAGCACGAATTTAAGCTTTCACTGTTGAATTCACTTCAGCATTTTCCACTGTGATTTTAAAATTCAGAGGTAACAAACGACTCATTGCTCGAGTAATGTTCTCGGGAAACCTTCGCCTGAGAAACTTGAAACACGGTGTCCCATTTATCTAGGTAATAAGAACGGAAGTAAGGCGTATATTGCATGATGCAGGCAATTCGTTCACTTTTTCGGTCAGGTAAGTGAAACATATCGGTTTATATATGATAAGGTACATAGTGCATAGTGGAAAAAATGAGAAAATATTTATCACAAAGAATACAGCAAATCGTTTGGGGTTTGTGGCGAATGCCAGGGAAGGCAGATTGTTTACAAGGATTGTTTCTGTACACAGAGAAGGTAATTTTCCGTCTTGATCAACATAGCTTCACCAAAGTCCAGCAATTTTGCATTTCAGTTGAGTAATCTTTCTTTGAATGACCTGGTTAGATCAACTGGACGACTTGCCTGGAGATAGCCGATGCTGAATTTTTGCCGGAATTTGTTCTGTGCAGTTCAACTGAGTCATCGAGTGCAACAGCCATTTCGGAATGTATTCAATCACTCTTTGAGCCAGATATTGTTCTGTTCTGCCAATGTATGTGTAACTGCAAATAGGAGTGAACTGGTAGACAACATGTGAGGCTTTGAGAGCAATATGACTGTCAGAGTGATCTTTTAATATTAATCCTCAGATCGTCAGCACTATGCGTAACTGGACTGCCATAAATGCCTTCAGCGGAGCTTTAGTTATGACATAGAAGATTAGAAATGTGTTCACTGTTAGAAAGAACGAATAGAATGGTTTGCTTTCGTTCAGTTGTTAAAATGGGCTTCATTTTGTATAGTGGTTTGCTGTGGTGCTCAGTGAACTTTTCTAGATAAGTTTTAGCCAAAAGGGTTTCCTTGATAAAATCTTCGTTTTAAGGTTGATCAGGAGTAAAAATGTTTCATGCCAGTGGAAAAGCGTTTTGACCAAACCACCTTTGTAAGCAACTGGGACGAAACTAGAAAACCTCGTATAACGTCCGCTCCACTTTGCTTTTCTGTGAATAGCACTTTGTAGTGCGCCATCCGGAGGCCTTGTGGTTAACTTGTCTAGGAAAGGTAAAATCAAGTTGGATCCTTTCTCACAAGATACAGACAAATTCGGAGGTATGGAATTTAAAATATTAAGAAACAGAATAAAGTCGCATTTATCTGAAATCAATAAAAAGAAGTCAACATAACGTTTGTACAAAGGAAACTGGTCATTTTCACTAGCCTAACATGGCTATAGCACCGAAATCCATCCATGCGTACTAAACAGTCATCAACATTCTCTTTGACCTAGGGTTTCTGAACACAAACTGCACATGTGTGAACATGAATTCATGTATTCCTAGTGTTCATTCTATCCGACATGTCTGAGAAGAGTGAGCAAAAGTTCACACTAACCACGGAAGACACGGTCATCTTAGCCGGAGGGATGAAGATAAGAGCAGTTTGCCAACCAGCTCGTTTACTTTTCGAGTTCAAATTCCCTCTGTATCAACCGCAACCATTTGAGAGCCGCATGGCACACTCGAAGCGTGATTCTTCCAGATGGAACATTTGCAGTGGAGAATATGAATGACCAGTGAGCATGATTATTTCGAAGAGGATAATGATATATTTCAGAGCAGAAAAACGTAGCGCAGCCAGTTGAAGGTGAGTTGGTTGTTTTTCCGCTTTTCTTACGATTCTAAGCCTTTTCCATTGTAATCTGTGCTATAAGTGTTAGTACTAGTATTATTAAACCTGGTCGTATGATTACGGTTACTATTGGCAGGGGTGTCAAGCCAAACGGATCTGTACCCCTTTTCCGTTTTAGGCGCATTGCAGGGTGGGCTGATCGCAGCTCACCTCCAAAATGGCGAAACTGTGGTGGCTAGTTAAACTGCTGAATGTCAGTAGTATATGGATCAGAATGCGAAGTTTCTTGTAAGCCTACGACCGGTTTTGCAATCGTTGCCATTCAGCAGATCTGTGTTTCCGGTACTCCTATTTCTTCATATACACAAACCATTTTTGTATGCACCCTGCCCTCCCATTGTTCAGTTGACACTGTCTGGCCGAGCCACTTCGATTAGCGAGAAATGCCAGTCTGGGTGAAAAGCAAGATTCCATTCTATTTCACTAGATATTTCAGGTAATATAGCTATCCAGGGAAGATCCCATTTTACTTATATCAAAAGTTTCAGTCATGTCGATTATCTGTTTTGTGCACATCAATGAAAGAATATTCAGTAACACGTAACTATACCCACTGCGATTATTCACAAAGAATATATCTTCTGCAATGAAAAGTACCGCGGCAGTAGACGATTGAGGGACAAGGAAGGTAACTCAGACTCTAAGCGTACTGTGAGTTTAGCTTCTGTGTTTGCAGGATCACGTAAGAAGCCAGTACTGTAGAGAACAATGTGGGACCTTTAGGCAGTAGTAAGTTCGTCAATCATTCTATAGTTTTCAAGGGTGGTAGTAGTGAAAGTACATTTCGCTAAAACCATCGTGAAGCCAAAAATATAAGTTACTCGAAATTCTCTCGGAGAACCTTTTCCTCGTCTTGTGGTAACGGAGTAGGTTGAAGTTAGCTAGATTTCCCCAATTTTTGCCGATTGCACTAGTGCTCGAGAAACTCATGCATTGTAGTGAAATTTTGATTTGCCATTCAAGGAAGAAGGCGGAGAATGAATACAACCAGTGCGACATTAGGAATACAGGGACAAAACGTTGAATGAATTAAAGGTGGAAATATATCGCTTTCAGGTTTGGCCATTAGAAGATCAGACTATTGACTGTGATGAAAACACAGGCAAACATTCCATACCAACAAAAACAATGGATAACTGTAACTTCGTGGTATTTGAAAGATAGGTGACGACCAACGGGGATGTTTCCTGCCTGAAAGCGTGGACCAAATTCCAAAATACCAACTGACTTAGCGCCTTTGAGAAAACAACGTCTAAGCATTTACGGGGATGTTAGGCTGCTAGCTTTGGACTAATGGTCGGGACCCAAACTTTTTTCTCTAAATCTTAATAACTTTCATTTCGTCATGTACCGATGGCACAATACTTGAGGAAAGAGGTCGTGACCAATTAGATGCTGCTAGTTCAATTACCAGCCACGCGGTTTGGGGTTCGTATCGGTGACCGAAGGGTTTGTGATCCACCATGGTGATAGTTTGGCCATAGCTGACCTGACAGTTCAGACTAGATGTCAAGCGTAACAGATGTATCAGCGTAGTGGTGACCTTACAGCAAAGTAACCTGAATAGTTCATGATAAAATAATAGTAAGGGAAGTGTGGGCGGAGAAAAGAAAAAATGAGGGTTCTGCTCACTGTTAGATGTCTTGTGTTGAAACGGAGATGGAGGTTCTGCCCCTGCATCATGTGAGCTGTTTCCGATTGGATAATTGATCAGATAATAGCTCAATAAGAGTTGAATTACATTGTCTGAGATGATTTTGAGATGTTTACGTCCATTAACACTGGTAAATGCCTCAGTGAAATCTGGAAAGTAGCTGGGCAGCACATACGTTTTTTTGTTCAGCGAAGATAAGACATTATTGGCCAAAGAAGCAAAAGCATTCATCTTTGGTCAGGAGCGGCTATGTACCGACTGGTTCATTTCTCGTTTTGTCAAATCACCAGAAAATCTCTGAAGTAAAAGCTTTCTAAAAACCTTTTGTGCGCTGAAGGTATGAAATACTGGACCGAATTTCGCCGTTCTTTTCTCGGGCGAACGTATAGTTGAAGCTGACCTTTAACAGTCGGGAATTTTTCTGTGGTATGGTACGGACATCGTACCTGCGTACAACAGAGGAAGATAACCAGGTACGTGGGATTCGTTGCAACTGAGTTTTAAAAGCTCTTAATAGATGGCTAGAAAGGATATACTTTATGAGATGGAGCTGGTAAGTCTGGAATAGCATATTGCTTTGGGACAACGGGGGAACGACGGATGCGAGACTGGCTGAAATTGGCTTTTAGACTCCCGACATTTACCTTTGGGTATGAGCGGCTTGCTGTGGTAGTAATAGTTGAACGAAGGTACACAACGACATCAAAATAACTCACCATGAACAAGTGTGATAAAGATAATTACTAACTGGTTTGTTGTTCTCAAGTTGACGCTATCTAATGATGACAGTGAGACTCAAGTTTTTTTTAAGGCTGTTTTTCATACTAAATCCCATCGGTGAATAACCTCAGAAAGAAAATCATATGATAACTATTTGACAGTTCTAAAGACCTAAATGGTCTTCAAATCACTGACCAAGTAGGCTGGGTAGTCAGTACCAGTGTAGCTAAGTCATGCAGTTAGTGTACAACAAGGGTGTTGAGGTCATGACAGAATTTGAAAATACTAATATCTGCTTTGCTTTTTTCCTTTTTAAGGAAATACTGTCCAGTACCATATCACTAACGTAGAAAACTCATTTTACTGACCCGCTGATGCTTTAGTTAAGATCAGGAATGTACTGAGTATATGCGTTGCAACAAACTGTCGCTAGCAGACTTGTCAAATAACGCTAAACAGATGAAGAAATCTAACACAAGATTCAGGTTTCCGCGGATTAACAAATTAAGATACTTTTTGGGGGAGTGTGCCGGTTGAGTTAGAAGATTGTTCAATAACACATGGAATTCTCACCAAATTCAGCCATCTGCTTATATCCAATGCTTTGAAAAAGTGAGTTTTTCCCTGTGTAAAGCCAACTTCTACCTCTAACCTGAGTCAGGTGATCACATCAGTGACGACTTATATTCAGTTTCCACCGGTTCAAGTTGATTAGGATCTGCTCTGCAGTCAACTTAGTCGGAGTGATCTTGATTTTCTAGGTTGAATCGACTGATCCTGGAGCACTTTTGGCTCAGTACAAAGCCTGTGATGAAATCATATCTCTGTTAGAAGTTCATCTTGAGTTCTACACTTTCTCCGTAGAAAATAACAGTCTTTCTCTCTTGAAGTAATTTAAAAAGGAATTTTACATAGGGCTCCCTGAACCGGTAAACAAAACGGTCCATAGATGGAAAACTTTGCTAACTGATTTCCCAGTGCATCAGACTTACCAAAATTGTATTGCTTCATTTTGAACTGCAAGGCGTATATCAGAAGTCCGACTGAGAGTTTAAAAAACTTACTACTCGACACATGAGGTAATCAGACTATTATATGGAATTGGAAACAGAGGTTCTCACGGATGATTCACAAAGAAGACAGCATAGGCACGCACGATGAGTGGTGCACAGGAATTTAGACGGTGTTTTCAATTTTCATTTTGCGATATCAGGGTAAATTTTATATCAAGTGCATGGTTTGTGTAAATTAGTCACTTTGCTTACCCCGTGAGCCACATGCCAACTCTTTTCTCCGCTTCCCACGCTTTTAAACATCCATTCCCATCAAAATATCTATCCCATTGTTTTAACTAGTCAACTGGCCCTCTTTTTCGCTTTGCAAACACGGAACCAATTACCTGTTAGGGAATCTAGTATATATTTGTCCATAGTTTTCGTAGTCACTTCTCGATTCTGTGAAATAATGATGTTTGACTAACCGGATCAAGCTTTCTTGTACCCCAGCGAATTGAAATGTAACAGTGGAGGGAAGCTCGAAATGTCTTCTTACATGACATCTTACGTACTTACGGTGTTTTTTAAATCCAAACTATCTTGTAATCAGGTGTTTCGTCAGAAAAATTGCTCACGTCTTCAAGTCCCCTTTACTGAATGATCACCTCATCTGCAATAGATAGTTGATCATTGGTACTTCATGATCCATCACGTCATATACAAACCTCATCTTCTACTGTCCATAACCAACAACTGTGTTCAATTTCAGACCGAGACCAATGAAAGACAATAGATGTCCGGACCACAAATCCTCATTTATTCACGGACGCAGAATTTTACAGTTGGTTTTCATTATCATGAAAGTTCATGAATCGTTAAAAATCTCAACAACGAGTAGAATAAATGATGCCTTTGTCAACCTTGACCGATGTTCGTTCTAATCATGAAATAATCTTGAGAACTGGTCTGCCGGGTGAATCTCATGAGCATTATGGTTTCAAAAGCTCGGTACCTCCAAGATCCAACTGCTTTCTTCTATTCATTTCAGTTATTAATTTTTATTATGTGCTCGACATTGTGTTTTCAGCGAATGAGATCGCACAATGGAAATCCTTCTTTCAGTCTTTATCTTCTGACTGGCTTTTTCAAGTTGTCAACTCTTCTTATCACGGCTTGTAGTGCTTATAAATGTAATGAATGGATGAAGGTGAAGTAAGATTTAAAACAGCAATGATTTTTAGGAGTGTTTCTGGGAAATTGGTTATCATAGAAGAAAGTACGCTATAGAAGCCAAGAGCTTACAGACTTTTGGAAGAAATCTCCAATACAACGCTTTCGTAGGTGAACGGAATTCACGAAGGTTTCCAGTAGCACCCTTATTTCTTGAAATCGGATATAACCTTATTCAAGAAAGTGTTTCAAAACTTTCAATAATTCGCTTCTGTTTCTAACAAACTTATCAGCGGAGAGGGGGAAACATAATTTCCGTTATTGACTCTTTTGTGGCAAATGCGCCGTCAGGTTTTTTGATTCTATTCACAAATGGCATTACACGCATCTGATAGCAACAATTATTTTGACATTCCGAACCTTTGTTGTGCATTCCCTGTTCATTCTCTTCCCTAGCTTTTAGTATGCTACCGCAAGGTTTTCATCTAATTGGCCACGTTCCAATCGGCCCCACAGCTGAGCTCCACAGCCTGACATTCACTTTCGTGAGAATACTGGAACAGCGATTGCAAGAGATAGGCTTGCGCTGTGTTGCCCTGACAGCCTGATAACAAAATATAAGTCATCACTGAGGCAACCGGTTGGACAACAATACAGCTGCCCACTGTGTTGTTTATCCACACGTGTTACCCTTAACTAATACGATATTTCAATATTCCCGTATTTTGACGCGAACGGGGATTTTCCCAACGATAAATGTACAGGTGCACCAAAATCATCGGACAAATCAACCACATCAGCAGCGAGGTTCACCTGTAAACAGACATGCTTTTTCAAATGGAAGCGAGAAGAGTCACGTTCACAGTCGGATTGCGATCACTTTGTGATTTTGAGAAGCACGACCACATCTGAAGTTCACGTAATCGACCCAATTTTTGCTGTTGGCTTTGTTATGGTGCCACTCAGGGAAGGGTAGACGTTAGAGTGCAAGTCAATATTGTTTATTTTTGATGGAAGTATTTTGTTTTGGTTGCAGAAATTGCTCGAATGCTTATGTTTATCTAGTGCCATGAAATATCTAAATGAACTCCGTAGTGAGATGGAAAAATAACACGAATTATGTAGATTCGTTGCTCCACATTTTCAGTGTGTTCGCTCAAACGGAGATTTCGAGTTGAGCTGGAACTAGGATCAGTTATTCTTCAAATCAAAGCAAGGGTCTATTGTGATTCAGTATATCCTTCTGGTTTGCATGACATCAGAACCGTGCCTCGATGACTATCATGTGGGATCTACGAAGATCATTCTTGTGGTGTCCTGCTTACTGCGGTGATCACACGGACATCGTGGATTTTTGACCTAATTGTTCTCGGTTCGATCTGTAGTTGGGCAAGCCTGTGATCCGTGATGACTAGCTTCCAGAAATAATGTACTTTTTTGAACAATACATAAAGGTACTGAAATAAGTAAAACTAAATTTCTCGCTCTCTCTTCGAATGCCTGCAATCAAGTATCTTGTGTTTTGCCGAGACGTTACTCACCAAGCGTATCTGACTTGGTAGACAATGTGGAAAGACGACGCAGTTATACAAGAGGTGATACGAGGTACATACAATTTCACTTTCAGATAGCTGGTATACTTATGAGGCAGGGTGTGGATTCTATATTTTTTTTGTTCATCTATTTACTTTTTTTCACCACATAATAATGATACACTATTTCAGGGAAGCCGTCGTGGGCAATTTGAGTTTGATATTTAGGGAAACAGACCGGCGGTAGTGAGCGAATTCGAACCCAGGACAGATGGGTTTAAGCTACACCGTGATGACCTTTTGACTAGCACCAGTCGACGAACTTCCAACAACGTAATCAAAAGTAACTGTATAAGCGAGATAAAATGAAAAAATTCACTTCAGCAGAATTTAAATGCTAGTTTCAGTCAGCTATTCACCAAGGTAGTAATCACTCATTTAAGTGGCCATCTAGCTAGTTAGTCAGTCAGTCAGTCAGTCATTCATACTTTCAATACATATGGCAGTTGTCATCGTGAGCCCCAGCTATATGGCCAGAAACATCGGCGCAATTATTTTTCTGCAGCCCTTTCTCTTACACTTATAAAATTTCTGACTAATAATAAATTCGTTTTTGACGGACCAGCTTCAATCAATTGTGAAATACTAGTTCACCTTATCACTCGTGGGAACCACCGATTCAAATTCCATACAATACTGCCAATACTTTGTGCATCATGTATAAAGCAACCTTTCTTTTGAAAACAGGACTCCTTGCCAAAGGTAGGTAACATGTATATACTTACGTATATGAAAATAAACTGGCAAATAAATTGGTCAGAATTTCGGTGAATAACCCTTAACTTCGGGTGTTCAACTTCTCTCGTGGTATCTTTCCTCGTCCTTCTCAATCCGTTCCGCAGTTAAAAACAACGAGGTGTCCATTCTTTCCAGATGACGACGTTCCTCGGATATTATCCCTCCTTTAAAGCCGTCCATAAGTATGATGCCATTCTTATGATGCATACCTACAAATTCATCCAGCAGCAATATTTTAACCCGAACAATTTAGCTGTGAAAAACAAAACCATTGACCGTTTTGGGCCTTATCACATTCTTTCACTTTTCAAATGAATAGAACTTCTTTATTATGGAAGGTTGTATGGTTCGGATTGCACGGTTAGTGAACTGGAAGGTTTGAGTTGTCGATTTTACTATCTATATATCATGTTCCTCAAAGCTATATAACAAAGGAAAACTCATCACTTCACTTTGCACTGTCTCTTGTATTCATGGTTGACTGTCGTTTTGGCGAAAACTTTCGAAGACAGCGCTGAGCCAGCTCCGGTTGATATTTGGTGTTATATAGCCAACGGTTTTTGGTTTGAAACTTTCCAGATATTCAGTACTGTAGCTGTCAACACAAACTTACTTTACTTTTACTTTTACGCGACTATCTCCTGCGAGAGGATAAGTCGGCTCCATGGATATCACGAACCATTGCTGACCACGAGCGGCGGTCGGAGGCGAGCTCCTTACCCCAGCTTGTTGTCTTATCACCTCGACCGCCGGGACACGAGGCGTGTCGCTTACCGGGGACGCCGTAGCTTGATGAGCGCTTGAGGTTTCGTGAATAATCATAGAGAGTCGCGGGAGTAGGGCACGAAGCGGTGTCCCCAGCACCGTTCGGCCTTTTTGTTCGAGGTTGCACCTCTAGCCCTTGCACACCCAAGTGCAGACTGCAAGGCAGTAGGGTGTTCCCAGAGGAGCCGGTGACCTGCTGTACGGTTCGTTCGCCTCCTCTGGAATGTCGGATCAGGCAGTTGAACAGGTCTCCTTTGTGGCCGTTGGATCAGTAGATCTCGTCCGCCCATTCAGAAGGATCTGTCTTCACATGCCGAAAACCGTCTCGCCGAAGTATTTTAGACCTCGGTAACCCTCAACCTGGTTTAGCCCGCCTGTCGAGCGGTTTGCCTGGGTGTGACCTTGAGGTCACGGTGATATGAGCAGCTGTCATTAGGAGATCTTTTTATTTCGCGATGACGGGGAAGTGAATGGATATATATATATATATATATATATATATATATATATATATATATATATATATATATATATATATATATATACTGGGAACTTAGTTAAGTCTTCTGGAGTGTGAATAGATATTTTTTATTGATTAGTCCACAAATGACTCACAGCGAATAACTACCGGAAATCACAGTTGTGATGCACCTGTGAACTCTTCAGTAAAGAGTATCCATTCACACTCCAGACGATTCAAATTAGATCCTAGTGAATATATTACATCGGAGTGTACAAGTATGAAGATGAGTGGGCAGAGTAGTACCGGGTAAGCATAGCTGATGAGCTGCAACAACCTTAAAATCGGTAGTGTGCTTCCGGTGAAAATTTGTCCACACATTTACATACTGCCCACCGTCAATACACATATATATATATATTTATATACATATATATATATATATAGAGAGAGAGAGAGAGAGAGAGAAAGAGAGAGAGAGAGAGAGAGAGAGAAAGAGAGAGAGAGAGGGAGGGAGAGAGAGGTACACAGGCTTAATGCTAGTCCTTAATTATGAATGCGCTATGGATGCTGGCGTGAAATGAACCGAACCAAATGAATCCAACAAGTTCAACGAAATGTGTCAACTCGGCGGTGCGCAGGGAGAGTGTAATAAATTAAAAAAAGAGTATGTGTGAAGAAAAAAACAAAGTATTGGATGGGATGCAAAGATAAGATGAAGGTTCAGCAAAATGGAATGACGTGGAGATGATCAACCATAGTGGCCGTGGCAACGTATTCCGTTGCACTTCTGCATAATTTAAGCTTCAGTATCTGAATCAGTAGGCTAAAGATGTGGTGAGAATTCAGTTGAGCAGTGCTTCTCTGCCAAGCGTAGATGTTGCTAAAGCCGTACTTGGGATCAATAACAATTATTGTATGACAGCTCTCGAAATGTTTCTTGCGACGCCCGTCCAAAGAGATACCAAACAATATTCCGCGATTATTAGTGTGACAGATCGCGTATTGCAGATGCATGTAATTTGACACCGAACGGATGATTGGTCCTGACAAATAAACTTTTTTTTGATCTGGCGAATAATGAACGGACTCGTTTATGAAGCAATCCTGACTTGAGTTGGTGGACTGAGCTGGGCCACTGCTGCTGACTTGCTTCTTTCCAGAGTTCCTAAATGCTTGTCACCGCTGAATAGAACTGCGATGAACCTGTTCAAATAGCTGCAGGGATGAAGATAACAAAAAATAAATTCATTCGCTTAAAATCTCGAGTTTCAGACCAAGTTATATAAACGATGTGTAAATAGAATCTGGCAAAATCCATGCCGTATTTACAAACGGTACGGCAGGCAACAGAGGTGCTCATTTTGTTGAAAAAATTCGTTGGCTAATCAGAAACGTGAGAGGAGCCATTAAGAGATGGTACAGGCTGCATACAAATTACTGTAGATGAGTTATTGTTATGTTTAGGCCTCGTGAGCGACTTCTAATTGTACGATTTCCGTCCCATGAATGAGATGAAAAAACTGCAGACGTTCATGGATTTGGTGGTTAGATCGATGGTCTTGTTAGGTTGACAGGAGGTGGAAAGCCAAGACAGCTAATGACCGGAGCCCATGAGCCAATGTAGGCCAAGTTTCTGGAACATCTTGCGAAGAAATGGCTATGAGGCAAAGCAGGACGGCTCCTGGTCGACCAAAACAGAGAGGCTTCAAACAACTGGCCGATTGAAGGGACTGAAGATAAGCTGAATTCTCTACCTATCAACGGGACTGGCCAATACTTGGCTGACCATTTAACCACCTTAAGGGACAAATGATGTAAATCACCCATGTCACACAGGTCTTCCGAAACGGACTCATCTGTCCCGAAGGTGGGTGAGATAAAACTGTGCTTAACTGTAAGCTACTTCACGTTACTATTAGGAATGAAAGTTCTACTCAAGGTGTTGATTTAACTTAAGTTAGTGGAAGTCATGAAGCCGGAACAGGATGATCTACTGAGAAGCTGCTATCATTCCAGTCGCAAACTCAACTACAGAAGCCTATTTATAAACGAGAAGCCCCTAGCTCTAGGCTCGCAAAAGCATTTAAAATGAGTTTGGTATGTTGGTAACAGGGAAGTACCTCTACGGTGTACTCCGGGATATACTCTCAGTTGGAGCTCGATGAATACATGTGCTGTGGATGATCTGTGACATGCATCAAGTAGCTGTATAGTAGTTCCACGATTTCTGTAGGTGAATTCCGATACCAGCAGTGGTATAATAGTTTACAAGACGTGCCGGTCGAATATGTTGCTCAGTGCAAGCCAATCTTGTTGGCTGTTTGAACTCTCGCTGTTCAGTCTATATGAAAGCAGTCGTAATCCGATCGGGAATAACATCGTGTGGTTTATGTGCCTCTCTTCATCTTGCTACATTCAATCTGTTTGACTTACTTACTTTCACTGTCTCCCCATAACGGTACATTATTTTGTTTTGAACAATTAGCTACTTACTTATTCAATGAGTAGCATGCACTTTCCACCACCTTATCAATGGTAGTAGTAGTAGTAGTAGTAGTAGTAGTAGTAGTAGTAGTAGTAGTAATAGGCATTAATCACGTAAATGTTGACTTTTGTTTTGTTGAGGGTTGGCTCATTCTTCCATGACGTTGACTCAACATTTGTTTCAAAAACCCGATTTTTCCCTAGCCAAATGGCCATCAGCTGAAAAAAGAATTAGTGGAGCTACTGACTGCTGAAAACTGCAGAGGACCAGAACAAGATGAGTGAATAGGCATACTTTCTTTCAGTATCTGTTTAACTTAGTTATTTGCATTTCTGCAACTTAAGTGTTCAACTAAACAATTTTCATCCGCTTCGCTCGCAAATCCAATGATAAAAGTCTTCCTTTGCTAAGTAGCACCTTTCTAGAAAATGTATACCATATTCCCAACTCTTTCCCTAATCGAAAGTTGAATTACTGAGCTCACCATTATTATTCCATGTGTGTGGTCACAAGTGATTATGAACCCTTGATTACAATGGGTCCATGATGACAAATAGCCTAAATACAGTTTCTTCAGCGTTCAATAAACATGCATTATGGTTCAAAAATCACATCCAAATTCTACCGGAGAGAAAATTCCCCTTTCAATCTTACTCTGCAACAACCTTTCAGAAAACGTCTGGAGTATACAGAAGAGTGGCCAGACAGCTGGTATGGAGCAAGAGGTGTAAGTTTGGACTCCAAAAATCCATTTTTATTTCGTTCAACTAGAGGTGGGGTGGGAAAGGAAAATCAGTTAGACAGAGTTTCCAAATTACGACACTATTGGTTTTCGGAAGTTCCCAACCTATTCTCAAAAGCTAATCAAATTACATTCAGGAGACGAACGGTCTCGATAAAAGGCACGAAATCGTGAATTTTTTATTATTTCAGTTAGGCCTTTCCAGTTTTCCGCCCGGCCAAAACACGTGTGACTGAAACATTGAATAGATATACTCACTGTTTTAGTAATATGAGTAGACTATTTTATAAAACCAGTTAAAACCCGAGCACTGTCATATTCTGGTAAATTTGCCAATGATTATTCCATTCAGAATGATAAGCAAGTTTAAAAAAGAACTGGAGAAACATAATAGTCCGATTCCGATTGGTTCCGCGGTCTAATTCTGCAGACAATCCCATCAGTCAGTTCACCATTCACAACGCAACCACTTATGCCAATCTCTACACATGATAGATCACCATCATCCATCGTGAACTGGAATGAAGACTTTCATTGAGAGCCTGGCAATTTGTGAAACAGTTAAAGGTATTCATATGATGGCCGGTTTTACAAATTTCTTAAAAGGAGGCCTACACAAAGTTTGCTCAATTCATTCCTCTCTTCGAATTATGAATACTACGAATGTACTTTCATGCGATGAGTTTTTGTCTATGAGATAGGCGATGATCCCCAAAGTAATTATTTGCTTGTTTTCAGTGAAATTGTATTTTAATTAAATGTTTTTCCATTTGTTGTACTTCATGTTGCTTCATTCTGTCTTGTTTTCCTTCAAGCGCGTACCTACGGTCTTTACCAAACATAACACTGGTAAACGCTTCTCAAACATCCACGTTTCGTTATCCTTTGGTACGCCGGATTTTGCATCAATCATATTTATCTCTAAGCAATCTGGACTATCCTAAACCGGTCTCATTGTTTACAATGAGGCTCAAAGGTCGAATACCAAAAGAACCACATTCAAATTAAACCATAATGATGTCGACTAAAGTTTGCAGCCCATTGGCAGCCTAATCCCTGTTTCCTCGGGTTGTATGTTTAATTTGCTGGGGCTGTCAAGCTTCTTCTCAGTTTACGTTACAACAATTTACCTTTTTTCCTGACACCATGTCATATCACCAACTAGATAACAGCTGTATTTCAAAGATTTATCCCGTAACTGAAGAGCCCCATCTGATGATCTTCCTTTCTGAAACCATATCAACCTTAGAAGCAAAGTGCTTCATGTGGAGCACTACACGAATGTCTGCACATCATTTCGTTAGGAATTTGGCCACGTTTTGGAAAAACTGTCACTGTCGCCATAAGCCACACAAAATTCGCCATTCTAAGGTAACTCCCATTCACATTACAGATATATCACGCTGTGTTTTATCACATGCATTACTTTTTGTGCAAATTTGCCAAAATCAAGTTGCGCCAGGAAATGCAAGCTTGTTGTTCGGTAGGTTGGTTTCAGTTTATTGATCCCGAGAAAGATGATCCTTCTTGTGGGGAACAGTAAAAACATTCCGTCACCCTTTGGAAAGGTACCTTTTCCTATCAAAGGTCCGAACTCTCGAATTTAGACAAACGCCTTCATGGTCGGTTTCTAATAGTCTTGATTGTGAATATGAAAGACGAGCTCGTTTCCCTTGAGAAATGTGAGTAGCCTCGTAAAGACAGAAGAGTTTCCGAGGAAAACGGGTAATTGTGTGGTAATCTATATCAAGTCCAAGTGCCTTTGATGTCTGACTTTGCCTTCACGTCTTCCCGAAACAGCACACCTGCTTTTAGGTGTTATCCCAAAATTGATGGTTTTTTGCGACTTTATGCTCGTAATCTGTATATACGACTTTGTGCTTTTATTCTAGTCATTTTTTCCATAATATCCGCAAAGTATTTCAGGAATTATGTTACTTCCGACCAGTGTCTACCGGCTGAGGAAAGTGAATGGCTTCGGCAGGATTTGAACCCCTGGGCCGAAGAGCCTGGAGTCTACCACAAGGGTTATTTGGTCATTGCCGTTCATAGCACGATTTTGATTCCAGTGAGATGTCGACTCGTTCGTTGAGGCTTCTATATTCGTTCTGATTCCAGTAATATACCACTGGTTATGCACTGTCGTGAAATGCTGTTTTACGCCGAATTACCAACAATCAACATGAGCTATTCCACTTATTGTTGAAAGTTCCATTTTACCTTTTCTGTATGTATTCACGTTCAATGCACTGTTGTCTTTCGAGGTCCCTTTTTCCCACCCTATAGTTTACCACTAGTATTAGCGACTTATTCACCGCACCATGTGCGAAATGTTTTGTGTATACCGATGAAATGACGCTTTGTCAATCCACCCCAAATACACATGACTTCGCCTAATTCTTGAGAATTCATGCAATTTTCGAACCTTTTTTGACTGTATCTCGACAGTTCCCAGTGGTTTGAGTATTTCTTCCCTCTCTCTTGTTCGTCCTACGCCAATGAACAATTGATCCACTGATTACTCCCAGTTCATGATATATAGAAAACACGAATAGCGATCAAGCTCGTTTTTGGTAGCTCCATCCTTGTGGTTAATACAGTAACACGTATAGGTTAGAAATGCCGAAATTACGAACAATGTTTGTGTGCTAAAGTGAGATCAGATAGTCATCAAAGTTGATGTTTAGTGGTTGGAGAAGATAGGAGGGGAAAGTTAGTTGTTCCGTGGTTAGGAATGTTACCGAAAACGAGTTTGTTTGCTATTCGTGTTTTCCATATATATAACGAAATGGGATTATCTAGTGAACTAAGCAATCGCAAAGGAACACCGGCTATTAAGGAGCTTAATCGTTATTTGTGCTTCGAGACCAGACTTGCAGGAACGAAAGCGTCAATGGATTTCCTGTGCAAATCCATTGATCGGGAAGAATTTCCAGAGGCCCAGTGGAAGACTCTGAGACGCGCTCGAATAACACCAGATGCAATCACGCTGAAAAGTCACGCGAGGAGCCCACTAGATGCCTTCCAAATGAGCATAACCCAGTTGGAACGAAACAACGCACAACACAGACACATTCTCGACCAACCAGATGAGGAACAAGCGAACTAGATTCGAACAGTTTTCTAAGGAATTAATGGCAAACAGAGGCTGTAAGAAACTCGCCAAACTAGGGGACACGCTAAACGAGACGAAACCATGAACTAATCTTCCGATTAATCTAGAATGGTTTGTGCATAACTTTTCCCTTTTTTGGATAAATTGGCATTGGAGGCATTATCACTGGGACTGAATTTCTGTTGCCCTACCTCTAAGAACGATTAGTTAGATGTGGAGGAGCAGTTTGAAAACTTAAGTGCTCAAACCTATTCCTTGACAGCGACATCACAGCAAGCGACTGATGATCTCAAAACTACCCTTGTTGACTGCTCGCATCAATATCGTCAAACCCAAATGAACACTAGAAGTATTCCTAATAATCGACACAGAGAAACACGAAGAAAGTTGTGGAATGACAAAGACATCGTCATCTCAGAACAAGACATAGGATCCGGGGTTGTCCTTATGGACCATGCAGATTATATCACTAAGATGAATGATATCCTAAAGGATCCAAGAAAGTTCGAGATACAAGGAGGAGAAAAGGACAAAACTAGATCAGTAGAGGGGAAACTAACCAAAACCCTGAAGTCACTAAAAGAGCTCACTGTTATCCCCCATACAAACCTAGAACAGCTAAGACCAACTGGCACCACTATACCTCGACTTTACGGGTTACCGAAGGTTCACAAATCGGGAACACCATTGAGACCGATACTCCACATGAGTGTATCCGTGTATCACTCAGTTGCCCGACGGTTTGCAGATGTACTTGAACCGGTGGGCCGGAAGATTGCCCACTACAGCGTAAAAGACACTTCGCAATTCATAGAACTAATCAGCGAGCAACATGTTGAAGAACTATTGATGGCCACTTGGGATGCGACATCTGTGTTTACCAGCGAGCAGCTTCTAGAAATGATGAATTATTCGTGCGACTTCATCGTAGAAAATCAAATCAATATAAGTATTCTAGTAACCAATCTGAAGGAGTTATTGTCACCATGCACTTTCAATGTCCAGTTTACCTTCAACGGAGAATTATACGGCCAGATCGATGGAGTAGCTTTGGGGTCACCTCTAAGCTACTTGTTCGCTGATATATTCATGGCTAAGCTGGGAAACAGGAAACCTAATGATGCGAAAGAAGGTCTATTCATCTACTGCTCATATGTAGACAAAATGTTTGTCCTAAGTGACAGTCATACATGGATGGAGTCACTGGTTGAGGAGTTCAATCAAGCAAATAATGCGGTTGACTTTACGTCCGAAGTAGAAGAAAGGAACACCATCAACTTTCTAGATGTGCCCCCCTTAAGAGGTGGCGATGGCAAACTGCTGCGTGGAGTGTATCGCAAACCAATGTGGACAGACTAGCACACAAAATTCGCCAGCTTTGTACTTATCAGGCGTAAAAGTAATCTTATTCGCTCACTCGCAGTCCGCAGACGGTGAGTGAAGAATTAAACATTTTTAAACAAACCCTACTGAATAACGGATACCCCGAGCGCTTCAATCAGAAGAACATAGCAGAAAGGGCAACGAAACAAGCGTTAGTGACGGTTAGGAAGAAAGAGTGATACATTCAACTCCCGTTCAAAAGAGGCGACAAAAGCGAATTACTAATAAGACGTTTTGAAAAGGCAATCGCTCGCTCTTTTCCAGCCGCTACACTACGTGTTCACTCCACCAGTCGACCAGCTATCCCGACGAACCTTAAAGACAAGTTACCTGTCCTCACCTCATCAATGCTAACCTATTCGTTTGTTTCCTCATGTTCGGCAAGCTGTATAGATAGAACGACACGGCAACTATCACAAAGGATCAAAGAGCACAAAACAACTTGGTTGTTGACGGGAAGCAAAAAATCCATCAGCAGTGCAACTGTGGCGCACCTTGCAGACTCGGGACATAATGTAAACGACGACGCCTTTGAAATAGTCTACACAGCCCCTACGAAAGCGTCAAAAGTCACTGGAAAAAGACATGTAGCATAGGCAGAGGCTGTGACAATCAGATAGTTCAGTCCTCCAATTTGTTCTCAGAAAAGTTCCCTTAAGGCACTCAAACTAACCTGGACGCGATCCGAAACCGACCCTGGATCACACTGTGCCCCACACTTTGACCCTTTGGTTGAAACTGGAAACGGATAATCCCCGAAACCCATGTTTATTGCTTCAATGGTTCTTTTTCCAAACACGGAACAACTATATTTTCCCCCATATCTTTCCTAACTACGCAACACCAACTTTGGTAACCATCCAATCACACTTTAGCACACAGATGCTGTTCATAATTTATGCATTTTGAACAATTGATCATCAATCCCATCCACTTCCGAAGCTGGCTTAATCATTTACTTGAGAACTACTGTCAGTTGAAATTTAGTGGTGATCTAATTTCTAGTCTGTGACAAAATTTAAGTAGAATTTCTTTTCAAGTTCACTCTGTGACATCACAGGGTACCAGACAAGTTGTTATTGTTTTTCTTTTGTCCATCAGTGTGCTGTCCTAGTCTCACTTTATTGTTCCCCAAATATCCTTCCTTTAAAGGCCGGGCTTGTCTATAATCGGTCCTGTATCTTTGATTCTCATGGACTGCATCATCTCCCAAATATGTGACTTACACAGTACAACTTGTGAAACATTCAACTTGAAGATTCGTGCAAACCCCAACTTTTCCCTGTGCCTTGTGTTCTTATTGGTATACCGTTCGCACCACTCCTCACGTTCCGGATTTCGACTGATCCCGTCACATATGAGTATCTGTTGCAACCCTGTATTACTCTATTTAGCACATGTTCAGGTCAACAAGACAGAAGTTATTCTTTGCACAAACTTCGGTGGGCGAACCAGTTTCTAGAACATCGATTTCTCGATACATTCCGAATCGATCTCCGTTCTAACACATTATTAAGAACCAGTTTCTTCTCTCTTGCTCTACTTTTTGAGCTCACTTCGTGGTAACAATTAATAATTTACCTCCATCTTTGACTGAAATAGGAAGTTACCAAATTCCTGAAACCCTAATGCAACATAAAACTATTCTCAATTGTATTTCCTCCCTTAAACCATGGGAATTGTCCGTTACCTCTGGGGTATTAGCTTATTGCCAAATACTAACATCCAAAACATAATAGACCCACCTCATCACAGAAGAGAGGCATGGAGCGCGAAGGTTTCTCAAAAAACCACTGTTTGTTTTAATTTTGGATTCATCGAATCAATTACCATGGAAAAAGTAGAACTTATGAACCCCTGATCTTTGATCTGGGCTATGTGGTAGCAAACAGGTCAATACCAATCGAGGTTATATTATGTCCGCTGATTGTGTATGGTACCTCTAGTTTGCAAATTGAACTCCAACCTGCTAGATCGGGAAATTATGAAGTTCACCAACCCAAGTTATACATAAGTGTCTCAATCCCTATTCTCGGGTTCGATGGCATTTAAAAAGGGGTGGCGAGTCTCACATTAAGAGAACCGGATATTATTCCACTTCAGAAAAGTAGCTTCTTCCTTGTTACTGGATAACCCGATATTTGTCAATTTTTCAACACTTCTGTTTCACTGAAAGGTCAGTCCATAACCTTGTTAAGCCTCTAAGGTTGATAACTAATGAAAGGGAATCAAATCAGTCATGTTTCTGTTCAGCTGAGCATCTGTTATCCCTCCGCATAGTCGGTAGCATTTCGTAAACCCACCCGAGCCTACCACGCAAGAATTAACCTCAAGTTTCTTCCGAAAATGGGGGTAGTTGTTTGCGACACAAAACCGGTAGAATATGTGGCCACTTATAACCGAATAGCATCTGAAGCTTCTACAAACTACTTCATTTTTCTAAGAATGTACTCAGAATCAGTGACCGGAGTAGCACTCAGTGCTCGTTTGGCGAGTGATTTTGAAATGACCCCGATAACGTGCACACTTTCCAAAATTCCCGTACCTGTGTTCCAACTAAAGAACTCCAGTGTCGTTCGCCACTTCATCATTAGACACAAGTCAAAAAATTGATAACAATAACAATGTTTCAATTACGTTTTTAAGTTTTATACGTTGGTGGCACAACGATTCACAGAAAGGGTTGCCAACCACTCAGATGCTGCCACGTGGGTAATTAGTCGATGGCGGGAAGGTTCAAACTTGGCTTGATGACCGTTTGATTACAGCTAGTCAGTGCTGAATTGTTGAAATTCTTCCTTACTGAGTTCCACTCAAAAAAGAATGAATTTCTACGTGACTTATGCCGCATATCACCAAATCTGTTGGCAAGCAGACCCACCTTATCCAATGTGATTTGTCAGTAAAAATGAAAACAAAGGAGAGGACTGAATTGGAATTTCGGATTCCATTTAACCTTCTGAAAAGAGCAGAAACAAGCAGATGCGGTGATAATCCCATGAAGTAACATGCCGATTTATCCTCACACATAATACATGGACAAAGACTGCTGTGAGCTAATCGAAAAAAATCAACCATTATTTCTTCATCACAGAGGCACTCGCGTAAACTACGTAGCCTCTGTTCAACGACGTGGACTCAGGGGTGAGTCCTGTTGTGGTCCCTCGCGGTTCCACTCTGCGATTTTTCTGCGGTTGACCTAAACATTCGATATGCGTTGTAACTCGTACCACACCAGTCCGTTAATATAAATTTGAAGGTAAAGGCACAACACATCAAATGAAAATGTATTGGTATGAAAGAAGGGCAGTCTACTTGAAGCGACAAGAGAATAATCTCGAAAGTGCCTCTTTAACAGGAGTTTTGACTTGTGGGGCCTGGATGACTAGGCGTTTTGCTCAAGACAAGTTGGATCTGTTTTTCCAGTGTTCACACGGCTGATTCAGCCACAAGCGTTGGTGAAGTTGAGCTGATTAATTGTAACCAATATTGGCATGTGCCCCCGATTAGCAGCTTGGACTCATGTTATTTGTCGTTACTCCCTGAGAAGTCTGTCATCACCTTCTCCGCAGAAGTATGTCAAGTAATCTCCTGAACACTTGGAAGTTAGGCTGTTCCACCGCTTGATTTAACAGCTCGTTCCATCGATTGTTCACTGTGATGGTTTAATGCCGCGATTACATACAACACGATGAATTCAATTGAGACGAGTTACATCATTCATTGTCACAACCAACACTAGCGTGCGTGTTCGATTCCTTGAGTTGCAAACTTGGGTTGCTTTGTCTAGCCTTTGATTTTTGGCAGTCCGCCCTTCGATCCGACTCGGTATCATTCAGTAGCATGCGACACACGAAAACTACCCATGGTGCTTGCAACTCGGTTACTGCTTGCCTATGCTTTTCGATGCACACTATCCGACCATGAAAGTACCATATCTCAGACGTTCTAAAACAAATTATTTTCATTTGCTAGTTTGTGTGTATTTCTGGTTTCACGTCGGGCGATTCGGTCACGATCGTTACCATTCGATTTGGACAGCAAACCATGGGTGAACCTTTCAACTGCCGCTTCGTCTGTGTGAGCGAGTGACGTCGAGAATAGCCATGATCGACGAGAGAAAATGCACAAATGACACTGAGATCATTACACCTATTTGACAGATTTTGGAAAGTCACTTTTCTGATTGAGCATTTCCATTGATCTTTTACTAATCTTTTTAATTGCATTTCATTTGCTCGACACGAAAATTCTCCGCCCAGACTCAATGGTCACAATTTGATTGAACCACAAAGGCTGAAGAAAGTAACGAAACTCGAATGGGGACATTCAACAAGGACCTGATTTAGATTGACGTAATCCAATCTTATCTACTCCGGTAAACAGTGACTATTTGGTGAGGTTGCTTTTATGCGGAAACCAATTTTACTCCGGTCCAGAAAGACCTAGAGCCACAGAGACAGACGATCACTTGAAAATTATTATCCCAAAGTCTGCTTTTTTCTATCTCATTGATTAGTTTTTTTTAGTCTCTGGTTATGAGGATATCAAATTTGGTTGCAAACACACAAAAACGCAAAATTTGTTTTATGCTTACAGTTTCAGTCGGATTTATTTCACAATTTTACTCTGCTCTAGAGATAACGAATTCGCAAGACAAGCAGTATGTTGTTGTTCCACTAGTCACTTGATTCCCGCGACAAATCTCATGCGGATTGAAATAACCGAAATGTATACTGTAAAAAAGCTCCAACCGATAATCGTCTGATCTTTACCTACAGTGGCAGTATTTTGATATTGTGTTCTAACAGCAAAAGTTCTTAAGCAGATGACAAATTATAAGCTAAAATGTTCCGTATTTGTGCATTTTCACGGCAAACGACAATTTGAGGAATACCCGATAAGAATTTCTCTAGGCAAACGAAAGGAAGCAATATGAAAAGACTATTGGATCAGAGAGGCTGTACTGATTACGCTAGAGATAGGTTGGCACGTAGGCTAGTAGTATTCTCGCTGGATTCAGTTCCTAAGAGAGTAGGAATTGAAGTAAACTCCGCAGCAAATTTACTCCAATTATTCAGCAACCGGCTATGTTTTGATCACGCGTAAAACGTGTTCCATTTCAATGGAATAGAGGGCTAAATCACGAGCTTGCCCCTTTTCTGAAGCGAGTAAGTCAGAAATGCCAGGGACTATGATAGTTTCTGTCTTTCGGCCTCAACTGGGAATCCGTATTGAATACCGACAGTCCACATCGTGCGGAGTTCTTCTTCGATGGTATCCCAACTGCACATTTCACTTATTTTGTTCATTAGTTTTTAGCCTAATACGTAAGAAACTGTAAACATGATTATACCCTCCATCCCGAGTTAGAAGCACGCCTACTGACTGTCGTACTGATCCTCCTTCTCGAGAAGTAAGAATTACGTCTAAGTAAACTAATTTGCCTTTTGGTAGTAAATTCGCATAACTTATCTTCAACTATTTTCGTACACACTAACTCCTAATACACTTATCTTTCATGTATCCATTATTGTATGTTGTCCTTTGTGTGTATCATCGCACTAACATTTCTTCTCTAGTGTAATCTTCTGACTGGGAATTCCGAGATGGATTTTGGACTTGATGAGAGAGACTCGTTTTTTCCTCCCGGCTGCGGCATTTTACGGAATCGGATCTTCAAGATCATGCTCTGCACACGAGTGATTACGTGGAGAATGGGTAGTAATTTGCATTTAGGTTTGATAGAGAAAATAGAGGATGTAACCAACAATCAAATTTCGGCTGAGTTAAGGTGGCTAGGTAAAGACAAGAGACAAAAAGGAAGTATGCTTACAAAATGCTAGTGTACAGAATTGCGGTGCAACAGATAAAGGAAAACCGGCCAGACAAAATAGCTTCTCAAGTTTAGTTCCATGCAGTTTTCGGTCAGGTGGTTTTGAGTCGTTCAAATAGATCTCACACTAAAAATTGCTTTTGCGATTTTATGAGTTTGGTCTGTATTGCTACAGGTCACAGAACGATGACAAGAAAAGCACCACTTGCGGGTGCTTTGAAAATGTGTCTTTGTTAATTTGATAAAACCGAAGAAAGTTATGTACAGCACACTGAGAAGAAAATGGTAGAATTTGCGAACTGTACAAGGTATCAGAGAGTCATGCGAACCTACGTCCGGAAGAGAACAAAAGCTAGGTTGTGATCGAATACCGTTCCTTTACAAAAATCTTCAATAACTTTGCACAAACATACGACGAACCAGTAAGTTGATCAATCCGTGGGTTGGAGTTGTCTCCAGCAAAACGCAATCCACAACTGCTTGTAAGTCAGGCGAGCAATGCTGGTGCAAACGTCTACTCCAATAAAAGGTCATGATCCACTAGAGATAAATGCATCCATCAGACGTCCACTGCGTGATCAGTCTAGGGGGAAAATGACCGAAAGTCCACAGAAAGTGAGTTAGGGTGCTGGTTGTGAAGGGGAGTTCGGACTTCATTCACCGTTTCCAATCAAATCGATCTAGCCTCTGTTAATGAAAATACGAAAATACGTTGTATAATATGTTCTCTGCTGGCAAACTCGAATTAAAAAGCAGTAATGAATCGCGAAAGTAGGCTCATCATTGTTTCATTGGACGTGATTATCTAACGTGGGGACCATAAACGGAATACGCTCACGCGCACAGTGTGAGATTCACTGAAGCTCGACAGTGTCAACCTGAAGAAGGAAAGCAAACCAACTTGCAGACAATACCAAACACATGCCCTGAATGAGTTCCTCTTTGGTGAACAGAACTGAACTTTTCATTTATAAGTTTCGAGTGGTCTGTTTACATGAAGTTGAAATAACACATTTCTCTCGGTCTCCAACCTTCTTCGTGAAAATTAGGAACACCAAAATTTTTGTTCACGAAAATTGATTGTTTATTTTGTCGCCTGATAATTAACAATGTCACTCGATCCCACTATGATTGATCTGCAATTCCAATTTCTCATCGAATACCGATTAATCATGGTACATGCAGAGTATACCGAAGATAAGAAATGTTAATCAGCATTTTCCTGCTGAGCTCGGAGAACATGCTCTCATAACAATAGTCGAATGACTAGCTAATCAAGCTCTTAAATCACTTAACTACGGGATGAAATATGGTGGATGCTTTGCTCTCATCAGGTTAATCACTTCTTCTGATTACGCCCCAATTAGCCAAATAGTTTTCCTCTGGCAGAAATGTGGGCCAACTTGCAAGTCGGTTTTTTTGCCGTCTTGTGGGAGTATTTCCTAGTTCACCTTCGTGATACCAGACGGAGGTGACCTTATTTCTATGATCGGTCCCACGGTATTTTATTATCGAACGTCACGGCCGAGTTGTCAGTTATGCCTGCTGTGAAAACTCCCAAAGCTTGACTCTAAATTGTGTCTCAGGAGCACCATCAGAATGCCTTTACGAACTTTCTTTATTCCTCATAAATCCCAGAGTGATACAGAATGAACAAGTTCGCACTCAAAGTGAGTTTATTAGTAATCACACGAAGGTTCATCATGGTTAACATGGAACATTGAAAGATGCGAGTGCCGCAAAAATGTGACCCTGTGGGAAAGACGATACAACAGCTTCTTTAGACATCAAAGCTTTCGGCAAAATTCTCGCTGCGGATATTGCTGTTGCAGAGCTAATCTTGATCAGTCCCAGATAGTACGTCACACACAAACAAAGTATTCACAAATCCCCCCATAGATTACCGGAAACAATCTAGCCAGCTTTGGGCGACTTTCATGGTCAGACCTACCCAGTCCACTGAAATGGATGACAGCTTCCTGAACTATTTCAAGCTTGTCTGATTCGGCAATCGTACACGGATATTTGATGGAAGTACGACGAACGAACAAATGATAGGAGTCCTAAGAGAATGTTCGAAAAAACGGTGAATCACATTGAGGATGCTTCATACGGAGGAAAATAATCTACCTCTACGATCCCTTATCGTTAAAGAAGTCGACACCAAAATCATTAGGTCACGTTGGCAGAGCTTTTTCTTAGCAATGTCCTTGAAAGTTGGTCCCAGGTAGTGGCCAGGCTCTACCTAAAAGCATGTGAGCACACCTTCCTGGACGTATCAGAAACGCCAGTGTGTTGGAGAAACACATCAGTTGGTCGAGATCTTCCCGTAGGGATTTTTATCTGCATTAGAGTGAATTACGTGATACAGCTTCAGGTGATCTACGTAGAGTAAAAATGCTGAACTGAAAACCACTGGATGATCAGTGTACATCGGGAAGGAAAGTATCGACTACCGGCCCAAGGGAAGCGCCAGTGAAGCAAGGACACCACCTAAATAAGGTCTTAAAAATTTAACCAGTCAATCTTAGTGAGGGACCTACTATAACCAAAAGTCGGAGCCTCTGTAGTAGTCGGTCACAAGGGACTTTGCCAGAAACTCTACCAAAAAAGCACGAAGATAACGCCAGTGTGTTATCAAGTCAGTTCAAGTTATTTAGATGCATTAGGCACTCCGAGAGGCACATATTCAGCAGCCACATAATCACGAAGGCCTTCACGTTCATTCAGTGCTCAAGAGTCAGCAGTAGGTTAGGGAGGCAAGGACAGGCCCCGTAAATGCCACAGTGTGCTAACCTCAACAAGCTGTGACCATCTACATGATTTGTAACCCTTTTGGCCACAAGTCACTCGACTATGTAAAATTTGCCGGGGTGAAATGACACTCTCACTCCTATCCCCGCCGTTGCCCATCGTTATTACAATCGCCTGTTTTCATTCATCTGTAAGTTCCTTGAGTCCTGGTGACGTATTGACCAGGTTTATGACTACGGCTGAAAGCATTTCCGTGAGTTCTTGTGATACCAGAGGGTGAATTGGGATCGGGCCGGGAAATTTATCGGGCTTGAGAGATTGTATTTACCCTTAACTTCATCCTTGAATAGCTACACTCGTTTGTGAGCTGAAACACCGATGAACTAGTTGACCAAGATTATTCCGTTGCAGACACGGTGTCACACTAACGTCCCAGAGGATCCACCTTAGCTTTGTCATAGTCAGTAGCTGTCCCGTTTTCCAGTAGTGCAGTTATACCGGGAGTCGCACTCACACGTCTTCAGATGAGCGATTAACCACTTGGGTTCAGTAACAGTCGCCTTCAGTCCCCTCTTCCAATCAGCATCGTTTTGCCGTCTCCATTGAAGAACATTGATTTTCTTCCTCTCTGTAGGCATCATTATTTGCTCTAGATGCTTGACGTTATTGCCAAGGTCAATTCATTCTAGTGGGTAGATATCGGAAGTCTCTGTCAAACTGCGGATCGCCCTGGGCATGAGACTGATGTCGGTGGGGTGGAACGAAGCTCCGACCCAATTATCGGACCCCGTCTCAGACAAGAAAACATGCCAAATTCACATAGTCTGGAGCCTCGTGCACCTAAGTCATGTCTGTGCTGTTTCTCTCCCATCCTCAAAGAGTATGTGACATTTGTGTGAGCTTTGAACAATTTGAGCGCTGCATCTCCAGAATATATTCAGAACCGTTTGGTTACTGAAACCGAAAGAGGGCAGGACATCTTTACAGGAAGCATCCGAAGCCCGAAGACTTGAAACAAACTTTAAAGTGGATCGCCATTCAGTTTGAAAGCCAGTTGGCTAGCGCACGTGTCAGTGTAGCTCCAAATCACATTGTCATATTCATGCGTTGAGATGAATTGATGTCTATCATGGTCCAGTTATTATCTACCCAATATATATTAGGCTGGTGGCAGTAACCCGTGACCAATCAGCGCCCGTCAGTCTTCCAGCCCAGCGAAGGAATCTGAGGTATTCAATAGCTCTGCGCTTAGTGGGCTGAAGAACAAATGTATTATCACGTATCCGCCACTGGTTCCTCTCATCTCAAACCGAAGAGACTGACTGGATCCTTCAGTGTCCGTGAACAGTCCAAGAAGATACGCGGATGATACCTCTAAGGTAGATCACTGCACAGCCTGCAGCCGTGGGCCAATATCTGTCCTAATGAAGCAAACAACAGTCCGGGAGAGACAGTGCGCATTCGACACCTCATTCAACCAAGTTTTACTGAGGGTTATCTTCAAAGGCCTACTGAGTGTTTCATGCATTTTTTGTCATGATTGTCATGTAACATGAGAAGATTACTGACCAATTTCGAACGAACCGGAGTGTTTAGCACAAAGTTTCTACAGTCGAAAACTACGGAGATAATAATTGCTAAAATAAGACCATCTTAAACAGAGTCTTCTCATCACACCAAAGCCTTTACCATATGGATGTCCATCACATTATTCACGATGCCTCCGTAATTCCGTAGTGGCTTGCTTCAGCTTCTTGCGAGTTTCCAAATTGAGATCTCAAAGAAATATTACGGTTCCACTCTAGATGCGTAAACAATGACAGGTCTTCCTGAGCCTTCTCATGCGTGAAAAAACAATCTCCAGTGGTCATGGTCTTCCAGTTTTCAGGATGTCCAAACAAAAAGCTACTTTAACGTGTATTTACCCAGCCAGGTTCACTCGATCCTCAGCAAATAATTTTCAGAAGATGGTTCTCAGCTGTAGTAGATTATGGTGGAGGCACTGCTACACGGATGTCACAGATGCCTCCAAGATACTTTCTGTCAAAATGCACTGAGATGTAGAAGGCTGAGTTGTACTTTAGGCCCACCTTACTGTAATCAGTGTTTTGTTTTGTTTCCGCTGACTGCCCGACACATAAATGCAAATGGTAGGACAAGGTTCAGCTGGCAAACAACAGTATCACTAGTGATGTGCAGATTGAGGAACGTGGCTTTATTTTGCTTGCCTGTCACTCAACGAGCGCGTTCCTTCATGCCATTCGCATTTAGACTAGCAGCAATAGCAGTTTCTGCGTAAGATCTGACCCCCAAGTGGATCATCAAGTTTAGGGAAGCTGGAACCAGGATCTAAGGTGGCAAAGCTATCAAGGGAGTCTCCTTGAATGTTTGTTATCCTTGCTCGAGGCATAGGTTGCTCACGGGACCTAAATAAATGGCGAAGGACATGATACTAATGTCAGGTACAAATCCTTATTGATGTTCGTTCATTAAGCTTGCAACCGGTCATAACGGCCAAAACACCACGACACTTCACCCCGATAGCCCAAAGATTTGGAACAAACCAAGTAAATATATTTCGTATTTTAGGATTTCTGGAAGTCATGTTATGTATAACCGCGACAGGGCACAGGTTCGGCACAATTTACTCATCTTCGTGCAGCCTAAGTGTAAACTGGTGTGTATGACGTTGTGTCCATTCTTCAGGAACTTTGGATACTAAAGTCTGGTAGCTCGCCTAGCGATCTGCCTCCAGGACTGAACTCTTTCGGTTGGAATGACATTATTCTTGAGTGGGCCATACAACCAAAGGTCGCCTGAAATGGTATTTAATGGACTCAGAGCAAAAAAAATGTGGTAGTAATCATTTGGAAGGACAATATGTTTTCACCACCGTTTCCATTGTAACACCTTTTCATTAATTGCAAATTTTGACCTTATATTGACGAAAGCATAAGAGCAGGAAAAAATTTTCCAGAGTCACCTGTTGCAAACAAAAAACCAGCATGTGAGGTCAATCACGTTTCCAGTTCGATTATTTCCGATTATCAGAGGTACGGTATAGGAGACGAAAAGCGTACCAACGTTCGATAGTTATTCTTTTTGTACTCCCTTACAAATCAATCGCAAATACATTTTTCGAAATGTAAATTAAAAGCATAGTAGTTCTAGCCGTAGAAGGAAATGCTCTTCATCAGTGAAATGGTTTGAAACATGATGTGAAACGTCGCTTCATTTTGTGCACTATTTTAAAGGGACGATCCCATTTGAAAGCTGTATGCGACAGTGAAGAAGTAAATCATTACTGGGATAAAACCCATGGTTCCACAGAGTTTTGCACATTGTTTGTGAAACGCGTGCTATTCTCGACCATTTGACGATACAAAGATTGCTATATTTTTTTAAATGGTTGGGACCACAGAATGTTTTCAGCAATGATGATGCTCAGTTGTTTCCCTAATTGGAATGTTGACATTAACTTCTACAAAATGTCAAGATTATTGAAGAACGGACACTTTGCCTACATAGAAAGTAAGGTTTTGTTTTGTTTGCAATGAATAATGGGGACAATGGGGAAAATCAAGCTTTCTCGTCGGGTTTATTGAAATCCCAATTGTGATAGAAATGCTGGTGCTTCATTGACGATAAAAGAACTCGCACGTGAAGAAGCTGACCGGGAGCGAAATGGCATCCAAGCACATCAAAGACTAAGTCAGAAGTATTACTGTGGACTGTATTCAATTGAAATTGGTTTTTCAGTCTGATTGCCAAATACGGGAGAAAGATATCGTCAGTCAAAATATTGACAATGATGGTGATTGTGGTTGCTACAATACAAAACCTTAGAACAAAATATGCTATCACATATTTAATTGCTAATAAAAATGGTGCCGCGGAAACATGGAAACGTTTTCGTTTGATCCATTGAGTACGAAACACATTTTGATAAACATACCAATGCGTGCTTTTGCAGTTACTTTTGATCCATTCCTCAAAAGGACTTGAGTCCTTGAACGGCAAATGTTATATAGGATACGCAGAACGCAATGATTCCAAAGTGACACAAATGGGTACAGCTCACGGTAGCCAATTTTTCTCATTTCCGATTCCACGTGTAGATACCTTTTTTGTTCTCCTTCATTCAGCAACTGTGGAGAGACAGTCCGGGTACCCTTATGCATAGGAGTGTTGGTTTTTGTGTGTGTGCTTTGGTTTTGAGTCCCGGGGGAATGTGTACTGCAGTTGATTATTCCCAATAAGCCCTCGAAACAGCTGTACAAAGCTTCTATGGTTTCTACTAACGACAGCAGCATCGATTCCTCACGTTGAGTCATTTTATATGCGCATCCCATCGCCCAATACTTTCAGCAGCTCTTTATTTTAATAATCAAAGCCTTATTCGCAACTGCATTAATGCTTTCAATACGATTATCAACAGCGTCCTTCTTATTCTACCTTTATTTATATTATCATTATTAAGATCAAATAAGCACACTTGCATCGGAAATTGTATTGCCCTAAAACCTGTGGATTCAATTATTTGCAATACAAAGCCGGTAAGTTCCATTTTGTAGTTTCCAGTGCTTAACGATATAAGGACTTGCTTTATTAGTCGCAGAATCGACCTGGTCAACTCTGAAGTAGTCAGTCACATCGGTCAACTACAGTACTGGATTCCTGAGTTCGTGAATAATGTTACCAGATCGTAGTAGTCAACATAAATCCTTTGACAAAAGAACACAAGAATTTATCTTTGAGAAAGGCTGATTTCCGTAGCACACGTTGTTCTTTACCTTCTCTTGTTAAAAGATCATCATATTTGTAAAGTACGTTTACTTGGTTTGAGAAAAGGCTGTAAGACAGCTGTTGGAAGCCTCACTGGATACTTACAAAATCTAGCAATGACACTTGTGTCCATCTATTTTGTGTCACTTTCGACAGAAGAAAATTTTCAATTGGTAAATAATTTCTAGCATTATATTGGATTAAAAGGTACCACGAACCATTGGAATATCGTTGAACGTTCAGAGTCAGTAAATTATATCGATACACGCGGAACTGTAATTCGATGACACTTTGATTTTCGTATAATAAAATAAAATAGTTTAGTGAATAAGGAGAGAAATTTAAACTCAGCATTCGACAATTTATTTAAACATTTATTTCTGTCCTGATTATCACATCCCCTTGTCTTATAGTATCACAGAAATAAAATTGTACTCAGAAGTGAAACCATGGCTGGAATTTGAGGTAGAAGTACAGTGCAAAGTACGTGAATTTACTAACCTATATATATATATATATATATATATATATATATATATATATATATTCCACATCTGTCTGGTTACAGACTGTGTGTCAAACGAAACGTGGTACAAAGCAAACGATGGACATATTTTACTAACTGAAATAGAGATGAATGCACACAAATTTATCCAAGTAGTCAAGGTCATCAATCCCTCCACCAAACACACGAGCGTGTCAGTCTGGATGTTTTCATGGAGTCATGATGTCACACTCAAGACTGCAGATGGATGGCCCTGGGCTCCGAGTACAGAATACAGTTGGTAGTCGCTGTCATTTTGACCGTCCTTGATAGGAGATCCATGGTCAGCAAAATTGTTTACAAAAGGCGAAAATGGCTCAAAATCCCATTTTCGTAAAATCAGTGGAGTCACTAATTGAACAAAATAGAATATATTCTGTCCAACTATATAACGCACATAATGTACACAACATATCTGCGGTGAGACATTGTCACTACAAATACATCCCATTCCGACTTCTATCAGGTAAGAACAGGACTATCGTCCTCTAATTTGGAGAGCTGTAATTTCACACCCATTCGTGACCTGCTCTATTAGTAACGTGGTAGTTTCGCACGCAGGTCGCACGAGTGTTAACTGGATTCGGCTATCGATCATGCAGTGATCACGGGATACTTTCAGATTTTACCAGTAAATTGCTATTTTCTTGTGCTTAGAAGTTCATGTCACAGACTTAAAGACACCGTACATGAATGATCTAATAACAGATAGAGATTATAAAATAAGATGGGGTAATTGTATGCTTCAAGAATAAGTACAGTTTCTTGGATTACCTAATTTAGCAGTTAGATAAAAAACCTTTGCTTTGTCCTTCTTTGTTACCCGGAGTAGAGGATCTCACGCTAGGCTAGGTCTCACAAATGCTTGACTTCCGACTCCATCAATATCCGAATCATCATCGATATTGTCATCTCAGGGTGATCGGGATTATTTTGCTATGAACGACAACCGAAAATGTCTTCTGCACAACTACTTCGTATCTGAAACCTGTTTTAGGAGACTGAAAATTGCTTACCAAGTTATTCCTGAGGTGGCTCAGTATAATCTGTAGGGTATTGATAAAACTTTTAGCTAAAAAGTATTTAAACGAAAACAAAAAAAACTAATTTTAGTGGGCAGGCTGTTGACAGCCATATGGGTGGTCGGTTAATATAAGTGTAGGATCTTGTTAATGCACTTAGTGAGCCCTCGTGCTCATGGGGTTTCCTTCCCTATACTTTGCAGATCGAACACAAATAAGCCCCTCGGAGAAAAGCTGATCCTTGCTTACTATATATTCACTAATAAGTAGGGTCCATTTTGTACATCAATTTCGCCTGCTCCAAACCTGCTTTTATTGCATGAAAGATTCTCTGTTTCCCCGCTGATCAACAAACAGTTCTATCATGATATTTGGAAACTCACATTAGGTCACATCTGCATCACTCAGATATAATAGTTACAAATGGTCTTTTGAGAGTTGGCAATCCAGTATTTTGGAGCGCTCTGCTAACACGTCGGAGATCAGAGATTCGAAAACTCCCCCCCCCCCTCCTTCTTTCACTAACGTGGTAGACAATAATCCAGTCATACGACTCATTACCATGCCTAGTATGGTTCTCCATTAGTTCTAGTTTCTTTGAGGATGCCAAGAACCCCCCCCCCCCCCGCCCTAGTGCAATACACTTTCCGCTATTTTCATGCGTAAGCATTTGACGAAAAATCACGATACTTCAGATGAAACTGATGTACGATGAATTGTGATGCAAAGCTTTTCGAGTTTCGGTAATCTGAGACCAGTAGGAAAGGTGAACTGTGGGAACGAAGGATATTCGACGGTCACTGTAGCAACAACAACTCCTTTCATGCTGGAATTCGCGGTTGAATATGGACCTTGCCAACCAAAACCATCTTGGTTCACGATATTGTTACTCTCACTTAAGGTGCACTTCAATTAAACTCCACACAGTAAATACAGGACTATCCAGATCCGTTCTCGATGCGAGTAATGAGTTTTCGGGAAGGAGAATGAGCTGCACTGAGTAATATCTTGATCCGATTTTGGTTAGGGATATACTTCAGATTCGACTCGTAGAACCATCGCTTCAAACCATATTTGAATAATAGTTATTTTTGAGTAATTACATATGGTTGTTTTCATGCCAGCCGGGTGCCATATTTCTTTGAGAACTACTCCGTTTAACCAATTTTTCCTGGTGGGCCGAAGAGTTTTTCCGAACCCTTTTCGTATTCTTTAAACTCGAATTGACAGTGTTTCAAACTGTCTAATGAGCTGTCTTCTTGTGTAGACCTAAATGCAGTTTCTGCATCCCACGCGATCTTCCGACAGTCGAGTACTATAATAATTAGTACGAGTTATTTTGTCATCTGCGCAGCGGTATCTGATCGAGTATCAGATGAACCAACGACAAAAAGCAATTCAGCCATGATCTTTCGCTCAGTTCAAAAGTATCGAGGTAACTGAATGTTCATCTTTCAGCATCAGACTTAGACTGGTGCATAACACCTAATCTGTACATTCAGTTGTGTGGTAATTAAAAACACAGGATCTTCAGGATAGCATAACTTTCCCCGTTCGAGCTTAGAGAACAAATTTCTAACAAGGATTCTCTCTTATCAAATGAACAACGATAATGATAATCACCTATAGAATGATCATCAACTCGTATAATACGCCCGCTGATTAATAAAAAAAGGGTAAAATGGAGAAATTTCTTCGCGATGTTTAAATTCAGGCATTTACTTATTGTACCGAGCAAATGAGGTTATATTCGCGGCCATAGATAGCAGTGGATTAGTAAGCATGCGACAAATTCTGTAACTCAGCAACAAGCTGGAACTCAGTGATCCTAGTACGTAGTGTAAAGGACAGTGTGTGAAATGTGTGTCTACAAAGAACGCAAAGACAAGTGTGGGAAACGGTGTAAAATGATCCTAAGGACTGGAGACTATGTGCTTGGGAGCTACAGAAGGAACGCTGGGTGAGGCCATGGCTTTGACAGCTGCTGTACGATGTTTCGTTGCCTGCACAGTTCCGGCTTCATAAAACGAATTTCTAAGGCTTCTGAGGTCGTGAACAACCGTATGCTAGATCTTCTGGCTTGAACTTCGAGAGGTATCAAGGCTGATTTCGATGCACCTTTATAGGTTATCATCGGTCTTTTCATGTATACACGCGGCCAAAAGGGGAAACTCAGTGAAGGTAGACGCGTTCATCAGAAAAGTAGACTTTCCTACTTGTATACGAAGAGGCCATTCGCTAATGTATGCTTGCCAGTAAAATAAACTGATTGGAGGTCGGTACACGTAAGAGGAAAACGTACTTGGATGACGAAACAGAGAATAGAAACATTCAGTGACCGAACTCCTGAACTGAAGCAGGCCATTCTGATGTAAAATTTAGTATGAGCTGTTTCCATATCTTTTCTGGGTTTCAGCTACTGCTGAGTCCTTACACAACAAGATATAACTCACTTTTGCTGCCGTATTCATACTTTACCAGCTCATCACTCAGATAGCCCTCAAATGATGTATGATAAAAGCATTCTCATTAGTAAGCTAAAATAAAAAGCAGACAATGAACCCAAGTCACATAGTTCAGCTACCGCGACAGCTTGAACACTAGATTGTTCAACGGTCTGGAGAAATGTTACCCATTATTTCGGCCAGCGCTTTTACCGAACACTAAAAGCTTACCGATAGTAGATTTATAATAAGTGTGAACCGGTTCAAATCTACAAAGACAGCAACACCCACTTCTACTGCTTCTCGGATAATTAGTCTTGTTCTGCGGAAGAAGTTGCAGCCGGACATTCAACAGTACGTCAGCCACTCCAAAATCAATGAGGTACAATGGAACACATCAGTTGCATCACATGTATACAACCATCATCTAGCGGTCTCATCACACGTACCGTGTCCGTATTCCTGATTGTGTCGCCTTTGCACTGTCCTCGGGGCTTCATGACATTTAGTTTTACCCCAGCATCCATAATTGCTCTTGTTCGGACATCTACTCCCCCGCAGTATGTGATGTACTTCACCTCTATATTCATTTGCGCTGAACAACCTCATGTCTTATACCGCTCTAACACGGATCATTTAAGGCTAGGGGTTTGTGTGTGTTATAAAGCTGGTCTTTAATCCATTTGTGGAAAGGAACATGCCGTGACATCCACATAAATCAATTTTCTGCTGATCTAATCCACAAGACGGTAAATCAGTTACGACGTAAACATACTAATCCCGAATGCCATTGCTTCCAAATTTGTATGGTTTGACTTTCAGTAAATACAAACTAACCGCTATATGGATGCACGATGACATCACAAAACATATGTCAATCAGTTTTCGACTGTTACAAATAAAAACCATGGTCTCTGGAGACCAACAAAGGATAGCGTTGCAGAAGATATAAAAAACAGGTTTGTACAAATGGGCTGAAGTCGGACATGAAACGTGAACGCCAAGTAGCAAAATGTTGACTTTTATCTGCTTTTTCTCCGGAGTGTAGGTCCCGGTAAACGAGATGTTTATATTTTGGCTAGGGCTGACTTTTGGTTTGGATAGTGCTCCTTAAAACCAGCTGGACTCTGTTTTGAGTGAATCGGTTACGTTAGTTATTGCATTCTATGATCAACTGGAAAATAAAGTGCTTATAAAGTTGGACAAACAATTTACAGTCACTCGTGATTACTAAGTGATTCGTTTCACATAACTATTATCTAACATGAGTTGTTTGTAACCTGTAGCGTGCTAGACCACCATAGCTGGCTGATTCACCGAAACAACCTTGCGATTCCATAGTTTTGCAGTGGACAAGGTGGATTTTTTTGGATAGGCGAGCTGAATGTCGGTTTGTAATTGACAGGAGAAAAATTCGGTATAAGTACATGATATACAAGTGCGTCAGTCACCAGCTGACAAACCCAGCGCTCTCCAGAAAGAAGACAAAGGTAGCACAACAACTTATAATTAGGAATCTTGTAATTAACTTCTGGCCTCAGGCTGTCTTCGGGACAAACACTCAAGATACTGGGGAAGATAGTGGGATTTTGGAATTTCGGTTTGGCTACCGAATTTGGGAATGACCAGCGGTGCTTGCATGGAATCCCAAATGTTACGGTTTTATTTCCACAATGATGACAGTTTGAACACTGCCACTTGAACAGAGTGATCTTTCACCCTATCCGGATCATTTTAATACTCAACTCTTTCAGGCTGAGGAATAAAACTGCCCACGAGCAGGGTGCTGAAAATCCTTTGTTCTGGTTGACTAAAGTCGCGTCTTGACTTGAGCTGATTGTATTGAAAATGTTTGATAGCTATCTCGATCAGCTGATTGTTATCAGAAAACTGAGCACGAATTTAAAGGAGCTTCAACTTTACCTTATTCGAACAGATCTCTGCCCAATAATGAAGTCTAAACACGAGCATTTGGTTTCCTCGGTACATTTATCTGAGCAGAAAGTACAAACTTGAGAATATTCCTCAAAATTGCACTCAGGAAAAAAATTAAGGTCAGACCAAGCACGTCTACCTATCAAGTGCTAAAATTAACAGAATAACTGTCAGAATACACTTCCTCAGTCAACCTCCTATGGTCCCGCTTTCGAGCACTCAGTCCCAAACTGCATTCCGGAGTAGTTTTCTCTATCATGTGTGGCTTCATCATAAACCCTTGTTTCGCCGTATTACGACACTACTGACAACCAGATTTCCCGTTACGTCTTCCACTCTTTTCAAAACGTCTTCTTCCTGGCCTCATTCGACTTCATTTGTTTTCCGCCTATTGTTCTTTTTAGTTACGCACTTAAGATTTTGTAAATGAAACCAAATATTCGGAAGTTGTCACTTCTAATTCGGTGGTAGTGACTATTTTTTTTTGGTATACTCTTCCGATGCTTTAAAAAAAGAAATGAGACCCCACTTCCCAGCTCAAGTCAAGAATTTCTGTGATTTCAAAGTCTAGCAAAGGAATAGAGGACTCTCTGGACACCGCTAACTTTGCTTGGGAAATGAAAAGGTTAGTACTAATATACTAAACCTTTTGCTACTATGAATGTTCATCAGAGCTCCAGATCACGAAGATCTACAAGTACCAACTTCGTATGGTTTACTGAAAGTCGATAGTTTGGGATTTCCCACCCAACTTCGTTTTTCCTAAAGTCTTGCATCGGACCACAGCTTTAACCCTTTCATCTCTTTGGTGATTTTGTCATACTTCCTTGTAATCTGGAGCTTCCGATGACTGGTGTCGGTACTCTTGGTAATATTTTGATATAACACATCCACAGCGATTGTGGGTTGCCCGCGGATCATTCACTTTTGGAACTGATCTAACCGAGATTATCCTTCGGATTTTGTCTGTCTTTATTCTGAACTCCGTTGTATATTGGAAATATCAGTCTACAGAAAGGTTCCCCTCTGTACTAGGGACATTAGCGTCAAAAGATGGTGACTGCGTTCATTTCCTTGCGCTCATTACCGTACTGCAATTAACAAGCTGGGGATGGATATTCGGTAGACGTTTTCAGTAATGAGGATAATATTTTTAAGCGTAAGACTACCCAACAAATGCCAAATCTTCTGCAATCCTCTTTGCATCTAACACTCACCCAAACCAAAATTCCCATATATTCCCAAACCCCTCTTACTATAGTCAACACTTTTTACTTGGCAGTAAGTGTGCTTCTCTCGACTTCAGTAGTGTTCCGTCAATCATTCTCAGGAAACGTGCTCTTCAGTTAGTCTTCATCTTACGACAACCATTTTCTCAGTCTTTTTCTGTTGACTTTCATCTCTGCTGCTAAGAGTACCAACCTACGCGGTAAAACAGTGCTACTTTCAATCTTGGAAATAATATTTCAACGACCTTACTTCAAGTTTCAGCTTCAGAGATGACTGGAACCCAGTGCTCTCCTGAACAACCACTCAGATTTACTTTGAAGCCACAGGTATATATTTCTGACCCACTTCCACTTAAATTCAGACTTCCGCAAGCTTTTTTTTAGACCTTGACTGTTTCACCTTTTATCTAAGATTATTTCCGTATACCTCTCCTGGGACCTGTGGTATGCGACTAGTCCCTCCAGTAGTTCATTCCGTACCGATCTTTCATCTTCTCCACTTCTGCATCTTAAAACTTTGAAGCAATGTGCACAAGTGTATTTGGAAGCAAACGTTATCACTGTCATTCTTCATCAGTTGCTCTCAATGCTTTCACATACTTTTGCATGTCTGTATTCTCCCAAGTGTGAACCTTTCTTTTCCTATCCCAATCCAGTATTAACTCACCCCGTTCTACTTTCTCTACGGCATTCCAAATCACAGCTGTGATTCCCCATAGTTATTCATGTCTGGGTCACTGCTGACCCATCGAACAACGAGGCTTCATGAAGAGTATCCATTCACACTCCAGACGATTCAAATTAGATCCTAGTGAACATATAACATCGGATTGTACAAGTATGAAGACGAGTGGGCAGAGGAGTACCGGGTACGCATATCTGATGAGTGGCAATAACCGCGAAACCGGTCTTGTGCTTCCGGGAAAATTTTGTCTACACATTTACATACTGCTTACCATCAGTATGAGCGCTTGCACATGCAGCTTCGTTGTCCGTTGAATTAGCTGTGACCCAGACACGGATAACTATGAGAAACCACAGTTTTGATTCATTTGTGGGCTCTTCAATGAAGAGTATCCATTCACACCCCAGACGATTCAAACTAGATCCTAGTGAATATATATATATATATATATATATATATATATATATATATATATATGCGCACCTCATCCAGATCGATAAGGAAGCTACACTTTGGCACAAATGAAGTTTTGCAAACCAGAGAGCAATGCAGGTTGAAAAACAAGGTCCAGATAGAAATTTTGAGAGCGTAGTTCAGTGATGAGCGGGGAGATTTGAAACCGCAGAGAAAAATAATTCGAAATGTTCAACATAATATAATCACGTAAATAATTACCTCATAAGAAAAAATAGTGATGAAGAGGAATTCGTTTTTTTCGGACCGTAGGTGATGATCAACCTGTCACAATTGTGGAATTTTCAGGCGCAATTGTCCCGTGAAGATGTCTTTTATCTGGATTAAACTCACATTATTGAACTGGGATTATCTTGGTATCCAAAATAACGTGAATAAGTTCTCAATTATTTATATTATCCATCCAGATTATGTCATTCGGATCCCACTTACGCATTAGAAGAAGGCCGTATGAATGATGCCAAGTTCAGCTGAAATGCAGCTTTCCTCGGCAGACCAACAAGGGACTCCTCCGATCAGTCGATTCAAACGGGGAATTTTTTCGCCGAATTTCAACAATAATGAATTTCGACCCTGTAATGGGTTACAAAACAAGCGTCTGAAAAGTGATTAGTGGGGAAATTACCCCAATCAAGCCAAACTAGCAACTGGGTGTCAATAATACTGGATTTTTCAGTCCAAAAAGCTTGGAAAAAGCAACCTGAGTAATACATTTCTCTATGCTCTTGAACTAGGGCTATTGAAGACATGCCCCCGAAAAATCTCTTTATTACCAACTTGATCACGCAATAAGAAAATAACAGAGAAACGAAGATGTCTAATTTTAACAACATCATATGTCTAAAACAGTATCGTATCTACAGTGCCATAAATTCCTAACATGATGAATAGTCTTCATGGGCATTTTCTGCAGAGTTTTTGGGAAATGATGATAGTCATACTGAGATTCGGAACATCAGGCGACCGAAAGAGTAACCACAGAGTCCTCCAACTATTCGCAACTGACACTATGTCAGTACAGTCGATTGCATTAAGGCCTCACAGTGAGTAACTTTGACCTCAACAGCGATTCTTCAATGTATGCCAGTTTATCTGACCCACATTAGATTATCATCCAGAGGAACGGTGCAGCTGGTCACACGACTCAGTAACATAATCGGAAATGACTGGATACAAGTACAGGCGTCCTCTTTTGGGTCTTTTTCGAGACCTCCACAGAATTCTTCCTGTTTCTCAAGCACACAACTAATAAAACCGATCAACTGTTGTACTGATTCCCAATTACGCTACTCCGAGACACTCAAGAGTACCTCATAAGCGTAGCAGCACTGAGCTCGAAGTTAAGATTACTGAAAGCAAGATTGGCAGTTCGATTCTTTTTCTTGTTGTGGGAGTTACATGGATTACTGAGAGATGTTTTTTCCTCTTGATAAATCTTCTGACGGAAATGACCTGTGTTCGACCACCTGTCATATTGTTGTAAGCTTCAAAATTATGCAACAGTTCACACACAAGGTCTCCAGGTAGTCCCTATCTAAATATGATAAAGGAAGCCGAAATTTGATTTGCATCACAAAATCAGCGCAAAAAAGTAAAATAATAGAGGTTGACAGATGGAACAAGTTCAGTGTCGGTGCATATTGTTAGGTTTGATAGACGTTATTGATGATTTTCGTGACCTGATAGCCACCTAGCTTATACATGAATAAAATGAACGAGATTATGTCCATTTCACTAAGTTGATACTTTTGCACCATGCTTTGGGTCAGATATGATGTGGACAATATAAATGGGGAAAGCCAATAATAGTGACGTGAATAATAATGGGAGCTAATTTCTTTTTCACTGTTTCACCGCAAGCATTTAGCTTTGTCTTCTGTATTCACGGAATCAAAGAGTTTCCTAAGCAATCCACACCGCACTCACACCACTGACTTGGGCTCCGAATCACATCCCTGAAATCTCTAAAAGACGATGATCCTTATACCTTCGAACCGAACCACGGAACCGGGATACACCAGCGAAGATCAGTGCTGAAGGCAGTTTTATGAAACCCTTGCTCTAAGTCGTGGTCCAACCACCATATTGCTTCTTCCAGCCGTACCTATCAGGCACAAATAGAGCACGGCGACGCAGACGACGAGCGGGCATGCGCGTGTTTTGGAATTCTTCACAGGTTTGATGAAACTCAACCCCTGGGAAGGGTACAAATTTGACCCTTCGATTTAATTTATGCAAATCTGGGTTCTATGCAGCCATCTGTCTCCAAAAGCTTTCGATCAGCAGAGTGATATCAAGATAGAACAGCAGAATTTCTTCATAGATATATCAGTAGATGACAACCATTTTCATCAAAATCGTTTCCAAACTTGATATATGTTGTTTTCCATTCCAAGTCTCAAGCCCACAATTATTGGTTTTCCTTGATATGGCAGTGTATCATTTGGATCTTTTGGGGTATGACTTTCCCACTGCAAAAATACACGTAAGGAGTAATGGAAAATTAAGAAAACTTATCTTGGTGAACACTGATCTGTGTTTTCGATACTTCTCTTCAGGCCAGTACTATAGGCTTGCAAAGTTTTGGCATTTTTTCGAAAATGTGATCCAGAGTTATAAGGTAAAAGCACAAAACTAAATGTCAAATCCGCTTCCGTTGATTTTGTGTGGGCGCATTACCTACCAGATTCACTCGTCCTGTGTGTCTGCCCCAATATCACGTTGAACTTCGGCCACGGGAGCTGTAGTGTCTTGACAAATTGTTTTACGAGCACATGATTGGCCTACGTAACCTGATTGCAATCGCCTCGGCCGTAGAGATGACTCGTTGTATGACCCCTTTAGAATGGTTTGCCGACACACGGCAGATAACGGTAAACGGCCCATCTTGAGTTAGTGTGATTGCATAGGCCAGTATTGCGCTGGTTACCGTCTCATTGATCTTTTTGATTAACCGTGTAGGACAGTGTTCTTGGACTCGATCGAACAAGCGCCTGGTTGTTCTTCCGGCTTGTCTCGCTACACAGGAGCAAGAGTAGGAGTAGGCACAGCATGAGGTAGAATAGTCAGGCAGCTTGTCTTTGAGTTTCAGTTGTAAACATGGTTTAGAGTTGAAAGAGATTTGCAGCTTGGCTGCGTAGAAGGTACTTGTCACCGCTTTAGATAACAGTCGGGTCAGTGTTCCTATTGCCCTATCTCCTTTGCATTCTATCCGAGCGAATAAGACCTTTTTGGGAAGTTAGGGTATCTTGGACGAGGATCTGCTCTCATGTGTTGTTTGAGAAAGCTATCTAGACATCCATTTTATCTGATTGAGTTGCTGATAGATTCCGAAGCTTTCGTAAGTTGACCCTTGGAGCATATTTGGTGCGCTCTGTAGGTCAAGCAACGCATTAGGTTTCCTTTAGGCTGCACGGGAACAAAGTTTTGAAATGAGTGTATTGTCCTACCCACCTTGGTTAATGATAAATACTGCATTCCAACGACCCGTTTGCTGTTCGTCGTAGGAAAAATGAAAGCACATCGTCCTGTACCATTTCTAGCGCAAATAGTAAGTAAGGACGGTCTACTTTGAACTTTTGTAGTAGTTCTTGTGCGTTATAGTTGGAGGGAATAAGACAGAAGATGTCGTCTACGTACCTCTTATAGATAGGTGAGCTGGTGATGGATTGACTCGTTGTATGATTTTCGATTTTCGACATGAATATATCCGCAAGCGCAGGACCAAGTGGAGATCCCATGGCTGTTCCATCTTTCAGTCTATTGACGTTTCCTTCAAAATGAAATTGTACATTTGCGGTGCACATTTTCAGAAGCTCCGTGCTTATATCGACTGGTATACCTATGTTGATGTCTTCCATTTATAAGTATTCCCAAACATAGTCTATGGTTTCAGTCAGAGGTACATTCGTGAAAACGAGGTTACATCGAGGGAAAGCATTTTCTTTGATTTGGCATTCACAGTCGACAAATTGGAATGTCTCTCGAAGGCTATGTGGTGACAGTTTCGTTCTTATCTGTCCCAAGATTTCTGTAAGCCATCGTGCCATGTTGTTGTGTGGTGAACCCGACGTGTCAGATACAGGTAGCATGGGGATACCTGTTTTGTAAGTTTTCGGTAGGCCATACAGTCTTGGAATTGTTGATCTAATGGGTCTTATGAGCTCAAATGTAGCCACGTCTATTATATTTTTCTGCCGAAGCTTTCGGAAAAGTACGTTCCCCACAAACACGAATATACACTATTGTATTTTATAGAATACGCCCATCGATTGTATTTGGTTCAAGCGGTCACGTGCACAAACATCCACTGAGTAGAATGTGCACACGTACTCCGAGAACAATCGATCATTATCCTCCATATAACTGGACAGAGACCTGGAGTTGTAAAACACACACATCCAGAAGCTGTTTGTCGTAGTCATACTTGAGTCCGGACAGGGTTGACAAATCAGATACCTTTATTTTCGATTGGTCTTGCTTGGACAATATCGAACGTATGTACCGGTTACGCTTGAATATCCATATAAGTGACTCAAAGAAGTGCTTACTTATTTGCCTGCTTACCTGCTTACTTGATGGCCTACTAGTGTGTGAGTAAACGGAATTCTTATCTAGGGTATACTCTCCTCAATTCAACATAAACCTATAGGTAATAAGAAATTAGCTCACGTGTTATTCCTTACATATTCGGGTTCAAATGTTTGATAAAATCCGATATTGATTTCCTCTCAACGGAAGTCGTAAGTAGAACAACCTAGTCATCATCTATTTGGATTGTCCAAATAGGGTATCGGATTTTGTTTACCATTCAGATTGATCACTATTGCAAGCTGTCTTCATCCATAGCTGCTTAAATATAGCGAGCAATATGGCACTTCCATGTTAATAGAAAAAATCGGAAACTTGATAGAGGAATAGGGTCGCAGACGGACGCTTTTCATGTTATCTCTCCTCCGTGAAGATTGATACCCAGCTCACTTCCTTCGGATATTTTGCACCAAGTTACCTTTTGCACATTCTGCATCTGCGTTCATATACCGTAAAGAGATGAATGCGTAATGACAACGAAAACGTATTTATTGCTCCATTGCATGAAGACTGTGGTTTAAGGTGGCAAAATTTCGCTTTTACAAGCACTCCTCAACTTATGAATGAGTTTCCGTCCAAAAGACAGTTCGTAACAAGGAACAGTCGTAAGTAGTTAACTAACAACATTTTGCTTGGCAATATTCGGTACTACAATTCGCATCCACGTGTAAGCATGATATTAACTTAATGCACATGATAAGCAAGTAAGCCAACTTCTAAAAATGATGAAAACATCCCTGATTCGCAATAAAGGTTTCTTCTGCGTCGCTTCTTGAGAGAAGTACATACGAGGAAAAGGATGGTTGCAGACGTTTTCTTCTGTTACGGTGTTGCCCAGCTAGAGTGGCAAAGACAACAGAATATGATGTAGCAGTTGGTCTAAGACTAGCTAGCACGAAATCGACTTGTGATTCTTCTTGTTCGTATGAGTGAAAGTTCATAATTTGAGGAGTTTCTGTATTTAAGTTTTGAAAAAACTGATATTCATAAAATAACATTTTCGGGACTATATTGAATGGACATAAATATATTACTGATGCCACGTAGCAAAGGAAAGACTGTCATCAAGATGGTAAACAGATTATGATTGTGGTGATAGTTTCAAATCGTGAGGAAAGTTTATAAAATATACAAAACTTCTTCGCTAGGTTGCTGACAACCTATGCTGGCAATTACGTAAGCATAGCTGATACAATAAAACTGAATCAGTCCCAATCACGTGTTTTGCCACAATGGACTCTGAATCGTAACCAGCATGATCACTAGACGCTTTCTGAATAATAAAGAAGAGAGTCCGTGGTCAAGCCGTCATCATAGTGGAGTTTAGGCCCTTCCATCCTACTTTCAAATCCTGACGGCCCAGCCAACCAATTTCTTCAGTTGGCAGCCTCTAAGTGACCATAACCCTTTCCCGCAATTCCGTACAATTACTCTGTAATAAAAAGGGAGATAAGCAATAATAGAAAAAATTGAACTCTGGAGTACTCTGTCAATTAGTATTAGAGTATAAATCTGGGATCATTCAGCCCTGAAGGCTATTAGACGGTCATATGACGCACAGTGTGTGATGAGCGGTGTGTGGGTAAGCAGCCACCCAAATTGAAAGCAAGCCTGAGGAGAACAAAATGTGTCACTGGTCAGGTTGGGAGACCGATAGGTTTAACAAGGATCAGTGAATGTGTGAAACGTAAGTGCAGCAAATTCAGTAAATTTTATCGGCCATTTCGGTAAGCTGTAGGATATTAGTGGTTGCCACTGTGGGCCTCACCGAATCCGTAGATGATCTGAGACAGAATTACCTAACCGACTGGGAGTGTGATTGCCTAGACTGATCATCCCACGAGTGACATATGAAGCGGTCTACTCGGAAATGCGTGAACCAGGATTGACTTGAGCTGACTGTATTCCCCTTACATATAGAGTCTAGTAAAGTACACAGACCAATTACCATTCACGTGTACTTACAGTAATCCCCTAAATTTCTCTTCTTGAGTTCATTTTTGTCTGGAAAAAATCCGAGGATTAGATATGTCTTGACCTTGACCTAGTTTCCTGCGAGTACTTTGTGCGTATAAACATGAGCACTTGTTCAACATTCACAATTAGGCAAACTTAAAACCATTCACAGATGCTGGTTAGCGAGTCTGCGAATGTGTTAATTTGTACTTATGTGGGGGATTATACTATTGTGGTGTATATCGTGAAATTTTCTATTCCTGTTTGACACGCGAAAACTAAGCATATCGCGACAGTGTTCACACGATCCCTTGGTTGGCTGTGGAAGCAAAACAAAGTAAGTAACGTTTGATTATGAGTTAAAAACAATCACAACTGTTCAACAGAGTTGTAGCTGGATTCATTTTCGTTCATTCGTTTAATACAAGTGGTTATTTAACTGAAAGCTGAATGCCCATCGCGGTTGCCATTTGACAGTTGCTCTTGCGCACTCCTCACGCACGCTTTGAACTACACGCTGAAAGATGTCTATTCCGATCATCTCGTTATCACATGTCGCTGGCAATAATGTTCGGGTAAACGTGTTCGTACAATGCCGAGCAGTAAAGTAAAGTGCACGTTTTCCACGTAGTACGGAAGATCGAAGAACGCGTTTGCTAGGTAACTGCTACGAGAAACTATTTCAGCCACTCCATCAGCTCATTTGTAGTCGCATACATTTTCTGCATCCGGTCCTCAACAAATTAGCAGAACTTACCACACAGTCAGTGATTTATCCTATCTTGATATTGTTATGGTAAATATTTATCGGCCCGTGAAACTAGTACTTGCTCTGCAAAAGTTGTATGGAAAGCTTTGTCACTTGATTGAAGCGATAAACAGTAAACAAACACAATTGAAATTGTGTAAACAAAAGAAATTATATGACAATCCCGCTTCGGTTACACAAAGTTATGAAAACGTTTAATGCCAACAGTTCAAAAATTATAGATGAACAATCGTGTGCTCTTCATGTTTTGACCGTACTGTAAGTTTAAAAGTCCACACCAAGATATATTCTGATATGAATTTTACAATGTCATGCTGTTCCGTTTTCTCGTCAAATACGTCAATATGCCAAAACTTACCTCCTTACCGACTAACTTCTCGATCTAGTGTTACTCTGTTGTACCTGTTTGTTAGAAGCAGTTGTGATTCTAGTTTTTGCTGGGACTGTAAACTTCTATTAAGTTTATGAGCCGGCAGCTAACAGCTTGTGGGGTGTAAACGAAAGAGAATTGTAAAGATTTTAGTTCCCATGTGATCGATCAGTCAACGCGACTCCACGTTTTCGCCTACCTTTGGTATGTGAATTCAAAGATCCTAAAACGTTATGTGATTCTGGTATATCTCGGTCATTCACACTGTATTTGGGGATGGTGACCGTTCAGCACTTTTAGTTATCAACTACCTGGCAATCAAATTTTTGGCATGCAATCATGAACCAGGCTCGCAACGCTACGGGAAAGATGATGCCATTCATTTTAGGCGGCGGAAATGAGAGAGCTGACCTTCGATGGCGAGACTCGAACCCAGGTGGGTCGATGGAGACTGTATATCCACAGCTGCGAAAGTACCATTTCTGAATAACAAATAATTCGTCAAGCGCTAACAAACCTTAATTCATCTCTGAAAACCATGAAAGTTCTATACAGCTGTTTCATCCCTGCTTCACCGTGGCACATCCACTGAGCTCCCGGTGAGACTAGAACTAGAGGTAAATGATTGTGGGTCGAACATCTAATCAGCAGCGTATCCGGGATGGATCTCACAGGTTAGCTGGACGTACACACTATTTGATATAGAACCCATCCGTTACTTATTTTTCAAGGGTGATAATTCACTGACCGCACAGCGATCGACTTCGATGATGAACGGATTAAATGTAGTAAGCCCTTGAAATGACTCAGAAGTTTTGTCAGATACTGCTTGTTAGTCAATACAACACACCAAAGAACTCTTTCTGAGCTTTTGCTAGGTACAGGAAAGATCCGACTGACCTTGTTCTACAGCAATGTGTCACGCATCTGAATAAGTGGTAAGCCAAAATCATCATGATTAACGAATCAATCAAGCGTGTGGCTTACTCAATGAACACCAACTCTTAGGTCAGGAAGTCAAGTTGACGCAAACATGTTGTCTTACCTCGCCTTCCTGGTGATAGCTGGCGTCAACATTCTCATCGAGTATTGATCACTACTGAGGTCTGGTTGGAGCGCATCCAGTTAGATCTGAAAGGGGACAAGGTAACTAGAATTTCATGCACCAGTGAGGGTGAATTCTCAGACGTCTTATTTTTTTGCTATAACTTGGCCATGATCAGACCAGTGAAAATGACAAGAAAAGACATTTAAATATAATGACCTCCTGGGCATGGGTGGTTCAGTCATGCAGAGCGCGGAAAACATGAAGGTGGTGGTAGAAGCTTGGATTTAGGAATAAAGAATTGCCGATTCGGCATCGATCAGGTAGTATGAAAAGTGGTCACTAACAGCCTTTTGCATGAGATGTTATCACGCACGAATTGAGCCAATTCAAAACTGGATGGTTATAATAGGGGAACCAAATGAGATGCAGGTAATGCAAATAGCTAGAAAGCTTGGATAGAATGTTCCTTGCGAGTACGATGATCAGGAATAGTTCTGCGACGAAAATACATCTGAATGCTAAAAACACGAGGATGGAAAGGTTTCCGCCATACTGTGAAGGAAAAGAAACGAAATAAGTTGCAATGTGTCAGATGTGAAATAGATCCGGAGTGTATGGAAAGATCGATCTGCCAAGTGAAAGGTTTTTGTAAAATTTTATTGTTCAGTCACACTGCAATTTCAAAATCAGTCTTGAAAAGTTTCGTGGGTGGCGGCCTGAAAGTTGATAACCTATCAACTACTACAACTACGCGAGATCATAACTAGCTACATGTTGCAGGGGAAAAAACTTCAGCCTCCGGGAGTTTTCGTTGTAAACTGTTTAAACTGCAAGGTTTATTTTTATATCGGCCAAACACGCCGAACTCCACGGAAACATTCAACTTTTGTATGCAAGGTTTGAATTAGAAAGCTTAGCTGATCACTACTGCTATAGTTTTACACAGAGGGAGAGACAGCGCCAGCCTGATGAAGTACGCACTAATTTCTTTCGGAATATGTGAATGCGTCTATTTGATCAAATTTACCATACCCGCTTAAGGCTGTGCAAAGCTGTGAACTGTAAATTTACTCTACTGTTACCAAAATTCATTCTAAAGCTTGAATTCTGTCGGATATCAAACGTTATGATTACTGGGTGACTAAACTGGCTCCTCCTCAAACCTCTGATAAATCTCATGTTAACTTTATTCTCTGCGGAGGTTTCTACCCAGCTGAAAATATCCACTACAGTTATTGCAAAAGTACAACTGGACTAAACAACTGTATTTTTTCAATTCATTCGAAAGCTATCTAGAGACTACACGAGTGACGTTAGACAAAATATAATGCAGACAGACATGGAGTAAATACTAAACAAAGTCATTCAAAGTATACTTGTCATGCGATTGGTATATCTAGCTTGAGTTCTCTAGCTAATAGGGCACCATATTCATGCGGCTTTGGTCTGTTCTAAGCCATGAACGGTAAAGTGCCTGAACCTAACACATTCGGGCGTAAAGGTTCGGGGTCAACTACTTTATTCCAACCTCCTCGAATATTGCTAAGTTGGGCATCTGAAGAACATTGAATATTTTCGTGGGGCATGATAAATAAACTTGAAAACACAGTCCGGAGTCATCTGGTTTTCGGCAGCAGCCGGGTGCTCTAATATTGCTCTATTTATCCTTCCGGTTTATCCACGACTTAGCTTTTGTTATGCTCTTTGGTGTGTAGACGGATGGGGTTGAATTACTGAAAAGCAACTGCTAAAGTAAAGAGAATGTATGCGCATACTACTTTCCGTCTGTTGAATCATCATGAAAGGAAGTACAACAACTCAGGAAGGGGGCTGCGGCAAACAAAAGGCTACCAAATTGGAAGGCTACTGGCGGCTGTGGGGATCGAACCCGGGTCGTTAGTGTCCATGGTCCATGATGAGAAACTTTTGGCCAACACCGGTGCTCCTGGTTTGTTCTGTTAAATAGAATTTTCCAAACCTCGACATTTACCCGAAGACTGTAACACTTCGTGGGCAGCATTCTTGAGACACATGTGGGCACTTTTCAGAAACAGGCAAATGTGGGCACATCAGCTTTCCTCAGTAAGTTGGACACTCATTTCCCTTACCCCATCTACTTGTTTTGGGTAGAAAACATAATCAGATATTTGTTTGTTTCCAATTAACTTCAGATACCGTCAAAATCTGACTGAAGTGAATATGACAATATTTATTTGTATGTTCCAACTTCTCGATACTTCTTCAGTTTAATTTAGTTTAGAATTTAAAATCTTTTGTGTCCGTGGAAGTTTATGGGGTTTCTATGAACCCGAGTTAAGATTAGATGATTTCACCTGTTCAAAAATATACCCTTTAAAAAGCAAGGTAAATGTCCAGGACAGCTTAGCAACTTATTGACTCGAAAATGTTCACCGTATCTGGGGTGATGCAATTTTCGATTTATCCACAGTTATCCTTCAGTACAATGCGGCACAACCAGATAATGCTATCCTTATTGACAGGGATCATTTTCAACCTGTGATGGACTTTGTGGGTCCCCATAACTTTGTTTTTCATCTCTAGTACTTGAAGGCTTTCTCGCTTTTTTAATTATCACAAAATCAATTCTCTTTAGATATATTTTACCGCTTACTGTGTTAAACTGGGCTTGAAATAAATAACTCCTTTTCTTCTATGATTCGGTATGACTTCTACACTCTGTTCGTACTAGTAACGCTGCAAAAGATCTATACAACCATCAGCTGATTTCGAAGCCTCTGAAAGGAAAATCAGATGTTAGTGTCATTTCATTTCGATGGCTAGGGCAAAAATATCTAGGTGTATCTGTTGATAATAGCGGGTGATCTATCAACCAAAATAGTTAACCTCATGCGTCTCTAGTTTTCATACAATTCTTCTCAGGTCAAATGAGTATCCATTTTAATCGTATTAGTCATCAAGTAGTAATAACTCTCGACTCACCAATGAAACCATGGCTTGTTATGAATCATCAACAGTAGGCATCCATCGAACTCCATCTTTGGTCCAGGCAATGGCTGTGTCCACATAGTAATTTTAGTGCTCACAGATTCGGGCATGGTGGCAGTATGTCGGTCGCACCAAACCTGTTCAGGCTCCGGAGTCAGACTGCCTGCGATCGGTTGGGGGTAGTGAGTGATGAGTCATTTGAGGCAGTCTTGTGACCACCGTCGATTAGATGACTAAAAACAGAACTGTTGATTGTTTTGTCTTTCCCTTGGATCAGCCACTTCGGTGACGCTTTCCAACGAACTGTGACCAACCTCCGGCAGTGTCTTCTACGTAAGAACGAATACAGAACCATAGACGAGGCTTACTCTGACAAAGTGTTTCAGCCGTATTCGAATTATCGCCGCGGTGGAGAACGCGTTTTAATTCTACAGCTAGAAATATTGGGTTCCCAAATGCTTTAGGCCTTCTTCCTAACTGTTCCGTTAGGGATTTAAGAAAGTTCCTTCGTCGGGAAGCAAGCAAAGAGTTCAGCCGACGGGTCCCGATTCTAGAACCTTGTCTGAGCTCCTCTTGTTTTGCAGAGGCAAACAACTGTGAAAATTCGTGCACTGGCCGAATCCAAGTCGTTTTATTCTCTCTGTCAGTCTGTGGATTATTCCTTTTTCCTGTCCGGTGATTAACAAACACACAGTGGGATTGTCGAATCAGCAATTTATTAGTCTATTTTTCGACTCAGTTGTTAAACTATATTAGGAAGCGATCGTCACGATATGTAGCCAGAATCATTAGAACGGTCTCCTTGGTTTCTAGGCTTTTATACGCATGAATCCATAGTGTTGAGAAAGATGACTTTGGTGAGGAATTCAGCAGTGAGCTTCAAAGCATCACGCGCCATAGTTTTGCGTACATTCCATCATTTGTCCGAAATACCAGATAGCTTCTTCTTAATTCTGACGGCTCTATCACTAACTCTCCCCAAATCTACGAACAACAAGATTTGTCTGCTGAAGATTTCCGTTAGGACAAAAAAAACAAGGAAGTAGTGTGAAGGCTTGACGAGGTTCATAACTTCATCTCCCTGCTAATATGGTTCCATGTTTTTAACTGTTCAAAAGTTACCAGTGGAAAAAATTAGCGAAGTGATTGATTCCGTCGCGGTGTGAAGTAACACCCGGTAAAAAGGAAAGAAATTGCGTACAGATTTTGTAATACAAACTTTAGAAGGAACTTGAAGCAAGCTTTTTACTGATATAATGGTAAAAGGAAGCCAATTCTGCCAACCTTTACAAGTGATCCCTGCGGGCGAAGATTTGTGTGACGGTGCTTTAAATGGCTGTTGCTTAGATTCGAGTACATCCGGTCACGTCATCAAGTCACGCGATTAGTTGCATCCTGTCTGTATACGTCAAGCAAGAGTAGTTGGATTGACTGGATGAAATGCTTTTGGGAACCCATTGACGGATTGCAAAACCGAATAGCATTAGCTCCCGCCGTCACTCAAAGTCTGTTTGAGAATCGGATTGAACGCAATTTGGATTGCACTATGAATCACTATGGCGTTGCCTTGTTCGTTCAGTAGGTTACCTAAACTAATTAATTACTTTTCAAGCCTTCATACTTTGTCGCTTAAGATTTTGTAGGCACCATTATGTGTACGTACCATCTACGAAAATTAACATATTTGTAATTCATTCTTTTCTTCTTCAGAGAATAAGTGGTGTTTTATAATTCCTGATACAACGCAACTGTCATGACTTATCTGCGTCCAACAACTGACTTCACACAGCTAGTCGGTCGTGTTATAGGAATTCTTATCTACCAATAACAGACTGATTCGGTAGCAAAATTATCATGCTACCAAAGGATTATCATTTTGTTAGAAAAAATGAAAGTCTTGGGGATCATTAGGAAGTACCATTTCTGGAAACAAATTTCGGGATCTGTAATCGTGTATCTTCGTATTTCCGTCTGTTTTTTAGTGTGTATGTCAATCTTTAGTAGTACCGGATGATGGTACGAGCGCACCCATGACATAAGAGACGTGGCGGTGGTTGGCATTGGCCGCCTGTGAATCAGCCTCAATCCCGGATAAGGAAGCAACATTCAGGCTGATGGCTTTCGAGAGCCATTGATGGCTGAGTTTCAAGCCAACTAAACAGAAGTTTCGTCACTCACGTAAGAAGACCAGTAATGCAGATGGTTTGCGCTTTCCGTGAACGGCTGCCCTACAATTCTGGTCCATTTTCGTTGGAATTATTATAATAACACAGCCCTTCACTGCAACGAAGTCCTCACCGAAATATTCCAAGCGGTTTATGTGGTCAATAAAAGATATGTGTCGACAAGCCTCGAATCTATTACCATCAAATAACGACAACGTGAAATGGAGCCATGATGTGAGGAAACGCAAAAGAGCCGGAGGGCAGACAGGTCTTAGTTGCACACCACCGGATCACATGACGGTTTCCAGCATGTTGCGTAACAACGTGCGTTCTCTGATCAACAAGCTTCAGGGCCCAACTTACCTGCTTATGGCTCGTGCCTTTCAAGATACGTGTGTGGTATGTCTTCGGGAAACCTGGATGAAAGCTGAAGTAGTCGATTCTTTGGTAGAAATAGAAAATTTTGCATGCTTCCGCCAGGATAGACAGAATGTACCGAAGAAAAGAAATGGTGGCGTTAGCCATATATATCAATTCCAAGTGATGTAACAAGTTCGGTACATTTTTTCTTACTCCTCCAATAGGAATGGCTGTGTACCTGTCTAGTCTCATCGTATTTTTTTCTGTTTTGAACGCATTATTATTACGAATATCTACATATCACCACAAAGCTCGCATGGCCTTGTTAACGCCTTCCATGATTCATTCCTACCTTTCCTTATACCACTGGTAGTTAGTAATTTTCATATCATTATAGGAGACGGTAATAAAGCACCCACGTATCCATTCGCAATTTTCAATCTCAACGAATTTTCTCTCTCTGACACTTTGTGATTGGTACTTGGATTGTAGTCTAACTAATCATCCAGAACTCTCTTCCGTTAGACTTAGTGCGCCTCTCAGTACCAGTGCCCACAGCACATTACATCTTCGTCTAAAAACATGCTCGAAACATTGACTCCTATCCTGTAAGTAGACCAGCAGATTGGTTCTTCTCACCGGAACTTATCTAAAGAAAACATGTTTGACGGTTCTATGTTTCTCGCTACCTCATAGATATAACACGGCTTTAGCCATTTCCTGTAGGCATATTTTACCAATAAAATTGAAAGCCATAACTTTACCATTTGCTTTCCCACTGGATCGATTCACTTTCATCTAGGAGGAGTGGTCTCATAGTGACTCAGAAGGTTACGCAAGAAGAAGGAGTTGGCTTACAAAAGAACAACCCACCCGAGGTCCTCAGACTACCATTCTTGAGCAAAAAAGAAAACAAAAGTCTGGGCTTTATATTCTCTCAACAGTTTCTGCACTCCAAGAGCCCCAAAGCAGATTACTGGGGAGTAGATGGCTTATAGGTCAGAGGGAAAATTTCCCCTCTGATGGCGTGATACTTAAATGTTTGAATTATCAGTTAATTAGCTACTCGAATAACTCACGCCCTGTTCTCCTTTGGGCCGGCAATTCAAAATCGAAAAATCCCCCATCTGGGAATTTTTTTCAATCTCCTCAAGTCCACCAATTTAGCCAAAGGTTCTGGATCGGGTGACCTATCTTCAGCCGTACTCAAAGAAGGAGCGGAACTCTCCCCGAGTTAATGACTAGCGTTATCAATTATTCACTTGAATCGCACTTCACTCTTGACTGTTGGAGCCTAGTCACAATCATTCCCATACCAAATGGGTTGAGTCATCTAACGGAAATCAGGAAATTCCGCCCAAAAGCACTTTCCTCGTCGGCTTTAAAGCTATCTGAAAGTGTGTCACCTCATCCCTTTCAAAACTTAGTAAGAAAACCCACTGACGAATACCTATTTGCGTATAAATCCAGGCTTTCCACGATCAACGTAGTAGCGTGCATAGTCCGTTACTTTGCAAAATCCATCAATGATTAGCTCAAATCAGTAAGTTGTGCCTTTCTTGATTATGCATCAACTTTGGACGGTGTAACACGACCCCTACTTCTGCAAATATTAGAATCATTTAGTTGCCCCACATACTTATTTAACTGGCTGAATGACCTCTCCTAGGGGTTGAACTCAGTGTACCAGAGTTGGACAGAAAGTTCCCGGACATCTATTGAACAGTGCCGGTGTTCTCCCAGGAGCTGTTCTTTCTCCATACCTTAACTGCAGTTCACCCAGCTCGCCTAGTCAAGTGTGTTGATGACGTTGTTTTGGCTCAGTCTGTCTCTCAGTGGCCCGATTAAATGACCCTCATGAAAATATTGCACATATCCAAACCTTTCTGAGCAGTCTGGTCTCCCATTAGCCAATGCCAAATGTCAGGAGTGCTTTTTTCCAATTGACCATCGCGCTTCATAGAAGACAACACCACTGTTAATTCTACTTTGCTTGCACATGTGAACCATGTGAAAAACCTCGGTGTAATCTTGCAAGAGAGCCCACTCTGATCTTTACATGTAGAATTTCCTGCCTGAAAATTGCCTAAATTATCCTCCCAAATTCGTCAACTTTGGCAGCTAGATGGTCGACAGTCTGTCATTTCTTCCTTCGTACTCCAGAGTATATTTGCCATCATTCTGTATCGCGCTCTCGTAATTTTTCCTGGTCTGATGAAGAAGCACTACATCACACTTTGTAGAGCTCTGCGAATAGTTAGCCTTGTTTCTGGTATAGTCTTAAGAGACTTCAAGTCGGACTCACGTAGCAAGCCCAAAATAGCGTCTATCTCATTCGCAGAGAAGATCATTACAAACTGTTCACATCCAGTTCATTGTGATGTTTCTCTCAGCCAATCACATCCGCTAATCCGTCCTATGTTTCGACTGCTTCCTTCAAAATTATCTCTGCAAGGAACTTCTGTCATCCCCTTCCTTGCACGGGTTTCAACAGATAGAGATGAAGTTTTATCCGAACTGTTAGCTAGTTTTGGCGAGCAAAACTCTTCCTTATTTTCTCAACATCTGAAAAGCACTGCAAAAACTTTCTCAAATTAGTATAATAGTAATAATCATAATAATATTGTAACTATTTCGACAACGAGAAAGCCGGTGGGAAAACGCTTAAACAGTTTCAGAATCGTGCCTGCCAGACAAAAAAGAAACCTCCTAGGCTACTAGCATCTATCTACCCGTTTTTGAATACAGAAAACTAGAATAGTGCATAAAAGAACCTCATATGTATACTGGGAGTTCTACACGATTTTTGAGGTACGGGAAACGGCTTTGTACGGGTAACAGTTTGGTCTCCTAACTTCGGACTTTTACTCCGCCGAATTATTGAGGCAGCCATAGGATTACTGACCGGCCCAGAAGCTATGTAAGGTTCCTGCTTTCTAGGCGACTCTAAATACGGAAGCAGTTCCAGTCAAGATCATCTCATTTGTGAATTAGGGATATGACTAAATGCTCCACTTAAGGGAGTCAGCTAGGGAATCACGATTGCTACTGCAGCTAACAGTCGCACGTCGTCATTCTCGATATTCTTAAGGACTAACCCATAAAGTACTGGCAGTGAATAACAGTTGTGACGTTCTAGTGTACGGTTCCACGATGAGATGAAAAAATAAGACCAATGGGAATGAAACATGAAGAAAGTGTACTGCTGAATTGCATGATGCAATCATGCTCAAGCTAACTGAATAGTAATAGTACAATTTTGAGGGTAATTTGGCACACGTTCACTGGGTACGCATACTTGATGAGGGGCACGAACCACGAAAGTTGTCGTATGATTCCGAGAAACGTTGTCCTCTCAGGTGAGATGGCTGAAGTGAGGGTACGGGCAATAAATGTGTGGGTTGAAATTGAGTAAGCCTCTATCGTCGCGTCGTGTATGTGTCGGAAAAGATATCAAACAGGCTGCCTACTTCGACGGGCCAGGAATATTTTCCAGACAAAACATACGTAACAGTGTTAAATGAAACAATAAATAACCTTTGAGTGGAAGGCTATCCTGATAAAATCACCGTGCAGTTCCCGTAAGAAAATCCAATGACTTAAATTTGATTCCTTTTCTGAGAGGAACGTGATCATCAGCAATTTTTCTTCCGTAAATGATGAATATATTACGCAGTTTAAGAGTCGGATCTGAAAACTAATTTTAGTTACCTATAAAGCTTTCGAATAGGGAATGTTTCGTTCGACCCACCCAGTCATCCAGCAACTGATCAAGGCACGATAGAGCTAATCCACCATAGTCATGTGCGTGTAGTGATTAGTTTACTCCTGCAACTGATTTAGGAGACCACTGAGTAGCACCCGGTGTGGACAAATGATGGCTTGACAAAAGAGACACAAGACATTGCAGTTCGTCACCTTGCCAACAAGGAGCACTTGAAAGATATCAACTCAGTCATTCACTATTGTTTATCAAACTTGTATCACCCTTCCGAACCGAATTCGTAGCGTCATATTGTGAGCATAGAAATTCTCTCCAAAATTTATCGGATGAACCATGCGAGTGACAAGTAAATATTTTAGCCAAGTAATCAAACAAAAGAAAGTGGATCTTGTTCTACCAATCCTCCTTTTCCTGTGTTTTGATTCATCTCATCGGTAGAAATGATAGCCCCAAACATTTAATACTATGTCGTGTGATAGATTAGCTACGCGGCTATAAGTGCAGCTCGCGTTACTGACGGCTACAACAACATAACGCGGATGACAATCTAATATATGTTTCTGCAGATGACAACAGTAGCGATAATGATGTCGTCCTATGGTGCAAATGCTACCGCTAATTTTTCAAGGCCCTGTGTGCAATAGTTTTGGTGTCCACTGAGGACACACAGGGAGTGTGCAACCTTATTTATTGTAATTTCATATTCTGAATAAACAGGTTGCACATACCGGTTCAGAGCTCACACTGAACAATGAAGTATGAAAGGAATTGTTGATAACGAGTAGTCTTGTAAAGGTAACGAAGTGGTATTGGGAACTAGAGATAAACAAAGCAAACCGCAGCATGGAAATCATGGCCGACTGAATGAAACCAGTTGTCCCAATCACATTTGCTCAATTCCCGTTGTGTCATCTGATCACGTGTGAAATGGTGCCTTACTTGCGAGCAAGCGACGAAGCTTGGCCCGGTTATCCAGAGTGAATTCTCCGTACTGTATCCGCAAAAGAAGATCGTTCTGTCCATTCTCTTTGAAATACTCCGATAACAAAGGCTTTGCATGCCTGAGAATTATTGTTGGCAAAGCTTTTGACTGTGGGGTTACTCGTTGATGCTGCAAGTACAGTATTCATTGAAAATCGGTGGAAACTTCATATCACCAAGTCTTTATAGTTTTTAATCTGTAACATATTGCTTCGTAACCTGGACTACTACATTTTGAACGCAGCAGCACCTCAAACGGGAAAGATGCCCCTGTCTCTCGGGTAACGTTTGGTCAGATTGACACGTAGAGCAATCGTGTAAATAGGAGTGGTATGTTTCTTTGATGAATCCCCTTCGGGGGACTACAAATATTTTTGATAATGTTTCATACGATCATTTTATAATGAATCTGCCTTTACAAAGGTGACCCGCGCAACCGAAATGCCGGCTATTCATAATTTTTCGCCGATAAATCCGTATTATCGATCGATGGTGGTCGAGTTGCTTAGAGTTTTCCTTAGCACTTCGGAGGTTAGAGAGTCGACCCCGACGTAGCCAGCCAGTTTGGTTGTTGACAGTAGTCCACTGTCACCCGGCATGTATTCAAGCTTGGCTAAATGGAACCCCATGTGCTTCTTGTTTCGGGGACTCAGGATTAGGTTACCTGTCATCCGTAATCATGCAACGGGTTTCCGAAGGTCTTCATGAGCAGGCAAGTAATAAAAAATTGAAGTCCTTGTTTTATTAAATGAATTTTAGGTCACACAGTTGTGACGGCTAGACCCGGAAGTTTGCAGCAACTTTAAGTGACGAGAAAGTTCATTCCTTTCATAACACGGAACTTATACACACAAGTCAATAATTTGGCGTTTTAATTTCTCGTCTACTAGTGAGGTTCAGGCAGAGTTATGCATCTTAAACTCGCGTTTTAAATGAAATGTAATTTACCATTCATTTTCGTCAAATCCACATTTCTTTATTTGCATTTCGTTTCTTGGTGCTAAGTAGATATAGGGATAGCTTTTCCAGGGGGGGGGGAAGTTTATTGCTCTGAAGAACTTGAGCTCGGGGGCTGAAAGTGTTTTCGAGTAAAGTGTACAGGCATTCACAGTTCGTGACGTTTGTATCCATTTTGGAAACTTTTTGAAGTCTTTATTACCGTTTTTAGGCAAAGAACAAAATGCCTAAGAGAAAAAGAGTCCATAGTAAGATACTTTTGAATTCCTCCTATCACAGTAATACTATTTCTCACGAAGTTATTTGACCAATCACCTTTGGTCAAATAATCATGTACCATAAATGATCTGAATAGAAATTCAAAGGTTCAGAGAAGCTTTTTGTATTTGTATGGCAGATTTACGCAGGCTCTGTGCTGACATTTCACCCACTGGAAGCAAAATAGAACACATAAAATAAGCAAGATTCCAAAAATAGCTAAGTTTTTGGTTAATCACCCATAGATAGGTTTCAACGGGAGTGTGTTTCAATAAAAGCGAGGACTTAAAGGTAAACTGAGTTAATTATAGGGGTTTGTAAGTAAATCAGCTTTTATCTTCTCCCCACCGGGCTGAACTTGAACGAGATATGGTATGAAGGAGTTTTGTGCAGATTTCTTGAGGAGGAAAGATGCTGGAATGCAGAACGGGTGGATGGATGGGAGTGACAGAAGGACAAGTCTGTGTATAACGGATGAACAGGATTCTGAAGTATCCTGTTGTTTGATATCAAACCTGATTCACTACGATGATCAACGAGTTCAGCCGAAAGAGTATCAGTAGACAGAGACGGAACATGAATTATAATTACCAAACCACGTAGTGAAGCTTCAAGGTCCTGTTTCAGAAAGCCGGGAAAAATTTCTGGAGTTCAATAAAACAGGATAAGAATAACTCAGTAGGACAGGAACTGAAATGAGTGTAACGGCCCGAGTTTCTTTGTTAGAAAAAAGAGATATCACAGTTTCCAGTGCAGTCTGAATGCCATTTGTCCGTCGTAAATTTTTACCGAAGCTGATTCTGAGGTAATTGACGTGGCTAACTCTAGATAGGGATTCGGAACTATGGAAAAAATAATCTGTGGAGAATGGGGGAAGGGAATCGCTAAAAACATATTCAACTCACTTGGAAGAGTTTGGTTTTGCACCAGATCAGGTAGAAAATTGTTCTATTTTCACTGAAGATTCTAAAGTCACAGGGGTCAAAAATAAACTGGCAAAGAACAACACCGTCAGAGTATTTAAATACCATAGAAGAATAAACTGGTAGGCTGCCGATATATGGGGAAAATGAAAAAAGGAGACAACTCGGCAATTTGGAGTTGTTGACAAGGGGTTCGTAACATTTGTACCCCAAGTTGGTTCTCAGCCTTTCATTGGGCAAATAGTTAGAGATCCAGGGAAGAATCTGTGAGGGATAACTGAATGCTTTAGATTTTGGAGGAAGAGAAAGGGGAGCTCAATCAGTTACTGAGAAACAATCAAGAAATAGAGCGTACGGACCGGGCGCCTTTGTCCAGGCAGTTAGCAGTGAAGTGGAATAAAAAAGTTACAATATCGAGAGTAAATCTTTTGGATTTGTAGGCGAACTGGTAAGGGTCTGGAAGTACATTCAGGTGAGTTTAGGGGGGCGACCAAGTATGGTCTTCTGGGTATTTGTTAGTGTTGCCAACATGAGAGCTACCAGACGGAAAAGCTTTTCTGTGGCGGTCGTGTTGGGGCCCTCGGGAATAGGGACAGGAGTGAATGGCCGCCAAATCTAGGGAATAAACAATTTATACGGATTCGTTTAACATAATTGCAAAGTCATCCACAAGTTCGGCTGATCAGTACCTGAGAATTGGCGAGTAGAGATCATCCGAACATGCAGAAGATGGGGCTTTCGGCTTGAGAAGCTATTCGAATTAGTTTTAAATAGAGGAAGGTTCATATTTGGCTTGAACACATGGAAAATACGAAGAAGGACAGTCAATGAAAGGATGTACAAACGTAGTACTGAAGTAGTCTACTTCAATGTCATTGTAGCGGGGTTTAGGTTTCTGACCACAAAGTGAATTTATCTCGTGCCATGGAAGTTTGGGATTCCTGGTTCTCAGGAAGGGTGCACGGGAGGACACATCCAACAATTTTAACTGTCTTAATTAGATGAGAAGTGTGATTGACTCTAAAACTACTGCTAGACTTTTGGGCGCATTGCTCTTACTTTCTGATAATTTTTAATGGTAGAGAGGCTATTCGACCATCAAACGTGGGTGCAGTTTCAACTGGCCAACAGACGTCGAAGAATGCACTGAGACTACCAGTAACTTGGATGTCTGAATTGGAGGAAAACCATGAACAGGCAGATCCGATGGCTGCACGCAACAGAGATAGATGTTACTGGGGTGAAAGCTTTCGACGATCAAATTTTACCTGATTCGTCTCTGTGATATATCTACAAGCAGTATATAAATATCATTTTGGCCCTCAGAAGAAAAGAGCGATGATTGCTCGTAGTAACAGTTATTTTCAATCAAAGGGAGAATAACTGAGGGTGGTTGATGTGTACTTTGCTCTAGTGGACGTGCTGTTGATACTTATTAACCCGAATGTAAGAAGTGGGCATGAGGTGACATGAATAAAGTTGCAACCAAAGCGGTAATTTTCCTCCTAAAGAAGAATTTATAATTGTATGAACGCATCACAGAACGAATAATTGTCTGACTACGAACAAAAAGGAATTATATACAGGTTTGTTGTAATTGTAATTCGAAAATGAGCGCATCTCGAACAACACTGAGTAGCCAAACAGTCGATACCGTTTGAAGAGTAATAAGACATAACTGCGAACCTACCGTTCAAGGCTTAATTTGCGTGGATCGCAATTTCGCCTCCATATTCTTTTTAGCTCAATAGCCTAACATGGCTGTAGCACCAAAATCCATCTATGCGTACTAAACAGTCATCAACATTCTCTTTGGGTTAGGGTTTTTTGAACACAAACTGCACATGTGTGAACATGAATTCATGTATTCCTAGTGTTCATTCTATCCGACATGTCTGAGAAGAGTGAGCAAAAGTTTTCACTGACCACGGAAGATACGGTCATCTTAGCTGGGGAGATGAAGATAAGAGCAGTTTGCCAACCAGCTTGTTTACTCTTTGAGTTCAAATTCTTTCTGTATCAACCACAACCACTTGAGAGCCGCATGGCACACACGAAGTGTGATTCTTCCAGATGGAACGTTTGCAGTGGAAAATTAATGACGAGTGAGCATGATTATTTCAAAAAGGATAAAGATAAATTTCAGAGTGATAGTAGGAAAATATCATAGTGTAGCCAATCGGAGGTCGCGCTCGAAAAATCTGCCTTTTCACTGGGGATTTTCATCGAAATATTTGAAACGAGAGACCATATCAGAGACTGAAATCGTGAATGATAGACTTGGTGTGCTGTCATAATTTTCACGTCATGGTCACAGTGGGCCCACAAGATGGGAAACAGTTGAACTGAACAGTTGAACTAGGCGTTATGACCATATAGTGTTGACTATTGATTATTCCTTCAAAGTGCGCGGATGTTATCACCTCGGCCAGTGATTAATCATTCGGTGACCTAAAGGACAAGCTCAGCTATCGGGATCGCTTTACCTACGTCAAAGCATGCCAAATGGTACGATTCTCTGGAACATCCACGGTTTACTTCCGTTTCGTGAATCTGATCTACGTTCATTGCTCTACACAAGGCACACGCACACACACACACAGTGCAATTGCTCGTCAGACTTGTGGATGAAGATCCAACCCTCATCGTAAGTGTTTGCCGAATTGTCATTCAACCGTTATTATTCCCATACTCATGATGCAGTCCGTTCTTATTTTGTTGACTATAATACATTCCTCAGCTATTATTTGAGTTATCAAGTCAGTGTGACCTAAGCCCCTGTAAACGATTTACCTAATTTTTGGTCAGTGCTGTAGAGGCATTAAAATACCCGCCCTAACCCATGTAATTCCTATTTCCCTTCTCCTCAAAGTATAACACGATCAGAAGTAAATCACCACTCCTATCTCTATCGGTGTAAGTGTTAACACTTGTTTCTGCTTTTACTGAGCTTCGGCTTATCGAGTTTTCTTTCTGTGTGAACATGTAGGTGCAATCCCCACGGTAGAACACCGCATCTTGCATGCTACACCAGACATGAACGCGGTAACAAACCCGAAAGGTGAAAATCACACCCATAAATTGTACCTGCTTGAGAATGACTGAATGTTGTTTTAACATTTTTCCGGAAGTTACTTCCCCCCTGTTAGTGTTCCATTTTGTTGTGGTATTTATCGTACGCCGCTATAACGGCTGTTCACCAGTATGCGCTGTATTTTGACTTCGTCTTCTACGGTGTGGTGTATATCGATGACAGATGAGTTCCCCCAAGGTGTACAGTGATCTGTGTTGTTCATTTCAGATTGTTAAGCGTACGTTATGTGTCGTGCCATTCGGCGTGTAAGCTGTTGAAGCGCTTCATCGTCGGACACCACAATGCCAAGCGAGTAAAACCGGAGTGGTTGTTGGATGTTTGACTTGATCCCGTTGTTTGACTCCGTGACTGGTAACAGCTAAGGTTAGCCCTTTCATTTATCTCATTCCTGGTAATCTCAGTAGCTTTGTATATTTGTTCTGAATCCGTCTTCGTTCTTGTTTGGATTCACTTCAATATTGCGCGTAACTCAATCTTCTTACTGCGGGAGCCTCACTCGAAGCAGTCTAGTACGATAACAAATACACAAAATTCTTTTTTACGATCCAAGCGCTACCTAAGCCAGGGAATTATAGGTTAGACAGTAATCAAACGCTGGCTAATTGAAAAAAGAAAAATAGTGCACGGAAAGCTATTTAACCCAACCTGTTTTTCTGTGCTCTCGTTTCAACCGAAACCACTTAGGGTGAGAAAAATTGGCATGCGAATTTACCAGCCCACTAGTGCACCAGATATGCGAGCGGATTTAAAACAAGAAACACAAATCGATTTGTCCCGGAAATTGTGCTCCAAGGGATGTGAAACACTACTGTATTCACATCTGGGCGAAAGGCGAAAACTACCAGCTGGTTACAAATCAGTAACCTCTGTTGCAAATGACGGAATCTCACGGTCCAGACATGCCCCTAATTATATTCCTGATAGTCTCACGTTCTGGGTTTTCTTTAACAGTCATGGATTGTGCACATTAACCTTGTGCTTGGCGTCAAAGGCTCCTCTGTTCGCAAACACTGGCCTCGCCAACAGATCTCAGACATTATTGATCGGGTTCAACTCTAAACTGTGAGCAGGCCAGTTCATGGTCTTGATGTTCCGGTCGATGGCTGCTTTCTGCTGAGATAGGTCATGTGTATGACCGTGTTTTCATGTTGAAATATCATGGGACTTAGCCCATCTTACGAAAGAAAAATTAAACTATTGGTCTGATATAGAATTCAGCGGTCTGCTTCCCTTCTAGAATTGCTAGCTGACTGTTCCCATCTTCTAACACAGCATCCCAGACCAGCACATAGCTTCCACCAAAACCTAGATGACTGACGCAGTACATGACACCAAATGGGTCATGTTAGTTAAATGCTTTCTCAAGCTAAATATCACTGCATTCCTTTCAGCATTACAAGTGACTTGATTTCTAGCCTATTCCTCAATATTTTGAAAATGACGATCAGTCATCTAGGATATTGACATCGCTTTTCTGCACGGCAGATTTGGTACAGACCCTAGTGGTTGTTGTGCACGCTGAACGCTTAAAATCAGTGGCAAGGCCTACAGCAGATTTCATGCGATCGTAATTTTGTTCAGTGTACCAAGCAAGAGTCGTTTCTCGGCTCATTCGGAGATTGTTTCTCGAACTCCACTCTTTCTCCCAACAACATAATTGAGATCTTTCAAAACGTCATAAGTAGCTACTTCCAGTCTTAAACTTTTCCCGAGAACTTGGCTTCTACTCAGCCCGGAGTGTTTGTATACCAGTATTTTTCCCTCCTCCAGCCAGGAAAATCTCGAACCTCACGCCATCACTCAGTTTCGATCAAGGAGAGGTTTCTTCTTTCTTGTCAGAGCCCAGAGCTTGAGAGAATTTTATTCAAGGGTCACGCATGATGAGAACACTGTCCAATAACACATTCTCCCGAGTATCGAAGATAAGCCGTCATCGACCAGGACTGTTGCGTTTTCAAACTAGTCTGGTGTTTTTACCATCTTTACGGAAGTATGACTGGATAGAATTTTTGCACCCACTCAGAGACACTTTTCAGGAATAAGTCAGTTTATCATTCTACAAATTTTTGTGCATATTTGACATAGCAATAGGCTGATACATTGCCGTACCAAGTTTGGTCACACTACGCGGTTTGGTTGAAAAGTAATCGCGGAGTAACAGGTTGAGTTTAATAGCACATAGTGAAATGGCGAAGAAGCATTCTCCCTAGACCACAAAGCTGACGTTCATTTCAATCGGCGGAGTTGATCATCTGGGTAGAAAAGGCACATCGCTGTCACCAACGAAACAGACGTCATAAACTCAACCGGTAGCTGAGTTGTCGCCACTGGATTACCGAGTTTTGTTGCAAACCAAACACCAAGGTGAAATTGGTTAACTTATTTGAAAAACTGAACACACAAGTTCGTGATCACGAAAGGTCAATGGGGTCAGCCATTGCCTGGTTAACGCTAAGTGTGACCATTTTGTCTCCAGTTTTAGGTATGAATTTACAGAGGCTAAAAACAACAAAGTGTGTGTTCGAAAACTTTCTGTCTGCTCGATTCGCAAATGTAGTTACAAATAAAAGTCTTTCCGAAATTCACCTAGGATCGTGATATTATTCTGTTAGCCTAATATGATCAGTATTTTTAAAAATTCCATTCCCCTCGAATTAGCATATTTGCATGCGTAGTGTTCACATGAATCAAGGGAAATAGTTTGATGGCTGACCTCTCCAATGAGTTTGTAATTATTCGCGTCAAAATCTCAGAACTTACCGACTACCGTTATTGTTGGGATTCCAGTGCTTTTGACCATGGGACTCAGCCCTTCCAGATAGCACACACACACACACACACACACATACACACATACATACATACATACACACACACATACATACATACATACATACATACATACATACATACATACATACATACATACATACATACATAAATACGTACATACATACATACATACATACACACATACATACATACATACATACATACATACATACACTAGGACACTTGTGTTTCGGTAAAATCACCAACATTAAGATACGGTGAGAAATCTGAAACAATTCAATACAGAAGTGTATCAAAAATGACTTTCGGTTATTTGCTTGCATCATGCACGTGAGATTCATACTCTAAAAAGGTCACCGACTGGGTCACAAATTGTACTGAAAATACACCAAGGTATGGAACAGATGACCACACTGCATAAGTGCACTACGTCAAAATCCAGATTACCGTTGTTATATTTACGTATGAGTTATTTCATATTTACTTTAACAGAGTAGTTAAATAAAATGCTGCATGATTATTCATCCTGTAGTTCCAAGTCATTCTTGTTCCCGTTCTTCATTATTTTTTTGCAGAACCCACACTAAAATATTTTCACCGAGAACGATTTCTCAGTAAATATACTTTTTCAATTATTTTCTGTTTCGAATGTTATGTTACAGTCATACATATTCAGCGCGGAATGCACCCAATGCACCCTGCCGAAAGCCGAATTCGATCAACGAGGACGATATTATAACTTCACATCCCGCTGTAAGGGAATTTGGTCTAAACACAGCGGGATTGTATCCATTCGAACTCGTCATGACAAAAGGGGCCGGCAGATCTGAGTGAATCACTTTGGAACAAAAGTCTACAGTTTGATCGCGTGCACAAATCTGACTGTGCCATTTCCTGTGCTCCAGATTACCAACAGGAATGAGGTCACCTCGACATCCAACTATTCAAGTTATTCTTTGTTTTGAACATGTTCATTCGTTCGGTTATTTTCCAATCACCTTCAAAATGATTCCCGGATCTATAGGACACTCGCGGAGCGAGCTAAATCACGGCACAAAGGAGAGCAACCATAGAAGGTCACTTAGAGGTCATGATTTCAGGACGTGCCACATGAGGGTTTCCGCTCCTTACACATTCATCTTCCCTATCATTAGCCACCACCTCTGCCCAATGGTGATCTTTGTTTATTCCGTATTTTCGGTTTGAAAGATGTACTTTATCCGTTTCAACACTCCGTTCGAAAAAGGGGCAATAATCACTATGACATGTATCCGGTCATTTCGAAGGAATTCTGTTTTTTCACTAGTCCATTCAAATTTGCCTTCTACTATTTGTTTCATTTCCGTTTCATTAAAATTTTATGAATAGAACTTCAAAATCAGTGAAAGGCTAGTAGTCCCAAATATCGCATAATTCTGAAAACAGACAGCATGAGCACGTCAAATATCTTGTGTGCAGACAAATTCAACTACATCTCTACTCTCAAATTGCGCAAACTCCACTGCAACGTTACACACCCGGTCAAGAAAAAGGTGAGCGAAATAATAAAGGATATCTTTCAGCAAGTAGTCACCAACCTTTTAGTGGTTCACTGGGTATCTGGAAAAAATTCATTCAAAACCCGGACATATATAGAATACACGAAACCTAAAATTCAGCCATTCTTTCGAGATCTATTTTCTCTACGCTGAAGTCACCTTATCAAAAAACTGGCCCACCGACTGCCTGGATTACCTAAGCCGACAGCAGACACATTTGTCTCTTGAAACCCCGAAGGATTCTTCTAACTAAATGAATTCTATCTCGTCTGTCAGTTTTACCAAAAAGTGGTGTGTTTTATTGGTGTTCATTCGTTTTGTATCAATGTAGACGGACTGGCAGTGCGTAACCCATTGGATCCTGTATCACCAGAGATATCCTTGTAACTCACACTGTCAATGTGGTGGTGACGTACAGATTCCAGGTCAACGACATATTTTCCGTTTGTCACGACCATGTCCACCTACCTCTTTCTTGAAACAAATTTCAGCAAAAGCTAAAGTTTTCTTCAAAAATGGAAGAGCATGGCAATCCTGCATTTCTGGATGATATTTTCGAAGATAATTCAAAACTCCTACTGGCTCGGAGTATCTATCACAGTTTGTCTCGGCCTGGACCATACCTCCATCGCAGAAATTTCTCTCTAATTGCCCGTAAAAGAGGATTAAGTGGTATCTTATTCTACAGAACAAGGCCAATGATAACCTCAAAGTGACTCATTGGATAACTCGTAAAGCCTCAGGATAACATCAATAACAGCAGCCACCCAAAAAGGTTTGCAAAAAATATCGAAAATGTATTGAACACGAGACCGAACTACCGCAGTGCGAACATTTGAAGTAACACGGTTGGCGACTGAACGAAAGGACCCCACGCCTCATTTTCGCATCAACTCTAGAATTACCAACGACTTTACTTGCGTCTTCTGCTTAAGTAGTACCTACAGATGGATGGACAAAGTTTTCGTAATCACACCACCTCTTTCGCGGTTATTGTTCCTCATCAGATGTGCACATCCGGTACTCCTCTGTCTATCCACTTGTTTTGATATTTTTACACTCCATGGATATTTGTTCTTACCAATCAAGTTAGTGTATCGTGTGTGTGAGTGGAAGCTCTATTTTGAAGAGTCCACTGAGGACCGGAGTGTCGTCGTTCTTGAGGCTAGCTGCGTCTAACCCATACAGAACTACCAGCAAACCACCGTTGCGGTGGCAACTAAATAAAAATGAATTTTCGGAAAAAACTGTTCACCTGAACTTGGGTTCTTCGTGCAGCCGTGGGCAGTGTCCATCGAATGGGATAGTGTCCCCATTCACCAACGACTGAGTACGTGAAGTGATCGCCTACGTGGATATTTATGGTCCCGATCAATGATGAAGAACTTCCAGCTCCGACTTGTTCAACATGTCCATCTCGGTGTCGTGGAAATCTCATCAGTCACAAACAACCCAAATAAATTAGTTGAAGAAGGATCGAGTAGGAAGTCCAAAAAGAGGTGGTCCCATTTACCGAGAGAATGAAAATTTTAGGAGTTGCGAAACCCGGTCGTCGACTCAGTGGAGAGAAAGAAAATCAGCTTGCCATTTGCCTAGAGAGGGAGAGAGATAGAGTTGAAAAGTCTAAGCCAATAGAGGTTGAGATCTTCCAATTTCCAGCACCGAATATTGTTAGTAGTACTGTTCTGACCACACATCTCAAGTTACCGACTAGGAACCACAACACGTGAAATGTTTTGGTCCAGTCTTCTGATGGTTACGGAGCAGGAAAGATCTTCAAAGTCTTCCGAAGAGAGCTGCATCCTCTCAACAGCTCAGAATATCGTATTTCACATTTCGTTCGCTTCAGATAATCACAAACCACGCATTGAACGCGGTGGTTGGGGTTACTAGTTCTTAGCTACAACTGCGATGGAAAATAGTGAGAAAAAACAACAGTGAGGAGAGAGAAAAAAGAAGAACTGCCGTAGATGCAGTCAAGTTGATAAAGAAAGTTTGTGGAAACAAGAGCGCCACTGATCACAACATCAAGCCATTTCCTCTAACATATCTAACCACCGACTGGGAGAGTCTCTTGAATTCCATCCAAGAAGTCTAACATGCAATACATGGCTAAGTCCACTGGTTAGGTTTTTCATACCTTTCTTCCATGTCATGGACTAGCCACTCTTGCTCATCCTCTAACAGCTACCCGTCTCAGCAAACACTGCTCTCCAAGGAATCCTGTCGGGGAACATAGGCAACACAAGTCCCAAAAATCCTAGGCTGGTGAGCTAGTGTTTCATTTATTGATTTGGTTCGTGAAGTTCAGGCTCTCTGCCGAACCTCACCGTCGCTGATACGCTGCTTCCGCTACATTCGACCAACGCTACAAAGACACTGGTGTTCAAATACCAACAATCTTCGTGTGTCCTCCATCTCGAATGGCCATTTTTCCAAACAGAAGCACTGGCCTGACTGCTGCAGTGTACGTCCGACACTTGACAGATACACGGATTTGATGTCGAAGCCACAGATGACTTAGATTGGTAAATGTCAAAAGAGCCTTCTGTATTCGCGAAGACACCCCATCCAATATCCGACCACCAATTGAAATGCATCTGCCCAGATAACAGAGCTTACCTACTGGATACATAATATTCCAAGATAGAAAGAATAGGCTTTGGGACAACCCATTTCCGCAAGAGTCTATTGAGCATTGAAGTTGAAAACGCACACCAAGTATTGCAACGCAATCCTTCATGCTGTCTAGAGGAGCTTGCCCATTACCTGGATCTTCCCTCAGAAGAACAATACCGTCCGCGTAATCAATGTCTAACAATTTCCAGTGGGGTAAATTTCCATTCCATTATCCTCAGCTAACGATAGCGGGTTCTCTGTGGGATCACAACACCACCATTCGTTTGGTGAACCCATGAGCCGGACCTCATCTTCGACAGTTCGTGCACAGACATTTTCTGATGGAAATGAATTTCTCTGGTAAGCCTTTCAACAACAGGCAGTGCCAGAGAACTGTGCAGTGGACTAAGTCGAAGGCTGCTTTGAAAAAGAGAAAAAATAAGGAAAGTAGGCCTATGGAAGGTGTACTTATGTTTTAAAATTGGTCGAACACTGATGATCTGATCAATACAACCTTTACCAGGTCCAAACCCAGCTCGATTCTCGTGCGAGCACTGTTCGCGAGCCGTTGATAAATGGTATAGAATAATACCAGCAAACAGTTTAAATACGATGCAAACAAGACTTATTCCCCAGTACTTCTCACAAGAGAACCTGTCATCCTTCTTTTAAATCAATACCATCACTGATTAACACCAATTCTTTGGAACTTGTTCCTTCTTCCATACCAAACCGAGGAGCTTTGTCAATGTTATACCATCTTTTTGAAAATAGACAGGGGTCATCCGTCCGGTCTAGCAGCCTTATGCCATTTAAGGAAGCTTATCTCATGGAGAAACTCCACTCCTGGAGAAGTGGTATCTACCACTTTAGCTGAACATATGATGCTTATTAGCAAGCCCATCGTGGATGGAGGCCAAATAAACCGTTTGTCGAACTGCTCCGCTCAACGGACTAGACGACGCTCCTGAGTTCGACTCAAAGACCCGGTTTCCTCTTTGATCAATTTGCTAACTTCTGGCTTTCGGGCACAGGTATTTCTGGCAAGACGGAAAAGGTTGTAACTATTGCCAATCGCCACAGAGTCTTCAATTCCCCTACTCTTTGAAATCCACCACTGTTCACTGTCATTTCTCGGGCTGCGAATCATCTGAAGTTTATTGCATCTCAGTGCATCATCATATATAGAATCCAGAGGAATCCATCTGCGCGCATCTAACAGTGCAACTGAGGATTCACATATCTATCAATTTGTGAGTGTCTAGCAGTTGAGAAATCGGAAGTAATACCAACTTCACGTAGAGTTTCTCTTATCTCCATGAATCGCTCTTCTGGAACCTGGACATTGGATTATATCGACAACCTGGCAGATACTCCTGTTTTGGAATCAGATCGATGTTTATCGTCCAGTATCAGCTACACCGGCTTTTGGTCTTTGTGTTGTTTCAACCACCGATGAGACGTAGGTTGAAACGCATCCGAGCTGGGGCGTGATTATTGTCTACAGACGTGGATCGAAATGATCGACAATCTTGAATTAATGCGCGCCAGCAGCAACTGATAGAAATATAGTCGATCGCAGTCCAGTACTGCGAAGGCCCAGCAGGACGCCACGTTAGTCTGGTTCGCGATTCATGCGAGAAATTTGTACTCCCTAGGAAAAGTCCATGGTCGGAACATAGTTGGATGAGTCCGTCACCGTTATCTATTCGATCAGCTGAAGCGACAAATCGGCCTCCTTTATTCCTGTCCTTCTCATCCAGGCTTCCCATTTGAGCATTGAAGTCACCAGCAGCAACCATGATGTTCGTAGATTGCACTCTGAGAAGCAGTTGAGACAAATTTTGGTAGAATTGTTCATAGTCTCAGAAGAGCTACAGTCATTTGGGGCATACAAAATAGACGAAAAAACAGGCATCGATGCTTCAGTCTATTGCTGTTGACATGCACAGGACCACTCAACCGAACCGTATAAATTCGACTGCTGACTGGGAGCCAGTCGAGCAGTGCACGCTCAACTTTAATGCACGAGGTGGTGCCAACGTCAGCCTGAACACGAGCACGAGATACCGAATCGCTTGAAGTGCGAAAAGAAAATTGAGCAGCCGATCTTTCGTCTGCAGGTCGGTGTGCTATCAATAAAGTCGTTTCTTGTATGGGTGTTTTGCAGACACAACATACATCTATGTTAAAGGTTTCAAGAGTTCTGTCTAGGACAGCCTGTTGCCCCGTTAGTAAAATTGTGTGGACGATGAAAACAGACAAATGACAATGGCTTCGGTCTGTGAATAGATTCTCTCATTCACCCCATCTCCAAGTTATCGCATTCACAATGAGTTACAAGTACTCCGTCACACTTCATTATGGTTCTCGTATGCATTCAGAATCGGGATGTGGAGAATAAAGTGCAGAGAGATATGAAGTGTTTTCCGACGGACCGCTGGAAATTATTGAGCATATCATATTTCGCGGCTGCGTACAAAACAGAAGGGGTTTTTTCTTGGGATTCGTAACCGGAGCCTTCGACGCAAAAGTCTCACCCACAAGGCAGTGGGGCTTAAATTCAGAACGAGAAAGTGACCAATGAATCCGTGAAGGAACGTTTTTCGGTCTGGTAAGTGAGACCTGATTGTTGCGAGCATTTATTCGCGTTTTCGCTGGTGATTTCTTTTCGATCTGCTTTTCGGAATCAGTCCTCAGCCCCTGCACCCAATGGAGCAAGCGAAACGTGGACGGGGCATCATTCTTTGGGCTGAGGGCTTCCCAGCTTAGGCGGGCCATAGCTGCCCAAAGAAGTGCCATCACTTCTCCCACCGGTCACAGAAACCCCAGGTACTCCACTCCTACTTCCATTTCGTGGAGGTTTTCAGATCAGCAAAATGTTTCTCTTCGTGGTAATTCTCTGGAGTGTCCTCTCAAGGAACACAGTGGTTCAGAGAATGGACTTCGTCTGGTCTCTACTCATTGACCGGTCAGGTGGGATTGCATCCCCGGCTTAAGGAAGCCATCCTGCATAGCTCTTTGAGTCATGGAGGCACGCAAACTTTCACCCCGCATTAGGATGCAGTTTGTTTGTGATGGATAGTTCATATTATTATGGTACAGCGATCAGAAAGAAACACACAGTAGAACACTCTGTTGAGTGAATCACGTCTACTGAAAAACGATGACAGTGGTTTTCTTTGCCAAAATTTTCTTAAAATTGGAAGCAAATAAGTTCAAAAATAAAACTTTGTAAAATCCACCCCATGAACAACGCATGACTGAGACGCCGTAAACCCTCTCCCCTGGGCTGCAATGATAGAGTGTGGAGCATGGTAGAAATACGGTTTTTTGACGGAAATCTGGTTCGCTTTGCGTAGAAGTAAACCACATCGTAAGAAGCGGAAACTGACTGACCAGCTGCATGTGCTCTCCTATGATTAGACTAGCAGCAAACTAAGATACTGCATCTATTCACTAGGTTTTCAATAAAACAAGTTGTTTTCAATAGTGCAGTTGTCATTTTCCAGGAACGAGAATTCACTGCTCACTGTTAAAGAAAAACAGGTCAAACGGTATTTACCAAAATTCAAGCTCTGAACGAACAAACCAACAGCTCAGTTGCAACCTAACCGGAGACGTTTTATCATTTATTAATGGATCTTGATCAGTGTCGGTACTTCATTATGTTATTGTAAATCTAACAGATCACGATGCAAAAGATTTTTAGGCTAACTATATCCCTTGGTATTTCTTTTTTATTTTAAATATATTATCAAAACTAGCCGGACATTATTTTGGCGAATACCCTTTCCCTAAAGTGCAGAATTGCTCGCCGGGTACAAAAGTATTCCGACTTACACGCATTATATCCTGAACAATAAACCCAAAATTGTCTTCCATCCCCATAAATATCATAGCATGGTGGATTAATTCAGTTCATAATTTCGCGTGCGCTATCTATCCACGAACATAAGAGCGTGTGATAGGCGAATAGAAAAATTGGAAGTATTTGTTTACTTGCTAATTTACACCATATTGTTTTAGGTATCTATATTTATTCCCGGTTGATAATATATTCGCTCGCCATCTATTCTGCATACACTATTTTGGGATTTTAAGTTTCGAATCCACTAATCCCGTTAGGAGAATACCATATTCTTTTTCGGCCCCTTTGTTCTACTTTAAAGATAATCCTGTTTATGAACCATCTCGTTGTATTAGGACAGAACAGACGATGTATATTGGGATCCAAATGAACACAGTCAAAAAGGCTACACGAATCGCACTGGTCCAAAATGTTTTTCATAACTGGCTGTTCTGTTTGATTCTGTTAGTTACAAAGCTCATTGATGGATTTCGTCCCGTTCGGTTAGAACAGTTATTGACAGCTGATTGGTTGACCTCGATCCGTTTTTCATCAAGAATTGATAGAGCAATCAACGTGTTTCTCTGGCTTCAGCTTTGTCGTCTATTCTGAGTGGATAGTGCCAGGCTGTCTTCCAACAGAACTGGACCCTCTGTGAGAGATTTGTAGGCCAGTACTCTAATATAAAGTACCCCATATTCCGCAGTGTTTACGGTCTGGCCTCTAATGTTCAGCACAAAGGAAATGCCCGCGGTACTTTTGCATCCCATACTGAGAATAGACTCTCAGTCAGTCTGATTCGAACTTTCAGAGGCGACTGTTTAAAGGGACATTTTGAAGCATCCACTTCTTCCAGTGGTCGAAAGTCTAATGACGAACGAATAAATCTATCGGAATAGTTGGTAGCGAACAAGCTTGTTTTTGGTGCTTCACAACTGGTTGGTATTGGAGTTAAGATAATAGAATGATCAACAGGAAATCTGATAAACATGGTGACAACAAATGACAGCTTTATGTCCACCTAGTTACGGAGATATCCGTGTCACGAGAGATTGTGTATGTTGACGCATTACATAGCATCACGATAGTTTTCCTCTCAAAAGAACTGTAACTCTGGCGGAATGAACAAATTTCATAGCATCAGTTCAAAGTTCCTTAGGCTTATTTAAAGTTTCGTTGAAGCGATGCAACTTATTTCAGCCCTTATTGTCAGCTGAAATGAGTGTTGCAATCTCGTAGCCAAGGGAACCAAGTATCTGGGTTACGGAATGCGATAAAGCAAACGAATTTGATCAGTAGTCGAAACATCTGACCACACTGTCGGATTCACATGGCCATTGGAAAATTTATTATCATTTCCAGGAAGTATAATACCGCATTAGGATCGGCAGGAAGCTAAAGTAATATCGGCATATATGAGAAGAAGCGGAATAAATTCCGGTCATTGTTCACATGCTATGATACGTCATCGCTAGTTCACGAAATTCAAGCCGTGTATTAAGAAAGGAGATAAAGTAACGTCAATAACACGGTGTTGTCGTTGGAAAATTTATGGTTAGCCGAGGTTTTGGTTACCGGGGCTTACCTTTCTCAACGCAGTTTTACAATCAAATGACAACGAAGAATCAATTGCAAGTCAACGGAAGTGTGTGTGCGGTAAATTTTTCATCGATTAGATAGACTGATCTTTATTCACACCTGCTCCCATTATCAGAGACCGCGGTGATGAGGTCAACTGCTGGTACGGCCTCTGGCATGGTTATTAGTAAATGACGTCAAAGAGATCCAAATTCCGGAAAATTCTGCCCCATCTTTTCGGTTGACCCGTGCACAGTGGGTGCTAACTGTCAGATCTTCGGCATAACCATGTTTACTCCGCTAACACATCACTTGGCATATCGTATTTTTGATACACTCCGAACCTCTTTCAGTCTTGACATACTGATCAGTTACCATTGGAAGAGATTCAATCCTTTGAGGAATACGTCCAGTCAATTATGCAAAATCAAGTGAATCGGAAACGTGAAGTACTATCGAAACGGATAAAAGGATCGAAACTAGCGAGCGAGTTCCCACCGAACCCTGAAAGCTTTGTGCACAATTTATCTGACTTCCATGTAGACAAAATGTTGCTGCCCAAGCAACCAAAGTAAACAACTAGACCTGGAGGTGGAATTTGAGAATCTTTACGCTCAGTTGTCCAGCTTACTCCCTTCGTTTCAGGTGGAATTACAGAATTTCAAATCTACCTTAGTGAATACGTGTTACCAATATCATACGGCTAAGGCATCAACAAGTGGGCTATTAAGGACAGAACATATACAACGTCTGAGGGAATTACAAAAGAATAATGACATCATTATATCGAAACTGGACAAGGGTGCAGGTATAGTACTCCTGAATAAGTCAGACTATATCACCAAAATGGAAACCATTTTGAATGACACATGCAAATTCGCGAAAATGGCAACGGAAAAGGACAAAACTCAACAAATAGAGAAGTCTCTATCAAGCATTTTACGACATCTGAAACAAAATGACATAATAGACTCATCCACATTCGAAGGGATACGGCCTACAGGGACTATCATTCCCAGACTGTACGGATTGCCAAAGGTTCATAAGAATGAAGTCCCCCTAAGACTTATCCTAGACATGTGCAATTCCCCGAACCATGCAGTGGCCAAATGGTTGACAACTCTGCTGGTACCGGTTAGACAGAAAATATCGAAACACAGCCTAAAATATACATTTGAATTCATAAGTTGTGTAAAAGACCTGAATGTGAAAGAGCGACGGATGCTATCTTTAGATGTCAGTTCACTCTTTGCCAACGTTCCAATCGGTGAAACAATCGATTATTTATGTGACTATATCGAAAGCAACGCCATTGAGATAGGCATCCCTTTGGAAGCACTGAAACGACTGCTATTCTTCTGCACATACAACATTCAGTTCAAGTTCAACGGTCAGATCTACCGCCAAAATGACGGGGTAGCAATGGGCTCCCCACTCGGACCACTGCGTGCCGACCTCTTTATGGCAAAGTTGGAAAATGGCCTACTTGAATCAACGATCCATAGATGTTGTTTATACAGACGTTATGTAGATGACATCTTTTGTGTGATCAATTCCTCAGATCAGATAGGTCAACTGTTAAGTTCGTTTAGCTCATGACAGCTTACAGTTCACAATGGAAACAGAATCAAACAGCTCGATAGGCTTCTCGGATGTTCGGATGAATCGTCGTGAAGATGGCTCAATCAGTCGGTCCGTACTCAGGAAGGCGACGTGGAATGGACAATACATCCACTTCCACAGCTTTGTGCCTCTTAAGGTGAAAAGGAACCTAATTAGGTGCCTCGTAAACACAGCAAGACGAATATGTTCGGAGGACGCAATTGAGGAAGAACTCCGAACAGTGCGAAGGATTTTCACGCAGAACAGCTACCCGGACCGCCCAGTTGATAAAATGATGCAGATAGAGCGGAAAACTCCAATAGAGTCCATGGTGGAAAGGAAGCCAGTATACATAACTTTGCCATTCAAGGGCGCCGTGTTGGCAGAAAAGGCCCAGAGAAGATTGTCAGGCGTCATCCGCAAAACATTTTACACAGCTAATCTGCGGATGTTGTTCCAATCCAGACCAGCAGTGACTTTACGGTTGAAAGGCGAAAACCCTGATTCTGCAGCCTCATTCTGCGTGTACTCATGCACTTGTTCCTGTGGGATAATGTACATCGGCCGCACCACCAGACTTTTGTCTGAATGTATCCGCGAGCACCACCCTGCATGGTTGAACACTGGAGCAATTAAATCGCTCACTAGCGCAGTCGTTTCACACCTAGCTGAATCCAGTCACACGGTAAACGTGTCCGAGGCTTTCCGTGCTCTGTATAAGATCCGGGGTCGACAATCAAGACAAGCGAAATGTCGCTTCCTGGCCACTGCTGAGGCTGTCGGCAACCGCCTACACAACCCCCCTCTGTGTGCCCAAAAACAATTTGTGTGTGCTCTTAAGCTGCCCTGGCCCTCCCTCCACTCTACAACAGGCCACAGACCAGATGAGTACTGACATAATATGCGAGGAACAATCCACATCCGGTCTTGATTAAGCCTGGGTTATAATTATTTTCCTTCTTTTTCTATGTAACCAATAATCTCTATGACTTCCTGTTTCTCTAATTGGTCCAATTCCTCAACTTGTCGTAATATATTGTGATGTAATGGCGTGAGTATAAGTCATTGAAAACGAGCTTGTTCGCCAATCTGTCTTCTCATAATGTGCTCATTGGGAATAATCAGACATACTGAATATGTGTTGAGAACATTTTTGACTGCTTTTAAATATACACAACTTCCGGAACACGAGTAGCAGGCGAACACATGTCATCAGGGATTTCTTTTTCAAGCAATTACATTCAATTTGCAATTGGGTAGTAGGAGATTCGATTTGTACATAATATGATTCATCCTGCAGCTTGAACGCCCAACTCACCATTGAAAACCATGGAACCACTGTACAGCTGTTTCATCCTTGTTGGGAATCATCAGCAGTGCACATCCACCGAGCCCCCACGGGGACTCGAACTCGGGGTGAACGATCGTGAATCGAACACCTTAACCGCAAGCTTATCCGGGATGGCTCTCAACGGTTTGTTCAACATCTACACTACATGATATAGCACCCTTCCGTCACTGGCTTCTGAACGGTAACCAACCGCTTCCCACACAGCGATCGGCTAAAAGGCCAGTGACGAAAGGGTGCTATATCATGTAGTGTAGATGTTGAACAAACCGTTGAGAGCCAACCCGGATAGCCTTGTAGTTAAGGTGTTCGATTCACAATCGTTCACCCCGAATTACATTCAAGTTTATATGACAATGGATTAAGAAGAAGAGTTAGAAAAAAATTTCCACGAAGTCGGTATGATGAGGAGGGACAGAAATACGTACTAATACCAGATGATGTAACTGCTGCTAATTAGCTTACGTCACCGCCCCACCCTACTGTGTAACACAGTTGACTGTTGACCATAGGAGTTGGAGTGCTTGGACTAATTTTTGCTGCGCGCGAAGCTCAGGCTTCGAGAGGTGGATGATAATTGCTTCGGCCTTTGCTAGTATCCGAAGCCTAATGGCCTTTGACACGCGTTTGTGGAGTCGGTAAAGGACCTTGAAAGCTGAATGGGTGTCGATTGAATGCCCAGTTTCTGCCAAGTGCGCAACGACTGAACTTGATAATACTTCAATGCCTTCATGTCTAAGATGTCTTGGGTGTTCCTTAATGCGTTTTGATAGCTGTCTTGCCCTCCGACCCACAAACGTATCTCCACAGGTGCACATGAATTGATAGATGACCATGGATGAAGTCAACGAGGGCAGCTCATAGTTGCTCTCATATCGGATTATAGGTGACGTGACAAACACACATCTGACCTTGGTGGCTTTAAAATTGGTCTTCACCGTGGCCCTTTAAATTTTACTGGCTCTATCGGCTACGATATCCCCCTTGAAGGGGAATCGGATGAATAGCGCTTTATTTTTGCTTGTGGGATTTTCACTGGTTTTGTCCATCCGGTCCAGTTTCTTTGGATAAACTTCTCAGGATAACCACTGCTTAGCAGTTTCTTTCTTATGTGGGATAGCTCGGCCTCCAGATTGTCTGTAGTGCAGACATGTTTCGCCCTGTGCAGAATATAGCATATTAGATTACGTTTGTAACCATGTGGCACAAAACTGTGAAGGTTTGTGTACTGGTCATTCCAGGTCACTTTCCGGTGCACCTTCCCCTGGATGGAGTCATCAAGTCGTCTGGTTAAGTATACATAAAGGATTGGTGGACAATTTCCTCCCATTTTTGTGTTGAAATTGATTGCGGAGCGCGCAGTGTTGAGTTTGCATAAGATGTCGTCTAAATCGGTCTGTGCATTCGTTATGCAAAATGCATCATTGGCATGTTTTTATTATTGGTCAAATCGACTTATTGTTCTACGTAACGCTTGAGTTTCCAGCTTTGCCATGAAAAAGCCAGTAAGCAGTGGTCCTAGAAATGATCCCATGGTAACCCCGTCCTTCGGGCGATAATAAGTATTGGTGAATACAAACTGTATATTCAAGGTGCATTGAAGAATTAGTTCTATCAGGCTGGCAGTCAGAATTTCTACGTGTATCGTTTCTTCTTTACCGAGTGAAAAATAAAGTCTAGTATTTCAATAAAAGGTACATTAGTGAACAAAGAAACCCATCCAAAGAGAATATTTGCTTCCTTGTCGTGTTTAAATCCTCAATAAATTCAGTAAGGTAATAAGCGTCACGAAGTGTATGCTTCGCAAGTCTCTGTCGTACGGGTTTTGAAAGCAAGTATAGTAAAGTTACGGTGGAGCCTACGGGCTTGAGGCTTTTAAAGAGGTTCCGTGAAAAGTATCCCTGGTGTCTGAGACTTTTCAGTGCACTGGTAATTCCATTTTCCGCTTTCTCTGTTTGATCTTTTTGTGCGGTTTCACGAGTGAACTCAGACTGATCACACAGGAGGTCCACTAACTTGGCAATGTGTGAGGCCCGGTCCATCACGGCAATATCAGCTCCTTTGTCAGGCCTGTTTAGGTGAATTTGGGGGTTTTGTTGTTGAGTACTAGTTGCGTCAACCTGTTTTTTTTAAAGGATCTTGATTGCGGAATTGATATCGCACATACTGATAACATGCTGTGATTAGTGACGATGTGAAGCTTTCTAGATCCCCTGCCAAATTTGGTTTGAGGTGGCTAATTTGCCCTACTAAGTTCTCGGAGGATGTTTCAAAGCCACTCTGGCTATCTTTTCGAAGTGAGCAGCAAAACTTCGAACCAATGAATAATGCTTCGAGTTGTAAACCAGGGGAGTTACATACGTACCTTTTGGGTTAGCTTAGGAACCGAGCTTGAGGTATCAGCTGGCTCAGTTTGCTCTTCACTGACGACACTTTCTCCTCATAGCTGAGGCTTACGATCTTATGAGCGTATTCCAAGAACTAGCGTCTGTCATTTTCCTCTAGCATGTCCCTGCTCGGTTGGCATTTAGACACCTTTTCGAACAGAGTAATGGAAGGTTTATCGGTATCCTTTTGGGTAAAAGTATGACGTGGTAATGTCTCACTGTTAGGATTAATCCAGCAACGACGCAAAGGTTTCCAGTAAGTGGAGGGATACTGGTTGCGAGGAACAAATTCCTCGATAAGATTGACGACACAGTTGGCCTCACAAAGTCTGGTAGAAAACTTCAGAAACTGATTTAGTTCCTGTATTACCGTGAGCGAATAGGATTCCTTGAGATTGTGGAATAAACCCATCATACTACTGAGAACACGAGTTGTAGGCGAACATATGTTTTCGGTGATTTAGTTCTCAAGCCATTACAGTCACATTTATATAAAAATAGATGGAAGTCGGTTAAATCGTTCCCCTTCGCATTTATGATTGAATGGACACGGTTCGGCTTCTTATACGTTGCGTGAAATTGATTGAGGGAAAGATAATATGAAAAACGTATATCTTTGTTGCCAGTTGTTTCACTTCTCATCGGTTAACAGTATTTTTTGGTTTCAATAATCAGCTAATTAACGGTGACCGTGTAGACTGCGGGCATATTTCTCACTTTTGTGCTAACTGCTAACAAGCTGATATGCGGTCAATCAAATCTAGGTTGCCTATTTGGCGGGGCGAATGTGTTTCTGGCTCACGTATCCCGTGATCAGGGAAGCATGCAAAGGATTTTTCAGTCAGTATTTTGACAATCTGCGTATCAATGGCGCAACACAACCATCTAGTTTCCTTTTGTTTCTGAGTTGATTTTGCCATACCGCAGTACTAGAGGTACGAGCCTAAATGAATTAGGTAGATTATCATATCCTCAGTGAATGATTCAACATTTTTCCCGTCTAAACCATTTTCCCAGAATTTACCATTTCTGTGCAAGTTGTGCTTTCCAGAAACCGAGAAATGTCGGTCCTCTGAGCATTACTGACTGTTTTTATGAAACGCAACGAATCATATATTGTTTCGTAAAATAAATAAAGTGAAATTTGTGTGAAATTTTTAACTTGCATTTCGTTATTGGAATATTTCCATGAATATAGAGACAGTGCGTTTTACGAGCTTCAATAAAAAAATATCACCCGAAATACAGCTGACAGATTCAAAATACTCAATTCGTCTGTGAAAACTGACTGTCATGAATGTCTGTCCTTTATCTTGTTTGAGGATCTTTTGGAGCAAGTTTGGTATACAGGTAGAATAGCAGTTCACAAACAAAATTTGGCAAATGATTCTCTCCGGCAGCTAACTCTAGTTTAGTTTATATTCAATCTACTCTACTGAAGAATATTCCGGGATGAGCTGTGCTGAAATTTTCACACGAAAGAGCAGTTTACGAAAAATACTGTTTCCTGGACAATCTTTTCCCTACCGATCCACTGAACTGGGTTCTGTTCAACATTTACCCCATACTACAATTGCCGCTTGCTTTTTTGAACTACCAACATTTTGACGGAAATTGTTCAACCATTCTATTCACGAATTTGAAAACAAAAAAATGAACGTCTTTAAAAATGATTTTATAAACCACCACCCCTTGGAAGTTTACAGGCAAATATCTGACTGCATGCACTCTCGATAAACATTTTTGGCAAGGGTCCTCACAGAAATTCGGATCTTCCTCTGGCTTATGGAACTGGATAATTTGGTCTATTGCAAATGTGTAGTAGCTGCAAACTCAAGAAGAATAAAACCAAACCGGTGACTAAAGTGTGGAACAACATTGACTCCTCTGTAGTCCCCTAACAGCTGTGCAAAATGAAGGTAAATAAACCTCCTGGTCCAGAAGAGTTGTCATCTCTTGTGCTTAGGGAAAGGGTTGACCCACTTTGGATTCCACTAGACAAAAGCTAGTGTGATAGTCTAACAGACGGAAAAATCCCCGGCATTTGGAGGCTAACCAAGATAAAGCCAGCCCTCACAAAAGAACACGGGAGATACCGCCCCGTCGTCTGCACTTCAAATTGTTCGGGAGGATTTTGCTACGGTGCGGTCTGCTGTAGTAAATATACACCAGTTTCCTCATCGGCCTTCGAGCTCCACGCTTCAAGCCGCATCTTACCTAGTTAATTCAATAGCCTTGAATTTAAACAGAACATGTAAGACTGACAGGATGGTGTTTTAGACTACAAAAACGCGTTTGGTTCCCTTGATTGGTTAGTATTGTCCAGAATGCTCTCTTTAGGTGGTGTTGACCCGAAAGCATGCAGGCTGATTTCAGACCACTTCATTCAACAAAAACATTGATCTTGCTTCAATGGCAAAAGTCCCCTTCTCTTCCAGTTAACTCGGGTAACTTGTAGGGTGCAATTTTCTTGCTTTTTTCCTTTGTACATGAGGCAGTTTCCGATCCACTCAACAACCACTGGCTTTCAATACACCATCGACCTAGTTTTAGCCTGCAAATTACCGACATCCTAAGAAATTTCACATATTCAAAACAAACCAGATTTAGTTGTTAGTTAGTCCTCATTCCATTTCCTTGTACTGAATGCAAAGAAATATTATTTCCTTTACTTTCTGATGAATCATACGGAACCCTCACTAACAGGCCCAACCCATATCTGCGAATAATAGACCCATACTAATAACACCAAAGGTTGGATATCTTGGTGTTACACTACCCTATAATCTTTCGTGGCGCACGCATGTTCAACAGACCATTCTTAAACCTGGGAATTTCTTATTTTTCTGTTTCCGTCTAAAACTAACTTCGGTCTCCCACCAGTTATTTTTTCAATTCTTGACATCATGCTTTCTTCTCCACTGATTGCACTGCTCTCCAGTTATTTTCTTTGGTCTCGTGAAGAAAGAGTTTAACTTGATAATGAAATCCACAAAAACATCTCTAAATTTACTGGCCACCCAACTGAATTTATAGAGCTAATGCTAAATTGACCTGATGTGATTTGTCATTCACCTCCCACTAGGATGAACGACTCATGACTGGACAAGATCGAAAGGACGTTTTGGTAAATATGCAAGATTTATTAAAGTCACGAGGGGCTAGAGTGACGCATTTCAGGCGTCTGGAATGCAACATTGACTGAAACTCCAACATTCGCTGTGTCTTTCTATTAATGGTCTCGAATTATTCGTGTCAGATGGTCTACACTGAGATATTTAAGCTAACAGATCAACTGCCCTGCAAGCAGGAGGTTGCTGATTCGATTCCCAGGTGCGGCAAGGGCTTTTGGGTCCGACAAATGCAAGTGGATTTCCCATTATTCACATCATAACGGTTCCTCGTGCCTCTGGAAATTGTGCACAAATTTTAAGGTTTTTCGATTAATTTCGTTTCGTGATGAAACGAAGGAACATGGAGAAATAAAAATACCACGACTTGTGTACACTCCCTGACGGAAAGTTAACTCGTCAGCTATATGAATCTGCGGAGGTGATTCAAATATTTAAAAACTGCAACGGGATTTGATCTCACTCGTGAATATTTTACAGACAATGGCGTAGAAGTGTGGAGTTAGCTATCATCATATAAATGGACGACGGGAGATTTATTTAGCATTTTATTAAAAAATGTATTATTTCTTAGAACAAAGTCACCTGCGTATAATACGGTTAAGTTTTAAAAATATTCGACCCAAAAATTGTAAAAAAAACTTATTCATTGTACAAGCAACCCTTTAATTTGTAGTCATTGGTTGCGAATCTTAGTTAAACCCCAGATTTCAACCGAAACTCTTCATTCGCCCGCCTCCTCTCTCTCTAAGAAGGAACCAAAAAACACCGTCATAAATATCCCCCGGAAAATTTGATTTCGCTACAATTAGCTTATTATAAGACGCAAGCCGCTTCTAAGAACGATACCAGCTGGACTCAAAGTATCGTCCCAGCGGGTTTTTTCCCCTGATGCTTTTTATCTTTGAGATTACCACAAGGGACAGTTAGGCTTAAACTGTATTGCTGTTTTACTGGAGAGGAAGGTCGTTGCTTAGCGAAGTAAAGTATGGATAGAATTCCAGTGAGAAAAGGTTGGCAATGCTTTCCAAGTTCTACGGCAGAATATCTATCCAAACTGTCCTCGACGCAGCGAGATCGATGCTCTCAAAGTATCTGTGGATGAGAATATTCATGAGGGTATAGAAACATCCTCGGGCGATGTTCATCATCTGTCAGTCGCTGTGTGTTCCGATTTCATCTACACATAGATAGAGGTAAACAGAACTGTCTGTCCAGCTGATATATATATATATATATATATATATATATATATATATATATATAATACGCACTTGCGGAGAATCATGGTACCAAAGCAACAACAACAACGGAAAAAAATTACAAAGTCGAGGGCAGGGATTAGAAGTCAACATAAAAGCTGCAACAAGTAAAAGCCTTTTTTAATAGTTTTGCCTTCCACATTTCGTGAATCTTTTTGCCTGTTTTTCATTTGTTTGTGGGGAACAAGAGGCCAACAGGCTGGCCATACAGCATTAGCCCACCGGATTGGATTCTGAGCCGTATCTCTCAGTGTCTCTAACCAAAGTAACCCTCCTCCCTTGGGCTTCAATCAGGAAGACGGGAAACACCAACGGAAACCAGAGCCAAAGCTAACTTCTTCTTGCCTCTACGCCAAGTCATAGCTTAACGACTACTTCGTCTCTTCCACTCTTGCTCAGCAAGAGCAAAGTGTGCACAAAAAAGCAAACGATGGACAGGTGTACGTGAATCAAGCCCGAGCCACGGGAGGCGGTGTAGAGCAATGGTCTCCTCCAGAGGGCTACTATCACCACCGAGCACATGACGACGAACCTCTTCATTGCTTAGCCGATGTTCCCATGGCACTCGCGCAATACTTCGGATAAATCGGAGGTCAAATGCAAAAAGCCCCAGAGCACCCCAAACGCGGAGAGCCTAAATCTGCTAACAGTAGAAAAGGAAGCTACAAACTATGGCACTCCACACCCTTCCCTTGAAGGAAAGTCGGATGTCGTGAGAGCACCACAGAAGAAGCAGGTTTGCGAAAGCTGTTCTGGTTCTTGCAGTTTTTGGTGAGATCTCCTCCCCAAAACCACCACCACCTGTGATCAATCTCCCTAGGTGCTTAAAGTTATTAACCACCTCTGATCGATCGACCCTAAGGGAGAAAGCGGACACAGGTTTCTGTCAGTCTTGAAAACGTACCTTGCATTTTGAAGGCACAAAGCATGTACGACATCTGGATACCTCAATTGCCAAGCGATCCAATGCGTGTCGACTCGCCTGTACACTGTTACTCATCAAGGCGATATCATCAAGGTACTCTAAGTCAAAACTCTGTTCCCTTGGAGGTTTTAAACTTCACTGTCTGAAAGACTACGCGAAGCCCTCTGAAAGGCTCCCTCTATAGCAAAGTTGAAAAGAAACGAGGATTTAGGGCAGCCTTTTCGTACTCCCTTGGAGACGCCAATGAGTGGCGAATGCTGGCTCTATGCCCTAGACCAACCTGAGGTATGACGATACAATTCTCTGAGGACCGACACATATCTCTCAGGTACACCATTCCTTAACAAATGGTACCATAGTGCAGACCTATGGACAGAGTCGGAGGCCACGCGAATGTCTAGAAACACAACGATCGTATGTCTTTGGAAGGTGTAACGGTGCTCTAACAGCCGTCGGAGGGTGGACAATTGATCGATGCTCCCACTACTGGTACAAAATCCAGCCCATTCCCGGCTAGTTTGCTCATCGTGTGTGTCGTAAAACCTGAGCAGAATGAGAGAAGCTAGCAGCTTAGACTCTCTCGGGATTAGGTTTACATCCATATGGTGGGCGCAGTCAGTGCACTAGCTGAAATGTTAACCTCGTTAAACAAACAATCGAAGTGATTGTGTACTCATCCAAATCGGGGCAATTTCGGGGTATTAGGGTTAGATCACTTCGTCGAAGACTGCTTTGATAGTGATCAGATACGGCTCCATTTAGATAATTCCATGTAAGGAAAAAGTCGCAAAGGTGAAATCTTTCTGAAGCATATATTTCATGGTGAGAAATTATTAAAGGAATATATGGTCTGGGCTACTCGTGCATTGCACAGCTATTATATCACAAGCACTTTTTGGTATCAGACAAGTGGATTAGTTTTTCAGCGATAAAAATGGAATTTATTGTTTTGATTTTGAATTTACCAAACCATGAATTGTTGGAATATTCACTTTTCACAGTCACAAAAGGAAACGAACTGTCTAATTTCAAACGAAATTGCAGATATTATAACAGTTACATAGAAAAGAAAACTCGGGACCACGTTACCTCTTCATGGGAGTCTTCCTAGACTAAGCGACGAAACACTATCCAAAGAATCTCCTGGATATTCTGAAAATGAAATCCCAATAAATGCACGATCCATACAGTTAAGATGGGATTGCAGGTGTAAACCAGCTAGGTTGGGCAGGAGAGTTCTGGGTACGAATACCAGATGAGCGACAACAACAGCAAAAATGGAAGTGTTCTTCAGGGCAATTTTTGTCCTGTCATCGAGACACAACAGAATACTACTTACATAGAAAAGTAATTTGTTGAAATTTGGTTGGTTTCATACCGGAAGAACTGGGGAAATTTTGGTCGGGGCTTGCTTACTTAGATATACCTCTCGGGTTCTGCTGGGTCTAGGAAACTTGACTTTAGTCAACAGTTCTTGCTCCTTATCACGACTGTCAGTGGCGCTTGTCAGACTCATCTCCTATTTACTTAGGTTGTAGAAGACAAAAGGCATCACGGAACGGTTTCTTTTGAACAAACTTCTGTTGAGGGATGATGTTGTGCATCGTATAATGGTCTGTTCACTGTAATATTTGGGAACTTTGCGGTTTACAATGAGTGTGTGGCTGTTTTCTTAGTGGTGATGGTAGTATCTAAATAGTATTGGTAAAAATAACTTACTAATTTCAGGAACAATTCCAGTAAAACCCATGCAGAATTGTAGATCAATGAAGAATTAATGAATTTGGTTTACTATACAGAAGATTTCAAAGTTTCAAACCATATTGCGGAAAACTCCGAATATTTTAATCATTCTAAGCCCTTGTATCTAGCTCGGGGACCTTGGGAAGTTCCGTCGTCGGGAGTCACACAACAGGTTTACTCTGGTGGACGCCATCCAAGCGCCGAAATGATGTGGTTAGGTGAGTAAACGGCATAACGTATTTGTTAAATGACCGGGCTTGCTTCATTAGAGAGCTGTCAAGGAACGTGCTGTGTTAATGATGTTAATGGTGTGTTAATGGTCTCTAGGTTATGTTTCGAATTCCTCCGCAGCTGACGGCTGATACTAATTTTGGTCAACTGAAAAAATGAATTTCACAGTATGCTATTATTCTGTAAACATTTGCAGCCCACTTTTTGAGGCTAAATGTTGAACATCTTTACCGTATAATCAGAGGAAGTCATTCCCATCATACCAACGAAGATGGCTGGAGTTTGGAACGAGTGGTAATTGCCAAGACCATTCCTGTTTTTTTTCTTCTGAATTATCATGATGATCACATTTGCACCGATTGGTATTTCATCCGTTTGTACTCTTCGTAGGATATCTATTACTTTTTTGAGCTGATCACTTTTCACTGATGTACCGTAAATTTTGCGTCACATTGTTTTTCAAGACAACTTTGTATAAAATGACATTCCGCTTTACGCACATATATCACAGGAGTACGACAATCCTGCAGCGGGTCAGTATACATCGTCACCAGGGCCTCAAAGCTACTCAACTAATAAAGGGATTTCACACATGATCAGTATGCCCCCAGGAGATTGCTGTAATAAATCCAGACGAATGCATCTCTTGGGATTCACGCAATCATTCGGCTGTTCAAACTGAAGCTATCCGGTTCTATGTTTCAAAACTTTGTCTGCGCAGCATACACAACAGCACTGAGAAGGATGAACGCACTCAACCTTTCCTGGCCATTGCCATTCGAGGTGTACGGGGTGATTGAGAGAAGTAGCACCTCAAAGTCGGGTGACCGTCGTGCCCCTTAGAGCATACTCCATTCCCTTGGTCTCCATCATTCATCCAGCTCTAACTTGTGGCTCCACGAAGCTGAAGCATGCCTCAGCGGCCACATCCCGGCTAACCGCTCGACAGGCTGGCTAAACCAGTCTGAGGGTAACGGAGGTCTAGAAACCTCTACTGTATGGTGTTTGGCTTGCGAAGACAGATACTCCTGAATGGGCCGACGAGATCTACTGATTCGAAGGTTGCAAAGGAAAACTGTCCAACCTACCCGATCCGGTATTCCGGAAGAGGCGGGAGAGCCGCAAGAAAGACCAGTGGCTCATCTGAAACAACCCTGCTGCCTGGTAGGCTGCACTTGGGTGTGCAAAGACTAGAGGTGCATCCTCAAACTAAAGGGCCGGATGAGGTGCCGTCAACTTACTTCCTACAACAGTCCCGAGAGGTGCTGGGGATACCTCCTGGTACCATATGCACGTGAGTTACTATAAACAATTTTGAAGACTTGCACTCTGATCGTGCTACGGCGTCCCCGGCAAGCGACGCACCTCGTGCTGCAGCGGTCGAGGTATCAAGACAACAACCTTGAATACTCAACCGTAGGAAAAAGGTTTATATTGTTTGACGTGGGTATCCAAAGCCTCACAAAGAGGACACTACACAACTAAAACATCGACGTAGCTTGCCTGTCAGATGTCCGCATACCTAACTCCGGCACTAGGTGCAAAAACGTTACAGGAGAAGGGGAAATTTATTGAATTTATCAAAGTGGCCCAACAGACAAATCCGGGTGCCACCGTGTCGCCTTCAGCAATAAAAATCAAGCCAGCCATGCAATGATCACTTGAGATCCGATTTTAGCAAGACTTACTCTGGTACTTTTGAAAAGCTGCCGACAGAACTTACCGGTGATTGTGGCTTGTGCTCCGACCAACTCGGCAGACAGCGAGACAAACGATGAATTCTGGGGTAGCCTCCAAGAGGCAATCAGTCAGGTCCAGAGAAGTGACATTCTGTCCATCGCCGGAGACTGGAACCCTCTCATGGGCCCGTCAGATTCGTCAAAGCGCCACTTCCTGGGAAAATTTAACCTTGGTCAACGCTGTCAGAATAGTAACCACCTGGTCAATTTGGCCGACTCTAACAGAATGGTCGTTTGCAGCACACGCTTCCAGCACCCCAAAAGGCACTTACTGACATGGTACTCCAACAACGGCCACACTTCGCATCAAAGCGACCACATCTTAGCGAGGTCCCTTTGGGCTTCATCTGTGGGAGACTGTCGAGGGTACTGCGGCGTAGTGACGGGAAACGTAAGCGACACAGACCACGTTCTTGTCCGTGCGCGATTAGGGATCCATCTCTCCGCACGCCCTAACGCCTCCCCACCGACCCGCATAAACGTCGCGGCCCTAGAAATGCCAGAGAAATGCCAAGTGTTGTTAAGTGCAATCGGCGCCAGATTGCCCACAGTGACCAACGTTTTACCGGTTTCAACTCCAGTAGATGAACAGTGGATGGTATTCACATCGACGGTTGGAGAAGCTGCTTTAAAATAACTAGGGTAAAATGGAAGATGTCTAAGAGAGTGGATCTCGGAGAACACACTTCATCTGTTGGCTAAAGCACACGAAGCCTGGATTTCAGGAAGTGGCGAACACCGCTAATTGCAACTCGGGGCCCCGCGCTCGGCTGGGGCTGATCGTAAGCGGTACTGAGTAGAAGCAGCTGAAAAAATGAGGATTGCTGCAGGGGTCATTCACTTTGGCAGACTATTCTGCCTCATTCTCAACGCGTCGAGTAGGTGCTGCAAGCAAAAGTCGCTCTTACGTGATACAGCCGGTCAACTCATACCTGAGCAGAAAAGAAAAATAGAGCGATGGGTAGAGTACTTCGATTGATTGCTCAACCGAACATCAATTCGCACGACGGCCCTACAACCTCCAGTTCTTGCAGGGCCGTACGATGTCAGCTTCGACCCATCGAGCACAACTGAAATTGCCGCAATCACCGACTAGCTGAAAAACAAACAGCTGCTGGAGAAGACGGCATTCCACCTGAAGTCTACGAGTGCTGCCTGTCATCACTGATCAACAAACTACACACTCTATGTTGCTCCATATGGCGAGAAGAAATCTTTCCGACTGATTGGGGCACTTCCGTTCTGCTCCCTATCCCAAAGAGAGGGGACAAATCCGTGTGTGAACTATAGGGAAATCAGCCTGATCGACATGGCTGCGAATATTTTCTGCAGACTGCTGCTCAACCGCTTCTCACTTTCGAGAGACCAACGCACCCGACCAAACCAAAGGGGTTTCCACAGTGGTAGAGGCTGCATGGGCCAAATTTTCACACTGCATCGAACATTGGAGTACCGCTAAAAGTTACAGCGGTCAACATAGCTTGTTTTATCGACTTTCGGGCCGCTTTCGATTCACTTAATCGGCAGTTTCTCTGGACGATAGTGGAATCCGACGGTATGCCCAATAAACTCGCAGGAATTCCGAGAGGATATTATTCATCCACTGGGGCGCTGGTCCTCAAGTTTGATGAAGAGTCATCTGAATTCTCACCCGCTACGGGCGTCCGACAGGGCTACCCTCTCTCACCAGTGCTGTTCAACTACGAGATCGACTAGACAATGAGACAGGAACTGACTGACTATCCCGGTATCGAACTGAGTCAGGAAATGTACATCTCGGACCTAGAGTTCACGGATGACATTGTTGTGTTGGCGGAGTCTCCCGCCCTGTGCCAAATCGATTTCTTCTAGAGGTCCGTCGGGCTAGAAATAAACTCTCTCAGGGCCAACAGCTGAACAGCTGTCTATCAATGACCGACCGATCGAATGTGTTCCATCATTCAAGTATCTAGGCTCTACACAGCTCCCGAACAGTTAGGTGGAGGGTGAAGTATTAGTCCGGACAGACAACGTCAGGAAAGCACTTCTTCAGCTACGACGGGCGTTGCCGACCCGTAGTGAAATCAGCCTTCGGATTAAGGTGCGTATCTACCGTGCCACTACGCGTCCCGTACTCAGCTACGGCTGCGAAACCTGGCCCTTTGGAGTCAAGGATGCTAAAAAGTTGGAGCTATTTGGTCACTGGCGCCGGTGACTTATTTCAAAGACTAACTGGTGCGACAGAGTATCCATCGCCGAAGTTAGAAAACTGTGCTGTGAAACTGACCAACTCTCCAACTTTCTCCGGAGTCGTCTACTGCGGCGGCTGGGTCATATCCTATAGCGACCCGAGACGGAACTAACCAAATGAACACTTCATCCCGAACCCTGCTCTGGATGGTGTTTTCGCAGTGGTAACCAGCCCAAAACCTGGATTACTACTGTAGAGAAGGATGTGGAGTGCCTAGACTTACGCTAATTTATGGTGCCCGCTAATGGAAGGATAACGGGACCGCGATCTGCACCGAACTCGCTTCCATCCGCTGCTCATGGTCAGCCATAATACGAGATATTCATGGAGCCGACTCATCCTCAGTAAAGTTAAAGCTTTGCCACCAACAATAAAGATAATGATAATTGACACTAGAGCAGCATTATTACCATGCCAAGGCAATGTACTTCTTGCGTGGCAGCTCTTTGCCCAGTACAGATTTAGTGGTCGGGTTAATCTAGGTGTGAAAGAAAGTAGCATCCAGCCTAGAAGTAAGGAGCTGTTTCGAATGCCAAACGCAGATGTAAGCGACAGTATTTACCTCAGTTTCACAGTTCAGCGCTCGAGAGCGTGACAGAACTTAAGAGAACTGGATGGATTTTAAACCACGGCTCACTGCTTTTGAACTACAGCGCAAGATTCGTAAAGTTTGGAAAATAATGTGTAAAATATGACAAGAACAGCTGATATCGAACAATTTTCGTATTTGTTTCAGCGTCTTCTTCGTTACTTCTTAACCTGGTACTTAATGAATAACAATAAAGATATAAGTAGTATGATATACCATTTTACACAGTAAGATTCCTCGTGCAGCATGAACACTCAACTCACCTTTGAAAATCCTAGAAGCACTATACATCTGTTTCATCCTTGTTGGGAATAATCAGCAAGGCACAGTCAGATTAGGTTTCGCGTGCAGAGTCAACCTTTTCTTCATCTGGAGTTCCGTCATCCATATCAGTCGACCTATTATTTTAGGTCAGTTGTACAGCTAGTTCACTGATCGAAGTCTTTGCTCAACTAAACAAATATTGCCTTTAACTGGGTGTACAAAACTCGCTAATTTGAATTTAAGGCGATCGGTATTGTAATCTGTAGTCCACTGAACATTTCTTGACGCGATCGTGGTGCGGGAAACAGCACGGAGCCAACGCCGAAATTATTCCTGGTCATAGCCGTTCAAGTTTTGATGGAACCACATCAAACTAACCGAAACCCGACGTTCCAAGTTATCAGCGCCATGAGGAATGCAAATCTACTGAAAATTAGCCAGGGAAATTTATATCACCGATAGGAACCACCACTGGGTGAGCAAAACGATGTATTTCCTAAAGTGCCTACCCTCAAGATGATGTAGATGCATCTATCCTTTCCATTTTTATTCCTTTTCACGAATTTGTTTTCCTTTATGAACCCATTCACAGCGCGTATTTTGATGTTTTAGGAATCGTGTTTAGGTGCTTCCAATTTGTCTCAGGATACAAATATTTTTTTGTTTATCTTATGGTGTGCTCTAACCTGAATGCTCTAGTTTGTAGAAAAGCACCAGCCTCTAGAAGGAACAACAATTGATATCGAGGGCCGTATTCGACTTTCAATAGACGCAATGAACTACTGGCTAACTATCGTTCACTTCCCTGAACTCACTTTTCTCCGATTGTAAACCCAGCAGAAACCAGTGCTTGATGTTTACACTAAAGGAATTGTACAAAAAGCAGGTGTTTAAGATTGATCTGACTTTAACCCCCCCCCCCCTCCCCACTGCTCACCCCCAATGAAAGTGAACTATCAGTCACAGCAAGATATCGTTTAGGTTCTCAATCACTTAGCCGGTTCTTTTGTGGTTCTACTTGACTAAAAAAGTTGCCTATCTTTGATCGTACATTCTGATGATCACGTGATCAGCTAATTTTTTCCAACAGAAAGTGACATGACAACTGACATCTAACCGTGGAGATTTATTGGATTTGTCATTTTACTTATCCAACCTCAGATGACTTGGATCAAGCCGCATAAGATTGTGTTGTGAACTATGTAGAAATGCGTGCATCGTAATAGACAAGAGGAAATTAGTATTGAGCTGAAGTGATACAATACCACGGACCATTGCACGGCTGCTTTTCACATTCTCCGCTACAATACTCATGATAACCAGCAACGAATTTATCACGGCAAACGTTTCCTTCAGCTGAAAATGTTTTTTTTGACATCGCCCACCCCTTTCCTCGTGTCCGCAGACGTCAAGTTACAAACCGGGAAAGAACTCAAACCACGCACGGTAGAATGCATCGTACTGTCCAATCTCCAGTGACATTCATCCCAGCCGTGAACATACGCCTAAATGAAGAAACTGGAATCGACCTGAAATCACATCCAGATACCAGTGAGTAATTCCTAGAACTGCATCACTACGTCTTCTTCTGAAAGATGTACGCCACGAGAAGATTGATCAGGCGTAAAAGGATTCGACTGGAAGAATGGTTACTGCGTCAGCCGTGATTTATTTACACCATACGAACTCTGCATATGAAGTCACCATAAACTAACTGAAACAATAAGACAACAAATATCCTCAGAAGTTAATCGGACAAAACTGAAACTAGCGGACAAAGCCGATCAGAATAGTTGAGAAGCAAATGTTTTTTATCCACATTTTTCACGCAAAAAGAGAAAACCTTATGAAGAGTACATAGTTCTCTGTGTGCGGCGTAAAAGACTTATTTCCTGTCCACGACATCACCTGCAACGCGATTACAAAACAAAGATCGTCGATCCTTTCAGGTAAACCTGTGGCGCTACTCCAGTATGTCTAATGGCAACAGAGATATCAAGACTCTTAAAAAACGCACTACGCAGGTTGGTTTAAACTTCGGGGGAATAGTGCCACATCGTCGTGCTCTGGATTAAAAATGTCACCGTTGATCGGTGTCCAACAGTTCTTCACCTGGTTTTGATACAAAAAACCCGAAGCCGTTAGCGTTCAATTAGTGAAACCAGGGATAGAGCACGGGAAAGAAATTAGTCTAAGCGCTACGGCCTTCTCCGCAAAACCCAACTGCTTCATGCACCAACGTCTGCTTATCAATTCTTGTGGACAACCTAATCACTCGCGTGCGTATTTCTCGACTCAAGCTGATTATTCTGCCTCAGCCACATCTCATTATATGAACCAAATGAGACCTATCCACCAGTTTCTCGCATTTTTTCCTAATAATAGGACTGAACTGCCTAGAGAATGAGAACGTAAAAGTCCTTCATTGTAAGCTCTGAAGGACGTCTTCGTAATACTCGGTGGTACACACGTTGTACTGCATGGAAGAAAAGTGCCTTGAAGCTAAACCTATTTGGTTATTTTATGGTTCACTAGCGAGTCAGAAGGTAACTTTTTATCATTCTCTATAGCAAGCCTATATCCTCTATCCCCCAGAACAACTCAGTCATGTAATGAGACGAAATTTAGTTACATTTTTTAACAGAAGTAAACTACCCAAAAATTTAACTACACAAATGATTTTCAGGGTAAGAAGTGTTGGGTTGCAATGAAGGTAAGGTGGGTGAGGATAACCGTATTTGGACTGCCAAATAAGTCAAGTCCGTGAAACATGTGCAATCGTTTACATAGTCTTTTCTCCAAGACCGCGCTGCAGCAACGTTTATCCGATGGCTGCCTGAGCGGTTTGGCTACGTTCTGGTTAGTTGCTTGTGGCCATTAGCCTGATTCTTTTGCGCACCATTTCTGTTCGGCTGGTGCGATTGTTCCGGCTGACTGCTTGATCGGTAGCCAATTACATGGGTTACCTTGCTGGTTGCCTGAAATCCCCCTGTTTTTCGTCTGTTAGTCCGTGTGTCTCGTATCTTCCGGGGGATGTTTCCAACTTACTCACCTTTCATTCTTTGTCTTGTGGCTCACGATTGGTGGGTCCCTTTGGTTCTAAACTCGCATTGTTTTGTTTCTCCAGCTTTCCTTGCTACAGAATTAATTCGTAGAAAATTCCCAATGAAATTAGAAATGAAAAGCCTAATATTGTTACATTACTCCGCAGGCAAACGCTGGAAATTGCAGCTCCCGTCTCACGCAAGACATACGAAGTTATTTCTAAGTAGCGGTTCTGTCAGTCTCAGGTTTTCAGGAAACGACTCCTATCGTGAAAGCATGAGGAATACAACTAATCGACCTCAAACCGACTGCTATAAAGATAAGTTATCCACAGAATAAAGTGGACAACAATTCCTGGTGGTCAAGTTATTTCTCTAACCGGAGGACGCTTTCAATCTGCCTTACAATGGATTCGGAGGGCCGTAGACATTTTGGGTTATATCTCACTCACTTCAAGTCTTCTAGCGCAGCAAAGGTGGCATCGCAGCAAATTTCAGCGGAACAATAATGAACTAATTCACAAACCTTCGACGAAACACACGTAGATGGGTAGACCTAAAAAAAGCGACCGCTAGCTGAACTCTGCGTAGGCATTTATTCATTTTCTTTTCATTATATAAGAATATTAGGATTTCACGAAGAGCTTAGCGGCTAATTTAAGGTGGCTAGTTCGTCAGTGACCGGCGGCCCCACGCGTCGGGCATAAGAGCTGCAGACAAAATGGTCTTAAGTTCATAATTGCGACCTTTCGGCCCCCGCCGAATAAATGCAACAAACCAGCCCACTTATAACTTTGAGCATTCTTTCACAAACTTAGATAAGCTTTAAAATCACCTTATTAACCAAGCTTTGCAGGCTACTTTAGGACCTTTTCAAGTAGTTTGTGAGTCAATAATAACTACACATGCGCTCAGTTATATCTCTATTATGAGCAATAACAAGGAGAATCATCTCGGAATACCGTACAATCGATCAACTGGTTCACGAAATAGTACAAGACTTAATCATTCAAAGGAGTCATGAAGTGATTCATATTTGCCAATAGGGCTAGCTTACTACGATAGACAAAATCGGACGCGGTTGGAAGTTCAACGCCAAACGCAATCGGACCCATGAGGCTGAATCAGTCCGCATTCCAGAATTTAAAGTGGAGTTATGAAGCATGTCGATGAGTCGCGACCTCTTTTCGACTTCGCAAAGATTTTCTCTTGAAGGTGTTTTACTACTGTTTGATTGCCAGTAGATAGGTTCGCTATTCAAACATTTTGCTTAGTCCACTCCTCAGTGATCAACTTATTCCGACCTTGGTTTATGGTAACCGGTAAAACTAATTTGACTGAAATTCACGTGTCCGTATTTGTTATTCACAGCTGCAAACTGAATAAAATGAACATAAACTTTATTCGAAATGTCCTACCCTCCTGTGTTAGTATAGCGAATTTCACTGATCAATTTCAGTAATGGATCATTATTGTTTGTGAAATGATTCACCCCCCAACAACCATCTCACAGTGGAAACCTCACTCGGAAAGCAAACCAATGAAGTGTGTGAAAAAGCAACCAGGGAACTATAAATAATCGTACCAATTCGATGAAGAAATTACGTGAATGCAACGGCTCTATTTGTTACCACAAGTCAAGCAGTCATTTCGTCCAATGCATTCAGCATAACGGCATGCGGGGATAACCACAAGCCACGCAAAACAAATTGCAGGCTGTCTTCGCTTGAATCCTAAGAACTACCCGCTTTGACGAACGTTTCTGGCCGAGGAACTCCATCCGACGACAGCAGCACATATTCCAAACAACTTTTCCAAGTATATCATCTAATGACTTGTTTTGTGGGACTCCCACCAACCGCCGAACCTCAGCATGACTGAAACCGTATTACCACCAGATTAGAGTAATACTACAAAGACATCAGTGTTCGGATTCAGAAAATATCCGTATATCTTCATCTCTTAGTAGTCAAAATTTTGCACCACGCAGAAGAATTGGTTTAATTTCTGCAGTGAACCCTTGACTCTTGATAGATAAACGAAAGACACGTCCACATCACAAGGGACTGAGGTTGGCAAATGCAAACAAGCCTTCCAATACCCGGGTGAAAAGCAAAGTTCAGCAGAAAAGGAGCAGGAAGGGAAGACCCAGAGGCACACTACTTCTCGCGGTGAATTGGGGCGAAAGATTACCACAAGCCCTAATTCAGCTTCGGCTTTTCACGTATACAGATTTTTTTTGAGGGAAATGATTTTCTCTGGTAAATCCCTCAGAAAAGACACTGTTCGAGAACTGTGGTCGACTAATTCGGAAGCAGGTTGCAGATCAAGAAACTTTGAGATAGCGGGTATGTCAAAGGCTTTCCGGTTTTCTAAAAGGGTTCCAAAGAGTGAAGACGTGGTTAACATACCTTTAAAAGGTCTCAGCCTTGCTTAATTTTCGCACAAGCTACAGACTAGAGATCAAGAATAATGCGCGCCAGCTGTGAAGGCACGTTGTGAGCCAGACCTGCCACCTTGTTCGGGAATCGAGAATACAAACAATTCACTCGGATAATTCTATCCATACCAAACCGAGGAGTTTTATCAATTCCAATTCCAAAACTGACCAGTCGTCTTCCAAAATAGATAGAGATAACCTATTTGGTCTGGTAGCCTTATGTCGTTTGAGATAACTCATCCTTAGGTGAACCTCGGCCTCCGAAGTAGTAATGGTGTCAAAATCAGTAACTTTGTCCATGCTATCCAGCAACCCGGTTGAAGGTAACGGTCAGTTCGGCAAGCGATATCATAGTGCATTTCACCACGGCAGTACTCCGCACAGTTTTAGAATTCTTGCTGGAAATAATCAGTAAGGTATATACACAACCGAGTCCCAAAAGAAACTCAAACACGGAGTGTTCATTTCAGTTCAGACAACCATTAACCACGCACAGGGTGCGGTGGCTCTGTCTGCTCTCCTGTGAGAATAGCCTCAATCGAAAACTCTGAGAAAGAAAAGAAACAATAAAAGAAACAATAAAAGAACTATAAATATTGGTATCAAGTCGATAGAGAAAGTTCGTGGAAACAAGAACGCCACTGATCACAACACCAAGCCATTTCCTCTAACATATCTAACCACCGACTGGGAGAGTCTCTTGAATCCCATCCAAGAAGTCTAACATGCAATATATGGCTAAGTCCACTGGTTAGGTTTTTCATACCTTTCTTCCATGTCATGGACTAGCCACTCTTGCTCATCCTCTAACCGCTACCGGTCTCAGCAAACGTTGCGCGCCGAGAAATCCTATCAGGGGAAATGCGCAACACATGTCCTAACCATCTTAGTCTGGTGAGCTTAAGTGTTTTATCTATTGATTTAGATAGTGAATCTAGGACTTTCCACCAAACCTCGGCATTGTATATACGGTATTCCAAACAGATTTGATAAACGCTACGGAGAAATCGGTGTTCAAATACCGACAATCTTCGTATATCCTCCACCTCAAGTGGCCATATCTCCGAACCACACACAAGCACGGACCTGAATGCCGCAGTGTACGCCCGACACTTGACAGATACACGGATTTTATGTCGACGCCATAGAAGACTTAGACTGGTAAATGTCAAAGGAGCCTTCTGTATTCGCGAAGACACCCCATCCAATATCCGACCACTAGTTGAAATGTATCTGCCCAAATAACAAAACTTATCTAACTGGTCCATAGCCATCCCATACATTGAAAGATTTGGCGTTAAAACTACCCAGTTCTTCAAAAGCATATTGGACTTTGAAGGTGTAAAAGGCATATTGAACATCGCCACGCAATCCTTCTAGCTGTCTAGAGAAGCTTGTACATTACCTGGATCTTCCCTTCGAAGAACAATATCGTCTGCGTATTCAAGGTCTAACAATTTCCAGTCGAGTAAAGTTCAATATCACCATCAAGACATGACACAAAGTCAGTTTATAAAACCATAATAATCAAAAATTAGAGAGAAAAGGAGAAAGAAGGCAACCCTGACGTACAAAACTTCTTGTGGTAAACTCGGGTGAAAGAGAACCGTAAGCCCGAACTCGGCTCCGACTGTTCATGCACAGGAACTTACTGATGGAAATGAATTTCTGTGGTAAACCCTTCAACAACAGGCGGTGCTAGAGAACTGTGGGTTCGGTTGAGTCGAAGGTCGTTTTGAAACCAAGAAAAACGAGGATGGTTGGCCTGTGGAAGGTGTGTCTATGTTCTAAAATTTGTCGAACTCTGAAGATCAGATCAGCACAACCTTGACCAGGTCTGAACTTAACTTGATTCTCGCGCAAGAATTGTTTATGAGCAGTTGATAAGTGATGGAGAATAACACCAGCAAGCAGTTTAGATGTAATGCCAACGAAACTCATTCCCTTGTGGTTTTCACAGGACTACCTGTCATCTTACTTATAGATCGGTACGATCACCAGTTCATTCCAACTCTTTCGAACTTGTTCCCTGTCCCACATCAAACCAAAGAGTTTTGTCCACTCCATCAACAATGTTGAGCTACCGTCTTTGAAAACAGACGGAGGCATCCCATCCGGTCCAGCAGCCTTGTGTCGTTTAAGGAAGCGTATCTCACTAAGAACCTCTGCTTCTGAAGGGGGGCCGGTCTCTACACCCAGGATTGTATCTATTGTGCTAGCCAGCATATATATCGTGGATAGAGGCCAATTAAACTGCTTCCCGAAATTCTTCGCCCAACGAACTAGACGATGCTCCTGAGTTCGAGTCAATACCCGGTCGCCTCTTTGATCAATTCGCTGATGCCTCTTTTTCAAGGACTGGTATTTCTAATTGGACGGGAAAGCCTGTGGCTGTTTCCGTTCGCTGCAACGTTTCCCTTCTCATACTTCGCAAAACCACCACTGATCACGGTCATTGATCGGGCTACGACTCAGTTGGCGTTTAAGGCACCTCCGAGCATCATCACATCCGGAATCCAAAGGAATCCATATGCGTGCATCTAACAGTGCAACCGAGGATTCACATATCCATCGTTTCAGTGTGTGTCCGGTTGTTGGAACTTGGGCAGCATTAGCAGCCTCATCTAGGGTTTTATTTATCTCCATCCATCGCTCTTCTGGAACCTGGACACTGGACTATATCGACAGCCTGGCAGACACTCCTGTTTTGGAATCAGATCGATGTTTATCGCCCAAGAGCAGCTACACCGGCATTTGGTCTTGATTTCGTTCCGGCCACCGATGAGAAGTGGGCTGAACCATATTTCAGCATGGGTGTGATCAGTGTAAGTAGATGTGGACTGAAATGATCGACAATCTTGAATTTATACGCGCCAGCAGCAACCGATAGAAATATAGTCGATCGCAGTCCACTGCTGTGAAGGCCCAGCAAGACGCCACGTTAGTCTGGTTCGCGATTCATGCGAGAAATTTGTACTCCCTAGGAAAAGTCCATGGTCGGAACATAGTTGGATGAGTCGGTCACCGTTATCTACTCGATCAGCGAAAGCGACAAATCGGCCTCCTTTATTCCTGTCCTTCTCATCCAGGCTTCCCATTTGAGCATTGAAGTCACCAGCAGCAACCATGATGTCCGTAGATTGCACTCTGCGAAGCAGTTGAGACACATTTTGGTAGAATTTTTCATAGTCTCAGAAGAGCTACAGTCATTTGGGGCATACAAAATAGACGAAAAAACAGGCATCGATGCTTCAGTCTATTGCTGTTGACATGCACAGGACCACTCAACCGAACCGTATAAATTCGACTGCTGACTGGGAGCCAGTCGAACAGTGCACGCTCAACTTTAATGCTCGAGGTGATGCCAACGTCAGCCTGAACACGAGCACGAGTTACCGAATCGCCCGACACGCAGAGAGTGAAATTAGAAACCAAGTTTATAGCTGAGGAGCGAAATGTTAGCACTGAATTTATGGCTTGTATGCGAGTTTTGGAGACACGACACACATCCATGCAAAAGGTTTCAAGATTTCTGTCTAGTGCAGCTTATTGCCTCGTTTGTGAAAGTGTGCGGACGATGAAAGCAGCAAAATGAAGCGAATACCTTCGTCGGAGAATCGATTCTAGTTTTCGCCTGTTTCTAAATTACCACCTTTACCGAGAGTTAGAAGTCCACGGTCACGACTCATTTTTGCCTCTCGTCTACATTTAGAACTGGGATGTAAAGAATGAAGAGCAGAGATATAAGAAGTGTTTCCCAAGGGAACAGTGCAGAATTTTGGACATATTTCGCAGCTGCCTACAAAACAGAAGGGTTTTTCCTTGGCAATCATACACGGGGCCTTCGACGCAAAAGTCTCACCCACAAGGCAGTGGGGCGGTAACTCAGTACGAGAAGGTGGTCAATGAATCCATGTAGGAACATTTTCCGGTCTCTTAAGTGAGACCTGATTGTTACAAGCATTAATTCTTGTTTTCGCTGGTGATTTATTTTCGATCCGCTCTTCGGATTCAGTTCTTAGCCCAATACGCTCAATGGAGCAAGTGGAACGTGGACGGGGCATCATCTTTTGGGCTGAGGGCTTCCCACCCTAGGCTGGCGATACCTGCCCAATGAAGAGCGTTGAATTCTCCCACCGTTGACAGAAATTCCAGGTACTCCACACCTGCGTCCGTCTGGTGCAGATTTTAGACTAATAGACTCTTTCCCTCCGTGTTAATTCACTAGAATGTCCTCTCCAGGGGCATAACGGGTAAGACCCGTAAGTTGCCCACAGAACTGACTTAGACAGTAATTTTCGTCTGGCCCCTACCCATTGACCTATCAGGCATTATTGCACCTCTGGCTTAAGGAAGCCCTCCTGTATAGCTCTTTGGTTCACGGAAGCACGCAAGCCACCATACCATTATCTTATATTGCCATGCAATGATGTTGCTTGTTCGCGCGTGAGTGCAGTGGAAGGGGTATATTCTCCACAGCCTCAAAAACCAGTCGTTAGGGATAACCAGAAACCTGTGCCTGAGACTTGCATTGGAGAATCACATAAGGTCCCAGCAAGTCTGATGTGGTAATGAGCCGGGCAACACTCAACCATTATCTACCAAACTGACTGGCGGTAAATGCATTGAACCACTCGATAAATGTTAGTGAAAACGCACCATCCCCCCTAAATCAGTGACTCTGCTTCCGGGAAAAATATTTCCCTACAAAATTACCGGTCAAGGAAGTATTTCTCCGGTTTCGTTCTTACCTATTCAAATTTGCTTTGCATTATGCCATTTTGACAATGCTAATTCACCACCACCCTTCCTATGATCGGAACATCTAAGTTTACAGTTCACCTGTGGTCGAGCCGAGCTGAAGGTCTCGTCAATCGACTTCTTTTGCGTGTTGAGTTGATTTCTCCGTGCTTGGTTTGACGGGGTTCATGGGTGACAAGAAGAATTGGTCTTTTGATTACCGTTTACCAACCACCACCAGTCGAACTATATGGTTCGAAGACACCGAACTTATCAGTCTATCAAGCGCACTTTGTACAATCTGTGAATACAACAAAACTCCTCAATAAGCGACACTCATGGGCAAGATCAAACTAACCCTGAGCGCAGGGTGACCCTTTTACAAGGGTTTTAGCAACCTATGAGGATATTGATGGGGAATCGAAGTGTCCCCATATGCGGGATGTCTCTTATTCAAAGGTACCTTATTTACTGCATTCCAATATGCAATCTATAACAGCAATTGCGACAGTGGGTTGCTGTCTACCGCCAAAGTTACCGGCGGTGGTGGGGCTCTCCCGTTGGCCTGCAAGGTGGTAAGGAGAGGTAATAAACTGTTCGACAGACACAGGTTTAGATTTCATCATACTGACTGTTTCAGCCTTATGCGAATCGAGTTTATACTCGGGTATCATAAGATCGATGTGCACACATATCTTCTTCCGTAATGCGCTGGACTGGTCTCCTTTTACGCGCCAGACGTCACCCTAAACCTATTCAAATTCTGTTACAATACAAAACACGGATTCGTTTTACACTTGGATAATGCTCTAAAGTGCGGAATGGAGCTTCGCATTCATTATCATCTCTTTTCGTCAAGTTTCGACGCAAAACCATCCGCCTGATAGGCCACCTTTCTTTAACATTTACTTTGCAGTCGCTTCCTTCATTGTCATGTACCACACTTTTGGTTTTTGTTCCTCCGAGTTTGTCGCAGCCGCTACTATATCCATCAACTTTCCGCAAAGATCTCGAACACAGGTAGCCATTCGCCCGTAACGGGTTTCTATCCCCAGACATCGGATCTCAACCTTTCAATCTGCCTCCTTTCCCTGGACCGCAAAATTAAGAACACCCGTGCCTTGTGTCTTTTGACGTGAACATTTATGCCTAACTCTCTTACAGTGTGTTTTCCAAGCATGGGGTTAATCCATCTTACCGTAATTCAGTTCGAACAATGAATGAAAATCCGACTACACTGATTTGAGTAGATCGGTGAAGATTGGCACATTAATCATCTGCACTTTGTTCCTAATCGTCGTGTGACGCAAAACCTTACAACCGACTAGCGTAGATTATTGATTAACGGCAAATCACGCAGAAGAGATTTTGCTTCGAAAATCCATGAACGTTTATTCAGCTTATTCTAACAGTTTACTGTTAGAGCCACATGCTTCATTCATCTTAAGTAGCACGGAAAAAACAAGTCGGCTTTTAGGGTTATACCAAGGTTGCTAACAACGGAGTGATGGTATAGACATTTTAAAAACTAGAAGTGTCACGGAATTGTTTGAGTTGACATTTCGAAAACCCTCATTTCGTCATCAGAACAACATAAAAGCCTGCGTGCTTCACTGAACCGTTATGTAGTTGTCAATTGCGCCAGGATAAGTTAACTCTCTGTTCGTAAATTAAAGCGGTCATTAGTGAAATCCGGTGGCAAAGTAGGTACAAAGGAAAAATTAATTGTTTTGGTAGCCTCTGACGTCGCCTCGCAGCGGAGCTGGTGGAACGCAAGTGGCCGTAAAACTGAGATGACGTCAATTTGCAGATTCGAAACTGAACTAATGACGACTTCTGTTATTTACATCAATGCAAAACGTCTTTGCCCACCGATGTCTAATATCTAAAGGCCTAGACGTTTCATTCATGTTTTGATTACCCCAGCCTATGTTGAGCTACGAATGATGTACATTATATGCTTCCCTCCGCAAGGTCCGCTTTGGGTCGCCGAACGATTGCAATCAAAACGGTTAGCGTGAATTTTACATATATATATCAGCTTGAAATCAAGTATGGCGCAAAAAAAATAAACACAAGAAAGGGCAAATGTATAACATAATAAGATTAGCAGTTCGAAAAATATGACAAGATTTTTTTCTTCATTTTTCATCGTACACCATTGATTTTTTTTGTCTTTTTGTTTGCCTGAAGGACACATTTTGTATTCGTGGTGCATGAGAGTACAACAGACAGACCGCAAAATGTTCGCACCACTGATTTCTATTCTGAACCATATCCCTTCAACGTCTCTAACCGACAACAATTCTCATCCCTTGCACCCTAACAATCGATCATTGTTCCTTCTTTGTGCTACCGGAAATCCGCGCTTCCCAATGATTTCATTGCTGGAGCACCTTTGTTTCTGATTGATTTAACGGTGTCTAAAAATACTTATCTTTACCACGTGTATGACCAGGTGTAGATAATAGCTAGTTCGACAATGTCTATTAACTCCTGGTAAGTGTCCTCATTACCAAACGTACTCCATGTATTTCCATATTCCTTACCGTTTTTCATATGTTCGCATTAATAAAAACGAAATGACATCGTCATTCAGAAGTCTAGGCGATTGTGCGGTATATCAGACTTTAACCACCAACACATAATCACTTCAATTTTGTCCAGCTGAATCAAATTGTGGTATTATTGCAAGGTTTGTCACTGAAAGCGAAGTGCTCAACTGTTAGGAAACTGATTAGTTCAGGGCAGAAGATACTACCGGATCGTGGTCTAATTTCAATGAACTTTTACAAAATCTTTCACTAGAAGACCCGCAAAAATGATGGAGGGACAGTGATTCCAAACAGAATTTTCCGACCTGTTCAAGATTCTCCAGTCACATGATATGATTTTCCATATCGATCGGAGAACTACTCGTTTATGAAGCCACACGAACTATGCCCAAAGTTACACCGTACGTCTAAAAGATTATGTATATAATAATTGCAGTTACTATGTATTCCGCCGAGACAAACTAGTGTTTCCCATACATACTATTTGACAGCCTGATAAAGCCCTTTGAATGTAATTATTGCAACGATGAAACTAAAGACTACAAAGACTTAACCAGCAGTCGGATTGGTGGTTGGTGTGACCAATTAATAGTATATCACTTATCGGAGACTGTATTAAACTTGATAGGATAACCACCGTTAAGTGGTCAGTCCGTAACGAGGAAGGTAGGTAATAAATGCCGAGTTAGTCCACTAGGTCCTTTAGGGCGTGCCAGGACTCTGAATGGGGTGCACAAAACTCATCCAACCAGTGGTTATAGGCAGAAAGATGTAACTATGCACGATAACAAGTGAGGTTCCAGTGTTAAAACAACTTACTCATCGAACTAATACTGTCATTTGTAGCTCCCGCCGTGCATTATCATGTTGGAGATTGTTCTGGTTTCCTACTACAGGTACTGCTGAGCAGCAGCAATCAGAAGCGCCATAATCAGTGAACCCTTAGCGGTTTGTATTTTTTATTTTCTCGTATGTTGCCTAACTGACCGTGTCTTCCTCACATCATTCCCCCTACCTCAATACCATTATCATGTCTGGAAACATAACTCAGTAACATTAGGTTGCACAATCTATTATTCAACATTCTGGTGTATCTTTATTAGTGCGTACTGCAGTCAAGATAATTGTTTTTAAATGACAAATCCAACGTTATAATAGGACTAACGGCAAACACACAACACTACTCACTCAACAACTGCTATCGGACAATGGGCCAGTTAAAAATTCGAAATAATTACTAGGGTCATTAGGCACAGTCACTGGTAGCTCAACTGCAGGTGGTGGTCTAATTCCCAGCGCCGGACCAATGCACTTTGTCGTTTAGAGCGTATCAGGTTTCTACGAATACGAGATCCACCAAATCAGTGATCATGTACAGGAAGATATGCCTATGCGTCACGAAAAGTGACACTTGTATATGCACAACCTATCAGTCGACCTGATACTCTCATTCATAGCTTTCCGCCTAATTTTCAGTCCTGATGACTGTGTTGATATTGAAGTTAGGTTTCCGCTGAGAAGTAGGAATCAGTAAACCACCGCAATCAGTGAACTGATTGTTACAACAGAACAAGGTCCTCGCAATGTCAGGAGGCTAATATGAATATATACAATTGAACCGCGAACAGGTTAGTGATAAATACTGTGCCAATAGATGATACACCGTCGAGCTAATACTAGTTAGATTGGGATTTTATTCGGATTTTCTATTCACGACGCCTTAAGATTGACCAGCATGACGAGTTTAGTCGTAATATGCGTGTCCATATTGATCGATATATCACTAACAGTGCGGTAGCAGTACTCCGACCATTTGAAGCCTGATTAACCAATCTCTGTATCAGTCAACGTCATATCAAGCGGACAAACCAACGCGTTTTTTCGCTGGATATTAAAATCCACCTACTGATAATGATTCCAGTAGCATATATAGACATTCCACCTTCCCGGGATACACGTTACATCCTGTTCTCACATTCGTCGTTGCGTCTTAACTAGGCCATGTTACCGTTGACCTTGTTTCTTGTTGGTTATCACCTATCCGTAAAGATCTTAGCCAGATACACTGAGAATAAAGATTGATGACTACGAAACGGTCGTTCGACTCGTTGCTTGGTCGTGCGTTCGATTACGAATACAACAGATGGATGCATCCCGGATGGCAGTGCATCAACGCAGGGCCATGCCCTCAGTGTAATCATATCAAATAAGTATGTACCATGTAGATGAAGACTGACCCTTTATGAAAGACTTTTGTTCAGCTTACTGAGTGAGTCTAAGGTTTTGAGTCACGTGCCCTATGAACGATAGCTGCTATTGTATACCAATGGGTTTAAGACCATTCGTATGCATAAAGTTCCATACAGGCAGTGTTACCGTCTCAGGTTTTTTTTTTATTTTTTCTATTTTTTACATGCTTGCGCATGCGTGCATTGGAAGGGGCATTTACTCATAGCCACGAAGGCCCATTGCACTATCAAGGATAACTGACAACCAGACCGATAATGGAGGGGAGAAGAATCACATTAGATCCCAATAGGTCAGGTTTCCTAGATTTTCGATTGCTGAGCCAGGCGTTTTGGGTCGCAAAAGTTGCATCGGTGTTTTCATCTTGATTTCTGATGATAAAATGGCGACTCAGGCGCCGAACTCAGCGGCCGAAACCTTGCGATAATCGGTATCCATTCGAGAAAGACTATTTTCTTGGACCAGTAGAAAAACAGAGACATATAAAAAGAGAGACCAGTTTGTTGAAACAATGACCTTCGTTTATTCTACACACAAATACAGGGAGAAAAACAAACAAAATGTTTGTATCTCATAGCTCTTCATCAGCTTTCTTCGATTTTGTGAATTGAACAGTTCCTGTTGAATTTATCTTCAACGGAATAAGGGTGGTCTGTGTTGATTCATAGTCTTGGTTTCTGAGCGAAATCGCCAAGATGGTGTGAAACCAGAAAAGCATGTCTTTCACGAAAGATGGCTCAACAGAGCGACAGAGAAGAGCAGAGAAAAGATGGAGGACCGACAGATTGAAGTAAACAAAGAAATCAGAACGAAAACACTGGAATTATGTCAGAAGTATGGAGAGGAATCATAATGCAGCAATCGACACAAAAACGATGGGAGGCACGAAAAAGAATGAGTGTCTGATGATGCCGACAATGAAAGACCATTAAAACTGAGATCTTATCCATCATCCATTCAATTAGGACACGAGGGAATCTGTGAACTCAGCTAGTGCACTGAACGGATCGCTGCTCGACGCTGCTTGTCCGGAATGCTGAGCTGAAGAGCGCCCATCCGACTGGAAATCTTCGCGACGATAACGGCGACGACCAGTAGCATTCTCAGAGCCCAGCGTGGATAGATCGACTAGTCGATCGAGATTTGTTGTCCCTTGAGATGACTCGGGAACGACCACCTCAGTCGCATCTGACACTGAGGTCACAGACAGGTCGCTGTGATTTAGTGCGCTCGGAGCACCAGGGCTGTTTTCTGTAGGTAGCTATGCAAAGACAACCAAAGGTAGGGGAGAACAATGAGACAACATGTTCATTCTGAAATAAAAATACTACAGTCGATAATATTAAAATAATATTAATATTAATATGAATAATGATAATCTTCGAATGACTTGAGTACATCATGGGTCTGCAGTACCGAATATCAAAGCTTAGATTATTTCAACAAATTTATTCGGACAGAAGAGCTTTCCTTAACTGCTGACTTCACGTCGGCCTGAAAAATCAATGGGGATTATCCCATCCATAGCCTAACGGCTGGTGCTGCCTGTAATTGAGTGGTAAACCAGAGAAATTTATTTCTCTGTTCCAATGTTTGTATGCGAACAGTCGAAGCCGAGTTCGTGTTTACGGCGATCTTTTACCCTAGTTCATCATGGAAAGTGGTGTTCGTCAGGGTTGCCACCTTTCGCCCATCCTTTTCAATTTTGTAGTTGAATTGGTTCCCAATATAGCCCTATCTTCATGTGCTGATGGCGACATCGATCTTTGCTCAGGCAGTAAACTGGCTGACTTGGAATACGCGGACGATATTGTTGTTCTGAGTGAAGATCCAAGTGGGTTGCAAGCTTTCTTAGATGGCTTACACAGCAGCGTAGCAATGTTTGGGATGAGTTTCAAACCTTCAAAGTGTAAAGTGCTGCTGTGGTACTAGGTTGGCGCTACACGAAATCACTTCTTGGTAGGGGAAGCTCTAGCTCAAGTGGTTGAATATTTGTTAACTGGGAAGTTACATTTCACCAGGTGGACAGATAACGGATGAAGTATCATCGCGTATACAGAAGGCGCGCTTGGCTTTTGCCAACCTCAGCCATTTGAAACTCTGGCGTGATATCCAGTTGTCTGTCAGCGGTCGAGTATATACTATTGTGGATAGCGAAGACTGTCGATGTTCGAACATCAATGTCTTAACTTGTATTGTTTGTACCAACAATACTGAAGTTATACTTGAGATGTTAGGAACCAGAAGTCAGTCTGTGGATCAAATATTGAATCTAAACAGATTAAGGTGGTTGGGACATGTGTTACGCATGCCCACCGATAGACCTCCTCGGCTTCTGCTGTTTTCCGAGGTAGGTAATGATTGGAAGGTAGGTAGAGGTGGTCAGTTCATGATATGGCAGAAAGGTATGAAAACCCTGACCAGTGGATTTGGCCACGTAGGACGTGTTAGACTTCCAACTTAGAGTCCACACGACCCGTCTACCAGATGGTTGGGGACATTAGGTGATATGGTTAGGTATCGCGGCCAGTGGCGTAGTTGCATTCGAAATCTTCCTGTCTTCGTCGTTTCCTATTCTTATTCCGCATTCTTTTCTTATTTACTTCATGATTCTGTTATTTTTGCCCTCGACTGGACGATGGTGGAAGGTAGCGACCGAAATCAGAGCACAGAAATGAGAGGCTAGTGGTTGAATGAACTGAACTGAACGGCTCGGAATGATGCGTGAAATTTCACTTACGCCTTTTTAGGGAAGCTGAAGCTGCAATAACTAGCCTTGCTGGCGTTGAGGAGAGACAGGACCAAAGCCGCGCTGTTAGACTGGATCCCTGAAGATAATCATCTGCGCACAGTGTGACTTAGAGGTTCGTGAAAAGTGAGCAGTCACGGTCCTGATAGAAGAAACTCGTTCATCGTTTCGTCGTATGCACACATCAACTGCAATCGAGATTCAATACGAGATAATCTCTACCAGGAACTATACGATCACCTACATAAAGCAAACCGGGCCGATATCGTGATTTTGGCAGGAATTATGAATGACACAACGGATCGACCATTATCGACCGAAACGCATTCAGGAGACCCTTTTGGGCTAGATGTTTGTCGTTCAGAAAACAGGGAACGGTTTCTGACTCTGACGTTTGGTCACCGCCTGTTTTTCGCCAGTATGAACTCCAGACGCTCTGATCGCCGGTAGGCTACGTGGCGTCTGCCCTCTTCAAGTCAGTGATGAGTCCAGACTGACTACATCACAGTAAGCTACGAACGGAGGGGTTATATACGAAACTGACAGTCGTGCGGGAGTACTCTTGTTGGATCCAATCACGCACTGCTTTGAACTAAGCTGTCCATATGTTCAAAACACACTCTGCAAGGACGGTTTATCTACGACCAGTTGTCACAACCATCTAGCCTATCCATCTTCCAAAACATGCTAATCGAAAATATAGAATTTTCCCGCCTAATAACACCAATCGGTACTGGTCGGCTATCAAGAATGTTCTGCATTTCGCTGGTCTAGTAAACCGTTCTCTTTGAGCGAATGCTAGTAGATCCCGGCAGGAAGCGAGCATAAAAAAGCATAACTCATGATGAAACGTGCACTTTTCGCTAAACTTCGCAGAGAGAGCGAAATCTGGTGATCGCAACATGCATAATCAACTTCTTTGGGATTTTAAACCGATACCCAACCCTTGGGTCTACAGTGTCACAGTGAGCGGTTACCAGATCTGGCCGCTTCGCATTGGGGATACTGTGTGACTTTCTACATTCCATTGCCATTTTTATATATTATTATTATTCACTTTCGTCTTATTAAAAGGTCATAGTACAATACATCAGGAAGGGAATGGCGGTGAATTAGAGGCTGACAGAAAAGGGGAGGCCATGTTGATAAATCAGTCACATTCGTCCGTCAATGGGCAATGTGGCACTGCGGCACTGTTCAAACCCGAAGTTAACCGGCGGTGATTGACAGCGAACCCATGAACCTGACAACTGACATCAACGCTATTTAGTTTAGCAGAAGAAACAGCATTTCCTTGATGGACGAGTGCATATCAGACAGAAACTTATTTTGGCACAGAAAAAATCACTCGTAAACAGCTTGACAGAGAGCTGAAACACAACTTGGTGATTGATACGCACCAAAGAAAGGCTTTTCAAGATGCAAATGATTTCATGTAAACAATTAAATAGCTTGAAAAACTGTAAACCGTTTATCAACTGGACGGTGCGTATCGATGTTGGGGTAGCCTTGTATTCGTTTGGTCACTGTTTTACGCCCCGTCATTGTGCTTAGACTAAAACAGAATGTGCTAATTGTCTGGTTCATGTCAACGGGTCACAGACTGACGGAAATAAGTGACTAGAACGTTCTTGCCACTCACCTCTGATTCTTCGACCACCGTTACCTTCTGTTCTACAGAACCAGTGCCGTTGATCTTCGGTTGTGCATTAGATAATCCGTTATCAAAATTCCATCGATCAACCACAGATAATAACTCGCCAATTTGCATCGGCTGGTCAGAGAACAATGAGTCAACTGGGTTCACCAACGGTGGCACAGTTGCTGCTGCGACCACTTTCTCAGAAGATTCTGTATTCCGTGTTGAGATGGAGCTGCATCGACGCGGACCGACTACAATATCCCGTTTGGCAGCAGCTTCTACCGCCGAGTGTGCGACAATTCGAGCGGCTATGACAAGTTCCAAGGGTTGATTGAGTAAACCACGGCGTTGCTGTGACAATCGACCAGCAACTTCCACACAATCAGCCAAACGACCCAGACGTTCAGCGTGTAGCAGACACACGGAAGCCGTAACAAAAATTCCGCTTGGTCCAGCGCCATATTCGCACACCACGGCGATCGGACGAAGCAAACTTCGTTGTTGTTTATAATAGGTATGCACGTGGCTCACAAATTCACAGAATGGTTCAATTGAACGATCGATTCCGCCTGTGAGAGGACCGGTCGATCGTAGCACAGGGCCATGATAAGTGAGATGAACAAGACTACGCGTCTGTTCCGTGGCCGTATTCTTCACAGTAAGTATTCGTTCAGTAAAGCCGTGACCAGTGGGGGGACATGCTGAGTCCGTGGAATGTTTTGTGTGTTCCGAATTTTTTAAGGCCTGAAGTCGTAGTTCTAATGGCGGTTGACTCCCGGGTACGGAGAATCGAGAACCAACTTTATTCAAGGGTAAATGAGGTGGTATTGCCAGATGATTTGCCGGATCCCCGTATCCACCCTCACCCGTATAGGACCAGTCGCTCAAACCAGCAAAAGTTGGACTAGACGGTCTGGAGACTTTGCCCGGAGGTAGAAAGACGACAACTTCACACCCTTGTGTGAGAATCATTTGCCAAAAATCAGCCACTGTTTTATGCATCGGAGCTTGAGCCACTATGTACCGAGGACACCAATCTCCAAACCAATTCATAAAATCGATGTGACTCGCGTTTATGTAATCGTTTTTCGCGCCATCCAAAACAACCCGATTAGAGTCGTAAGGAACGCAGTCTTGTCGTCTGTTTTTAGTAGGGCAACACATTGCTGCCGCTTGAGTGGATTTTTTGTGTCCAGATGAAGAGCGTCGATCCGAAGAAGCAATTGCCTGAACTCGAGACCACGCTTTGTCCAGACGCGTTGTTGTAGCACCCGGCTTGGAGTCGGACGGGATTGGATCATCAAGATGTTCTAGCCAAGTAAGTAGATTTTCTGTGGCTGCAATAAAAGGATTTAGTGTAAGCGGATCAGACAGAGGATCTGTAGAAGACGCGGCGGTAACGGAAGTTTTTCGCTCGGATGACTGACGTTGTTTAACTTTGCTAGCCCTAAGTTGTTCACTGGGCTTTTGTTGTTGAGACCCCGAACTGTCGGACACATCCTGCAAACTTTTGGATTCCACAGAACAGACCGAAAGATTCTCACCCGAACGGCTTAAAGGAAGAGGACTCTTCAGAATCGGTGAATTCCCGTATGTGGCACGCAGACGTTCCTCGCGTCGCTGAGCGTCGAAATCCGCCTAAGATAACAAAATGGTGCGATGTCATCACACAACGACAGGACTCATGGAACAAGCGAAATCGATACAAACGGTACAATTTCATTAGTAGAATGCATGAACTTTTACAGACTGACTGTACCATCATCATGACGTATTAGCTACTACATACTCGGTGTCATAGTCCGACGGCTTTGAGTAACCTAAACGAAGGCAGGGGTGGAGAACCGAGAGCAGCGCTGTGGCAGCAAGCCACGTGAATACAGGAGCAACAGTACTGACTGGTGGTGTTTGAGTGGTTGCGAGGGATTACATTCCAAGTCGGAGGTCGAAAGTTCGAATTCCGCCACCACCCGTGGTCGTAAACCGTAGTGCACTACCGTCCGTCTGGTAATCACACATCACATATTCAAACTTTATGTGGTTCTCCACTCTAATTTCTGCGGTTAGTCTGTCGGTCATTCCCAACAGTGCACTGGACCTTTGGGACTGTGGGGCATACCCAGGCCACATCACTCTTGCATGTGTAATGAAAAAAATATTTGATAAAGACATTTTGTATCGTGCGTGAGACTTGGAGTGATAGAGGACCAAATAAGATCTTAATAGGCTAGGAGTGGCAACGAGTCGGATGACAGTGGATTACTGTCTACCATCAAAGTGGTCGGTGATGGTGGGATTCAAACCTCTGGCCTCCGAGGGGGGGGGGGGGGGGGGGGGGGCATCAATCGCTCGACTACAACCGGATAGAACCTCTCGGTCAGCAATATTTCTCGAAGCGAGTAGTGACTGGAGGATGAACAAGGGTGATCAATCGATGGCAAGGAAGGTACGAAAAGACTGGTCTATGGACTTTGTCATGTAGAGCGTGTTACATTTCGTGGATTAGGCCAAAGAGATCTACCCAGATCAGTGTTTAAATACATTCGATGATATGGCACACTAGGTTTGTGATTCAGATGGTTTAACAGCGAAAATCCTAAAGTGTGCAAAGAACACTGTCTCTTCAACGGATATTCAACATAAAACAACACTCCAGATTGTTTATCAAACTTACGTCCTATCCTCTGTGCGTGCGTGCACTGTACAAGAATTAGGAATATCAACCGAGTGCGATCAATCGACGATGAAAAAACCCTACTCAGGCTACTAACAACAACCACTGAAGTAGTTAGTTCCGAATTTCCACCTCCCCGATGTGTACCGAATTACTGAACACTGCACACCAATAACACTCAAGTTGTTTTTTTTTAAAGTTTGTTTTGCACAGATTCCCCTCCAATAAATGCACTGCACCCTAACCACAATTCGCACGCGAACTCTCAGGCTTGATTCCAGGCGTTTCTAGTTCAACCTATCCATCTTGTTTTATCATCAGTGGATCGCAAAATTCGGACGGTCAAAGTTTGATTTGTGATCATAGTGACGCATTTAACTGTATTGACCGATCCAAGCTAATTTAGAGTTTTGTGGATTGTTGAGTTGGCACGCCTCAAATACCAACTACTTTACCAGTCGCGAACAATTCACCCAATTTCAGAAGCAAATCTCTTCAAAGCTCCTTTCTAATACAGGCGTTTTGCAGGGGGTCATTTTATCACATTTCTCATTCTCTATGGATATCTCTTCCATGTCTGCATAGGATGACGGTGTGCTTATTAAATATACCGATGACGTAATCCTCTGTATGCACCATTCCGTTCTAACACTTGCAAAAAAGCCACCGAACTCACTAATTGGTCTTCGAAAGATACATTGAAAATGAACCCTTTCAAGTGCCCAGATAGTCTACTTTGTCTTCAAAATAGCACTAAGTATGCTGACTTTCTTGCATCTAATCTGGCCTTACTTATGAGGCCATCTATAAATACCTGGAAGTTATTACAAGGCGCGGTCTTTCCTGGTTCGACGATGTCACTGCTGCTTTCCTAAAAGTTCGGCGTCCAACTTGTTACGTGCTACGGCCGAAGTCCTCTTCTACACCACTTAACTATAAGCCTTATATTCGCATGTACCTCACCTGACTGGGTCAACTCTTCTCCAGGTTTGTTTGTTAAATATTTCAACCTTAATGTCAGATCTATCAAAGTCCTTCTGGAAGTAGTGGAATCTTTTAGGGTCAGCTAATCCACCATATGTATTTACATCACTACGTTTCTACAAAGATACTGGATGACCAATCATATCCCATTCAGCCAGATATAAGTAGATGTGTTTCTACGTCTTCTACTAGCTCCCGTTACAAACACTTACGTGCTCGTATTACCACATACAACTAATCTACAGTTCTCTAACTTACAGATAACTTAGCAATTCAACTATGGTTATCAGCGGACAGTAATACCGGTTAATTTGAACAGTTTCTTTAATTCTTGCAATAACTCAATCCTATTACGCTCGTTTCTGAGTGGTTATGTCGAGACTGAATCTTCAACTCCAGGTGCATAAAGCGACTATTTGACTCGAATCGAATGGTTAGGTTTCGCGACCGGTCGACCTCCCGTGTTCGCACTCCTGATCGATGTATTTGTTGTTATTTTCTTACTTTTCATTCTTTTAATTTTTTGATTCCAGATCGAGTTTTTTTTGAGAGAAAAAGTAACTAGAACCGCTAAAACCAGTGGGTGGTTTTTCGAACTGAAATGCATTCAAATTAGTGATGAAGTTACATGCAATGAGATCTATTCTTGCGTAATTCTCTTCTATGTACAAGGTCCTAATTCAAGAATCAACCTGTAATTGAAGAAGCGGATGGAGTTTCTCAACAACACTAAGACATATCATGACCAGTGTCAGTAGTGATATAAGCCCTTATGACTTATGAGATACGTAGTCCGAACCCAATCTTCGTCGATCGCATGGGTGATAGACAGCCCGGCGTGTTATTGGGACCTCATATGATTATCCGCCTTAAGTCTCAGGTCTACAACTGCTATGCCTCGCTCATAGTGCAGAAAACCTATAAGCCCATAAAACATAGGCCTTTCATTGTTTATGCGCTCGCAGGGAATAATGAAGGCAGCTGTGTCAAACGGATTATTCAGTGGTAGACGGCAACAATGTTAGAAACAAGATTCATGTGTGCTCAGTTTTTAGCAGTTTGCTAATTACACATAACCAATTAAAACATCCCAAGATATAATGGTATTATTGGTCAGTTTAGGTAATAGATTCGATTTGGTTGCCAAATGCCTATGAATGGTCGGGGGTGGGTGTCTCAGGCTCCGAGATGACTAGTCATCCTGAATGCCTCTCGAAGTGCTTCCAAGTAGCCGTGCATCTATCATAGCCTCTGCTGAGGAAGTCCTACTCACTGCCTTCTCGTGGCGGAGGTGTTCCCACTAGAGTGGGAGGATGAAAGAGAATGCCTGACGCTCTCCACCGGGTCTAGGGGAGATTTCTACACCCTGATTCCATACCAACCACGGATGGCGTACGAGGCGTACAACGGTATGCTCACCGGCATCTGTGGCGGAGAGGGGATTTGGGCACCCAGGATGTTTTCCCGCATCCGAAGGACATATGGACTGAGCAATCGGTCACTGGCCCCCAGTGGGTCACGGGTTCCACGTTTCTTCCCACTGCCCCGTGGGTTAAGCTTTGGATAGCGAAAGGCTCCGGTCGTGGACCCCTAAGAAAATCACTTACTTTTGCCTGGGCAACCTGGCAGTATTGTGCCCACAAACGAATCATAGAAGCTCACATCACGTACCACTTCCTCTCAATTGTACCATTACTTGTTTCGCACACAGTCTGAAATCAGGGGCGTGTGGAAAAAAACCGTCAAATGATTCGCCGTGTGGTAACAAAGTATAGCTCACGACTGAAAACCATGGAAGCACTGTGCAGCTGTTTCACCCCTGTTAGCAATCATCAACAGTACACACCTACCGGTTCGAACCCGAAAGGAACGACTATGAGTCAAAGACCTAACCACCAGGCTATCCCGGATAGCTCTCAATGGTTTGTCTAACTTTATCACTGCATGACATAGTGCACTTCCGTTTACGACTCTTCAAAGGTACCGAGCCGTTAACCACACAGCAATCGACTCCTGCAATGGGCAAATCGCTGCATTGTCAAGCCAGCGTAGCGAGAATTTTGAAGACGGTGCTCCTATTGTCTATATTGTGCCACTGCATACTTCTCCGAAATGCTGAATTGGTTCAAGCGCTAACAGTCATCCAAACCAGTAGGATTGGAACTCACGCATGGACGGTGGTTAGATTTGTTTTTTCATACGGCTCAGAAACGAAGCCGTTACCGATAGAATATGTGCGAAATCTGTCAGTGTCTGATCAATTATGTCTTCGACATATGGCTCCAATAAGGTGAGAACATCACATCAGAAATGCTGAGGTTGAGTATGGGATGCTCGGAGTCAGATGTCATTCTCTGGAATAAACAATTATTCTGAAAAGGTGAAAATAGCTTGGAAATGTGTTATTTTTGCTCACTTATAGAATTCCACCATCTAAACTGCCCTGCGACGTAGGTGGTGGTGGCCAAAAGATGGGTTCGAACAGTCACATCATGATAAAGTATAAGTTTCAATTTATTCAACCAGTATCCTCACACTTCTGTGCTCTGGTTTCGGTTGCTACCTTCCACCATCGTCCAGTAAGTGGCAAAAAGAACTGAGGTACTGTAAAAAAAAGGTTCAAAGAATCATAGGCGGGAATCACGAAGACAAAGAAAGAGTTTGGATGCAACTACGCCACTGGCCGCGATACCTAGCCATATCACCTAATGTCCCCAACCATCTGGTAGACGGGTCGTGTGGACTCTAAGTTGGAAGTCTAACACGTCCTACGTGGCCAAATCCACTGGTCAGGGTTTTCATACCTTTCTGCCATATCATGGACTGACCACCTCTACCTACCTTCCAACCATTACCTACCTCGGAAAACAGCAGAAGCCGAGGAGGTCTATCGGTGGGCATGCGTAACACATGTCCCAACCACCTTAATCTGTTTAGATTCAATATTTGATCCACAGACTGACTTCTGGTTCCTAACATCTCAAGTATAACTTCAGTATTGTTGGTACAAACAATACAAGTTAAGACATTGATGTTCGAACATCGACAGTCTTCGCTATCCACAATAGTATATACTCGACCGCTGACAGACAACTGGATATCACGCCAGAGTTTCAAATGGCTGAGGTTGGCAAAAGCCAAGCGCGCCTTCTGTACACGCGATGATACTTCATCCGTTATCTGTCCACCTGGTAAAATGTAACTTCCCAGGTAACAAATATTCAACCACTTGAGCTAGAGCTTCCCCTACCAAGAAGTGATTTCGTGTAGCGCCAACCTAGTACCACAGCAGCACTTTACACTTTGAAGGTTTGAAACTCATCCCAAACATTGCTACGCTGCTGTGTAAGCCATCTAAGAAAGCTTGCAACCCACTTGGATCTTCACTCAGAACAACAATATCGTCCGCGTATTTCAAGTCAGCCAGTTTACTGCCTGAGCAAAGATCGATGTCGCCATCAGCACATGAAGATAGGGCTGTCCTAGGATGGGCGAAAGGGAGAAACCCTGACGAACACCACTTTCCATGATGAACTCGGGTAAAAGATCGCCGTAAACATGAACTCGGCTTCGACTGTTCGCATACAAACACTGGAAAAGAGAAATAAATTTCTCTGGCTTACCATCCAGTTACAGGCAGTGGTAGAGAAACGTAGTCGACTGAATTGAACGCCACTTTTAGATCACCAGAAACAGACTGTGGGCCTAAGGAAGATATGTCTGTGCTGTAAGATTTATCGAAGACTAAAGATGTGGTCGATACAACCACGATCGGGTCTGAAAGCGGATCGATTCTCATGTGCGCACATTTTCGCAAGCGCTGGATAATCGGTGGAGCATAATCCCAGCGCGCAGCCTAGATGCGATACTAATCAAGCCAATTCATCTGTGTTTTTCATGAGAGGATCTGTCACTCTTCTCGTAAATCGGCACAATCACCGATTTGCACCACTTCCTGGGAATCCGTTCACTATCTCAGATTAGTCGGAGGAGGAGTTTTGTTAACTTGGGAACCAATCTTTCGCCTCATTCTTGAGAAAACATGGAGACAATCCATCCGGTTCAATGGCTTTGTACATTTTCAAGTATCCTATCTCCCGCATAATCACCATTTATGATAGAGGAGCACAGCTAGATTAGACGACCACCGTTGTCAGTGCGATCGGCTGGGATAGCAAACCGACCTCCGATGCGCATTTCAGAATCTCCCAAACGGCTAACTTGGACGCTTAAATCACCAGCAATGATCACCTCATCCGCTGAACGTGCGCTTCGAAGCAGCTGAGACAAATCCTGGTAGAATTCGTCCTTGGTCTCACGGGAACTGCAGACAGTCGGCGCATACATAGATACGACGAACAAGAATTGACGCACCAGTTTTTTGACATAGAGAAAATGTGTGAGAATCTTCACCAGTCTCCTTAGCCCAGCTTTTAAACCACTGCGTCCACAAGACTGGTCGACTGAGTGGCTGAAGAAATAAGGAGACAATGGCGGGTATCAAGGTTTGTGGCATAGTTGTTCATCATCCATGCAACTTCCATCTTCAGTTATGCCGTCTTCCAATTCACTTGTTTGCTTTTGACATTTCGATTCCACTTTGCAACGACTAGATGAGGCAGAAACCACAAGCAGTTCAGTTCAGTTCAGTTCAGTCCAACCATTAACCTAGCACTTCTGTTCTCTGGTTTTGGTTGGTACTTTGCGGCATTGTTCAGTTGAGGGCAGAATGAATGGGGAGAATCTACAAGCAGAACATAGCAGTGTTCCGGTTGATCGCTGTAGGAGAAAAAACTAAAACAACTGAACCAACTTGTGGAGACTATGCAGAACTAAATAAAAGTAAATCAACAAAAGATATGGCGACTGAGCATTTACATGATCAGATATAAGCCCACCCGGCTAATCAAGGTCACGCATATTTTGTCATAAGTTTGCACGAGTACAGTGGAAATGGTATACCCCATAGCCACCAAGACCCACTCCACCACTAGGGACAACCAGCGACCTCACCCTGAGACTTGGAGTGATAAAAAACCACATCAAGTCCCAGCAGGTCAGATGTGGTAACGAAACGGACGACAATGGCTTCTGTTCATCCCCAGAAAGACTGAGGATAAAACCGGAGTTATCGTAACCCAATGTAATAACAGCAGAATTCAGTGCAGAAACACTTGCTGATAGGAACATGCACCGCCGAAGTGAAAGAGATGGTAACTGTAAATTACTTGAATGAAGATTGTAGTTACACCTGTGTTACTGACTGTATGAAAGAAACAGGTTGCTCAGTAATTTTAACAATTGTCACGTCCCTGGAATGACAGGATGAGAGCGGCAGAGTAACTCGCTTCGAACATGAAAAAAAAAAATTACCTTGGTTAATATCTGAGGCTTCAGGGGTGCGGAATCCTGTACATAAATCTCATCCACTGTGGCATTATTACTTGCGGTCGTGCCTGTGTCGATAGCTGGTTTCAACGAGCTCGACTTTACAAAATCAGCTGAAGGTTGTGATACGGGAGTTATTCCGGTATGAGACGAGACCTGTGGAGGTGGATAGAACATCTGTGCCCGGTATTGCTGCTGCGCCTGTGGCATTTGCTGTTGCTGCGGTTGTTGTTCGGGATGCTGTTGCTGCAATGGGCGCGATGCAAGCACGCCCGTTGGATAGTATGGCTGTATCCCTGTGTTAGTGGTCATTGTGGAGCCTGCATGAAACAGTGGTTGTGCTCCCGATGATTGGGGCGGCACCGATCCAGGATGTAATGCTGGTGGGTGTATCCTCTGAGGCAAAGAGCCAGGCATGAGGTTCGCACTTGGTGACTGGCCTGGGCCCGGTCTTACGAACCCGGAGTAGGACATTCCACCGGTTGGATTGGTGGTAGTTTGTGGAAATCGTGGAACTTGATGCATTTGCGATGGGTCTCCTTGTCTTGGAACGGGGGGATAATTCGGCAGTATACCCGTCATGCGTATTGGCACCGAAGTTGTGCCCTGAAAATTGTTCGGTGCTGGTTGGTACCCACTGACTTGAAGCGGATGCTGTGTGCTCGGCGTTTGCCCGTGAGAGACCGGTTGAGGTGCCCCTGTGAGCTGTGGTCTTGGTGGATGTGGTCCCATAGGTGTAAAACCAACTGCCGTGGGAGGTTGTGTCGGCCATCCAGTGACAGCATTCCGATTAGGTTGAGGCGGCATGGGCGTCGGCACTGGGGCTCCAGTAATCGAGTAGTTCATATAAGGCAACGGCGCATTTGACGGAGGGGCTCTTGGCGAATCCTGTTGTTGGAGAATACATCGAGCAGATTTCAACTAATGGCATGATAGAAGACGCACTTGAAAATTATTGTCAAACAACAGCCACAAGTCACAAGACCACGCAACTACGAACCTGAAAGAAATGTCTGGGGCATTGGATGAATAGAAAAACAGAAAGGATTTGGAAATCCTGCTGCTCCATCGTTCCAGCAAAACATGAGAGGCTCACTCGAAGTCAAGACAAACGAAACCGTGAGTGGGCCAGATGTGGGACGAGCTGGTTCAAGCAATGTGATCTTTGCCAATATATTGCTCCTTGGTCAACCATACTGTGATACACGCAAGAGGTCATGAATAAAACAAAAATCACAGAAACACTAACTCCATTTGGCTTGGACAAAAGAGTAGTATGAAAGCTGTTTTTAACAGTCAATCCGCGGTTAATGTATTGCTCCGCATAGCTAATCAAGATAGATTCGGCAAGTAGTTATCTGAATCTTACAGGATTAAGCAAGGGCTACTTTTTTCAAATCTGTCCTACTGCTCTATGAGCTGATGGACGGTACTCAAGTAGCGAGCTAACAAACACAATATCTGCGAAACTCTACGATGACTACAACGGGAGAGTATAAGACAGATGACAATAAAGTAGAGCCAAGAGCAAACCGGATGGCAAGTGAAGCCATTTGCAACCGAGCGCACCTCCTGGGGGTCGATGGATTCACATTCATTAAATAAGTGATCCTGAACGACAGGGATAGTTATCAAGGATGCTGGAAGTGTCACTTCATGAAACGCCAAAAAAGCTTGCGGACAGCGTCGTGATGTGTTGTATGTGGCGGACAAGTAGACCAGACACCTGTTTCCTGTCATAATTCACACACGCAGTAAGGATATCAAGGAACGATGAATAAGCCCTTCTACCGATCAGTGAGACAAATACACTGAAGTTCAAGATCAGCTTGGGTGTGAAAAATCTGGAGATGAACTCACAAGGAACATGAGGTAACTGGAAGTACTTTTACTCGAGTGTGGTCTTTTGTTTCCACGGAAGACAAAATGACAAAGAAAACAAAGAGGATATTCAGCAGTTAACAGCTCAGCTCGAACAACTCTCGTGTTTAAATAAATTCGTCTTATTGGACTTCATTTGCGTGGGGGGGAGGGTGATCAGCGTTCATGTTGACATAAAGAGTACGAATGGAAAAACAGGAGAGCAGAAAATGATTCGTCATAGAGTCACCCCAACAAGAACGATATGAAAAACTAACGTGCGGAGCAGGAGGTAACGGGCGATTTTGCGTCGCGGTCATTGGTCCCGGAACAACCATCGGAACTCCGGGTGGCGTCGGACACACATTCATATACTGACCACCTGGTGGCATTGATGAGGAGGTAGGGATAGAACGCCCCGGTGGTCTAGATGGCTGCGAAGGTGGCTGTACGACAGAGAATTGATGAGCGCCCGGAGGCTAAGGAAAAAAATGAATCAGAAAATACATATTTATTGAAGAGAAAAGTTCCTTCTTTGAAGAAGATTTACCAGTAAAAAATCTATTGCTTCAGGAAATGTGAAGGAGTCACAACATAGCACAATCGGTACGAAGTTTATATGATCTAATGACTAACGGACGCCCTGTCTAGTTGCCGCCGGTCATCGTAGCTGAGGCTGAACAAACCGACAGGATGGTAGACCGCCGCCAATAGCCATATTTCCCATTTGGCAACCTAAAGTTGCCCGCAATCCTCTGAAATATCGTATTGTCATATAGTAAAACGGAAATTTAAAATACCCGTAATCCATCTTCCGTCTCAGTCCAGATAAACAGACAGACAGATACATTTACGGGATGACTAGTCGGTCACTTCCCAAATGACATCCTTTAATCGGCAGCAGATCACCTCCAGAAATATTGTGCTACCATCATATAATGAAAAGGCATAAAACAATAAAACGATTACCCGCACTGGACGTTCTGGAAGTCAGTATACGGTGAACATCCAGCAGATGCCCAACCCACCAGGAAGACGCAGGAAATAGGGCTTACTTGCTGTTTTACTGGATAGCAGTCAGCTGGTAATACATCTAGGTTTCATTCATACGAAAGAACAATAACACTCAAAGACATGAAATTAAGTCAACTTGACGAGTATCTTCAGCTCATGGAAAATATCGTGACATATTGAGCAAGCGCGCTCATTCTATGATGCTCCCTGTTTCGAATTTCCACTCATTCTACTCCCAGTAGGCTGCTCACCAATTTAAGGAAACATGACAAGTGAGAAGTAAAAAAAACAGTCACTGTGAATCTCGATGTCAAACCCCGAACCAGGTTCGACAAGAAAGAGACGGGTCAAAGTATTGAACCTACCATATTTCGCGGACACTCGACATTGTTCATTGGCGCGACTGGGAGCTGATTCGACAGGAAAGTATGCGAGGGTTGTTGTGGATGAGGCGGTAGACCTGGAGCTGGCACTCTTTGTGAGACGGCCGGCACCGCCCCTGAAGACGGGGAGCCCGGAATCATGTTTGGATTTTGAAAATTCTGCACAGCACTTGCTGTCGAGTGGGGCCATTGAGCGGCCATTCGGGGACCCTGCCCAGCCGTACCCGGTTCCAACTTACGAAGTCTCATTGCAGCCATGTAATCGCCCAGGGTGGGAACCGGACCAGGTCGTAACTGCGGTGCGTTTGTCATGGGACCAACTGTCCACTGTGTCGTAGAGCCTATTTGAAAAGAGTCACTTGTAGCAAACTATGTTGTTCAGTCATCTACGAGACAAATGACCACCGAAGAGCATGACTTCGATGGTCCACTATTACAGCTACGAATAAATTACGAATATCCTAGTCAGTAGCTTCAAAACAAGATGTTTTTCTAGGGGTATTGTTAGAATCGGTCACCTGTTTCATACGAATTACGATTAGATTGACGATGAAACCCAGAATAACACGAAAAGGATGAATTACGTGCAACCATAGTAGTGACGATTGTACTCATAACTCTGGAAGTCATTTGTGATACAGTGAGTTACGATTTCGTAGATAATTTACCCAATCAAGTCTTTGGTTTTGAAGGGGAGTGACCGGACGCAAGTAAAAAGTAAGCATGATTCGAATTGTGGCCTAATCTTTCATCGTCAACCATCTACAGCTAAGAATAATTGAAACACGATTGATCTTCTCTGATATGATAGCCATGGTTCGCGATTTTCCAAAATTTAGATATCCGTAACAACTGCTAAACGTTTGGTGGCTTTTTAAAATTCGCTCCATCTTCAATGACGTCTATTGAGATCTGCGAACTAGCCTAAAGGTCGGGGAGGACTGCGATATTTTAGTCAGAACATAAATACATCCAAAAGGATAGACACTCGATAGATGATACGCTTGTGCACCAATCGTCGTTAAATTTGGCAAGTGGTAAACAAAAAAGAAGTCAAAAGTATTTTATTCGAACATGGTTTACTATCTGGGAGCAGTTCAAGAGCCCCGTGACATGACATATACATGGTGGTACCAGATGATCTTTCGGTTGTGCAAATCCAATGAATCGGCTTGACTTATTAGGACCTTACGCGGTTTTTCAGTCCAAGTCTCAGGGGCTGATCGCCGGTTATCCCTAATCGTGCAGTGGGGCTTTGTGGCTATGGGGTATATATCCCTTCCACTACACTCATGCGCAAGCATGTAATAAAAAACGAACCTTTTGTTGCTCGTTAACAGTTCTTCTCTCCCACTGGGTGGTCATGCGATGTAGCAATCAAAACCAGAGCAGTAATGTGTGAGATTGAGGGAGTTGCAGAAGTTCAATTGAATTGAACTAAAATGAGACCTCAAAACCGTGTTTCCAAAAAAAATCGTTCCGAAAAGTGTCGCGGAGATCTTAACTCGATTACTCTTACACTAATCTAGGTCAGACAAAAGTGTGTTCACAAGAGTGCAGACCGACCTGGAGGTGTGGCGCTTGATGTTGAAATTGCGTTTGTTGAAGGGGGAACAGACACAAGGCGAGATTCCTCAATTGTGAGACGATCGGCAACCTGCTCGAGTTCTCTTCGTAAGTCTGAAAATCGACAAGTCAATTCTTCGTAGAATCGAAAACCCTCCTGACATTTTTGAACCACATCGTTGTACACCTTGCTTGACAAGAGAAGTTGTTCTAGCTCAGATGACCGCCTTGAATAGAACAAAACCATTTAAAGGAAAAAAAGATTACTAACTAGTGGTTTTTCATGAGACTGGAACGAAAAAACATCACCGAGGAATTGACTAGGGTGCTGAAACAATCCCTCGTAAAATGGGGGGTGGGGGTAAATAAACTTATATTTCACTTCTTTCGCAAAGCGATTCAAGCATCTGAACGCCACATTGAAAAATAATGTCTGATCCAGAGCAGGTCGATTATTAAAGCTTCCACGTGTTACGGCACGTTCTACCAATCGATAAATTACGCACAGCCCTCGGTTCAAACCAGTCTAAGTAAAATCAAACATTTTGTACCGAAATCCGAATTCCTGATCGTTAGGATCTTATCATTGCTATCGGCAGTACAAAGCAACGGTTAGATCCGAGTTTTACGGTATTTTGAGGTTCTGAGTATTGTCTTACATTAGGATTTGTTGTAATAGGCAGCTTTCAATAACAGTGAGATAATGGCCCCCACCAATGCGACCGGTGGTGGCGGGGTTTTAACCCGATACCCAGGAGAAGATAGAGTTTGAATAACCACTCATCACAAGGTAACCGTCGAATGAACAATCCACGGATGGATCAGTAAATTGAATCTCAGTTGTTTCTTGACGAAACCTGGTCTTCAGTGGGTTGTCTTCTAATCGTCACGATAGTGATCAATCGACATGAGTCACAGGCGACTGATTAGAACCCTGACACTCGCGAATTATAACCGCACACGACCTCACTATTCGAAGTCGGAATGTCACAATTTCTGATTCCTTCAAAAGGTGTAGTAGGCCCTTGTGGCTGAGACATTCATAAATAAACCTGGAGTGAAAAAAACCACAACAGTTACATAAAACACTCGGAACATTACAAAGTGGGTAATACTGCGGCCATTCTTCGAAATCAAGCATTCATTGAACTGTGAGTAGAAACCACAAAAACTGACTTCTGTCGCGTATCACGAAGTGATGTGGCTTTTGGTGCAAATTCGGCGTTCAAATCGATCAGAGCTGTTTCAATATTTTGTTGTGCGGCCATGTTTTGTTTCAACAGTCCGACCAAGTAGTCGTGTTTCTTCAGACGTGTTTTAAACAATTCTTCCAGATCGGACTGCCCGTGGTCCACAGGTGAGGCCAACAGATCGCTGGTCACATCGTCGAGATGCAATGCCTCTCGAAGTTGGTTGATTAACTCGGTACGCTGACGGCGCATTTCGTCCACTTTGTCTAACAATCGTCTCGCTTCGGTCATGGTCTTATGGATGGAATCGTCTGGTCCAAAGAATCGGGAACAAAAAGAAAACCACCTGCAGGTGATGTATAATCAAACAAGCGCGCACAAACAAGCCGACATCATCAAGCGGATATATATATATATATATATATATATATATATATATATATATATATATATATATATATATATATATATATATATATATATATATATATATATATAAATACACCGACCGTTGAACATTATTCGTCATAATGTGCTTTCGGGTCATATGGTTTTTCTCCTTTTTTACACTGTGTCGTGGAAAAGTACAGATATTTTGTGAAAACGTTGTCCTGTTTGTGGTGGAAAACATTAGGTATAGATAACCAATGCATTGCTCAGAAGGTATAGCACAAGTGTGAAAGTTTATGTTAGGTGAACGTCTTTACTTGAAGTATTTTTCCCGCGATTCTCTTCCACTAATTTTGAAATGATTGGTCTCTATCAAACTTTAAAATTAGTGAAAATCCCAATTTTTAAAATGATCAAAGGGTAATCTCGAGATAGAGAGTCCATACACAGGGACAACTGGAACCCCAGAAAAATGCGAGACTTTGAGCGGAAGAAAAAAAGAACGATTATGCGCTCTGTGATCAAATCGATAGTGTTATCCATATAGTAGACAAATGAAAGTCATTATTACATGAGTAAAATTGAGTTGTGTCCAAAACAAAATGCAATCAGCAATGAAAAACATCGAGTGAACAAAACTCACATGATACGGAATAAGTAAAATGTGTTCACTGAATTCAATCGCACAACGTAATACAATCTTGTGCGTTTAAAAATGCATGACTTACAACGACCTTAGTCGATCGCTCACAGTCGCACCTTCATACAGACATACAAGCACAAACACACTGGATACCACTTGTGACACGCCACTGCTTGGTGTTGCTATACCCACACGACTAAGAACAGCGAAGGAGCAGAATTCCCTCTACCATCGTTTGTCTTCTGATTTGCTTAATTTTATTACGGACTCCGAGCATTTCGTCCCAAATGATAAATGCAAATCAAACAGATTCCCTTATTTATTTCACTTCAATGTCGTACCAACCAAATCTCTACAGACTAAAAAGCCAGCAAAGCATACGCACTTGCGCAGGCCAGACATGTTTTCGTAAACTTGCATCCCATGTGGCACCGCCAGGATATTCGTCTCTCGTTGAAGGGGGGGGGGGTGGTCAACAGAGCCACACTGCGCAGTGTTTTGTGACACCTGGCCACTCTGTGCTGAAGCCATTCACCGACTTTATGTATCCAACCACCAATGACTCCGAAGAATTGCTGGCGTTTAAAAGGAACATTGTGTGACCAACGATGAGATAAGTCGTCGTGCGTCAGGTGTGAATAGCCGTCCTCTGACAGAAGTAATCAATTCACACCGCCTTCGGACACATTTTATGCATGCTTACCCATCGCCTACCATCCCCTGTGCTATTTGCAATTCCTGTGTGTGGGTGGAAGATGCGCAGCGGCGAATAAACCGTGGCTTGGCGTAGGGGTATGAAGACGACGTCAGCACTGGTCGTCGCTAGCGCAACCCGACTCCTTGATTGGGACTCAAAGTATGATTGTCGTTGGTTACAGGCGCTAGGGGATAAGGCTCAAAACCAAAGCCAGAGGCAGGAATGCTGTGTGGCATGCTTAGGAAACCATCGGGCTTTATGAATATCGAAGACTTCCAAAAAAATTCAAAAAATGAGTGCAGTGGAACACTACAAAAAAGTTTCTCATTTGTTCACTTTACCCTTGTTGTCGCCCGCTTCTGCATTTGTGGTGTCGGCAACATATGACTCCAGGTTCGGTGCGTACTATTAATTATAATACTTACAAATAAAGTGTTCCGTATTCGGGAACTAGATATGATCACGGGCATGACGAAAAGCAGTGGGAAAGAAATGAACAGTGGAACACAAACAATAACGGACCTTCTATGAGTGGCTGGACGGAAGGTAATCCTGCAATCAACTCCTCCGTGGGTGCACTGAAACGCTTCAGGGTTTCCAAGTGCGCACCAATTATTTCACGAAGCTGCACGTTCGAATTTCGAGCCATTTGGATCATCGAAGTCAAACCATCGATTCGCTCAGTCAGTACTCCCATTTGACCTTCGATGGACTTCACATTGTCGTCCGACTGCACACGCTACAGTAAATGATGTGACAAAAGAAAAGCATCCGCTTAGATCAGTGATCAGTAGAACTGTAACTGAGCTGAACACGGCCAGCTAGGTGGATCATCATCGTCCTATTGTTACACGTTTCTCATATCCAAACATTAGGAACTCTTTAGACTCCAGAATATGCACACTGTGACAACAGAACGCCTTTTCGGCGACAAAAGAAGTTGTTCCCAATGATTTATTTTCTAGTCTTTCTGAATCATAAGGAAAATGGTTGTGTTGCACTGGTCAAGGGTCACTTGGATTGGATACTGTTTGTGGAAGTGGATCGGGGTTAGATCGACCTGTCGATCTATACGACTGAGTGGCTCAGTATGGAGATCAATGTGCTGCAAAAAATAGAACAGAATTCTCCGTGTCTTCAACAACGTAGGGAATAGAAGCCACTTGACTAACTCAGAACAGAGACTGGACATAACGAGAGCCACCTTGACTAGCTGCTGCATAACGATGAAGCCTTTGAGTCGAAGTGGTGACCGCCGCCGCCGCTCAACAGTTGAAGCTGGACACCCATCAACTCGAGTAAGAACATGGGTTACTACGTGAGGGGGCATAGAATTATAACTACACATGAAATTTGAAAAGTGGCGCTGAGCTCGACCGTTTATATAGTTTATCGGGACGGAACGGGCCGATCTTGGAAATCGACAGGCAGTGGTAAAACCAGCCAACCATGAGAAGTAACAAGTACAGTCTGTCCAAAAAAGTTGGGATTGCCACAATTTGGCTGAAATCCCGAATGACGGTCGAATATATATATATAAAATAAACACTGTTGTTTAGCGAGAGAGATAGTATCAGTCGTATAGACCGGAATTCGATCGTATGTCAGGATTCCAGCCGATTTGTGGTAATCCCGATTTTTTGGGGCAGGATGTATACAAAAGGGTGACGAATAACGGGAGTTCAACTTTCAAAAAGTAAATAAATTCGAGTTACTCAGAAGGTGGAAAAACTTAAGGGAAAATAATGTTTCCCTTTCTTGAAATGTGCGTCCCCGTGTTGGGGTAACTAAACTATCTCCCCAACAGGATCAAACCTTGAACAGTACACAAAAGTGGTCTCAGCACAAACGACAACCCCGGCAGTGGTCGCAAACTGTCAAGACCAGGGTCAGAGGTTCGAAACCCATCGTCACTAGCAATCGACTCGATGGTAGACACTACTTTGCCGTCACCCAGAGCGTTAACATTTTGGAACCCCGGGAACTTCTGTTACTCGCTAATCGAAGACTGAAGATCATGATTGCCGGCTTCCTCTTTGATAGTGAAATCGGTCCTTGCAACTACACGTATACTCCTAAGAGCATTTAGAAATGAAATGAAGAAACCCCATCATAATCAATCTAAAATAACCGGCTGGACAAAGAACAGAACAACATGCCACCCGGAGCGTCCTTAGGTGGTGACTGGGGGAACAGCATCTAAGATGTCAATTGCGATAAACGTGAGTCAAAGCCCGCCGAAAAAACGATTGCGGACGAGCAGAGGCTGCGCTCCAGAATGTGATGGGCTTCTCGGCCGTCAAGCGATACCTCTCAAAACGCCACATATATCTTGGGAGAGCACTGTGACGTGGCGAACGTGGCTCACCAATAAATAAAGCCATCGCCCGTAGCTGTGCTGCATACCAGTAAGGCAATTCAGAGGCAAATGAACAATTACCAGCTACCAGAATATCCGGAACATTCATGTCCCCATGCAGGTCGCGCTCGGTTTTTAAAAAGCCAAAAATGCGTTGATCATCTTTCTACTCTGGGCTGGTCAATCGAGTAGTATAATAGCCCACAATACCTCAGATAATTCATGTGGATTCGGACTATTTTGCGAACATCTTCTCAGTTAACTCTTTATGTGTCTATGACGCATTATGCGTGACTTCAGGCACAGCGTGATTATTATTATTAATAATAATAATAATAATAATAATTGATGATAATAATAGTAACTATCATTATCATTATCATCATCAGATCGTACAGAGTTAAACAGCACGGCGAGCCCCACTGATCATTGCCTTTGTCACCTGGTTGCTCTCAGCAATGGAAAGAAAGGATATACAAGGTGGACATGGAATGGACCTATAGGAATGAATAACGAAAAGAACACCGTAATAGCTAATAAACAGAATATTCAGTTTAACTGTACAAACCCACCTTGGTCGATCATTCTGATTCGCCACGAAGTGAAAACAGGTTTGCCACTATTCACGGTTCACTGACAACAAAGGCTAGTAAGATGGATGCTCTATGATAGAATATTCTCCGATCTGGTGCCTAATACTTCATTTATGACCTCAGCATTACTCACTCGGCTGTTCCAACCAACCTTAGCGATACTACGCAAACATCGATGGTCAAAAACCTCAAGACGACGAACATCTTCCACACGCAGACCCCAAGTCTCGCAACCATACAACAAAACTGAACGCACCGTGGCACAGTACACACGACCTTTCAACTTCAGTGAAATATCAGGTCGGCGATACAAGTGCTTCATTCAAGCGCACGCCGCTCGAGTTTTGAATATACGCGCGCTCACCTCTACTATGGTGGTCCCATCCGTTGTCACGCAGCTGCCAAGGTAAGTGTAGCAGTCGACGATTATTAGTACCTAGCGCTCAAGCATCAGGCTCGGAAACCGTTGACGTTCAATCCTGCAACATAACTTTACACTTTGAAGAGGCAAACCACATGCCGAATGGAGTGAGACACCTTTGAACAATAAGTAGTCAAATTCGAAACGGATCCCGAAATCAGAACGCGATTATCCGTGAAATTCTACGGTACTAAATTGAAATTCACAAAAGGTACAAATATATACAAACCTCAAATATGCGGCCAAATAGACTCAACAGTAAAATCCAAGGGTTCAAAGCCCTGTGGCTCAAGCATGGCAGTCAGAAACGGTTCAAGGCCAAATTCAAACGTCTCACATGAATAAACAAACATGCAAAAGTGTGGTGTATGGACGAGCTTTTCAGAGTAATGTCAAATATAGTCAAATTTACAAAGTACGTAGAACATTTGGAGGGATTTTCAATATTTGTTCTTTACACTGCCGGCCAAAATCCTTCCGCGAAAATAGTTGTCTGAGATTCAGGATGGGGTCATGATTCTTACCCTACCTACCTATAACTTATTGTCAGTGCCTGTGGGTACTAACGTCTGTGTTGGCTGCGCGTAAACCCGGTTTCCGTCGTAGTCATCATTTGAACAATCTATAAGGAATCAATTCCAAATCCCGCCGCACAACTTCAGATTGGCATATTCATCAGAAGACCGACGAGCACAGTTAGACGAACGATCAAAATGAAGACGTTCCAGAGCAAAACATTTTGCTGCACGAGCTTAGTCTACGTTTCTCAAACAGTAGACTATTGCACCAACTGGTTAAACTAAGTTCGTTTACAAACTCGCTCGCGGAAGTTGAACGTAGATGCAACGTTCTAGTGTCAATGAGATATCGTGTAAAATTGAAAGGTCAAGAAACAGTGGAATTCCATAAAATTAACACACGGAATTTTCTGAAACAACTGAAAACCGGTTTTTGATTATAAATTAGCTTCGAAAACTAGTGTACGACGGACATTATTAAAACCCACATGAACACGGAAATCGATCGAATACTGACATCTGTCGGAGTATTTCAAAGTTATTCTGTGTACAAAATATGTGACAAACAATATTCTATAAATGCTCTTCTCCAAAGGCTGGAATAGTTTCACAATTTGATTTCAGCTAATAAGCCTTATTCGAACTGTCCAAGTGAAATCTCGATGAGCTTTTTCTTCTCGCCTGTGTACAGGTTATATAACAAACTGGAACTCAGTACATTTTGCAATTTTTCAGGAAGAATGGGTCGAGTTGAATAGTTGCAGGGCATGAAATGGAACAGAACCATGTATAACTACGCGCGAGGCGGTCTGCAAACTATTTTATCTTTTGTATGTAGTTTCGGGCTCGAATCATCAGCATTTTCATTGTTGTTTCCTGCTACGAGGGAATCGACTCTCTGATGCTTCGAACAAGCTATTCGTTTCCTCCTTTTCTTGTAGTGTAACGCAACTGTGGGACTTGTCCAATATGCAAAGCTCAGTTCGATGGTGGTACAGTTCTCTTTTAGCATTGTTGCTACCTTACAACCCAAAGAGAGCGCAGCCATTTTGAGTCCATTTATGAATACTAACTTCAGCTCAGTCATTGTTGCTTTGGCAAAGGGTACTTTGTTTCGCCGTCGGCCATGCAGTTCCACCCAGGTACCGTACACTATCACTAGGTCAGCCAACTCCAAGCTACTTCGAGTGACCTGCTGGTATTCAAATTTCAACTGGGCTTCCCGAACGGGTCCTTTTTTGAGATATTTCAAACGCCTTCGGGTCATTTCTCCGTCTCTTGATAGGTGGTTTGACGGTGGTCGCTTGGGTAGAACAACTTCGTGTTGCCCATCGTGACGTTTTGTCTTTGAATTCAACATTGAAAGCACCGACTGATCTTCGCTTCAGTGAACTTCACTTTCCTGAGATAGAGCGTTGGATCCAATGTCGAAAAGTTGGTTGTGTTCAATATAAGCACTTCGCTCAGCAATCGCTAAGCAATTTACTGATGCTGATTCTTGAACTTCGTTCGTCAGGGGCCCGAGAAGTGTCCAACCAGGTACCGTTCGCATAGCGAATGGTTCTTTTCGATTGTCTATGCTCTGTTCAAGCGCCCAATGAGCCTCTGGTACATTGCATCCAATTAGTTTATCAACTTGGGAGCTAGACACTTCTTCGAACACTATGTCTTTGAGATGAGACCATCTCTTGGCGATTGATCTAACAGAGTCGACTGGTCTTAGTGGCAAGCTGTCCACGGTCCCTCCATCAGCTAAAGATATTAACTGCGGAGTCAGCCTCATCGAATCGTTAACATAACCTCCTGCAACCGTGTTGATCTTGAGAGAGGTAGGCTCGCCGACTACTTCACAGCTTTCCATAAGCCCGCGCGTAATCAGCGAAATATCCGACTCCGTGTCCAAAAATGCCATGACCCGCCTCAATCCTTTAGGTGTCACGACGCCGACAGGTACGATGCCTAATCTCGTCGGTTTGAAATCATCATGCTCCGTTGAATAGACAATACTGGGTTCATCCGGCTGAGTAGGCCAATTGTTTAGAGGGCCGTGTAGTAACGGGTGAAGATAACCCACGCATCCGCCCTGGTCACATTTCACTCGGTTACCTGAAGAAGCTGTTACTTCCATTTCCTCGGCTGCCTTGACCCACCAATTTTCGCGATCCTTATCAGGACTTTTCGTGGCATGCCTTAGTAGACGTCCTCGTGTCTTGTTCATCTTACAGTTTGAGAGTTGACGTTTTCGCTCCATTGGACTCAGCAACTCTTGAGAAATCCAGTGTTTTTTAGGGACATCAGATCTATGACCTCAGGCGAAACCTGCTGCTCAAAGTTGGTGCGAACTTCTGGATCACACAAACGTTGCACGGCTAATCGGGTTTGCGGTTTGTGACGATGACCATGCGGCTGGAGTGATAATCGTGATAAAACTATTGCACAACCCGATTCTACGTATGTGGACCAGTAAGATCTGCAGTTCTGGACAGAACCGCGCCACCGGTAGCTTACCACGATATGATCAATCTGATTCAGATTGTGCATGCTACTCACTCAAGAAGCAGTTAACTGCTCAAAACACAACTATCGATGGTAGTGGAGCGACGAGTGCGATTATGTCACATGGATGGGAAGCAATAAGATTGAGAAAGGCAAAACAACCAAATTATTGCACCCTCCGATAGAAATATGACTATCTTCAAGTGGATTAGATACCAATTTTGCAAATATGCATTGTCGTTATATTTGATCAGTTTTGGTGAATTTCTTACGAGTGATTTCCGATAAACAACCCATTTACCCGTCTTGTAAACTATTACAAGAGTATCCGAACAGTTAGAGCGCCGTATCGCTATGCTACGTGAGCCATGTCGGAAATTTGCACTAGACAGTAATAACCGATTGTCTGCACAAAATTGGAGAATTCCACCCCGTTATCTGTACGCTGAGCAGGTAAGACACAACGCCCAACTAAACAAGCTACTTAGGCACTGAGTTTGCCAACTTGTGTATTGAAATCACCAGCTAGCATTACAATGGCAGAGCTCTTGCTCCTGTGAACGAGAGTCGTGAGTTCGTCATAGAGCTCATCCTTTTGTGTGTGAGAGCTGCAGTTTGTTGGAGCGTACGCGGAGATTACAAACAAACTACGCTTAACACAACTATCCTTTCAAACGTCAATCGACCCCTGGAGTCTTACAGCACATAAACGACTATTGACCGGTATCCAGTTTAAAAGGGCAGCCTCAGCCCTGTCAATCAAGATTATTCCTGTACCACGTTGATTCGCAGCTCTAGTTGTTCCGTCTGCAGAAGAGCGCGGGAAATGCCTCGATGAGATACCAGGAACAATTAGTTGAACTACACAGCTCGAGTCCTGAGTACGCGTTAGGCAGACGCAGCGGACATCAACCGCCAGAGAGTCTATTGTGAGTGCGAGGCATGTTCACTGACCAGCCTGCATGAGTGTACGCACTTTAAAGGAGTCGAGATTCGGAAGCTGACGAGACTTGATAAAATGAGTCAATAATGACAATGATCACATGGAGTGAGAATGAACTGCAACAACTGGAGCATTGGCTGTTAGGTCTACAGATACGCCGTGTGGGCAGAACCACGAGTCAGAAATAGACAATAGTCCATTTGCAATAGCACCATGAGGGATTGCATTTCTAGTACTGGTAAATTTATTTATAAAACTCGAAATAGTGAACCGACACAGGAGAACAAGAAAGCAGCGCAACGAACGAATCACATGGAGGAAAGACGAAATATAGATTGCAATTGTATGTGTGTGTGTGTGTGTGAGAGAGAGAGAGAGAGAGAGAGAGAGAGAGAGAGAGAGAGTTCTACGGTTTTGTCGCACGTGTACCACTCTTTGCTGGAAAACGGATCAAACAACCGACGAGAGCATGGTGAACCGAGAGAACCGGGCCAAGGAGCCGTGAACAAGACGGGTCTCGGGCCACTAAACAAGCGGTCTCGGACGATCAGCGGTAATGCTCGAGGAGGGTGGTTTTCTCCGTTTGGTTAGCACTCACTGATCCAAAACGCCACACACGTTTGTGGACGGCACCACGATAGGACAAAGGCGGCCCAATACTGTGATGTCTGAGCCCCTTGTAGTGTTCGATCTACCCAACAGACTTTATCAGAAGCGAATGAACCGTACAAGTGGCCGCTACTTCTTCTGGAACAACGCTGCTGCCGTGCAAGGCGAACTTGGCTGCATAAAGGCTGTCGATCTGCGTTACATAAAAGAGACTCGCGTTTTAGACTACAGTTCCACCATTCAACTGACGCCCCCCCCCCCCCCCTTCCATTTAATCAATCTGCGAACTTTCACTAACGCTTTTCTGAAGATTTCAGTGTTTGACTTTTGGTCTTGCTGCTGTTGGCGTGACCTTTAGGAAGAGGATTAAGGCCGTGCTTTTGGACTGGATCCCAGTAGACAGTCGGCAGCGCACAGCGAAAATCAAGTTTGTGCAACGGGAGCAGTTGCTGTACCGATAAACGCAATTTGTTTGTCCACTCGGAGTATGCGGCCACCGATTGCAAGGCAGATGCGATCAGCTTTCTGAAAAATCTACACGATCGTCGGAGGTAGAAAAGATTGTCGATACATGTAATCAAAACTGCTATGTTACTTTCTGTGGAAGGTACTTGAGTAGATTTTCTGTGCATGTTTCATTTCCTTGTATCATACAGTGACGGTGGTGTCGGGAACGGGGATACAACCGATCAGAGACTGCCGAAGGAGAAATTTGACCGCAAGCAACCAAATTCGGAGCGAACGAAAAAGTAAGCTAACTGGATATGGGGTTTTTTGGGATAGATTTAACCTTGAATACAAGACAGACCCAAGTGAGTCACCAGTGCATTTCTGACATGAGCTGGTGACTATCAAACAGTTTCGCTCTGCATCCATTCTGCGCAGTAATCTTGTGAACACGCTTTTTCAGACACTTTGTTCAAACCGTTCGACCGTAAGACAAACCAGACAGGTGACACAGCCAGCGATAATCAACTAGTCAAGAGGTGGGGGGGGGTTGATTTTTGAAACCGTCGGTCAACTTCGATGGAAACCAGCCTCGCCATTTTGTGAAGTCACAACCATGACAGGCAAGTTGAAGCTTACGTTTCCAAGGGTAAATTTGGCTGGTTCCTTCGGATGTACACATTACAGGATATTCATACTTAATCAAGAAATAGGAAAAATGGAACAGCGAAGATCAAAACTGTGATAAACGGAAAGGCTTAGTCGAGGGATAAAAGATCATTTGAAATTTCTCAACTCTTCCTGGCAAACTTACGGACAGGGCATCCAAACGGATCTTCAAGTCATTACTTAATTCGGCAATCTGTTGTGCTTCAGCTTCCATATCAGTGCTGCCTTTTGCCAATTCTAACAGACAGAAAAACGGCAACAGAGTAGCTGATGAGCAGTAAAAATTATAATAAACTGGATTTTTTTTCAACAAAAAGATTGCGTACATTCATTGTGAGAAAACTGAAATCCCAAGCGGTTTACACAATTCCAAAACCCAACGAAATACGGTGAACGGATCTCCCACCCATCAACCCATAATAAGGGGATTCAATAAAGCTCGAACGGTGGAACCACTGAGAAAAAAATACAGACACCTTGGATTCCTTAGACTGGGAGTGCGACACCCGAGGTTCAGCCCGATTTGATAAAATAATTACCAGAAGCACAAGCTAATCGCACAGACTCGCCATCGCATAACCTAACCAATATCCATCAAATTGCAGTATAATTTCTATTGGAATTGAAGACACTGACTCCATAACATCATTCCACCGATGTGTGAGTGTCCTGGACATAGAAGACACACTGGTATGGATGAAAAACCTTCCCTGCGCTGCATCTGAATGAAACACTTCCCGAATCTCATTTAGCGCACAAAAGAAAATGCAGCTTTCTACGTTTTCAAATAATCTATCTTCCGCATATCCTCCATTTCTGATGGAGGAGTGATATTTACCTGAATCGTTTTTCTTGTAGGTATATTGGGAAGGTCTATCGTTAAAACGGGCCAGATGAACTGTTCCTTAAAGTGCTCTAAACAACGATCCAGACGAAGTCTCTGACAGTGAATCAGTGGGCCGTCGAATTCCTTGATTAACTCAATCAGACCACGCTTTCGTAGACTGGTACATCTAATGAACCCCGTAAAGGTTGCGAGTATTGCCAACAGAAGCTGCCCTCTCAATATCCATACATTTTGCGATCCACTACTGTTCACGGTCATTTCTCAGGCTCCTAGTCAGGTGTCGCCTCAAGGATTTGGGACGTAGCATCCGAAGGAACGGATCTGCGAGTATCTAACAGAGCACCTGATGACGAAGGTATCAATCGGTTGTAACGCCTACCTGGACCGGAGTTTTGAATGGCATTGGGAGCGGCACGAAAGGCTTCGTTGATCGGTTGCAAAAGTTTATCTGGGTCTTGGACACCCGGCTTCATCGATAACAGTGTATAAAGTTGTGTCTGAATAGCAAATCGTCGGTTATCATCTAAAAGCTACTACGCTGGACGGGTGTCTTTTACGTTCATGAAACTACGGACGAGATGCAAACTGAAACGAGCACGTACCAAGGGGTGATCTGATTTTACAGACGCAGACCAAAATGAACGGTAATCTTCAATTGATCCACGCCAGCGGTGACCAATCACAATATAGTCAATCTGAGTCCAACCTTGTGAAGATGTAAGCGGACGCTAGGTGAGCCTATGTCACTTCTTATGGCAGATGTTCGCACTCATCAGAAAAATTCTGTGGTCAGAGAACACCTAGATGACACGATCGTCGTTTTCGGTACGATCAGCCGAGATAGCAAATGGGTGTCCGATGTGCATTTCGGAATCTCCCAAACGGCTGACTTGGGCGTTGAAATCACCAGCAATGACCACCACGTCCGCTGAACGCATGCTTCAAAGCAGCTGAGACAAATCCTGGAAGAATTCATCCTTGGTCTTAGAGGAACTGCAGTCAGTGGGCGCATACACAGACACGACGGACAAGCATCAACTCTGCACTCTGTTGGTTTTGACACGTACGGAACTGTGCAAACGAACTGCACACAAACAGTTGCTGAGTATATTTCAGTATAGTAGCACACGCTCGGTTATCTTGGTTGAGGCGGTCACGACGCCAACTTGCACACGAACACTAGATATCGGATCTATGTCTAAAAGGTCGAAATATTTCACTGAGAATGGAGACAAACCAAAATATTATTAACCGAGGGACAAAATATACACCGAACATTACGACAAAAGCTTGCGTGCGAACGAATACTTCCTATTTTTTTCTATCCGTGGTTCAAATTCTCACATTATTGCGGATGGATGTGGCACACGAAATGGCGAAGTTACTGAATTTCTCATGGAGAGGAACGACAATCTGGAAATGTTACTTATATTTTCTGGCCACGAAGTGGTAATGGTACCGCTACCAAGAATCATTTGTGTCAGGTCGTATTGTTGTACGTTAGCGGTAGATTAGTTACAAAAACCACGAATTCCTTCGAATTTCGAGAATACTTGTAAGTGTTGAAAATCCAAAAAATTTCGTTTGATTAAGGATAAGAGAATAAACAGGAGATAAACGGTATCGTACCAACTGAATGTTACCAAAGTTTTAGACCATAGATACTGAAATGACTTTTTTCCTTGTGTACACATGTAAGAGCAATAGAAAAAGAATAACAACCCATACATACACACACACACACACACACACTAGGGCGCTCTAATCAATTGGGAGTGAATCAGTAACCAAGATCATGCTTTGTTTGGGGAAGAAAGGAAAAGTGCGCAAGGCTTAATAGAGTAACCTATGTGCGGTAGCCAGCAGAGCTAAAAATGTAGCATTGTCAATCACCTAAGTTCACCAACGTTCGTTCGAACCTGGAATCCGCTTTTCGCGGTCTGTGGCACTCATACCGCTCGACGGGCAGCGATCCAAGAGCACAGAGTATTTCTTATGTTGAAGATGAGTGTTCGAAACTACAATAGTCTCTGTAGACTAAAAACCTTGAGTGAATTTTAAACAGTGGTGCAAGGTTCATAACATACGGAAAATACCGCGGTTGAATGACGCAAAATGTTCCATGAGCAGATCACCTCAACGTCGTACAGTGTTTTCGACTTTGCTAATTTTTTACTACATGCTTGCACAGGAGTGCAGTGGAAGGGTTATACACTTCATAAACTCGAAGGTTCATTGCATGATTTGGGATAAGCAGCAATTTGAACGTGAGATTTGGAGCGGCAGAGAACCACACAAGGTCCCGATAGGTCAAGTGTTGTAACGAGCCGAACGACAGTGGATTATTATCACCAATGTGACCGGCGTCCGCGGCGGGATTCGGACCTCTAACCTCCGCAGTGGCAGGTAGACACCTCGACTACCACTGATGAGAAGCCTACTAACAACCACCACCCGCGATTGGTATTTATGACCCTATGTGAGTTTTGCAATCCCGTGTAGGTTTCGAACGATAGACCTGTTTTTATGAGTAGTGTGGACCAGATTAGATTGGACTAACTCAAAAATAACTTGACGAACTCTGTTCCATTTTCCAGAGATTTCAAATATGAGGAAGTTGAGCGGAATATCTATTGGGTTTAGGCTGGTGAAAACAACTTATACGTGCTGTATATTGCAACGGTTTTCTATGTTACCCGGATCAGGTGATCCTCTCTTGCCATCAACCTGCTCGTTGGACTGTGTTTGTTCGATCAGAGCAGATATTACCGCAGCATACTAAAAACTAATGTCTGACGGTGCATTCTGTGAAACATGTTGCCATGGCGGCAGTCCCAATTGAAAATCGATGCCAGCTGGTCATATCCATGCACGTCCCATACAACTCCATCGGGCCATATTCTAGTCCTGTCTGTATGCCGTGAAACAGTGGGTCCGATCGGCCACGCCTGGGTAGCCTCGCAATCGATGAGTGGGACCAAGCCAACGGTTCAAAAACAGCCTAGTTTTTTTCCGCAGTTGAAAGGTCAGACGGGACTAAAGATAACGATCGCAAATACGATAGCTCATAGCCCTGAGCAATTAAGTGCGATTTTAGACTGTCAATCAATGATTCATATACAAACACATGCATGGACGACGCCGCTGCTCAAGGCGACTTTTACATTCATGTGAAATGTGGTACACAGGTCAGCTGATGCCGCAGACACGGATCACGGTCAGCTTACTGAGGCGTACAAAGAGCCTGATCGAATGCGATGCGAATGCGACTGATGGAAACGATCGACAAACGGCTGGCTGGTCAATGAAGTCACAGGACTGGTTGTAAAATACATTGGCAAGCGAACATTAATTTAAACAATGAGACATGGGTGTAGGCCAGGAATAACTAACTCGCAAAAAATTCCGAATACAAAGATGGGGGAAATGATCGGTGCTAGATGCGTTCCCAAACAAATCATTATTATTATTACTATAATTATCATACAAGTAGTGAGGTGCACTTCCCGGAGCGCGGTTGTTGTCAAGAGAAGATGAATTTGCAAGCGGATGGTGTGGGATAAGGAAAGAAAAACTAAAAATGTCACTCTCTTTATCACACGGACTGTAATTTAGAAAATGAAATTGCTGGACCTATCGGCATCCCGGAATTGCCACATCACAAATGAGCAGCCACCTAAACGATGACAAGACCAAAAAGATGTGAGCTATGCACAATTCGCGTTGAGGATAAAAGTAGATTTATATTTCTTAAATCTCAGGCATTTCCTAATAAATTTGTCAGTAAAAAACTGGAGTTTCAGCCAAAGGATGGCGCAGAATTATTTAACTACTTCACACTGGCATGTCATGTTGTTGCGTGTTTGCGCGTGAGTGCAGTGGAAGGGGTATATTCTCCACAGCCTCAAAAACCAATCGTTAGGGATAACCAGAAACCTGTCCCTGAGACTTGCATTGGAGAATCACATAAGGTCCCAGCAAGTCTGATGTGGTAATGAGCCGGGCAACACTCAACCATTATCTACCAAACTGACTGGCGGTAAACGCTTTGAACCACTCGATAAATGTTAGCGAAAACGCACCATCCCCCTAAATCAGTGGAGCTACTTCCGGGAAAAACATTTCCCCACAAAATTACCGGTCAAGGAAGTATTTCTCCAGTTTCGTTATTGTCTATTCAAATTTGCTTTGTGTTATGCCATTTTGGCAATGCTATTACACCACCACCCTTCCTATGGTCGGAACATCTAATTGTACAGTTCACCTGTGGTCGAGCCGAGCTGAAGGTCTCGTCAATCGACTTCTTTTGCGTGTTGAGTTGATTTCTCCGTGCTTGGTTTGACGGGGTTCATGGGTGACAAGAAGAATTGGCCTTTTGATTACCGTTTACCAACCACCACCAGTCGAACTATATGGTTCGAAGACACCGAACTTATCAGTCTATCAAGCGCACTTTGTACAATCTGTGAATACAACAAAACTCCTCAATAAGCGACACTCATGGGGAAGATCAAACTAACCCTGAGCGCAGGGTAACCCTTTTACAAGGATTTTAGCAACCTATGAGGATATTGATGGGGAATCGAAGTGTCCCCATATGCGGGATGTCTCTTATTCAAAGGTGCCTTATTTACTATATTCCAATATGCAATCTATAACAGCAACTGCGACCTCATAGCATCGTCCAAATGATGGTAGAATGAATAGAAGCATGGCGTGTAAAAGAGCCAAAAGCTAAGTAGGAAGCAGAAATCCCGAAGACAAAGAATGAATCCGAATGCAATCACTCCACTAGCCGCGACAACTAGTCATATCATTTGATGTTTCCAAACATTTGGCAAGCGAGTCTCGTGGACCCGGAAGTCCCACACGTCCTACATGGTTAAGCCCACTGGTCAGGGTTTTCATACATTTTTCCATGTTATGGACTGACGCACAACCTACCTTCCAACCACTACCTGCCTCGGAAAACAGCGTGCGCCAAGGAAGTCTGTCGGTGGGCATGCGTTATGCATGTCCCAGCTGCTTAAATTTGTTTATATTCAGTGCTTTTTCCAATGTCGGATCACTGGTTCCCGACATCCCACGTCTAACCTCAGAGTTGTTGGTACAAGCAATACAGGGAAGATATTGGTGTTGGAACACCGCCAGTCTTCGCCACCCATATTAGCATATACTCCACAATTGACACACAGTTGGATATCACGCCAGAGACACAAAGTGCTAAGGTTAGCAAAAGCCAAGCGCGCCTTCTGTATATGCGACGACACGTCATCCGATATCTGTTCACCTGGTGAGATGTACCTGCTCAGGTAACAAAACTTATCCACTTCAACCACAGCTTCCCCTGCTAACAGAACGTTTGGTGTAGCGCTAACGCAGTCCTGTAGTATCATTCCACACTTCGAAGGTGTGAAAGTCATCCCAAACATTACTTCGCTGTTGACCAGACTATCGATAAAAATTGCAACTTACCTGGATCTTTACTCATAACGACAATATCGTCCACGTGTTCCAAGTCACACAGTTTACTGCCTGAGAAAAGATCGATTTCGCTATTCTCATACGGGAATAGGGCCATATCAATAATCACTTCAATTACAAAACTCAAAAAGAAGGGCGAAAAGATAAACTCTGACAATCATCACCCCTCATAGTGAACTCGGGTGAAAGAACCCCTTAAGCACGAACTCGACTTCAATTGTTTGCAGACCCTTCAATGAGAGGCAGCACCAGAAAACTGTGCGATCGACTGAATTGAATGACGCCTTCAGATAAAGGAAGTCAGAGAAAGTCTCCCTTCGGAAACTGTTTTAATAACGACTGTAATCATGCAAAGCCATAAAACAATCAAGAGATCAACAAACTTTGCATATAATTTGACAACTCCCGTTCCGGTCCGTGTTCCAAGCCGCCGATTTGAGTGCATGCATCGTACAGTTCTTGTGGTACCTGTGGATCCGGCTGCAACATTGTCTCCGGATTCAGATCAATGCTGGTGAGGAAAAGCCTGTTGAAGAGACAAGAAGACGAATTGGAATTATGGATAGGGACATGATTCCACAAAGCACCATCTGACAACACAGCACCAGTCTGCTCCCAGTTTGCCGATGTTGTAATGAGTGAAAATAATGAGTCAGGACGGTTGTTTAGCAACATAGTTGCTGCTAGTGGTATTTGAGCATCGATAACTTCTGGCGGACCAACTGTCGTCGGCATTGAGTGGTAGACAGTTTCCGGCTTGTTACAACCTCCGACGTATTAGGACCTCATGTGGCTGTCCATCCTAGGTGCTAGGGTCTGCCGGTCCGTTATCCCTTTTATTACTGTGGTCCTTTGTGGTTATGGGTATATACCCTCCATTGCACTCATGCGCAAGTACGTATTGAAAAAAGATTAGGAAAACTGTTTGATGATGCTGGTGGTAGATGTGTAACAGTTTAGGCTAATCAGTTCATACGGTAGTAGAAAGGCAGTTAAAAAACATTGCCAGTGCAAAGAGCCACGCGAAGTGTTAGGCTTCCTGCGGTGAAGTCTACGAGGCTCACTTACACAACTGTAATGCGACGAGGCAAGATGTCGTTATCACTGTGCTATGCCTGCAGTTGGTTTTCATCAGTATGATGTCCTCGCTTATAATTGTCTGATACTTCTATCCTTTCATCCGGAGCAAAAATGATGTCAAAAGAAAATTTTATACTACAAAGATGATAATAATTCCAGCGTTATACAGGGGAACCGCGACAGAGTGAAACATGAGAAAGTTTCTAAGATCTAACTAATTATCGGACATGAACGGAAAGCAACAGAACATAACGCAGTGGACGAAAAAATCTTTACGTATGATACATGGTCAAAAATTTCTTTGTTCACAGATTTAACAGCCTATGAACACCGAGTGTGTACAGTGTACTCATGTGAATCGGTATAGTCACTGTCTAGTATTACCCGGCAATCCGTGTTTTTAAAATCCATCATAATTGATGCAGTTACGCTAGCAATGCTACTATGATGGAGTGCGCCATGGCGGGATTCGAACCTCTGACCGCGAGGCGGTAAGGAACCGCTCTAAACCACTTGACCACCACCAGTCAGGCACGTTTGCAGTTAATATTGTGAAACATCTCATAAGCTTTTACCTCGAACACAGAGCCAGTTAGCGGACAAAAAGGAAACAAAGTAGCATGTAACGCTACCAAGAAAAAACACGTGTAGCACAATTCGACGTACTCTATGGCTGCTTCCTTGTCGTCTACTTCGGACGCGATACCACGTAACAGAGCCGCTTTGTGTTCGCTGTCCACAGAGGAAAGCAGAGGAAGAGACAGCTCAATAACAGAATAAAATTGAGCAGTGAGTTGACAAATTATAACGACACGTTAGCATCAGCGTTGGTGGGTATACACTCACCTATAAACGGAGGCAGCTTCCAGAGTTTTCATCGGCACAAGGCGTTGGAAAATATCCGGACCTCTAACCTCGGGATCGTTCGGATCGAATGGTACACCTTTGACCAGACAAGCAGCTGTGAATGGGGGTAATCAAATAAGAGTTGGAACCACCGTTCTCGATTATTTACGGGGAGAAAAACATCGTATACACAGAGCTTTTGGCATCGTATCGATTCCGACCATTACTTTTGGTCGTAGTTCAAGTCTTGTAACCTAGAAGTCGTTGAATTTCCTTGTTATGGTTACAGATATTTCAGTCACCATGGTGAACTTTAGACCCTCCTGTCTCGGGTTCAAGTCCTGCCGCCGCCGACGGTCTTTATCTCCCACTGGCCACGACCCATTTCCTAAATATTCCATCAGCGTTATGCAATGAAAAAGAAGCAGACAAAAAAAGAGCAATCAGTCAAAATAACACTATAAATACATAGGTGATGATCGTTCCACTATTCTTTTTGTATAGCAGTCTTTGTTAGGAGGTAAAATTATTATCTCACGATTGACCTTGACAGTTTACGCTTATTAGTATTAACAAAGTGTCCCGTGCGATCCCCTGTCTATCTTGAAATTTTCTGACCTTTGCACAGTCCCTCCTTATCTCGGAATCTTAATCCCCTGACACAGTAACCGAGTTTCATATATGTATTCACTTGGTGAATTGATATCATTGACCAAGGATCACATTAGATTAGCGTTTTACATCCCTATCTTCAGTTAGTTGATATTCTCGCAATTCAATGGAATACTGCGAACTGGATCGCACACAGAGAAGTTATCTCGACTTATGATGAGATGCATGTGTTAAGCTTAGCGAAAGGACCGTGCTCATAAGGCTCATTAGTTTTTTTTCACATGCAAGTAAATAGGACGGAGGATGCATACAAGGGATAAAGGCCTGACTGACATTTGATAACTGCACCTGTGATATTGAGTGGCCCTTCTGTGGTTCTCTACCTCGGACCTCGGTGTACTGGTTACTGGATCATTCTTCTAGCACAGCGGATTTGGGCCTCTCTTCCCACTGCACTCATGCTTATAAAAGGGATAGGAAAAGTGCCGTAGAGTCGACACCACTAGGAAGAGCGGGGTGACATTCGAGATGATTTCATCAACAAGCTAACAGGGAATTGTAGGACAGGATAAACGGTTCAATACCAACAAGTCCTAGGCAGCTTCCCTCCGGCGATGGGAAATTTCGACCATCATATGTTTGTCAGATAGCTGCGAATAGAAACATTTGCTGTTGATATCAAGCAAAGAAAACATACGTGTAAACGAAACTTTTGTGACCGGTGTTGAACTCCACCGGTTCCCGGGTGACATTATTCTTGTCCAGAAACTCTTTCTACGAATTGAAAGTTCTGGTTTTTGTTTATCGCGCAATATCGGCTTTTTTATCTGTGTTTTCCTATCTGCATTTCGGTGCTGCTTTACTTTCTGATTGTTTTTTGTTCATTTTACATGAAAATGTTCGACCCATATGGGGCTCGAATTGTTTGCCTATCGGTCGCCAGTTCATCGCTCTGCTCTCACATCAACCCCGACATACCTGTTCATCTGTTAATCATGTACTGTAAAACCTGAAACCCTTTGCCCCACCCCCACCCCCACCCCTTGTCCACCAATATTTTCGGATCTTCGTCTAGTGAAAACGTGCGTGGTTTACCCTTAAAACGCTACGAAACTGCACAGGAAAATGAATTCACTATTTTACGTTTAAACGCGCGCTATTACTAATAAAATTAGATGTCCATTTACGGTCACAAGCCGGTGCAATCGAGACCAGAAGATAAAATGTATTTGGAAAATACATAATCGGTTGATTGTTGATGAAATTTCGCCGTCAGGTTTTTTCCCATAAGACCTTGAAATAAATAATTTAGAATCACTGTGAACCGTTATTTTTAACTTCCTAACTCGTTTTTATTTTCTTTAAGGTAGATATTTTCGCCACTACGGTGATGGAACCGCGAACTGTTCGCCGCCACCCCTCCCCCATGAGTTATGTCCGTGTTCTCAATACTAATATGTTTACTTACATTTATTCACATACTGAGTAGTCCTGCTGTCTTTTTCTCATTAACACTGCCGGGGGGGAGGAGCAATCATATCCGCTCCTTCTTACTTTTTTGGTTCTTTTCCCATATTTTTTATATAATCTTATCCGTACTTCATTATTTGTTCTGATTTATAAATAGACACGTTATTATTACGGATAAGAGTAAAATCCGTTGGATGTTTTCTCTGTCCTATTTACTTGCATGTGAAAAAAAACTAATGAGCCTTATGAGCACGGTCCTTTCGCTAAGCTTAACACATGCATCTCATCATAAGTCGAGATAACTTCTCTGTGTGCGATCCAGTTCGCAGTATTCCATTGAATTGCGAGAATATCAACTAACTGAAGATAGGGATGTAAAACGCTAATCTAATGTGATCCTTGGTCAATGATATCAATTCACCAAGTGAATACATATATGAAACTCGGTTACTGTGTCAGGGGATTAAGATTCCGAGATAAGGAGGGACTGTGCAAAGGTCAGAAAATTTCAAGATAGACAGGGGATCGCACGGGACACTTTGTTAATACTAATAAGCGTAAACTGTCAAGGTCAATCGTGAGATAATAATTTTACCTCCTAACAAAGACTGCTATACAAAAAGAATAGTGGAACGATCATCGCCGTGCTATCACAATGGACTACACGTTCCCCTTGAAACTGTGTTCATATTGTAACGGGGAATGCTAGGGCAAGGGAACGACGGGAATTTCAAGGCGAACGGACGAAATAAACGAGGGCCACAGACAGAAGGACAGACGGCGAATATGTCGGGGGCGTCCCGAAGCAGGCAAAAGAGGCATACGGACTACCATAGAATGAAGCAGCGGGATGTCCGGCAACTAGCAAGTTAGCCCAGGTAAGGGGCTGCCGATCGAGCCGTCAGCTGAGACAATCGGACCAACCGAAGGGAAATGACGCTCAAGAGAAGCAAGCCATCGGCCACGGGCAACTGGTCAGAACGCAGCCGAAGCGCTTAAGCAGCGGCAATAGCAATCTTGGTGCCGCGCAGTCTGGAAAAGGGCCTATGTAAACGATTGTATGTGTTTCATGAATTGACATGTTTGGCCGGTGAAATACAAGTATCCTGCCGTGTTTTGCCGTCCTAGTTACAATATGCGCATTTGGTACGAGCATCGACATTCGGATTGTCAACTGTCTGTTGCTGCCCCAAATACTACCTTCACTCGATATTGTTGCTGCTTTTCCGCTCACAAACGTTCTCAATCTGTTTTTTACGGTTTCTAATTGGCAGTCTTCCTATTTGTGACTGCGTAAGACACGGTGAACAATACTTGTAGGATCCATAGACGTAAGGAATTCTACAATTACACTTGGATATTTAACGGAAATGAAGCTGTTGAACTACCAGCCTTCGGCAGTTCAGCGCAGTGGTCTACCAACACTCCCCAACGAGGCGGTCATTGTTTGTACTCAATTTTGTTGCCGCCATGCTCACGCGCCAATCTAATCAAGAGATTCCGACGAACTGTCACAGAAGACAGGTAACCATGACCCGGGATGCGAAATGGAGAACCACATTAAGTCCCAGTAAGTCAGGTATAGTAACAGGCCGGGGGAGAGAGCACAATGCCGTCCGGCACCAAAGATGACCACCAGCAATGATGGGGTTCGAATCCCGTAGGTCAGACGTATACTACTCAACCACCGGTTGGTTGGTCAGCCTCATTTTAGTGAGTCAGAAAACAATAAATCGGAGTACTGAGTCAGCTTTGGCTCACACCTAGTTGTGTGATTAAGTAAAGCATGTCGGAAATCAATTCACGATTGAATCAGAACTTCCACTTGTCTCCCCCATCCGCACACATGCACACAGTTAATTCACCTTACCCCCCAGCCAGTGCCAACTCCACTTCCTCAAATATGACGGCAACTTATAATACTGATTTGCACTTGATTAGTTAATGAAACATCGAAAAGGACTGGGTTCTCGTATTGCACCTGTCTTTTATTCTATCTGAGTCCCGGATTTTAAACACCGTGTGATCAGCGTTCGTCGGTAAGTGTGAACTGGCCATTTTTAAACAAATTCGGATCTTTTGAAAATCCAGTTTGGGAGCATGTGACAGGCGGTTGTATGCAAAAAGTGGGCAACTGCTCACATCGACTATGGTGGAGCGATCAGAAGACGAAAAGTCGACAGACTAACCTTTGACTGGTTCCAAAGATTCCGGAGTAGGCACGGCCTCGTGATAGATGAAATCATTGTCTTTTATCAAACGCGGTAGTCTATGGATAGTGAGAAAATGTGTAAATAAGAAGCGGAATGCATAATTCGATTCTAAATTTCTGACGGAAAGGAGAAAACGTAGTAAGTGGCATATTGGTGAAATTTCGAGCAATAGTGGCAATCGAAAACACATTGGGCATGTCGAACCAAGAGTAACACGCAAGCTGTTCTCACTGGAGAAGTCTTTTTCGTTATCTTGATACGAGACCGATTGCTGGATACAAAAGTATACTAAACAACAAGGAAAACCCATGGAGCCTAGGGAATTTCTTGTCACATGGTTGCGCATGAGTGCAATAAGTGTAGCACTACTAGGGATAACCGGCAATCTGACTTGGAGTGATGGGGACCCACGCAAAGTCCCAACAGGTCACCCGTGGTAACGTGCCGGGCAACAGCGGATTATCATCTACCACCAGAAGTGGCCAGCGGTGGCGGGAATTGAACTTCTGACCTATGAGGTGGAGAGCAAATGCCCTAAGCCATTCGGCCAACATCGGTCGATTTTCACGGTTCTTTATGGTCAAAATATGCACAGCGAACAGCACGGCGTTCTTCAGTTGCAAATTGTTTTTAAAATCTTATTTTAGAAACCACATCTTTTGCTCTTCTTTGTGCGATCTCAAAGGAATCAATTCGTATTAATCAACACTCGGTACGCTGTTTTTATCCTTGCAATTGTGTGAGTGACCACACGTGATCGCAGCCCGGCACAGTTACATCATCGGCTACTGATCCAACCGTGCTCAAACTTCGCCATTTACTCGATTACGGCATCAACCTTTACACGTATTATTACTTGACCACAAAGTCCCTTGAAATCGTCCCTATAACCACTTGGCAATCCATATACTGGGAAAACGACAGTTCAACACACGAACACGGTAACATGATTTGATGTTCTTATGGGCGCAAATAACCGTATTCATGTTGGCTGATTCACTCCAGCAATATCCTTTTCTCTTATTAGTTCAACATTTATGTGGCTGAAGTTGTACTATCTGAACTGAAAGTATATAAGCATCTACCGGACTTCCGATTGCTCTAACATTTTGCTTAAAATCAACCATTGTGCCAACGCAAAAACAACAATAACAAAAACTTCCAGCTCAGCTTTGAACGGCTTTTTTGGGTTGATCATGTGACCGATACCCACCAAATGACCCACGATATGGCTTGTAACGGCACTGATCTTCGCGAGACTCAACCAACGTGGATGACGTTCCTTAATGCATTGAGACAGACGCCTAGAGATGCGACCTGTGTAGACTGCGCCACATAAGCATCTGAATGAAGAAATATACGTGAAAGGGGTCAGCTCAGGCAAGTGGTTTTTTGCTTCCAGGCAGATCACCGGACAGGAGGTTAATGAAAATGGACACCATCCGGAAAGATTTTAACGAGAAGTGGCTGAGTGATAGATTGTACTCTAGTGGAGTCCATAAGACTTTACACATACCAGACGGAAGGAATAAACGCAATCCAACTTCTCCGCCGAAATAACAGATATCGTGCAGTTATTCATCACCGGTCTCTCGTTAGTATCTCACATGATTTTTATTTTTGCCGTGTTTTCGAAAGTCAAAACTGAGCGAGTGAAATTTACGTGCAACAATGGGAAATGCGAAATAAAAACTCACTTGTTTTTTATTGCATCACTCACAAACTGAACATTCACTCTCAAGGGTCCACCATGAACAAGTGGAACGGCCGTGTTCTCGCTTTCTTTTAACTCTTTGACCGATTTTTCAGCTTCTTCAATTCGTTTCTCGGCTGACTGAAACCAGGCAATAGCCTTTCCAAATTTCTTTTCAGTTTCTTCACTTAAACCGGAGAAGTACGCTACCAGAGCAGCGTAATAACTGCTCTTTGACTGACAGCGACGACGCCATTCCTGAGGATGACGAATAAGCAATTCAATCAAAACAACTGAACGTCGGATGAGGGATGGATTCGTGGCCACCATATTGATAATGTTTTGAGAATATAACAAAAAGCTTAGTACAGCGAAAATGGGATAAATAATGGGAGATTAGATTTCTATCTTGGTGGGGCCTTTAATATGGGCTGCGTTGCGTCATCGGGAAATCATATTACACTATTTTCTGCGGGTTTTTATACCAATACTCATTACCGTATTACTTTGAAGGTCATTAATGTTGTCGTACATGTGTACGCTTATGAAATGTTTACGTGTTTTACCGCATACCGAATATTTCGTGAATTGTGGTGATAAAGTTCGGAATAAAATCAAACGGATTATCAATAAAAGAGAAGGAAGAGTAATGAAACACCGTGCAGGTTGGCAAGTTTGTCTCCAACAACGCACCTCTGAAAAATTCAGATTCCTATGATCATAATGAGTAATGTCCGTTCTTTACTGGGGCAAAATCGAGAAGATAGTGGCACTCATACAGAAGAGGGAGTATGAAAATGCAAAAATTAATGTAACAAAAATTCTCATTGCACAAGGATATACCAAATGGAATTATACAATTGGATAAATCCAATTCGTACCGAGCGGGGTCGACAATCGCGGGGATGGTGTCGTCACTCACGTTACCAACAGCTTGAGTAAGTCAACGAATCTGATCTTTACGCACTCAACCGAAAATACTAGCCGTCACATCATAGACTGTAAGCCACATTTTCTGAGTGGATTCTGCTCGATACTCAACGGAAAAATTTACTTGGTACCTAGTAAACCACTTAATGAGTTAAGCATTTTTTGGTCTTCTGTCTATCTCAGTAATTGTACCATCGTATGAATCTCTTTGCATATATGTCGACGGTTGTAACAGGCATGACGTTACCTTCCTCATCACACTTGACTTGCTAAATGTGGTACTTTTCCCACTAGACCTGACGCACAACCAGGCTTGGTTTTCCCAAATAGAGCACAACTGCTCAGTATTCAAACACGTGTACCCTGAGCGGCTCTGATCACTGTACCTTGAAAATTCAAATGCTGAAAATCCATCCAATCGGGGACATAGCGCTACTACTGAGTTGACTTGACTCGATAATGCAGCTTCAAAGCTCAGATCCCCTTTGAAATCCATGGTTTCCCTGTTAGGAATCATCAGCAGTGCATATCCCTCGTGTCCCCCACCGGGACTCGAACACCAGGTGAACGATTTTAAGTCCAGCAACTAACCGTCGAGGTTTCAAGTAAATGCCTTAAACCACCAGACCACCACGGGGCATTAATGAATCCCATTCGACCATCACACAGTCTCCTCTGCAAGACTATTAACCGAAGTAACGGAAGCTGGACATAGTATCGGTTGTGGAGTTTTGATCGCTCGAGCGCAGCTAGAAAATATACTGTAAGTGAGTTATCGATTTAGTTCCTCGGTTCGATCGCCAAACACAACTGCGACCATAAATGGCAAATCGCACAAAGATATCCACATTAGCTGTTTCCGCGAACGTAATACTATCAAGCCAAGATCAAGCAAATACCAAACGACACAAACCACATCGTTTGTCATAAATTCTGGGTCCTGTCCAAAGAGTCTACCTGAACCACACATAAGTCACATTAAACCAGGGTGAGTGACATTCCTTACTGTTGCTTTGAATGCGTAGAAAAAAGGGAAATCTTCCTTTCTGATACAGCTTCCGAGTGACAAAAGCAGTGGGATTTGTGGCAGTTGTGATCAACGGTCAGAGTTCACGACAAGCGTTGTTCACCCAAAGTGGATCTATTTGAACACTGGGTACATTGGGTAAGCGATACGATCCAAAAAATCTCGGTCTCAGGCAATTTGAACTGGCCTAAATGACTAGGCCTCGATCACCGAATCCCACCAGGCATCGATATGAGCCGCGGAAATAACTGGAATCCTACAGAAAGTGTCAAACGCTACAAATAAGCATAAGACAGTGATTTCTGCTTCTGAACGCAAACAGAGAAAACAGGGGCGTGGCACTGTGATTACCATCCAAAAGAATTTTTCTGCATTACATCTATTATTATGGAATAACCATGGCTTCTGGTGGCACTGAGAATATTACAGACACGATCGTCTACCTTCCATACCTTGAGGGAAACAAGAACACTTTCGTACGAACAGTTCAACACCTGTTCGGCGTTGCAACCTTATCGCAGTGATCGGGTTTGCCTGCTACGATGACTTCAAGGGCCATGCCGATTGAAACGCAAAACTCTCCTTCAGGGTCACTGGTATCGGATAGGCCGAGGGCTAGTGGTTAGAGAAAGGCAATGCGGGGTTGTCAGAGGGCGTGATGGGTTTCTCACCTCGCAATGAACTGTCTACATGAGAGCCACAAAAGCCCACGGGCAAAAACGTGACGTGCGCGAATGTGCCCTCCACTAAATAAGGTCACTGTCTCTTGCCTTTCACTCAGCTATGCTAAGTGGGGTAAAATTCACTAAGACGTGTTGGGCATCCTTGGCTGACAGACAGCCATCCAAAAAATGTATGAACCGGTTGTTCGCTCACCGGTTCCCAACACACAAACTTTCTGTTGCCCGACAGGTAGCACTTGGTTTCGCACGAGCTACAGTCTCTACCTCGATCAAAAAGCCAAGTAACGCTAGGGACGCTATTTCGTACCTAATTCCTGAGATCCTTCATGAACAGTTCCTCCACACACATACACACATACACACACACACACACACACACACATCGCTCATTGGCAGGTGTTGTTTGGAAAACCCGTGAAGCAAGCTTCATCCTCTTTCAGGAGTCAGCGGCGTAAAAACAAAAGTAGAACAATTCGACGACGGTAATTGCAACTTAGTTATTTCTCTCAAGTCGGATTGTACCAGGTTCCCCATCGTTATTCAGTCCTGGCGCACAAATTCTTACGTAGCGCCATACCGCACTTGAAATCAATCGAACCCATCATTGTCGCGGGGCTGGACTGAGATACATCAAAGCAGTGCTACATTATGCTGCTATTTTGTCTTCCGTTTCAGGTAAAAGTCTAGTGAATAGTGACAAACATGGTGGAAGAAGATGAGTTTCACGAACACGAGAGGTTTTCCAACTAATGTGGCATTTCAAATTACAGTGATAATGAGGTGTACTGAAACGCACCTTTTGATATTTTTGAGGGAGAGATGCGACAATTGATGGACCAGACAACTGAGTAGTAACTTGTTCGTACGCTTGGACCAAGTATTGCGTCAGTTTGGCATTAATGTTGGCTGGTCTTCCATCCAGTATTGATTTTTCAACAATGCATTCTTGTGCTTGAGCCTGTTATCAAACGTATAAAAATGAAAAAAATGGTGAAAACTGGGTCACGTTTATGAAGTATGCAAAATATCACTGATGGTAATATGGTGAGTAAATTAAACTGTTCTTGTGTGTACGAAAGTCTTTGGTTAACAACAGAAAACAAAGTGTAGGTGTACACGTTTCCCACGATTTCATTCTCAGGCTATCCCAATCATATTTATGTGCGAAAAACCGGAGAAACGAAGACACGGGGGTAGTCAGTTAACCAGTCAGTCCATCAGTCAGTTTGGCCGGTCCATCAACCGATGAACAGAAGGACAGAGTAAAAGTAAGTAGCACAGTTCGGCCTGGGTCCGCTTCCCACTCTGGAAGAACGTCATTGACCTCTGACCAACGAAGTTTTAGGTGTTTGTACCAACTTCTTTTGTGAACACAGATTAAACCCTAGTTTGGGGCTGCTGGCCGTCTGGGCCATAGTTGATGTCTTATTTCTGACGGCTTTAGAATCGTCTAGTGGGACCCAATACAGGATGCTGAATGATGCTGTTGTGTGGCCAGAGGCTGTATAATTATGAGCAAATCGAATTTGTCATAATGGCAAAGCTGCTTACAGATGTGACACCAGCACACAAATTTCTCAGATAATCATCCTCATCATCATCGTACAGCGTTAAACAGAAGAGCGAACCCAACTGGCAGCTGCCTTTCTCTCCAGGTTGCACGTAAAAATTGAAAGAATGAATATACAAGGTGCATAGGTAGTGGACTTGTGGGGATGGGAAAAGAAAAAAACGTCCTAGTAGCCGACACACGAAACGCAGTCTAACTGTACAAATGCAAATTGATCAATCATTCTGATTCAACAAAAAGTGACAACACGATCGCCACTGTTCACGGTTCGCTGTCATATCCTTTAGTGTCTCCAGTCAACTGGTCAAGGGATCTTTTGGACCCCAACCACGAGGACTTGAGGCATCTACTTTTTCTAAGTACATTTTCTCATTCGCTATTGCCACGTCATCTGTTGACCCCCACGTGGCTCTTTCCACTCCCTAGGAGAAACTGGAAACAGGACACGGTACGGTAGACGTGCTTTCCACATACAACACGTGCCGGAACCAACGAAGTCTAGTAATCTCGATACGCTATGATAGAAAATGCTCTGGACTGGTACCCAGTACTCTGTTTCTGACCTCAGCATTGCTCACTCGGTTATTGCATCCAATCCTGGTGGCATTACGCAAACCTATCGTAGATGAAAGTTGTTTATACTATCTTTTGAGGTGGAATCAATGAGCCATTCATCTCTTCCATCGATTTGCTAACGCCCGGCTCTTGTGCACAGGTATTTCTAATCAGACGCAAACGATTGCGACTGTTCCCGACCGTCACAGCACTTTCCATCTCTTTACACTTCATGGTAAAATGCTGCTCACGATCGTTTCCCGGAATCCGAATTATCCGGCGTTTAAAGCACTCCAGGCTTCATCATATCCGGAATTCAGAGGAACAGATCTGCGTGCATTTACCGGTGTAACTAAGAATGCAGATATTCATCGTTTCTGTGTTCACCTATCTTGCTTCGGACATTATTAGCAGCCTTAGAGAGGGCCTGATTGATCTCTGTCCACCAGTTACCTTAACCCGAGTTATCTGACTGCATCGATAACTTTGTGGATAACCACTTGGAAAACAGATCGATGACAACCGCCCGGTAGCCACCGCGGGGGACGATTGAGTTTGGTGCTTGTTCGTTCATCGACGACAAATACATAATAACGAGCGCACAGATATCCTAGACTCCGAAATTCCGAAAGGAACCGTAAAATCAGATTCAGAACGAAATAACACCCTTTAGACTCTACAAAACAGCAAACATTGAGAGCACGTATCAGACGCTTGCACAGTATTCGTTGAAGATAAAACACTACTTAGATAGAATCAATGAAGATGTTTGGAATCTTTTTCTGATACATGCTTGCGTATTAGTGCAGTGAAAGGGGTATACCGCATAGCTTCAAAGGCCCACTGCACAAATAGGGATGGGCCGCAACCAGACCTTGGGACCTGGAGAGGAGAACCAAATAGGGTTCCAATAGGTCAGGTGTAGCTACGATCCTGCCTACTTACTTTCATACAGCTAGCTCCCGCAAGGCAATAAGCTGGCTTCACGGATATTCCAAACAACACCTGCCAATGAGCGATGTGTGTGTGTGTATGTGTGTATGTGTGAGGAGGAACTGTTCATGAAGGATCTCAGGAATTAGGTACGAAATAGCGTCCCTAGCGTTACTTGGCTTTTTGATCGAGGTAGAGACTGTAGCTCGTGCGAAACCAAGTGCTACCTGTCGGGCAACAGAAAGTTTGTGTGTTGGGAACCGGTGAGCGAACAACCGGTTCATACATTTTTTGGATGGCTGTCTGTCAGCCAAGGATGCCCAACACGTCTTAGTGAATTTTACCCCACTTAGCATAGCTGAGTGAAAGGCAAGAGACAGTGACCTTATTTAGTGGAGGGCACATTCGCACACGTCACGTTTTTGCCCGTGGGCTTTTGTGGCTCTCATGTAGACAGTTCATTGCGAGGTGAGAAACCCATCACGCCCTCTGACAACCCCGCATTGCCTTTCTCTAACCACTAGCCCTCGGCCTATCCGATACCAGTGACCCTGAAGGAGAGTTTTGCGTTTCAATCGGCATGGCCCTTGAAGTCATCGTAGCAGGCAAACCCGATCACTGCGATAAGGTTGCAACATCGATCCGAGCGACAGTGGATTGCTGTCTACCACCGAAGTAACCGGCGGTGGCTGGCTTCGAACCCCTGACCTTCGAGGTGGAAATTAAGCGCTCCAAACCACTCGACCAACACCCAATCTGATATTACGCCTTCATTTTGTTTGAAACGGTGCTGTACCAACCCAAAATATGGTATACCCTGACGTGTCCCTAGTCCTAGAGGCCTTAGATGTCATTGCTGTTGAGTGATGTACTTTCGGTACTTTGAAAGGAAGCCACATTTCCGCATGGATTTTTTAAACAATCATCCGAATTCGAATCGTGTTTTCAACACAAACTTCCTGACTCAAGGACAGACCAGTTTCTCTAAAGATACTGGTCACCCAGAGATTATACTGAACCTCTGGGACAAATGGGATTCATTAAGCTGAATAGTGATGCAAAATTTCTGACAAGTCATAGGTCAAATGTGGACAACACCGCAAGATAAGGAAAGTAACTCACTGTCATCAGCTGGGCAAGAGTGCGAATGAGATCCGTATTTAGGTCACCCGAAGCTCCAGCAGAATAATGGCGTTCGGCGAACGTTTCTAACGCCCATGCAGCACATTGAAAATGCGTGCATGCCACTTTCATGCTCTGAAAAGGACATTGAAGGAAACCAAACAACAGTACCTCGAGATATCACGTAACAGCTTGCACAGTTTTACGCATCAAAATTGCGCTGTGTAAAGGGATATAAGACTATAGTTTGGGGATTGGAGTGATCAGCCCGTGACAGGTAGAACGCCAGAGAGATCGGTCCTGAGATTGAAGATATTACGGCCGAAAAATTAAAGTATCCAAGGTCAAGTGATACACGGTATTACTGTTATTACCCAGGACACCGCCATTGCCCCTCCCGATGGAATCTCAAGTAGGGCATAACTGCAAACCGCAGGGTTAGATTTCCAATTTAACTGCTGGAAATCATGGCAACGATAAACACAAACACACGTACACAATTTTTTCGCACCTACTCGCTTATTTTATTTATCACATGCTTGCACATAAGTAGAGTGGAAGGGATATCTCAGCCTAGAATGTCGATTGTTGTTAGGGATAACCAGCAGCCTTAAAGACTTAGAATGGAAATCCATATAATGTCCCAATAGGTCACGTGTGATAACGAGCCGGGCAACAGCAGATTACTGCTTATCAAAGTGCCCGAGTATGGCGGTATCCGAACCTCTGATCCCACTGTTATTTTCATTATTGGCCTTATCTTCACCAATTGTGACCCTATTCGTACTTCATCAACGACACGTCTTAACTTATCGCTGTGCTACCCGTCTTTTCGTACCTCGTCAAGTAACATCTCTTACAATCGCTTCGTTCTTTGTGTCACTGCATTGCAAACTCGATCAGATTACTGTTCAAGGGGCAGACAACAGTGGGTCTTCCAATGCCATAAAAACTGAGAGTTTATCCATTTCCTTAAAATGAGACCTTTACTGCACAGCCCTCACCTTCCACTGCATCACTTTTAGGCCGAGAATTTCTATACATACACCCAACTTATTGATCAGTACAAGTTCAGTTCAAACAACCATTAACCATGCACTAGGTGCGGTGGCATTGGTTGCTATCTCCTAGCGGCAACCTCAAGAGGAAATAATGAGGGAGAAAAGAGTACGGAAGGAATAAAAGAAGAAATACATTAATGGAACTGGGTCGATGAAGAAATTTTGTGAATGCAAGAACGCTACTGATCGCGGCATCTAGCCATATCCCCCAACGTATATAACCATTGAGTGGGAGGGTCTCTTGGACCCCACCCAGGAAGTCTAACACACCCTACATGGTCAAGTCCACTAGTGAAGCTTTTCATACCTTTTTTCCATGTCATGGACCGACAACCCTTACTCATCTTCCAACCGGCACTCGCCTCAGCAAACACAGCACGCCGTGGGATCCTGTCAGGTGACATGCGTAACACATGTCCCAACAATCTTAGTCTGGTGAGCTTAAGTGTTTCATCTAATGATTTGATCCTTGAAACTAAGACTTTCCGTTGGACCTCAGCATTGTTCACACGGAGTTCCCACCAGATTCGACCAATGCTACGAAGACACTGGTGTCCAAATACCGGCATTCTTCGTATGTCCTCCACTCGCAGTGGCCATGCCTCCGAACTATGCAGAAGCATCAGCCTGGCTGCTGTAGCGTCCAATCGACCCTTGATAGGTAAACGGATGTCATGCCGACGCCACGGATGACTCAGGTTGGCAAATGCCAAGCGAGCCTTCTGTATACGCAGAGAAATTTCATTCGGTATCCGACCTCCGGATGAGATGCTGCTCCCCAACCAACAGAACTTGCCTACCGCATTTACAGTCTCCCCAGACGCTGAAAGGTTTGGCGTTGGACCAACCCAGTCCTGTAACAGCATGTTGCACTTCGAAGGTGCAAAACGCATACCGAACATTGCTACGCAACCCGTCAAGCTGTCTAGAAAAGCTTGCAATTCACCTGGATCTTCGCTTAGAAGAACTATGTCATCCGCCAACTCAAGGTCTGATACCTTTCCACCCGGAAAAAGCTCAATGCCGCTATCCTCATCTGACAAAAGTGCGATCTCTCGGACCATATCAATCCCAAAGTTAAAAAGAAAAGGAGAGAGGGGGCAACCCTGACGTACACCACTTCTCGTGGTAAACTCGGGTGAAAGGTTACCGTATGCCCGAACTCAACTTCGGCTACTCATGTAGAGATTTTACGGTGGAAATGAATTTTTCTGGTACACCCTTCAGCAAGGGGCACTTCCAGAGAACTTTGCAGCCAACTGAGTCGAAGGCCGCTTCAAGATCATGAAAAACGGAAAAGGTGGGCCTAATGAAGGTGTGTCTAAGTTCTAAATTTGTCAAAGAGTGAAAAAGTGATCATTACAGCCTCGATCAGGTCTAAACCCAGCTTGATTCTCACGCAAGCACTGTTCGCGAGTGCTAGATAAGCGGTGGAGAATAATACCAGCGAACAGTTTGGATGCAATGCTAACCAAACTTATTCCCCTGTGGTTTTCGCAGGAGGACCTTTCGCCTTTATTATAAATCGGTACGATCACCGATTCACACCAACTCTTTGGAACTTGTTCCTTCTCCCATATCAGACCGAGGAGTTTTTTCAACTCCAGTAAAAGTGCTGGGCCACAGCCTCTGAAAATCGGCGGAGGCAACCCATCCGGTCCGGCAGCTTTATATCGTTTAAGATAGTTTATCTCGCGAAGAAGATCCGCTTCTGACGGAGGACTGGTATCTACAACAAGAACTATACTCACTGCGCTAGTGAGCAAACCCGAGGATAAAGACCAATCAAACTGCTTCTCCAAATGCTCCTCCCAGCGAATTAGACGACGCTCCTGAGTTTGAATCAGTGAGTCGTTCGCCTCTCTGATCAATTCGCTAACGTCTGGTTTATGTGGACCAGTTTGTCTAATCAGACGGAAAAGGTTGGGGCTGTTGCCAATCGCCGCAGCTTTTTCCATCTCCCTACACTTCGCAATCCACCGCTGCTCATGGTCATCTCTCAGGCTCCGAATCAGTTGGCGATCAAGACATCTCTGTGCCTCGTCGTATCTGGAATCCGGAGGAATCGTTCTGCGCACATCTAACAGTGCAACTGAGGATGCAGATATCTATCGTTTCTGTGTGTCTACTTGTCGGACCTTGGGTAGCATCAGCAGCTGCATGTAGAGCCTGTTTGATCTCTGCCCATCACTCTTCTGGATCCTGGGCATTTGATTGCATCGATATGGTGGATGATTCTGTTCGGAAAGCAGATCGTTGGTTATCTCCCAGTAGCGACTGCGGGGGACGGTTCGCTTTGGCGTTGTTTCAGCCACCAAAGAGGCGCAAGCTGAAGCGCGCGCGGATAAGACCGTGATCAGTGTCTACAGACGTGGACCAAAATGATCGGCAGTCTTGAATTGATGTGCGCCAGCGGTAATCGACAGCAATATGGTCGATCTAAGTCCAACGCTGTGAAGGCGCAAGAGGACGCCAGGTTAGCCGGTGTCGGTTTTTGTGCGAGATATTTGTACTCGCTAGGAATAGCTTATGGTCGGAACATAGCTGAATGAGTCAATCACCGTTATCAGTCCGACTGGCTGGAATACAATATCGGCCTCTCATATTCCTTTCCGTTTCGTCTAGGCTTCCGACTTGAGCATTGAAGTCACCGGCAACAACCATGATGTTCGCAGAACGCACGCTACGGAACAGCTGAGGCAAATCCTGGTAGAATTCGTCTTTGGCCTCAGGAGAGCTACAGTTAGTTGGGGCATAAGCAGAAACGACAAGCAGGCATCAGCGCTTGTCTAGTGCTGCTGAACCATTCAACCGAACTGTACACAGACGGCTGCTGACTGCGATCCAGTCGAGTAGTGCACGCTCAGCCTTCATTCTCAGAGCGATGCCAACACCAGCCTGACCACGAGCACTAGACACCGAATCACCCGACACGCGAAGAGTGAAACGAGAAGCCAGTCCCAGTTTGTCTCACAACTGAGCGTAATAGTCACGCTCGAAGCGCAGCCTTGTTTTTTTTATTATCCCTCTAGACGGTGTTCAGCGGCCATTCATCTTGTCGGTCAATTCACGCTGACGTGCACTCTGCAGCCACTAGCACATCGCCGGGCAATCGCCTAAACTAACAGCTACCATTATAGTGGACTCAGTTCTAAGGAAATTTCTTTTGCTGTCCCGATCTTCTTTTTCCTAATGTCTGTCCTATGAGCAGACAAAAAGTCGCCCATGCGAACGATCTATCCAAACTCATTACAGTACCATAGCTGCGCATTTTTTTCGAGGACTGCAGATTTGCGAGGCCCTTTAAAAAATTCTAAAACCTTTACATAAACTGAGCTACCACAAAAAGGAAAGTAAATAAAGTTTTTAACTTACGTCAGCTTCAATACGTCTTTCCTTGGCACCAAGGATGGTATGAAGCGCCGAAATATTGAACAAAATCGCTGCCTCTTCAAACCCAATATCAAGACTCTCGTAAGAAGCGCCAGAAAAAGCGTCATTCCTTGTTGTACGAAATGAAATAGTCGAAAACGAATGTTTACCAATTCCACAGGACCGCAGTGTTTGTATCTGTTGAGAACTGAAAGCGGCCCTTTGCTAACTGTAACTGAGCATAATATCTCTTTTGTTTTGAAAGACCGGTATAGTCGATTGATGGTTCACAAGCCGCCTAATAGCTCAAGTAAGAACTTTATGATAACGAACCTTGCGTGTTAAAAGAAAATCGGCAAACTCCTTTTTGTACATTCCTGAAGAATGCTGATAGTGTAACTCAATATCCTAAAAGGAGATTACAGAAGTTTTACCGTAGTACCTTAGCCATGGGGCTCAAGTCAGGTGGATTTACCGACTGCTTCAGCGGGAGACTGAAGACAGAAATACGAGGAAGACCCTCCATCTGTAGAATGCTGGGCCGGTGATCCTCCAGGGTGGGCTGCACGTGTTCGATCTGGAACGACAAAAAACAACCGTAAATTCTATGAGCCCAAAAGTCGGTAAGTGTCTCATCGGGTTTCCACACTACAATAGTACGGTCCACAGCCTGCCCATTACACTGACCCGATCAATGGAGGAAAACTATCCTCTCAATAACCTCTACATTACAAACACACATTCACATATACACACAAACACACACACCAGAAGTATTCGGTTCAACGAGACCATATCGGGCAGGACATCTCACAAGACAGTTTCAGAACCCGGCCTCAAAAGTACTAAATTATCCAGAACTCCTAATTTACTTGGTCCCACTGGCAGGATGATCTTCCGCGGGAGTTCAGTTGAGTTTTCACAGGACTTTGTGTGGCTAGAGCCGATCGCGCGTCCAGATAGCTGTGTTTTCGGAGCGTTTCCGCAGCTCCTAACACTTCGTGATATATTTTTCCGCTGAACGGCAGAAATTTTACGCAATATGCGATCTTCTTGGTACCCGACAGGATGCACCTGATTGTGCACGGGCTAGAAGTGCAACCTCAAACAAAAAGCTTAGTGACGTTGGGGCACCACTCTGTACACCATTTCCGAGAATCTGCATGGATTTTGCCGCTACAGTACAGTGACCATGCTACAGCGTCCCAGGCAAGCGACGCGAACCGTGTTCTCTCCGCTGCCGAGATGTCAAATACACTAGCCGGGGACCTCAATCTGCGCAAGCGCATTCACATAGCCTGCTGGAACGTGAGCACGTCCCTTGACATCGGTAGTCAGCCCGTCACGAAACGCATGTTAAACAGCTACCAAATCGACACTGCATATCTTTCCAAAATTCGTCTACCTAATTCTGGCACACGGAGTATTAGGGTTCCCCGATTTAACGACTACTACCAATTCTACAACAGCAGATCTACTGAGAACTCCGGTCTTCACGGCGTCGCAGTCGCCGTCAGTGGCGCGGATAACAAGGTGTTGCTTTCATGGGACCCAACTTCTCCTCTCTTCGTTCCTCGCCTGTGAACATATCAGTTGTTACAATCTACGCCCTGACATTAACATCCGAAGGGGCAGCGAAAGATGAGCTCTGCGACAGGTTACGGAAAGTGGTCAACAATGTCCCAAACCGAGACATTTCTTGTTGCGGGGGGGGGGCTGAAATGCTCGCACTGGTCCTTCAAACCAAGCAAATAGACACATCCCAGGGAAATATGGCCTTGGACAACAATGCAACAATGGTGCTCGCCTCGTCGGTTTCGCAGACTAAAACAGACTAACCGTCTGCGACAATCACTTCCAACACCTCAGACGACATCCGCTGACATGTTCCAACAAGGTTCACACTGCACACCAAATCGACTATATAGTGGTAGCATCTCGCTGGGCGTCCTCGATCGAATACTGCCGGAAATAAGAATGGCATCGATCACACCCTTGTCCGTGCACGCGTCAAGGTCCATTCAACCAATCTCAAGAAGTAGTGTGCCCCGAGAATTAGCCTAACTTCCATGGGATCACCGATAAGGCGACAAACAGCATCAGATGCTATCACAGCCGAACTAACCAATCACCCAGTCAGGGAAGAACCATCAGTGGAGCAACATTGGAAGTCACTGAAATCGTCTGTCAAACTATGTGCGGTTGACAAACTGAGCACTACACAACGACAGAAGGAATGGAAATCGGAAACGACCCTCCATCTATCCAAAAAGGGTAGAGGCCTCCCCCTAAATGGCCTCCCTGGTTTTCGGAAGGTTAAACGAAGGCCACTCGCTCGGCGAGAAAAGACCGAAACAACTACTGGTCTGAAATCGCGGACAAAATGGAGACAGCGACTAACTGTGGTGACTTCTCAGAGCTCTTCCGTCTCATTCGAAATGCATCTGATAAGTTACAACCACTCTTTTGCGGGCGCTGCCGGGCTACTGATCCCGGGACAGCGGAAACAGATGCAGAAATGGATCGAGCACTTCATCAATCTACTGAATCATCCCACGGCAAGCTTGACAAGTCAAATCCCCACAAACCAAAGTGGAATCTATGACATCAATACCAGCCCTCCGTCCCTAGAGGACACTGTTGATGTGATACATAATCTAAGGGACCGAAAGGCCCCGGGAGAAGATGGAATCGGACCGTAGTTATATAAACCCTGCCTTCCGACACTGGTAGAGCCCTTCTACATGCTTTTCTGTTCAATTTGGGAAAAACAGCAATTTCTCACGGACTGATGAACCTCAATCCTGCTCTCCCTTCCAAAATCGTGGTTGGACAGCGCGTGACAACTACCGCGGAATCAGCCTGGTCGACGTGGCTGCAAAGATATTCCCTGTGCTCCTACTGAACTGCTCCTCAGCCGTGAGGGACGCATGCGCCCATCCCAATCAAGGAGGCTTCCAACGCGGTAGGGGGTGCGTGGACCAGATATTTGCTCCTCGCGAAGTAGAACATCGCTACGAACTTCCGGAGAATTCTATCCAAATCCGGTATCCGATAGGGTTGCCCGTTGTCGCCAGACCTACTTAACTACGCTATCGACTGGATATTGTGACCAGCGCCCACCGATTACCCTGTAGTGCAATTAATCCTGGACGTTTTCTTAGCTGATTTAAAATTTGCGGATGATATCTTTATCCTGAGGGACAGTTCGGACACCCTACAGCCAAATCCGAATCGTGTAGTTGTCTTCATGAAAACCATGGAGCTAGAAGTCAATACATCAAGGACTAAGATCTTTTTCGACCTGCGCTGCACAGTCCGCATAACCAATGTGCGTCGACGGCGAGCAAATTGAGCACATACAGGCATTCAAGCTCCACGATCCTCTCAAACGGCCAAACCGAGGACGAAGTCTAAGTGAGAAATGACAAAACCAGGAGAGCGGTTTCCTAGCCACGTAAGTCAATTCGGTCTCGAAACAAGATCAGTATCCGAACCGAAATCCGCATCTTCCGATCAGCCATCCACTTCATATTGATCTGTGGTTGCGAAACGTAGCCACTGCGCATCGAGGACATGGGGAAGCTGGAAGCATTTGACCACCGATGTCTGCAAATGATCCTCAAAGTGACTTGGTGTGATAAGATATCAAAATACACGATAAGAGAACGATGCTTCCACATTAAAAAGCTGTCGGTATTCCGTCAACGGCGACGTTTACAATGGTTCGGCCATATCCTGTAACGCTCGAACACCGAGACCTCAAAACAACGTCTGTCACCTGTCCTATGCCTAGGTTGACGCTGCCGCCTTGGAGGACAACCGAAAACATGGATTAACACTGGCAAGTCGGACGTCCAACGACTGGTACTTCGATCTGTTTACGGGGCTCCTCTTTCGAACCAGAGCTAGATCTCCCTGTGTTCGATCTCTAACCACCGTTCAGGAGCAGTCGCAGTACGCGGAATCCATGAAGCCGACTCATCCTCCCTCAGGAGACAGCAGCATAAAAGTAAAATTAAGTACCCTTTTAAAAAGTTATTAACGTATTGCCTCGTCTTCTCAACATCATCATCATCATCGTACAGCGTTAAACAGTAGAGCAAGCCCCACTGACCACTGCCATTCCCACTATGTTGCACGTTGAATTAGAAAGTATGAATATACAAGATGGACAGGGAGTGGACCTACACGGGTGGGAAAAGGAAAGAATGCCCTAGTAGCCAACACACGGAATACACAGCCTAACTGTACAAACGCATATCGATCAGTCATTCTGATTCGATAGAAAGTGACAACACGATCGCCACTGTTCGCGGTTCGCTGCCATATCCTTCAGTGTCTCCAGCCAACTGGTAGACGGATCTTTTGGACCCCAACCACGAAAATGTGAAGCACCTAATTTTTCTAAGTCTGCTGTACATTTTCTCATTCCTCGCTGCCACGTCATCTGTTGACCTCCACGTGGTCTCTTCCACTCCCTAGGAGGGGCGGAGAATAGAACACGGTACGGTAGACGTGTGTTTGCCATACGTAATACGTATCCCAACCAACGAAGTCTACTAAGCTGGATACGCTGTGACAGAACGTTCTCTGAATTAGTACCCAATACTCGCTTTCTGACCTCATCGTTGCTTACTCGGCTATTCCACCCAATCCTAGCGATACTACGTGAACATCGATGGCCGAACACCTCGAGAAGACGAATATCTTCAGCACGCAGACTCCAAGTTTCGCAACCATACAACAATTTCAACAATTTCCATAGACTACACTTGGATGTCTAGGAACCCGTGGCTCACGGAATCAAACGCCTAGCTGAAGCTTGTGTAACAGACCTCAATCGACAGTCCTTCATCCAGCTGCCTGGTGACCTCATCGAGAAATAGTAGATCTGTGAGACACGATCGTCCTAACACAAACCCCTGTAGAGTACTTGATATCTGCCTAGAAATCTGTGTCCTAACTATTCACTCCAAACACTTACACAGTACTGTAGTCGAACGAACTGGCCTGTAAATTTCGGCCTTCAGCAAGAGTCCGGTCTTGTATATTCCCACTACAATTGCCTTTACCCATTCCCCTGGCACAGCTCCTTTTCCAAATGATATATATTGCAGGTGAGTTGGTGGGGCGATTATGAACACCATGTATCTTACATAAACTGCCTTTTTGGCACCAATAAAACGAGATTGTTCGGAGGTGAGAGAATCACCTCACTGAAGCTAGTAGGCCTGACCAGAACAGGATGAATCCCATTTGGTCCTGCGGCTTTGTACTTGTTCACAAGATGCAACTCCGTACACACCTCTTCCTAGGTCCCTGCGGTACTTCCATCATTTCCCTGCATTATCTGCAGTTCGAAATGTGTTCTCAAAATGCCAAGAGCGTGTCGGGCATGTTTTCCTCGCTTAGTGCTAGACATTCCTGTGTCATTCCTAAAGTTGCTACACATTTTCTCACACACCTTTGGGATTAGATATAAGCATAGTAAAGCTTGGGTTGGTGCGAACCGATGAAGGTAACATGCGCTCGAAAGACTATTTTTATACACCGGACCGCTTATGCTCCGTTCCTAACCATCTTATAGCTTTTCTTTGCTGCAAGGTTTTGTACACCTTGCACGCCACCAATCGTTGTCTGCGGATGGCTATATCTTTGAGAAACCCTCGACTTCCACCGTGGGAGTCGATATCTACTGCCAGCTGCTTTTCTGAATCAAACAGAGGCAGGTGTTTCCCACCTGTGCACCCGGTGGTTTACGTCATATGTTGTGGAAATGCGTACAAGTGAAACCATTGCAGAAAGTTATCCCCGTTAGTCCCCTCGGTGCGACCAAGTTTTTCCATTTGATTTACGGTGAGCTGAAGTCCCCTACTACTATGAACTCCGTGGTCTGGGCTAGCACTGCTCGCAGCACCTGCTGAAGTTAGGTGTTCTTCTCTGCTGTTGCCAGAGACGCCCCGCCCGAGCTTTTCCAATTCGGCTGTTCGCGTCGTCTCCGACCCGCCCGTCAACAGTTATACAGTGCCCATATACCGAGAGAGGACATCTCTAACTTTGCAATGTGGAGAACCGGTTGCTTGATGTCAAATTTATCCGTACTCGATGGAACCATAATACTACCCGGGTTATCAGACGCGACACGCACCATATCCCGAGTATTTGCTTCCACAGCACAGGCACGACAAAGCAGTATGCCTCTCGATTAAACGCTGTGGGAATTCGCTGGCAAAGTTCGCAGTGCTGTTGAGTGCATTCTCCACCACAATTCTATTCTATGGCATTTGACAGCTGGTGCCACAGGAGGCAAGTCTGCTATCTAAAGAACCAGTAAAATTCTGACGGTTTTCATCTCACCGGATTTGACCGTCGGTTACAATGTCCTCTCTAGGGTTAAGAAGCAGTAATCTATTAGCCATGAGTTCAGTGTCACGCTTGATGCGCTGCACTTCGTCGTTCAGGCGTTTAACTTATTCCTTAGATTGTTCTACTCCTGAGGCGGGATTTTTTGCCACGGTTGCAGAGCAGGCTTCTTTATAATTTTTCCATTTTTAATTAAGCAGCCCTACGGCGATTCGAGACGAAACCAAACAAAAAAACACTCCCTCTCGAACCCTGTCCTGGATGATGCTGTCGCCTTGGTGGCCAGCTCAAAACTTGGATTAACATTGTGGGTAGGTATGTAGAACGCCTAAAGTTGCGGTTGGTCTATGGCGCCCACCAATAGAGGAAAAGCTGGATCGTGATCTGCACCTAACTCGCTTCTAACCGCCGTGTATGTTCAGCTGTGATATGAGATATTCATGGGGCTCACTCATCCTCTAGCAGGAGACAATTGTGTAAAAGTAAAAGTAAGTGACCTCCCTAATGGCTAGGCTGGTGGCTGAATTTTCTCTTTCTAACTGATGGTGCAGTCTTCTTCTCCATTACATGAGGGATGTGCTGTCACGGTTTTCATATTTAATATTTTTTTGACTCTGAGTTCGACACAGCGCATGTAGTGTGACCTGAAATGGTATAGAAAAGAAACGGTTGTCCGTAACCAAACAAATCAGTTACTTCACAACGATCACTTTCAGTTTCCCCTTGCCCTACTTCCCTTTCTCTGAAAGCGTCGCCCCCAGCGCTCTCGCGTTACCTCCTTCACTGGGTGTTTTTTATTTGATCGCCACCCCAGGTGGGTCCACCACAGTCTCTTCACGATTCACTTCAGATTCGTTGGTTGGTGTACACGGTCTAAGTTGATTGAGACGCGCCCCAAGCGATGGGTGGGACCCTCTGGTGTCTCGGGTTACACAGTTTGCCTCCGACAACATTCGTTCGACCACATAAGGTCCCTGCCATTCCTTGCATAGTTTAGCTGATGTTCCAGGGTCTGCTGAGGGTTTATGAAGCCACACTTGGTCATCGGCTTGTAAGGAGGCTTCAAACGACTTTTTGTTGTTATGATCTTTTTGATACCTATGCCTTACTTCTAGTTCGCTGTGAGCCATTTGACTTGCCCCTCCTAAGGGAGTCGACCACTTTGGAGACGTACTGTGGCAAACAGCGGTTGACGGTCGGTAGTTTTTTTGCATGCTTGCGCATGAGTGCAGTGGAAGTCACGAGGGCCTACTACACTATTGGGGATAACCGGTAACCAAACCGAGAATTGGAGTGGCGAAGAACCACATAAGGTCCCAGTAGGTCAGGTGTTGTAACGATTCGGGCGACAGTGGATTACTGTCTACCACCAGGCGACTGACATTTGGCAGTCTTATTTCGTTACTGATCCATAGAAAGTGTGGTGTCTGTTCAGTGGGTCGGTGGACCCTGCCATTATAGGCGAGGAGGCAGCGTGACAATGCTTGTTTCTATTCGTTGGGGTTGAAGTCTGTGAAGGCTTTTAATGGAGCTTTTACGAAACGATGTGTTCTTTCCCGTGGTCGTTACCTTGGGGATAAAAAGCCGTTGTTCTGATACCGTATATGTCCGAAGCTCCACATAGTTCCTTCAGCAGTGAGCTTTCGAAGTTTGAGCCTCGATTCGAGTGAAGTTGACCAGGTGCGCCCCATTGGCCCAGGCATCCATGCACGATTGCATCAGCCACTGTCACGACATGTTTGTCGTAGTGGGATGACTTCGCGCCGTCCTGTGAAATAATCTACCAGTACGACGATGTATCGGTGGTTCATTAAAATGTCGGGTAGAGAGCCCATTAATTCCAAGCCCACCAGGTCATTAGGGTGCCCGGCGACCACTATTTGCAGTGGGGACCGGGGAGCATCAGGTGGGTTTCTGAAGCTGCCGCAGGATTCAGACGTATTGCAGAAGTTAACGATGTCTCTGCGTAAATGTGACCCCCAGAACCGTTGTCTTGTGGCAGTCTCCAATTTATTGATGGTGGCATGACCCAGTTGCGTATGCAGATCTTGCAGCACCTCCTGGGGAAGCAATATCTGTGAGGTGTGGTTTGGACCATAATTCACAAACAGTACTCCTTCCTCCACCTTCAACTGATTCCACATCACCGATAGGCCGCGAACCTTGTAACTTCCCTGTCACTCGTTGCTCGTTGGCCGGTAATCGAAAGCGTAATCGAAAGTAAATCAAAGCTGTTTCTAGGTCGTTCACTCAAACAGCTAGCCATCGTTAGTATTCCGCCCGTTACAGCCTTACTGTTGTTACGTGTTGAGTGGAACACAATGGGCAGTCTACAGAACGCCCCGATAACGCATCAGCATGGGTATGCATCCTTCCGGGTGGATGTTGACACTCAAACTCATACTCTTGTAAAACTTCATGCCGTCGTGCAGTGTGACCTTCGATATCCTTGAAATTCTGAAGACAACGTGCGGATGGATCGTCTGTCCGGACGAGGAATTCACGACCGATTAAATAGTGTCTTTACTGCCTCAAGAACACGAAGGCCAAGATTTCTTTCGTAGTTGTTCAGTAATTTCGTTTGCATTTGCTCAGGTATTGGTTCTCATATTATATGTCCTTTGTCATATTTTCTTAGCTGCGATAACACTACCTCGATTGCCGTATCACTGGCGTGTGTCTAGTGAAAATTTCCCGGCCGAGAGCGATGTGTCGAGTAGTACTAACATGGATGTGGAACAAAGTCTTTTCCGAAGGGTATGAGATGGATCTTCGAATAAAGAATCCTACTCGAATGGTTTGTTATTTTCTAGTATCAAATGCAGTGGGAGGCAGTTTGAGTGGAGTTTGTCGCGATTCGGCAATAGTAAAATGCCAATTCCAAGAAACTTCTCACCTCTTTAATGTTTCTTGGTGTGGGCCATGATGTAACTTTTTCTACCTCCTTCGGGTCTGTGCGGATGCCAGCGTCCGAGATTTTATGCCCCGGATAAGTGACTTGCATGTTGTGGACTGGTTTTCTACTATTGTGTTGTTGTTCGTTTTCCCCATATTCTAATTGTCACCGCACTTTGTTTTTCAGCTATAAGTACAACTGACAAGTTGATTAAGGCTTTACTTCCAGGCGAACTTCTTCTTCTGTGATTGCTGTTGAACGCACGTAATTGATTCATTACAACTTAATCAACTTGTCAAATGGAGCGAGTGCTTCGATCAGAACGATTCATTGCTGATCTTCATTCGTCTGACGTCACCGATCTCTGGATTCACTGGAAGAAAACTCTCCATAATCATCCGGTTAACATAGAGAACCTAAATGTGGGTAAACTCGCCACCCTGACTAATCTGGTTTCACCTTCTGTCTACCAGCACATCGCCGATCGTACAAGCTTTGATCCTGCTATTGAAACGTTGACTACTCTGTACATCCAACCTAAGAATGAGATTTCCGCCCGGCACGTTCTCTCGACTGCTCGTCAAGAAAGCGGTCGGAGTCTTGAGCAGTTCCTTCAACGTTTGAAATCCCTCGCCGTGGATTTTAACTTCAAGACAGTTACTGCTGAAGTAAATCGTGATGGACTTATTCGTATTTCCTTGATTCGCCGTTTGCTGTCCAATGAAATTCGACAAAGACTACTGGAAAATAAACAACTCAACCTCAAAACAACGTTTGATTTCGCCGGACAACTGGAACTAGCTCATACACGGTCTTTATCGTACAATCGTGATACCTCTGTTTCACATCACAAACAACACGGCCCTCTGGGACTTTTGCACCTCAGACGCCGACTTCAGAGGATGTGATCTCAGCCATCGGCAATTTCTCCTGCTATTTCTGCGGTTACGCTTGTCATCCGCGGATTCGTTGCCCCACAAGAGAAGTCGTATATAATAGTTGTGGAAAGAGAGGACACTTTCAGCGTGTCTGTCATGCACATCAATCAAAGCGAAATAACGATCGCGTCGCCTCTGCCGCAAACTCACTGCTGTCTTGCACTACTGCTGCTGCAGCACCCGCTTGTTTATCCGATTCTACCATCAGTATACTTGTAAACGGCGTTTCCGTGCGTGCACTCATCGACACAGGAAGCTTCGAGAGCTACATTTCCCAAACAATCGTAGAAAAACATAACTGGCCCATAGTGAATTCACACAAGCGTGTCACAATGGCTTCTGCATGCTTATCGAGTACTACACACGGAGTCTGTATTGTTTCTCTCAGACACAAAAATACCCTTTATGACCATGTTAGGCTGGCTGTCCTACCCGACCTCTGTACTGACGAGTTGTTGGGTCATGACTTCCTGAAACAACACCAGTGCGTTGAAATTCCCTTTTCAGGCACACTGCCCACTTTCTCTGTTTTTGGCTTACTCGCTGCACGTGTTGAACCTCAGTCCCTCTTTCAGCATCTCCTTCCAGAGTGTAGGCCAATCGTCACCACGTCCCGCCGCCACACTCCTCAGGACGAATCATTCGTCCAATCAGAAATATGCACGATTCTTGAATCTGGCATAACAGAACTGTCCAAATCTCCATGGAAGGCGCAACTTTTGGTGACCTCCAATGGACGACATAAGCGAAGAATGGTCATCGATTATAGTCAGACAATCAATCGATTCACTCATCTTGGTGCTTACCCATTTCCTCGCACCGATGACATGGTTCGGAAGAGTGCCAGTTATCCCGTATTCAGCCCCTTTGATCTGAAAAGTGTCTAACATCAAATACCAATAAAAGCTGAAGAACGCGAGTACACAGCTTTCGAGGCTTGCAATCGACTCTATCAGTTCTGTCGGATTCCTTTTGGTGTAAAAAATGGTGTTACCTGCCTTCAACGGACGATAGACACAATAATTTTCACCGAAAAGCTTGTGGGTAACTTTGCCTATCTCGACAACGTAACTATTTGTCATCATAACGAGAACGACCACGATCATAATCTAGACAGGTTCTTGGAGGTCGCTACCAAATACGGCATAACGTTCAATAAAATCAAGAGCATTTACCGAACCACGAAGATGAATATCCTGGGTTACGAGGTGTCCAATGGCGTCGTAAAACCAGATCCAGAAAAGTTGCAGCCCTTGCTAACGCCTCCACCTCCGAATACTCTCAAAACCTGGGCGGGGGTGTTGTTGGCATGTGTGCATATTACTCGCGTTGCACTTCACATTTTTCGGACAAAATTCGTCGTTTGGTAACGAACAGAACTTTTCCGCTTCCCCCAGACGTCTTAAGCAAGAACTTGCGAATGCCGCGGTTGTCACCATAGACCCGACAATACCATTGATTGTGGAAACCTATGCATCTGATATTGAGATTGCAGCTACTATCAACCAAAACCGTAGACCAGGGACCTTTTTCTCTCGAACTTTATCTCCATCTGAGCAGCGCTACTCCACCGTTGAAAAGGAGTCATACGCGATCGTTGAAGCAATAAAAAATGGCACCATCTCTTGATCGGACATCACTTCAAATTGGTCATAGATCAATGGTCGGTGGCCTTTATGTTTGACAATCGTTCGAGAGGCAAGATTAAAAATGAGATTCAACGGTGGCGTGTAGAACTCTCTGTCTTTAGGTACGACATCGTTTATCGTCCGGGACGTGATTATCCTGTATAAAACACACTCTTCCGGGGTCTCTGTGCCTCAGCTTTCAACCGTGCTGACTTGTACAAGCTCCATGCATCCTTATGCCACCCGAGAGTGACTCATTTATTTTTATTACGTTTGTGCATGAGTGCTGTAGAAGGGTATATGCCCCATAGCCACGAAGACCCACTGCACTATCAGGTATAACCAGTAACCAGAACCTGAGACTTGGAATGGAGAACCACATAAGGACAAAACAGGTTAGGTGTGGTGACGATCCGGACAACAGTGAAGTGCTGTTTACCACCAAAGTAACCGGCGGTCCATTTTGCTCGCCCGAAATCTCCGATTCTCGGTTTAGGAAGTAAAAGATATGATATCCTCTTGTCAAATTTGCACAGGAGTGAAGGCAAGGTTTTTTAATCCACTGTATAGACCTCTGTTCACAGCCACTCAACTCTTCGAAAGACTCAGTAGAGACTTTAAAGGACCATTACCATCATCAACACATAACAAATTCCCTCTTACAATCGTTGACGATTTTTCCCGCTTCGCTTTTGCTTATCCTTGTCAAGACATTTCTACACTCACAGTTATTCGGTGTCTCGCCGATATGTTTGTAACTTTTGGCATGTCCGCGTGCCTCCATTCTGACCGCAGATCTTCATTCATGTTTGCCGAACTCCGTGATTTCCTTCGCGAGAAAGGCATTGCCATCAGCCACCCTACCGCTTACAATCCACAATCTAACGGACAGGTTGGACGTCTAAGCGGCACGTTCTGGAAGGTCATTACTCTCGTTCTGAAGTCGCGAGGACTCGACTCGATACTGGGAAACTGTTCTTCTAAATGCATAACACTCTATACGTTCTCTTTTTTGCACAGCAACCAATGCAACACCACACGAACGCTTATTCGTTTACAACCGCCGAGCTTCTACCGGGACATCCCTCCCTAGTTGGCTTTTGAACACTAACCGGGTGTTACTGAAGAAGCATAACCGATATTCCAAATAAGACCGTTTAATAGAGGTGGTGGAACTGCTCGAATGCAATCCGAATTACGCCAGAATACGTCTTCTGAATGGTTGCGAAGATTCAGTCTCATTATGCCAGTTACCTCCCGCTGCTCATGGTGACGATACGACAACCCTTGAACCAGAAACCAAGCCAGAAACTCCATTGATGTCATCACCTAACCAAAGTACTTCCAGAGACGATGCTCCCGCAGAACCTCACTTAGAAGAACAGAAATCCGTAAAAAACCTCCTCCAGCGGCGACAGGGAGTTCGTCCCTACTGCCTGAGAAATCGCGAAGCGTGAATTTTCAACTTATAGGCATACATAAGCAGATGCGAACTGATTTAACTCTTCACCTTCCATTGCCTGTAAGAACAATTCCACACACCCAGGCAGAATGCAGTGAATTGGTTTTCTACTGTTTGTGTTGTTGTTCGTTTTCCGCATATTCTAATTGTCACTGCATTTTGTTTTTCAGCTATATGTACAATTGGCAAGTTGATTAAAGCGTTACTTCCAGGCAAACTTCTTATTCTGTGACTAGTGTTGAACGCACGTTGTTGATTCATTACATCGCAGTGGCATGAAATGGGACTTGAGGCTTCGATCGAAGGCCTATTTCCGCCATTCTAACAAGTACGGCTTCTAGGCTATTCATGTTACTGTTCCGAGGTCCCATGTCCAATAATGTCGTCCAGGTACGAGGCATTTATGAGGAGTTAGGCCTTCCAAGTCCAGTTGCATCAGGCGTTCGGATGTGGCGGGGGTACTTACCAGCCCGAAAGGGACAGTCTGGAACTCGTATAACCCTGACGGTGTAGAAAACGCTGTTTTAAGTCAGTCCGCTTTGTCCACTTTCACTTGCCAATATCCCGAAGCTAACTCCAAAGTGCTGAGATACGTTGCATGAGCCAGGGCATCGAAGAGATCATTTTTCGAGGCAGAAACGCGTCTTTTGTAGTTACGGTTCAACTTTCGATAATTGGCATGCAACCTAAATCCGCGACTTTTCTTACTTATTGGACTATGGGGAAGGACCACGGAGAATCGGATGGCTAAATTACGCTTCTTTCTTCCACGTGCTCGATAGTCTCTAGTAGTTCGGGTGTCCAGGACAACGGTATACGTCTTCGGGAGATCTTTATTGGTGGGGCATTTCCCCTGTCTGTTCGATGTTTCAGTAGGTTCGTCCGTCCCAGTTGTTCGTCATTCCATGTGAAAACACCGTCATTTGCTTCAGTTATGCGTTCTATCTCCCTAGCCATTCACTTCACTTCACTCCCGGTGCACTGGTTTTCAGGAGTGTCGTAATTTCTGATCGACCTGAGGTTTGATAAGGAGAGGTTCATCTTTGGTTTGTGATACTTCTTTGTAGTATCGTATCACACGGTTTTTCCAGAAGAGATGCCTTAAGAACAACAGTGCCGTTGGTCTCGTGCAAAAGGTCGAACTCAATTGTGCAAATCCGGGGATATTATGAATTTCTTTCATCTGATAGGCTCCCAGTTGGCGCCCCGTGTAGAGTATTCCAATCGTCTTCGCAGCAGAACCGTTCACCGCAATGAGTCGATCATGGCAGGTATTCCATAGTGAACCTTGAATGCAGTGGGCGATATCCGTTCGTATCAGACTGTGTGATCAATCGGTATCTATTAATTCATAAACAACTTCATCATGGAGCACGATAGGCGCGAGGGACCATGTCGTGGAAGAAGCGAACAATGCAGAGGCAATTATTTCACACGGAGACTCATCTCCTCTAAATTCGCTGCATTATTCGCCTGCAAGTACAGCCTATCGTTAGAGTACAACGGGACAATCCTTTGCGAGGTGGGAGGTCGTGATGGCCCGGGAGGTTTAACCATCGGTCGGTGAGCCGAGGGTCGCCATCTGGCTTTTGGACGATACCGTAGCTGCACTATGAGATATGGTTGCAACTGTCTGGAATTAGACGCATCCCTTTGTTCCAGGGTTTCTGCCCATCCCATGGTCATCTCTAGATCTCTCGGTATTTTCCTTTCAGTTCATTTCCAGTTAATTCAACTACTAACCTCGCACTTCCGTACTCTGGTTTCAGTTGCTACCTACCAGCATCGTCCAGTAAGTGGCGAAAAGAATAGAAGCATAAAGTGAAAAAGGTCCAAAAAATCATAGTAATAAGCGGGAGTCAAGAAGACAAAGAAAGAGTTCGAATGCAACTACGCCACTGGCCGCGACACCTAGCCATATCACCTAATGCCCCCAAACATCCGGTAGAAGGGTCGCGTGAACCCTAAGTTGGAAATCTAACACGTTCTACGTGGCCAAACCCACTGGTCAAGGTTTTAATACCTTTTTGCCATATCATGACCACCTCAACCTGCCTTCCAACCATCACCTGCCTCGGAGAACACTGTACGCCGGGGAAGTCTATCGATGGACATGTGTAACACATGTCTCAACCACCTTAACCTGTTTAGATTTAGTACTCGATCCACAGACTGACCTCTGGTTCCCAACACCTTACTCCTACTCAGCGTTGGTGATACGGTGTTTCCATTATACCCGGGCAATACTACGCAGAAATCGGTGCTTGAACAGCGAAAGTCTTTGCCTATCTTTTTCTCTTAATGGCTATGTTTCTGAACCGTATGAGAGAACGGATCTAACCGCCGTATTCTACACCCTACCCGTAACAGACAATCGGATGTCATATGGGCGTCACAGATGACTGAGGTTGGCAAAAGCCAAGCGCGTCTTCTGTATATGCGATGATATTTCATCCGATATCTTTCCACCTGGTGAAATGTAACTTCCCAGGTAACAAAATTTATCCACTTCAGCTAGAGCTTCTCCTTCCCCTGATATAGCGAAAACCCAGTACTGCAGCAGCATTTTACACTCTAAAGGTGTAAAAGTCATCCCAAACATTGCTACACTGTTGTGTAAGCCATCTAAGAAAGCTGGCAACCCACCTAGATCTTCACTCAGAACAACAATATCGTTCGCGCATTCCAAGTCAGACAGTTTACTGTCTAAGAAAAGATCGATTCCACGATTTTCACACGAGGATAGGGCCATAGTAGGAATCAATTAAATTACGAAGTTGAAGAGGAAGGGCGAAAAAGAGGGCGCACAGTCTGAATGCGACACTAATCAAGCCAACTTCTCCGTGGTTTTTACGAGAGGATTTTTCATCCTTTTTGTAAATCGGCGCAACCACCGATTTACACCATTTCCTGGGAATCTGTGAACTATCCCAGATTACCCGGAGTTTTGTTTACTTCGAAATCAAAGCTTGGCCTCCGATGTCGAAAAAAGATGAAGAGAACCCATCCGGTCCAGCGGATTCCTACCTTTCCAAGTAGCGTATCTCCCGCATAACCTCCAGTTTTGGTGTAGGAGTGCTCTATCCGCTGAGCGTACACATGACGGGGTAGGCTTCTCCAGTTTTGTGCAGACAATCGATTGTTCTTGTCTAGCACCAATTCCCCACACAGCTCGCGTAGCACATCGACATGGAGCTCTAACTCTATAGGTACTTTGGGTCAGATTGATCATATCGCAGTAAGCTACCGGTGGCACAGTTCTCTTCAAAACTGTAGATCTTACTGGTCCACGTATTTAGAGTCGGACCATGCATTAGTTTTAATGCGTTTATCTCTCCAGCTTCATGGTAATCGACGCAAACCGTAAGTCCGGTTAGCCGTGCAACGTGTGTGATCCAGAAGTACGCACTCGTTACGAGCAGAAGTTATCACATGAGCTAGGATCCACGGAGAACAGTAATGTAGATGAGCATTGGGCTCATATCAAACAGGCGATGCACGTGGTGGCAGGCTTCGCCTGTGGCCATAGATCCAATGTCCATCAAAGACACTGGATTTCGCAAGTGTCGTTGAGTATAATGTAGCAAAAGCTTCAGCTCTCGAACCGTAAGGAGATGAATAAGATACAAAGACATCTACAGAAGCAAGTTACGAAAAGACTTAAAAATGATCGCGAAAATTGGTGGGTCAAGGTAGCCGAAGAAATGGAAATAGCAACTGCTTCAGGTAACAGTCAGTCAAAGACTGTTCAAACTTATTCGTGACACCGGTGGACGGCGAACCCAGTTCAGTGAGACGATTTACCATAGAAATGAAGAACCCATCCATTGCAAACAGCAAAGGCACGACCGTTGGGCCGAATATTTCAAGGAGCAGTTCAGCTGACCGCGCGCTTGTGTGGTTACTCCTGTGTCAACAACTGCGATTCCTTGGATGGTATCACTTGAGCCCCATCGGAAGTGGAAGTGGAGTGAAGCATTTAATTACTAAAGCGTGGGAAAGCGGCCGGTCCCGATGAACTTCCCCCAGTTCTTTTCAAACTGGGGGGAAATGCCTTGATAAAATCACTTGCCGCTTTGCTCCGTGACATTTGGGACGAGGAGTGCATTCCGTTGATATGCAGCGAGTCATTGATTGTTCCCATCTTCAAAGTAGGAATACGCAATGACTGTAGTAACCATCATGTGATTAACTTAATTCCGATAGTCACCAAATTGTTAGCCTCGATTTTGCTGCACCGTCTTATACCAGTTCGCGAGAGGAACACCCGCGAACAGCAGGCTGGATTCCGTCCAGGTCGAGGATGCATCGGCCAGATTTTTACTCTACACCGACTACTTGAAACGCGTCACACGCACCGCCGACCAACAATATTGGTTTTGTATAATATGCAGCTTCAACGCTCAACTCACCATTGGAAACCATGGAAGCACTGTACAGCTGTTCCATTCTTATAGGGGAATCATCAGCAATGCATATCCACTGCAGTATTACTCATGTACACATGGAAGCCAAGCTCTACAGAAGGGTGCTATATCACGTAGTGTAGATGTTCAACAAAACCGTTGAGAGCCAGCCCGGATAGCGTTGTGGTGTTCGATTCACAATCGTTCACCCCGGGTTCGAGTCCCCGTGGGGGCTCGGTGGATGTGCACTGCTGATGATTCCCAACAAGGATGAAACAGCTGTACAGTGCTTCCATGGTTTCCAATGGTGAGTTGAGCGTTGAAGCTGCATGATGAATCATATTATAAAAGTCTAATCTCCTACTATTCAATTGAAAATATTGGTTTTCTTAGACTTGAAAGGCGCCTTCGATTCAGTTGATCAAACAGCACTTTTCAGTGCTCTTCATCAAAAAGTTAAGTTCGTGAATCTACTGAGATCATCGTATTCTCATACTTCTAGCCCCGTAAGAGTCTACGGTGAACTATCCAGTTCATTCGAAACGACCAGTGGTGTTCGACAGCGATGTCCCATGTCTCCATTCCTGTTCATCTTTGTCATGGACGAAATAATGGACAGTGCGCTGCAAAGTCTTCAGTATGTAGGCGTCGAACTAGGAAATAGTGAGAAGCTATGCAACCTAAATTATGCTCAGTGTGCACTAGATAATCTCGGAAGAGCTGTAGCTCCATTCGGCATGCGTTTTGCACCTTCAAAGTGCAAGGTAATGTTACAAGACTGGACGTCAACAATTCCGAGCTTGATGCTCGATGGGGAGGTGCTGTCAGTTGTCGACCACTTCACCTACCTAGGTAGCTGCGTGACGACCGATGGGAGCAGTGGTAGAAGCGAGCACGCGCATATCTAAGGCTCGAGTGGCGTACGCTGGACTGAAGCACTTGTGGCGCCCACCTGAAGTCGTGCGTACTGTGCCACGGTGCGTTCAGTTTTGTTGTATGGTTGCGAGACTTGGGGTCTGCGTGTGGAAGATATTCGTCGTCTTGAGGTTTCTGACCATCGATGTTTGTGCAGTACCACCAAGATTGGGTGGAATTGCCGAGTGAGCAATACCAAGGTCAGAAAGCGAGCATTGGGTACTAATTCGGAGAACGTTTTGTCACAGCGCATACGGCTTAGTAGACTCCGTTGGTTGGGGCACGTGTTACATATGGCAGACACGTCTACCATACCGTGTCCTATTCTCCGTTCCTCCTAGGGAGTGGAAGAGACCACGTGGAGGTCAACAGATGACGTGGCAGCGAGGAATGAGAAAATGTACAGCAGACTTCGAAAAAGTAGGTGCTTCACGTCTTCACAGTGGGGATCCAAAAGATCCCACAACCAGTTGGCTGGAGACACTGAAGGATATGGCAGCGAACCGCGAACAGTGGCGATCGTGTTGTCACTTTCTGTTGAATCAGAATGATTGATCAATGTACGTTTGTACAGTTACACTGTGAATTCCGTGTGTTGGCTACTGGGGCGTTCTTTCCTTTTCCCACTCCCGTAAGTTCACTCCCTCTCCATCTTGTATATTCATACTTTCTAATTCAACGTGCAACATGGTGAGAAAAGCAGTGGTCAGTGGGGCTTGCTCTACTGTTTAACACTGTACACTGATGATGAATGATGATGATGTTCAGAAAATGTTCTATCACAGCGTATCCAGCTTACTAAACTTCGTTGGTTCGGGCACGTTCTGTGTATGGAAAACACGCATAACGTACAGTGCCTTGTTTTTCGCTCCTCCTAGGGAGTGGAAAAAGCCACGTGGAGGTCAACAGATGACGTGGCAGTGGGGAAGGAGGACACGAACAGCGAACTTAGGAGAAGTAGGTGCCTCAATTCTCCGCCGCTGGGGTCCAAGAGATCCCTCGACCAGTTGACGGTAGTCAATGAAGGATACTGCAGCGAACCGTGAACAGTCTTTCGAATCACAATGATTGAGCAATGTGCGTTAGCACAGTTATACTGTATTTCGTGTGCTGGCTACTACGACGTTCTTTTCTTTGCCCATGCTTGAGTCTAACCCTGTCCACCTTGTATATTCATCCTTTATCTCTACGTGCAACATGTTGAGAAAGGCAGTGGTCAATGGGGCTCGCTCTCCTGTATACACTGTACAATGATGATGATGATGACCGCGCAGTCCACCAGCTCGACTTCTTGTGTACGCCTCATCGGCGTTGCAGGTTCTTTGCTTCTTGCTGTCTGATCGAATGGCCTTACAGTAAACGGCTCCGGACCACTGTTTTCCTCCAGCGCACAGCTTTCCCACGCTTTATCTTCCATTATCTCCAATAACTACCATCGTCTGATGGTCACTGAACTGTAAAGTATGCGGACGCTGAGGCAATTGCTTCCAATAACAGTTTTGTTTCCACCCAAATCCCCCATTTCACTACTTGCTTTCACTTGTTTCTCACTGTATACTACACCCACTCGTATCCCTATTCCCGTTGTTGAGACATCTGGTTTGATGCGGAAACCTCCCCCCTCCCATTCGTGCGATGGAAGACTACACCTGCTCGTGCTAGAAGCTGGCCCCTAGTGTTATAATCCATAAACCAACCACAGTCGGCCGGCTGTGGGCGTCTGCTACCCTGGTCTCGGTTACTTCCATGTTTCCACTCTGTGGACTCTTCCTAGCCTAGTTGCATCGCCTATTCCTAATATTCTGAGGATACCCCTGACCCTCCTCTGGTCCAAACTAGGTCTTGACTTGGCCTCCCTTACGGTGAGTTCACCACTTTTGATGCGCAGGTTTCTTATCCTAAAGCAGACAGGGACTACTTTCGACTTTATCTGCTGCAATTATTTTGTGAGGTCTTTAATTTCATCTTGAAGCGCCGTCAAATGTTCCTCATCTTGTCGTCCACGGTACTCCGTATAAAAGTCTCGCTCGTTTTCTTTTTCTGTTTTGATGGGAGTCCTTCCACCACTATTTGCTCCTTTGGTTTTGATGACCCGGAACCTGCCTCTCGGTTTCTTTATCTCCGTCTTTGGTTTGATCGCTCCTACCTTCCCAACTGTTTTTCCTAACAGTTCAGCATAACTGGGTCCCATGGCTTTATTTTCAGTTCTAATTTTGAAACCGCCTTACGGTCTCACAAGTTCTTGTATGCTATTGAGCACTTCCTTATTTGCACTGGACTGGCAGTTCTGTCTTGCAGCAGCCTTACATAGGTTGCACACCCACTCAATCCAACTATTTCGGCTATACACCGGGTGGTGTTCTTTCCTAATACCCGACCAGCTTGCATGTCAGTTCAATTTAAGTGGATTCGGTTCCAGGGCTTAACTGTTTCGTAAGGGGTGAGGTACTGAGCCCCTGGTGTTTTTGTCATACAGACAAAACATCCAACGCGCAGTGTTGAAATCCAGGGAAACTCTACAAAAACATAACGATCTGGACGCATGATTGGTCTCGGCCACTTTCGCCCTGTGCAAATTGAACTGAAATGAACTGAAATGAAATGAACAGAACTGACGGCGGGATGCCCAAATGTCCCGATTCTAGCACCAGTAGCTCCTTGGATCCCCCGCGCCTTCGACAACTGGGAGAGACTAGCCTTTTCCAATAACTGGCTACAATCAGGGAAGGTTCAGGTTAAACCTTTGATCCCAGTTCTCAACAACTTTCCGGATCACAGCCGCACGGTGGTATTGGAGTAGCATGCAGAGATCCACAGTATTCGCAAAACGCAAACACAGGTACTTGTCCGGAAGAAAAGTTGGTTTTATCGGGTTCAGAAACTCCTAAATTCCACGTGACACTTAAATGATATCAAAAAACTGATAAACAATTTATAGATACAGGACTCACCGAATACAAAAACTGTTGCTCTAAAGAGTAGAAGCAGCTAGATTCAGGAAAACTTCCAACGTAGTAGTGTATTGGAAAGGAAGAACCCTTTACGTCTTCGATGGAGCTTGTGCTACTAAACACGTTACAACGCTGTGAGTAAATACAATCGTGATAATACAAAATAGTATCGTTACACGAGATCTGCTACCCTGATTTTAACGCTCAATACACCGTGACGCTAAGATCGATACAATGTACGTAGTGTGCCCTGACATAGCGCAGAGAGCACAAGATTATCAGTAACAAACGAACCCATCACCTCAGACAAGCTCACCCCGACGACTCCGTTGTACGCGAGAAACTGCACCCACAACCGTAGGTCACCATACGACCTTCAGATCAGTTCAGTTCAGTTGTTCAGTTCAGTTCAGTTCAGTCTGCACAGGACAGGTAATGGCCACGGCCAATCGAGCGTCCAGAATTCCTTCGATGGTATGCATCTAGTTGATGGATGACGGGTTGTCTTGAAGTCTTGAAGTACTAGTTCAGTTCAGTTCAGTTCAGTTTGCACAGGACAGGTAATGGCCACGGCCAATCGAGCGTCCAGAATTCCTTCGATGGTATGCACACCAGTTATGCACCCACCACTGCCGAGTGTATTTCGTCGAATCCCCGCTAAAACTGAGAGGGAAACGGAAAACCTCATCGCACATCAACTGCGAGAGACATTATGCATCGTGAGCGTTCACTGAGACAGTATGCAATGAGGGAAAAAGTCTGCTAAAACATACTCCAGAAGGACCACAGTGCTACCCGTCATCCATCTAGTTGATATTCTTAAGGCTCACTACAAGGAAAGATCTCGTACCACTTGCGATCAAGGGCACATTTGAAGGATTGGACTGTCTGCAGATCTACCATTTCACCAGGCAGACCGTTCCAACTGTTCACAACCCTGTTGCTGAAGAAGTGCGATCTAGCCATCAACCTAGATCGGGCTTTTATCAACTTCTTTTCGTGTCCCCTTGTTCTGGAGTCTACGGCCAATTGGAATAGACTATCTGGTCTGAGGCCAGAAAAGCCCTTCATTACCTTGAACGTTTCTATGAGATCTCCTCGACTTCTCCTCCTTTCCAACGAGAAGAGATTCAGGTCACAGAGTCTCTGCTCGTAAGTCTTACCCCTCTGCGGGTTCGAGGCTTTGAGCCCAATTGTCCCGGTTCTTGAGGAAATCTTTGATCTTCTGTCGGATTCACCGAGCTGAAACGAGAGTAAAGAGAAGCGGGGGGCGGGGGTGGCAGCGAAAACCAGATACACATAACATCATGCAGTGTCACACTGTGGGCAGTGCCTTAAGCTGAGTGGGGGTGAGACATTCATGAACATATATGCGATAAAAGGCAACTATTTTGTTTGTTTGTTTTTGACAAAGGGAATTATTGGGAGAGACCCAGGTAGAGGTCTAGCTTTTTCTAAAGGATAGTTTTGTTCTGCTAGAGAACAATATCTTCCGGAAGTGCATTCCACAGAGTAATAACCCTATAGCTAAAAAAGTTAATCCTTAGTGAAGTGCGTGGCCTCGGTTTGAAAACTTTTCTGCTGTGACCACGGAGAGACGAGGCTGGACAGACGGAGAAGAAGCAATCACTTTGACCTGATTTAAAAAGGTGGAACATCAAAAACAGATCACTTCTTACGCGTCTTACGTCAAGGAGATAGAGGTTTAGGAGTGAGAGGCGGATGGGATAAGGTAGATGGGATAGACCTCTTACTGCTTTGGTGGAGGCCCTCTGAACTCTTTCTAGGATCTCACGGTCTCGGACAAGACCAGAGTGCACCATTTGACTACCGTACTCCAGCATAGTTCGGATATACGTGCCGAAAATTATGGGGAAATCATCCTTAGATATGCGCGGGAAGGACCTTCGAATCATGTTTAGGAATCGAAAGGCAGACTTGCTCGCAAGTTCGTGATGATGAGAGAAGGATAAGTTACAATCTAACCAGAAACTGAGCACCTTGTGTCGGTCAACCCTTGGCAGTGTGGTTGCTCCATTAATGGAAAACGTGTGACCAGTCTCTCTGCCGAAAGACATGCTCACGCATTTGTCATCATTAACTGGGAGGTTCCAGTCCTCGGACCAGCGTTTCGTTTCACAAACTGCAATTTGCAGGTCTTCAACGCTTGAGCTCCAGAGGGTTACATCGTCTGCGTACAGGGCAATGTTCACAGGAAGGGCTGTCGGTAGATCGTTTATATAGATCAAGAAAAGAAGAGGACCTAAGACCGACCCTTGGGGGACCCCAGTTGTTACTGGGGAGGGTTGAGACAAAACATTCTCGACTTTAACCACAAAGGTGCGGTCGGTAAGGAAGCTACGTAGGATGGCCAATATGGAGCCTGTAACCCCGTGTTTGCAGCTTACAAAGAAAAGGGGCATGGGGACCTTGTCGAAGGCCTTGGCAAAATCGATGAATACAGCGTGTCAAAGCTGGCCGCCATCGTGGGCTTTCGTTGGACTATCCATGACAGTAAGCATATTGGTGACGTATGATCTGCCAGGAAAAAACCCATGTTGGGATGGGGAGAGGATCTTATTTCTATGAAGATGGGAAAGAACCTCACTCTTAAGAATTCCCTCAAACATTTTTCCCGGGGGTGCTAGTGAGGCTTATGGGTCTGTAACTAGAAGCAAGGTGTCTATTACTCTTCTTATAGATGGGTGCGATCACTTCTTTTATCCAGCTGCGGGGGAAAATTCCGTCGTCAACACATTGCTGAAAAAGCGAGGCATAAGGAGCAGCTAATGTATCCGCAGCTTCCTTGAAAATACGGGGGTGGATTAGGTCAGGACCCATAGAGCAATATTGGTTGAGCCGTCGGAAACCTTGAGCGACTGCACCAATGGGAATAGTGACGCGGTTAAGGGTAGTGGTCAGGGTGCATGGTAGGGTGGGATGAAATGGGAATGGAGCTAAAAATTGTACGGAATTAGGAGCTGAATGCCTCGGCTACTAAGCTAGGAGAAGTGATTGGAGATCCGGCACTATCTTTGAGAGCTAATGGCGTCAGAGCTGTACCCCTAAGACGGCGCATGTATTGAAAGAAAAATGCCTTATTGGTCCGTGCTCGATCAAGTACAGATCGTTGGACTGCATTCTGATAGGACCTAATCTTGTCTTTGCATATGTTCCGTATGATCCTGAAGCCTTTTGCATCACGTGCAAGGCGTGTGGCTTTATATCTAGCAAACAGGCGTGCGCGTTCGTCTAGAATGCGCCCAATGGGGCGAGGGAGGGGTCGCTTAGCAGTCCGTGGGCGACGAATTCTGGGGACAAAATGCCTATCAGCTAAGGAGATTAACTCTCTGAGATTCTCTGCCATTTCATCCGCAGAGTTACCTAGGTTAGTTGAATTTAGCTGGGAGCGAAAAAATGCACATACTTGGTCAAAATTGGTCCTTTTGAAGGATCTCAAAATTTTAGTTTCTGAGGGAAGAGGAGGCCATTTCACGATATAGTGGAATCCACTGAGAATGTGATCACTTTTACCGAGGGGCGGCAAGTAATTCACCACATCTATTAGGAACCGATCATTGGTGATGACCAGGTCTAGTGGGGACGGGGCGTGGCCTGTGCGATATCTAGTCGGATCCCTTACTTTCTGCACCCATGAGTTTTTCAGTACGAGATCAAGGAGGGGTTTACCGAAAGTGATATCCGGGGCATCAGCTCTTTGCCAGTTTGTACTGGGAGAGTTGAAGTCACCAGTGACTAACAGATGGGTGAAATCTGTGTAGCTTTTCAGCGAGACTAATAAGTCTATGGGACCTAGGCTGTCAGTTGAATTGCATGCGAAAGGACGGTAGACAACACCAAGCAATATGGTGTCTGTCCTAGAGAGGCTAAACACGGCCCACAAACAATCAATACATGAAAAGGTTGGGGTTGTCAGTAAGGTGGGCGGAGAAGTTCAGTTCAGTTCAGTTCAGTTCAGTTCAGTTCAGTTCAGTTCAGTTCAGTTCAGTTCAGTTCAGTTCAGTTCAGTTCAGTTCAGTTCAGTTCAGTTCAGTTCAGTTCAGTTCAGTTCAGTTCAGTTCAGTTCAGTTCAGTTCAGTTCAGTTCAGTTCAGTTCAGTTCAGTTCAGTTCAGTTCAGTTCAGTTCAGTTCAGTTCAGTTCAGTTCAGTTCAGTTCAGTTCAGCTCAGTTCAGTTCAGTTCAGTTCAGCTCCAGTTCAGTTAAGTCCAGTTCAGTTTAGTTCAGTTTGCACAGGACTTGGTGTGGCTAGAGCTAATCTTGTGTCCAGATAGTTGTGTTGTCGGCGTGTTTCCCTATTTCCCAACACTGCGTGATTTTCTTTTTCTTAAAGGCAGAAATTTTGTTCAGTATCGGCCCTGGCAGAGTAATGTGGAAACAATAAGTAAATTGAATCTGACCCTAAAAGCTGCTTAACATAACTCGGGGTATACAGCCACCCAACATAGGTCTACTGCTTTCTTAAAAGCCTTCACTGTTGTGGTGTCTACGAAATCCTCCGGGAGCTTATTCCAGTTCAGTTTGCACAGGACAGGTAATGGCCACGGCCAATCGAGCGTCCAGAATTCCTTCGATGGTATGCATACCAGTTATGCACCCACCACTGCCGAGTTTATTTCGTCGGACCTCCGCTGTAAACGGAAGGGAAACGGAAAACCTCATTGCACATCAACTGCGAGAGACATTATGCATCGTGAGCGTTCACTGAGACACTATGCGGTGAGCGAAAAAGGTGCTCCAGATAGACCAGTGCTCCCTGTCATCCATCTATTTACCATACTCAAAGCTATCTGTGAGGAAGTATCTCGTACTACTTGCGATCAAGGGCAACTTTGAAGGACTCGACGGCCTGCAGATCTACCATTCCACCAGGCAGACCGTTCCAATTGTTCACAACCCTGTTGCTGAAGAAGTGCGATCTAGACATCAACCTAGACCGGGCTTTTATCAACTTCTTTTCATGTCCCCTTGTTCTGGAGTCTACGGCCACTTGGAATAGACTATCTGGTCTAAGGCCAAAAAAGCCATTCATTACCTTGAACGTTTCTATGAGATCCCCTCGACGTCTCCTCCTTTCCAACGAGGAAAGATTCAGGCCACAGAGTCTCTGCTCGTAAGTCTTACCCCTCTGCTCTTCAACCATTCGCGTGGCGAGACGTTGGACTTTCTCTAGGCAGGCGGCGTCCTTTTTGTAGAAGGGTGACCAAGCCTGCGCGCTACTTTCTAAGTGAAGTCGTACTATAGCCATGTAAATAGTTACGAATACCTCCGGCTTCCGGTAAGACAAAGCTGATCGCAGCCTAAAGAGCTCCCCACGAGCCTTATGCGCAGCAGCGTTGCACTGCTCCGACCATTTGAAGTCACTTTTTATGATGATCCCCAGGTCTTTAACCCTACTGGCTGCCTCTACGGTGAACAGCCCTTGATCATGAGCGACAGTTAGGCTCTCTGTTGCCCTTGACAACAAATGGCTTTTTTGAGCGTTTAGAGGTAAGTCTCATTTGTATGCCCAGTTCAGGACGGTACCTATTTCCCTGCCTAAGTCCGCCCTACCCTTAGATCCAACAATCTTCACATCATCCGCAAAAATAAAGCTGGGCGATTGAAGAGTGGATGCTAGGTCATTAATAAATAACAAGAATAGGACCGGGCCTAGGACGGATCCCTGAGGTACACCACTGGTGACGTTCACCAAACTGGAGCACCTGTCCCCCACTTTGACATAAAGCGTCCTGTGGGAGGGGAAGTCCTCCAGCCACCTATATACTGGCCCACCTATACCGAAAGTCTCCATCTTGCATAGCAAAAGACGATGTAAATAGTTACGAATACCTCCGGCTCCCGCAAGTCAAAGCTGACCGCAGTCCAAAAAGCGCACCACGAACCATTTGTGCCGTGGCGTTGCACTGCTCCGACCATTCAAAGTCACTGCTCTTGATTATACCAAGTCCTTTAAACCTACCGACTACTTCTATGATGAGCAGCCCTTGATCATGGGCGACAATCGGGCTCTCTGTTGACCTTGACAACAAATGACCTTTTTTAGCGTCCAGGAGTAGGTTCCATTTTTATGCCCAGTCCAGGACGGTACCTATACCCCTGCTCAGGTCCACTTCACCGCCAGATCCAACAATCTTCATATCATCCGCAAAAGTAAAGCTAGGCAATTGAAGGGCGGATGTCAGGTCGCTGATAGACAACAGGAATAGGACCGGGCCTACGACGGATCCTTGAGGTACACCAGTGGTGACATTCACCAAACTGGAGCACCTGTTCCCTACTTTGACGTAAAAGGTTCTGTGGGAGAGGAAGTCCGCCTGCCACCCATATGCTGGCCCACTCATACCGGACGTCCCCATCATGCACAGCAAACACGATGGTCAACGGGGTCAAAAGCCTTACTGGAGTCAAGGTAAAATACCTCAACTTGCTTACCTTCATACGGTCGTCGAGTCATTTCATCTAGGAAGCACAAGAGAGTGGTCACACAGGATCTATTTTTTAGGATCCTACATGGGGCTGGTCTTGGCATGGAGTGCCCCAGTATGCAGTGACATATAGATATATATATATATATAGCACGGATTATATGCTCAAATCTTTACATATGATGCCAGTGAGGCTTACCTGACTGTAGTTCTTCATAACCGACTTAGGTCCACTCTTATATATTGCCACGACAGCCGCAATCTTTCACTCCGGAGCCAGCTACCTGCGGTTCAAGGTGGACCCGTGCAGCTTGCATACTGATGGAGCTGTGATATCATTAAACGGCTCGATGATAAGTGGGTGGGTGCCATCTGGGCCCAGCTGGTTTGTGGCTGTTTAGTTCCTGTAGGTACCGGCGCAGGATTCCCTCTGAGAGAATCAGCCAGTTTTACAGCGGAGGAGGATGATCCGTGACCAAATCGGTTCTTACCACATTGACTATCTCATGTACACTACCACAGTATTCCTACAGGTCTTCTGCTTCGCGCTTGTCATCAGTGACATAACCATGGTTCCTAGTGGATAGTGGACCTATGGAATTCTTTGCTGAGCTCGTTGACTGCACGTAGCTATAGAACTTCGTCGGTTGTGTTCCTACGCATTTAGCTAATCTGAGCTCAAGTTCTGGCCCGAAGTTTCGCAGAAGGCTCTCCGTCTCTTTTCCAGGCCTTGCGTGACGGGTCCACTCTAGCCGGCTGCCGGAAGCTTTGCAAAGTCTCCAGCTACAGTTTCTACGTTTGATGGCGTTGGCTATCGCCGCCTTCCACCACATACGATTACCCCCCACCCCTTCGTTTCAAGAGCGTAAACTTTTCCTGGAGGGCAATCCGGGATCTCTTTAAGACCTGCCAGCGCTCCTAGACGGTAGCCCTCTATATTGTGCCCCAGTCAAACCTACCGCCCTATTTCGAATGGCATCTATTTCCAAACTACCAAAATCTCCAACCAGCCCTGAGGGTACCTTCGGCTGCCGCATGCGCAGGGAGATTTTGACGCACTAGTGACCACACTTGCCCAGCGGTGCACAGCATCGTATGCCGGATACCTCGTTGGGGAAATTCGTTATTGCGAGATTAAGCATGGAAGGTTCGCATCCGGCCCTATACCTGGTATTTGCCCTAATATGTTTGTGCAGCTCGTTTACTTGCAGCCACTTCAAGAAGCCCTCCTCTGGCAGTCCCACGGTACAGTCCTCAACCTTCCAGTCATTGTGCAGAAGGTTGATGCCAACCTCTATGAAGGTTTCATGCGCTTCCCTAACGAGTTCAGCTAGGGTCCGCAGTAGTAGAACCTCCTCACCGCGGTTCGTACTCGGTGCCTTGTAGACGCAAATAACGTTAACCTTTCAGCCTGAAAGGATAATCTTAACGGCGCACTGCTGGACATTCTGAGTGCGTATCTTGATCTGAGACCCAAGATGGTTTGCACCTGACCTAATAAGGATGGCTACCCCTCCTTCGAAGCAATCATATTTTTTATCTTGTCTGTAGATTGCGAAATCGTCATTTAACGATCCTATCACATGGTTTTCTCTAGAAAGACATTTTCAGCCAGGGAGACTATTGGTGCAGTGCACTCGTAAGAGACTTTGGAGAATTTCATCCATTTGTTTCTAAAACTGTGCGCATTGATGTATAACGCAACCGCTTTCTCCCCAATGGACTGAAATCCCTTTCTGTTCAAACCTGCCCGTGTCGTTGTTGCGGTGCCCGAGTTGGTAACAAGTATTTTGCAACGGTGATTATTGCTGAGGGACATGGAGGCCTTTGGATGTCTAGGACATCCAATATCTCCCGGTCCATTTCTACTGGAGTACTCATGACCTCCGAGTTTGTGAGAGACAAGCCATCCCCCGACTTATTACACCACTTTAAAATTTCACCTTACAGAATATCCTCAGTAACCAGTATTCCCGACGACTTCAGTGGCTTTCCTACGGCCGTCGGTGTGTTGCCCCAGATTCCGGCTTTGGTTTTCAGTTGTTCTTGTGGACCTATCACGGGTGGCGTTGCAGGTTTATCCATGATTATACCCTGCTTCTCTCCGTGTTCGCCTGATACGATATGGTATTGGCCGCTGGTGCTTTAGGCTACCTCTGAAGTCCTAGCCAGCAGCACAGACTTGTTAGGCTCATCAGTAAACTGGACTGGAATTGGTCGAGCGGCATTGTTTCCCACTCTAGCGAACAAAGACTTCCACTTCACCACTCAGTGCAAAATTTTCAACGGAACAGGATAGGGATCAACTGCGATACGCACTATATTCCGTGCCCGCCCTCTGTGTGTCCCCGCTTGCCCTAGACTTCCGTGTGAACGGCTCCCCTTGATTGATAATCAGTAGTCCCTGACTTACCGTCCCTCACATTGACTGGATCCCCCTTTGGAGGTCCAGCACCTGGGCATCCAGAGTCCCTTAACTAGGCTCCTTCCCCTTCGAGGCGTTATCTGTCACCTTTAGTGTTTAGGCTTTTTTCTTATTTTGCCTTTCCTTCTTTGGTTTCCGGGTCGCCCATTCACCCGTGGTGGTTTGGCCTACTAAAGTGGGGAAAGCTGCAAAGGGGAATCCATCCGCTTGGATACTAAACGCTTCATTGATTGTTTTCTGGGGGGTGATCCTAAGACCTCTTCGTATGGCCCAGTAAAGCACCTCGCGGCGGCGTCTTAGGCTCAGCCCCTCTGCAGTCTGCAGCAGGAAGCTAGACCTCATCTCGCTTAGACTGTTCAATAAGGGCCGGCTTTGCAGACTCCCTTGAAGAGATCACAAGCCCATTCGACCCATAGGTTCTTGCAGTATAACGGATACACTTTCTTACCAGTGCCAGAACAGTCTGCATGGGCCCGGCCATAACATAGACCACATAGGATTCCTTCTGTTACTCGCTTCTCAAGACCTTCGGCCAGACTCGGATACGTCTCACGCGCCATATCAGGCGCAAAACAGGATGAGTTACGAACCGAAGTCGTTAACAACTGGAAACTGTCGAGATGTACTCTCTATGCCAAACGAGGAAAACAGTAGCTTAACAGAGGACTACGCGAAACTCAGAAGCTACATGGGGAGAGTTAAAAGTGTCTCAGAATAAAGAAGTACCTCGAGGTTACTCCGGAGCGATCCGTGGTGCGAAACGAAATTCTTTATTTCGGGGGACACTTCAAAACTGGTTTCAGTGCAGAGCCCCTCAAAAATTCAACCACCGCAGTTCAGTTTGCACAGGACAGATGATCACCACAGCCAATGGAGCTTCCAAAATTCCTTCGATGTTATGCAAACCAAGTCACACATCAACCCCGATAGTCGTTAGGCATCGTTGGCGTTTACTAAATCATCTTGTTTCGGAAGGAAAGCTCTATAACTAAACTCTACATCGGCCTGTCCAGAAGCACGTTCAAAACCAGCTGTCAGAAAAGGTCTCATTCCAATTGAGGTTTAGGGCTCCCTTCAAAGCCTGGACGGTCACCAGTTCTATTACTACTTCTGGCAGTCTACTCCAGTAGATGACTACACTATTGCCATAGAAGTGAGATCCAACTATCAGCCCAGATCGATTTTTCACCAGCTCCTTCCTCTGACCTCTCGTTTTGGAGTACGTAGCCATATGAAATAAACTCCCCGGTTTAATCCCAGGAAGGCCTGTGATCATATAAAATTTCTCTACTAGATACCACTGCTGTCACCTCCTTTCCAAAGGGAAAAGTCGGAGATCCTAGAGTCTTTGCTCATACGTCCCTCCCATCTGACCCCCAACCATGTGCTTTGCCAGACGTTGTACATTCTCCAAACAAGTGGCCTCCTTTTTGTAGAAGGGCAACCACGACTTAACAGGGTTTTCTGCCACAGGCCAAACTTTTGGTATGTACACTGGCTTGGAAGCTCTTGGCTGTCCACAGAAAAACGCTGATTTCAACCTAAACAGCTCACTATGTGCCTTTTTTGCTGCTGCTTTACGCTGATGAGACCAGTTGACATAAGAAGTCACAAAAATTTCAAGGTCTTTCACACTGTTTACCATCCATGTAGTAAATGGGCCTCGGTCGAGTGCAACCTTCAAGCTTGTTGCTGACCTTGACAACAAGTGACACCCCCCGGCTTTGAGGGATGAGTCCCACTTCTGAGCCCAGTTAGGAGCCGCAAGTACGTCTCTGCTCAGCTCCTCTCTCCCTGGGCTCCCACCTACTTCAAGTTATCCGCGGAGAAGGAGCCTGGTGACTACACCATTGAGGCTAAATCAATAATAAACAGAAGAAACATTAGTGGGCCTAGTACAAAACCTTGCTAGGCTCCACTGGTGACGCTCTCTAATTAGGAGTTATCGTCACCTTCTCTAACGTAAGACGTACTACCTGTAGGGAAGTCCCTCAGCCATTATCAAGTCTGCCCATTTACACCAAATGATTCCAACTTGATTAGTAGAAGCCGATAGTTTACCGAGTCAAATGCCCTGCCAAACTCACAGCACCTTACTTCTACCAGTTTACCTCCGCCCACTGTTCGAGTGACTTCGTCTAGGATGCTCAAGAGACTGGTGAAGCAAGACCAGTTTTTTAAAAGTCCCTGCTGAGCTGGGGAACTCATAGAATTTCCCAATAGGTGCCAGCAGATGTGCCCTGGGTGATCTGCTCTAACACTTCGCATAGAGCGCACGTAAAGTTAACAGATCCGTAGTTTCTCGTTTCACCGCGGGGCCCTACTCATGTGTAGCTACCACTGCTGCGCTTTTCCAGTCTTTTGGCAACCTTCCACGGCCCAGGGAGGCTTTACATAGCTTATATACTGGAAGGGGTAGGATGTCAGCCAACGGCTTGGTGATAGTAGGATGGATGTCATCTGTCCCGGTAGACTTATGGATATCCAACTTTTCCACGTGTTTGCTCACTATTTTCCCTGAAAGATTGGCGTTTATAACGCCCGTTGGAAGAGTCACCCCCTCAAAGCCAATCTGCAAACCGTTATCTGTTTTATGTTCACCCATAAAATACCCGCCCCGAGGCAGCAGCTACGCTTTGCTTGTCTGCTGCCACTCCATGATCACGGGCCGTCGGTGGTCCTGCTGCATCTCCCAGCGAACCCTTAGACTGCAAGCAGCCATAGCACTTTTTTCGGTGCTCTTTGATTAAACGAGCCAAATTCAGTTCACGTATGCGCTTAGCAGATAGCAAGGGGTCACTGTTTCATTTCCAGGATCGATATATCGAATCCAAGCTTGGCTACTTCCAGAACCCTCGAAAAGAGTCCAGCTACGGTTTCCACTCTTGCATGACTTGCCCGTTGCAGCCATCCACCGCACCAGCCTTCCCTCACTCCTTCCGCGCTTCATAAGGGCAAACTCGTTTCGTAGGGTGAGTCGAGATCCTTCAGCCACCTGCCAGGGTTCCTTCAAACTGGCAGTATCTGCTATGTCCAGTATTAGGTAGACCGCTTTATTTTGAAGCCTAGGAATTTCAATATTTTGAGAAGATCCTGGTCAACCTCCAGGATGCTTTGGGTTGACCTATGCAAAGAATGATTTTGACACTCGCATGGTCTCTCTTGCCCAAAGGAGAGTGAGCCTACCGCCTCATTGTTCTCAAGATTCGTTATCACCGGATCCAACAAGGGCAGCGTACAACCAGTCCCACACCCAGTACCTCCCCTCAAGGTCCTGTGAGGTTGCGCAGGACTGATAGTGGCCGGAGCAAACTGAGCGTCTGAAATTCTTTCAGCGATAAACATAGAGGGCAGCGTCCACCACCGCGACTTTTTTATTTACCTCTATTTTTGTTACATGAATGGGTTTGCTCCTTCTATTTGAGTGAAAAAAAGTAGAAGCACTCCTCTTATCATCCATGACTTTAGCGTCTCATCACACGTCATATCAAACCAAATCACAGGACATAGACGACAACGTGTGAAGTCTGCCTGAGTTTTCAAATTGTGAGGTTCTTGGATCACTCGGTACTGCTACAAATGGAAGAAACAGAGTCTCACTCAGTAACATGGTACGGATAAACATAACAGAGTGTAGCGACAACCATCTCCTATCACGCTTTCAACGTATTTATTGTTTAACTAGAAGCTGAACACCAAGTGCGCTTGCCGTCTGACCGCTGCCCCTGAGCAAGCTCGCATGCACGCCCTCAAATTCATGTCAAAGGTTATCTCCCCAGAGTGCCTAGTCGTTCTCACAAACCGCCTTGAATACCTTCCTGGTTAACGCGATAAAGCAGAGCCGAGCATTGGGGTAACTGGCAGGTAGTCCAAGCAGTACAAAGGGCCGAAAACACGTCTATTATGGAAACGCCATCGGAGGTTTGATGACCGTTTGACTCCGTTAATCATCGTCTTTTGCTATGCAAGATGGAGACTTTCGGTATAGGTGGGCCAGTATATAGGTGGCTGGAGGACTTCCTCTCCCACAGGACGCTTTATGTCAAAGTGGGGGACAGGTGCTCCAGTTTGGTGAACGTCACCAGTGGTGTACCTCAGGGATCCGTCCTAGGCCCGGTCCTATTCTTGTTATTTATTAATGACCTAGCATCCACTCTTCAATCGCCCAGCTTTATTTTTGCGGATGATGTGAAGATTGTTGGATCTAAGGGTAGGGCGGACTTAGGCAGGGAAATAGGTACCGTCCTGAACTGGGCATACAAATGAGACTTACCTCTAAACGCTCAAAAAAGCCATTTGTTGTCAAGGGCAACAGAGAGCCTAACTGTCGCTCATGATCAAGGGCTGTTCACCGTAGAGGCAGCCAGTAGGGTTAAAGACCTGGGGATCATCATAAAAAGTGACTTCAAATGGTCGGAGCAGTGCAACGCTGCTGCGCATAAGGCTCGTGGGGAGCTCTTTAGGCTGCGATCAGCTTTGTCTTACCGGAAGCCGGAGGTATTCGTAACTATTTACATGGCTATAGTACGACTTCACTTAGAAAGTAGCGCGCAGGCTTGGTCACCCTTCTACAAAAAGGACGCCGCCTGCCTAGAGAAAGTCCAACGTCTCGCCACGCGAATGGTTGAAGGGCAGAGGGGTAAGACTTACGAGCAGAGACTCTGTGGCCTGAATCTTTCCTCGTTGGAAAGGAGGAGACGTCGAGGGGATCTCATAGAAACGTTCAAGGTAATGAATGGCTTTTTTGGCCTTAGACCAGATAGTCTATTCCAAGTGGCCGTAGACTCCAGAACAAGGGGACATGAAAAGAAGTTGATAAAAGCCCGGTCTAGGTTGATGTCTAGATCGCACTTCTTCAGCAACAGGGTTGTGAACAATTGGAACGGTCTGCCTGGTGGAATGGTAGATCTGCAGGCCGTCGAGTCCTTCAAAGTTGCCCTTGATCGCAAGTGGTACGAGATCTTTCCTTGTAGTGAGCCTTGAGAATATCAACTAGATGGATGACGGGTAGCACTGTGGTCCTTCTGGAGTATGTTTTAGCAGACTTGTTCTCTCATTGCATACTGTCTCAATGAACGCTCACGATGCATAATGTCTCTCGCAGTTGATGTGCGATGAGGTTTTTCGTTTCCCTCTCAGTTTTAGTGGGGATTCGATCAAATACACTCGACAGTGGTGGGTGCATAACTGATGTGCATACCATCGAAGGAATTCTGGACGCTCGATTGGCCGTGGCCATTACCTGTCCTGTGCAGACTGAACTGAACTGAACTGACCTTAAAATTGGTGAGCCCGAAGTGGTCTCCAGGTCACCCGAGTGTCCTTGTTTTCCACCATTCAAAGTCTCATCCGCTCCCTTTTTTGAGTGTTTTCTCATTTAACTTTTTGCTGACATTTTTGGTTGGATTTCGAAGTGGTTTTTTCTTTATCACGCTTACTTAGGTCTCTGGTTCTTCGTGATTACACTTTTAGATCGTAATGCTATACTGGTTCTTGATTCCTTTCCCCGTCTTTAATCAATAAAGTAATCACTGCATCCGCTGGGCGGAAACCTTCCGCAGACCCCACCACTGGGACATTCACGCTGCACACACAGGCATTCCCGCTTGCCGATCTAGAACTCTAGCTTGTGTTGATCGAGTTAGAATTAAAAAACCACCGTATAAAGAGTGACGTCAACAGTTTTTAGCGGGAGGCAGGCTAACTCTCGCCGGAGGTCGCACGGCAAGTAAGGGACGTGATAGTGTCCGCTCGAAGCTACGAGGTTTCAAAGGTGGCCATCATTGCCCACACGACCTCAAAGCAGGACAGAAGCATGCAAAAACTTCAAAGCTTTGAGCTTGGAGGCAGGAAGCCCTCTGAACTGTTTCGTGAGATGCAGCTGTAGACAGGAATGACATTAGGCGAGGAACCGCTATTAGATGAATATTTGCTGCAGCGTTTGCCGCTCAACTTTCCAGTTTTATCAAGTGACACATGTGAATGCTCAGCGTAAGTAACTGAAGCTATGGCTGGTGACATTATGTCACGATACAACCCGGCTGTCGCTAGAGTTACCACATCTTCGGTCATCATCGCCGACTTCCCGTACCCATTTATAGGCATTGGCTTCCTGTAGCACTTCGGTTTGTTGGTTGACGCACTGCGCATCAGCATGACGGATCTCCGTACCTTTCGCTTTTGCCGGTTATAACTCGCGGCTGAACCAAATCAAGCCTAAGAACGTTCAAATACAGGCTCACCAACCTTTTGGCGAACTAGCCACCAGCCCGGCCGTTTTTCGGCCTGCGGTGCCTTTCTCGGCGGTGACCACCAATGTCACTCACCATATTAGCACCAAGGGACCTCCAGTGTTCAGTGGGCCACGTCAGTTAGCACTATACAAGCTCCATGTTTCACAGGCTGATTTCTAACGCGTGATAGAGCTCGGTATAACACGTCCTTCTAGTAGCACTTGAGCTTCCTCCTTTCACAAGGCTCCTAAATCTAATTGTGACCGGCGGCCATCTGGTGATAACAGAGCAACTAACAAAGTCGCGGTCCCTGGCAGATGCCCAACTGACCTTTTATAGGACCTTACTTCGTCTTTATCAGGTTGATCCGTCTTCAGCCATATCGATCTAGTCTGTAGGTCCATCAAGGTCCCCATAGCGGGGGTCGATATACTTAGTACTGCCATCACTTCGCCCTTTGAGCTGCTCGATTTTCTGCGCATGCTTTTTGGGCTCAGAAAAGCAGCTCGGACCTCTCAGGGGCTCACACACAAGGCGAATCCTAGTTTACCGCAAGTCTAAGCATGCCTGGGTGATATCCTGGTGGCTAGATCTTCGAAAAAAGATCTAGCTGCAAAAGTACGGGTACCTTACAAACCCCCTTTTCAGCAAGGCATTACCATCAGTATCGCGAAATTTGACCTAGGTCTGTCTGACATAACCTTCACAGGACACTCCATTTCATCCTCGGTAATTCGCCTCCTGCCGCACAAAGTTTCCGCAGTTCGAGATTCTCTCAAACCCCAACATTTTCGCCAGCTATACAAGTTTGCCTGCCTGGTAAATCTCTACCTCTGGTTCATTCCCCACTGTAGGTAAATGATGCAACAGCTCACCGACCTGTTACGCTGAGGCAAGCCAAAGTTCGTGTTCCTAGAAAGGGCACAAGTAGCATTTGCTACAGTCAGGGGAACTATCGCATATATAGGACTCCCTACTTACCCTGACCCCTTGACTCCTACTTCAGCGGCCACGGACGCCTGGAAAACAGTAGACGGAGGAGCAATGCAGCATTTCGGTGGCGAATCTTGGAAACCTTTAGCATTCTTCTCTAGGCGCCTACAACCCACCGAATCTAGGTACAGCACATTGGTTGGTGAGTTACTGGCCGCTTAACTGGGCTTCCGTCATTCCCGAAAAGCACTCGGAAGCTGTTCGTTCGCGGTGTTTACAGATCATAAGACTCTAGTTTACGCCCTGGAGTCGGCTTCCGGTCGATACTCGCCACGCGAGATTTGCCAGCCAGAATTTGCCTCACAATTTACTGTGGACATACAATACGTCTCTGTGATACTCAATCCCGTCGCCGACTCCTTGTAGCGCGAGCATTAACTGGGTCTCTCACCAGCGCCCTACATAGACTAAGGCGCAGGGGTACATGCAGAACTACCGACCCTGGCAGCGAACAATTTCAATAAAACGGCATTTTGAACTTGACGACCGTACCTCTCCCGAATTCCCAGAATATGGCCGTGTTAGTGATGCAAGTTCGCCCTGGGCCAGTGATCCCTGGTGCTCAACATTACCCTACTCAACTGGCAGCTCATAATCTGGTTCACTCATGTGCTACAGCCTTGGTAAAACTGGCAAAAGAGCACTTTTATTTGCACCACGTTAAACGAGATCTCCATTCAATGGGCCCGCGATTGCCTGCAGTGTCAGCGTGCCCAGACATTTGGGAACACTGAGACAGCATTAGCTAGGTTCCCGCGACCTGAAACACGTTTTCATCATGTGTGCGCCAACCTCGTAGGAATACTTCCGCCTTACCTTAGTTGCATCCACGTACTCTCATTAGTGGATTTTGTACTAGCCGGCCACTTGCCATTCCAATCGGTCGTCTCACATCGGGAGGCCGTGAGAAGCTTCCAGACCAGCTGGGTAAGTAATTTCGGTTGCGCGGTGATAAAGACAGCCAAACTTGGTCCAAACATCGACGGCGATTTAGAAAGCCTACAAACTACTCTCGGTTGCCAGAACACCAATGCAACAGCTTGCCACCTTCAACATGATGGCGTGAGTGAGCGTCTCTACCAGCAGATAAAAGCCCCCTACCTGGCAAGAGGTAACCCATACTGGAGTCGAACACTACCACCAGCACAATAAGTCTTGCGTGGGACCTTTAGGGAAGAATTGACCACAACATGTGTCAAGCTAGTATACGGCTATTCATCTCGTCTGTCTGGAGAGTTGGTGGCCCCCTATTTGTCAGTGGCCCTGGACCAAGGCGACCATGCCCAGTGACTTACGCAGCAATTGCGGGTGCTCAAGGTCAGCCCGTCGCGCGAACAAGGGTCTACCATTGGTGTTCCAGCCGCCTTATCACCCGCTGCCCACATATTTCCTCGAGTCGATGGTATCTGATCGTTACCATAACCGCCATACACTGGTGCGTTTCAGCTGATTAAACGCCGTGCAAAATCATCTGCCGTAGACGTAAGCGGGCAACACCACACCGAATCTATTGACAGCCCCAAACCTGCCACTTTTGAGCCCAAGTTGCTCAATCAATCCTAACCGCTCAAGCAGCTGAATCAACTAAATGGAACGGGTTGCTACCTGCACCACCCACGATAATGCCCAGTGAGGACCCGGAAATTAGTCCGTCAGAATATCCAACCGCACGCGCAAAGCGAATTAGCCGTCATGGTCGACAGCTGCGGAATCTCGTCGGTTTTGCAGCTTTTGTGACAATTTTACAACCGATCGTTGGCGCTAATTTGGGAGGCTTGCCATGGACCGGCCAATGAACAGGTTCAAGGATTTCAGACCGGCAGTTATAGTTTCATTTCCTTCTAGTCCCGTAGCGACTACAATAGCACCAAGTCAGGTCAAGGTAGACTTGAGGCACGAATCGGGTTGTCTAGTTTTATCTCATCTTTCTATCGTTTAGGCCCTGTTTTCTGTCACGCCTGATGGTATTGGTCATTCACACTGAAGCGTTAAGTTTAAAGCGGTAGCAACTGTGAAACACCGCCATGAGTCCGTGACTTATCACGGCGAAAAATCGACAAAACTGTTTACTGAGAAATCTAGATCTGCACCAACCAAAAATCACCCCCGGCTACCCAATTTGATAAATATTTTTGGTTCTTGGCTGAATCACCTCATTCAGTTATCTACTCCTCTTTGGCTAGAACCCTAATGCCCCCTAGTTCATACAGTGAAAGCACCTAGCCAACCCTATAATTAATTATCTAAGGTGAATTCCAATAGAATTTCTTTTCTGTTTTGTATTGAAGCTACATGAGATCATCAAACATCTAACGATACTGGTTGATTATCCAAAGCCTACCGTCACAAAGTATAGCTGCAAAAGAAACAGACCGGCCAGTACGATTACGCCTCGTGTAGCTGTGCGCCCCCCAGTCACCATGCCATGCTCCGCCCTATTACCGAACATCCAGGGTGATGCGCATGGCAAGATTGGCAGCACATTAGAAAAAGTAAGCTCAACTGGATCGCGAATTTAAGCTCTTGACAGCTTTGATAGAATTCTGACCCCGCTGGCTCAACTACCCGAGCCATCTATGATAACCATGAACTGTAATTTAGTTGCCTCGTGTAACTTTACCGACAGTATATCTTCAGACTGTTCGAAGCGATTACGAAATTCAAATCACGCCATTGTATTAGGAAGCCTTAATAAGGTCTTGCTCAAAATAGTCTGTAGCACCTTGCTGAAGGCCGCTAACGTGGAGCTGGTGATATGCTGTAGAACCAGACCACAAAAACAAAAGCAAAGTAACCAACGCTTCCTGCTTTTCCAGTTTTTGGACTCACTGACAGCCAACGAGTTCATTCATAAACAGGGCGTTATTGCCGTTAATTCATCATGCAAAAACATTCGAATAACATCCCACAAGATGCCACCACAATGTGAAGTACTGAAAAAACTGAACTCTCCCAAGCGTACAGGATCGGAACACGCCGGAATGACACCCATAGCCTGCAATACTCCAACCTATTCTAAGCAGCTGACGTCTGCTAACCAGCAGTTGTCTGATGTACACCTTGAAGCACCACCTGGAACTTCTCCAAATCAGCCAGTCTCCATGGGCTCTAGACTGATCAGTTTTGTCATAGACGCTGGCGACCCGAATGAACCAAGTCCTGCCAGACAATTGAGATACCAAAAATCTCGTGGTCTGTCTTACCTAACAACCTTGCTTCACTCTCAAGGTGACACATGGAACGACATACAGCCGTGCTTGCCCCCATCCTTAAGCTGCGACTTTAACGTTTTCGCCTGACTGCACTACATCACAGTTAGGTCACTCCCAAACGAATAAGACCCTTCAGTCCTCAGGGCAAGCCCCGGCAACCAAACAGCCAAGAAGTAGCATCCCTAAGAACACACTGTCGCCTTAGCAATCTGACTTATCGCCTTTGGGCCGAACGTCAGCACCACTGGAAACCCGTGGCCCCAAATCTAAAATTCGACGGCCCGCCCTCCATCCCTGCCAAAGTCTTCAACATCTAATTTACTAGGCAGCAACCTCCTTACATCGCCAGGCCACACTCCGATCGCTCTACAAAATTTACAACCAAACACACCTTAGTAGGGTGTGAAAATGCCAAAGTCTACAATTTCTGTTCACAAACCAGAGGGCTGCTCAAACCGTACTGTCATTTAGTGAAACCCCTGCTGAACGTGAGCTTATGGTGACGGCACCCTCAAACCAAGTCACAACTGTAGTTCGACGGTGAATCGGCCTAACTCACTTTCTTACCTTTCCATGCCTCCATCGTTCATCCAGTTAGTTCCATTTCGATTTCAAAATGTTTGGTTTCTCCCGCTATTGTTTGTCCAGTCTCAGACAGTTCGCCCTCAGGATGCTCCCACAAACCTTGCCCGTGTGCTTTTCCCAACACCTTGTCATTCATTTCCACAACCTATCCCATTCTGCCTTGATAAACAACCTTCTATAACAAGCATCATGCCAGCCGTTTACGTCTGTGATAGCACACCAGAATCCGCAGGCCATCTACGCGGCTTTGTATGTTCGCACTACCCACTTCCAAAATAATCTGCATATTCCATATCCAACACTAGCCCATATCCGCTTTATTCCATCCAAGCAGACCGCATCGACCAGCGGCGGAACCATCCTACATCTTCCTCGTTCTTACTTTCCCATGCCCGCTACTACCACACAATACCAAACACTTCCAAGGATGCCATATTGGAAAGCCAATAAACTCCATAACTACATACTGGTCAACGCCCTGGAACCCTGAACGATCCAAACAAACCAGGACAATTAGCAAGACTACTTAATCAAAGGTCCATATTTTAGCCTCAAATTGCGTTAAAATTAATCGGTTACGGCTCACCCACTGCGGAATATACAAAAACAACGAGGAAGCGTTAAACTCCAAAATTACTTCTTTATTGAGAGCTTCAACTCACTCCGTTTACTCTGCACTTACTCCGTATTTTAACTCCCCTGTGTTACTTGGCTCGGACGCCAACCCCCACACAAACGCGTTATCTTTGATTTTATCTAATTCTAGGTCCTTCGTAAATAAGCCACGTCATCAAAAGCAATATTTCACGACATCAGGTCCCGATATCCTCCCCATTACTGAAACTGGGATCACGGAACAATCTCCAACAAGCGAAGTTCTGCTTGAGAGGTACAAGTTCTTTAGAGCCAATAGGACTGACAGACGCGGAGGTGGATGCCCGGTTTGCGTACTGCAGGCCCTTTTAGCATCGCCCATTGAACACTCTATAGTCTATTCAATCCCGGATTCTCCATGGCTCGAATTTCGGCTCTCAACCGTAGTCATGCACATTGGCGGTGTCTACGGCCCGCCCTCCTCTACTACTACAGACTCATCTCTAATTGGAGTATTTGGTTGGCTTCCAATACCTTCTGTAGCAAAAGATATATTCGGTGATTTTAACTGGCCTTATGTGTCCTTGACGAACCCCACAGCAACTCCCGACTTAGTAGACTTTGCCTTCCGTACTCATATTATGGTTTGGGTGCAAAAATTTTATACTCCTGCTAGAAAATCCAACATCTCAGGTCTTATAGTCCCTCGCAGCGCTTCCAAATTTTCGCTTTCCGTTCTGCATAAGTCTCTGGGTAGCAACCATAGGACAGTGGTGGGTAATCTTTCACTTCATCCTTATTCATCAAGCCATCTGATCCCAGTCAGAAATTCCCCCCGGTTAAATTGGAACCCCCAGCCCAATCTCACCAGTAACTAAGACGGGAGCAGTTTTTTTCTAACGGCGTACCTCCAACAGGCGGCTGATCACTCTTATCTTAAAGTACAAAATGGTTTCTTAAGGCCCAGTCTCACTGTGCAAAACTCCTCTCTCATTAAATCTAAACGTGCCTTCCTCCGACAAAAGTGTTCTAGGATACATAGACCTTACTTTCGAAGCCACGACTTCTCAATTCTTATGAGATTAACAAGCCTGCCTGATACTCTGTGGGATCTGCCGGAAGTCCGGCCTCTCAGTGAAGAAGCCAAAGCTCTGAGGCATACATGTAAAGCATGGAAGCTCTAACTCCTACATGAATCTAGGAATTCGTCAGCACATACTACCATTCAGTACGTTGTGTTACCGAATAAAAGTTCGGCCAAGCCCCCTATTGATATGTCCCAGGCCTTTAGCTTTCGGTCCACTGATTCTATGACCTCCGCCTCAGAGATATCCTCCCAAACCCTCTTGCTACCATCAGCTATTCTCTATCTATCCTTACACATGACGTAAACGTCATTTCCAGGCTTATTTCACGCTATAAAGCGTCTGGGCATCCGGAAAAAGACGGGTAAACCCCTAGCCGCAATCAATAAAGGAAGATCGTGCTTTCCACATCTACCACTAACCCTGTTTTTTTGACATTCGAATCCCGCTTGGTACCGTCGGATTTAGAAGTAATCGGCCATGGTTCCACGACGAAGTAGGACCCTTTCACGAACTCACTGATAACCGTCCCATAATTCTTACATCTGTTGTTTCCAAAATAATGGAAACGATTGCCAGAGGCAGCATCATTACCCATCTTCCCCATCCAAACCTTCCTATCAACAGGTAGCACGGGGTTTTCGGATCGCCGTCTTGCACCACATTTCAGCTTGACCTCCTCAACCTAGTCAATAAAGCTGTTGATAGCGGGCAGGCATTAGTCATTAACTAATAATAATAATATTAATAATAATAATAATAATAATAATAATAATAATAATAATAATAATGGCCTAACCTAACAGCAACCAACCCCCGGCGGCAGCTAGCAGCATCAGACCTGTTATTATTCCACGGCTGAGCGTGTCTTACGTCCCTCATACCAGCCATACGAACTGCCATTTGGGATTTTTGTAGGTCTTAGTTGCCTCCAGCTAACCATATTCAATATCGTAGCCCACACTTTAGGCTCACCAACAGGCGACCACATCTGCCTCATTTAAGTTCACAAAAAGTAAACACGGAAGTTCGTTCATATTTTCCGTTCTGACTAGCTATCTTTCCTCGATTTTTCAAAAAGGCGATATTCTACGCTTCCTAGCTCCCAACCCACTATTGAGGCTGCTGGCTTACCTAATAGTAACCTGCAAACAAAAGCCGGACACCAGTCAGTAGCATTCGACCGGCAAATACCCCACGGCTGCACTCAAGTTTTGCCAATTATGCCATTGGTTCCCCTGCTTCAGCCTAAGTCGGATGATGGCGCATTAGTTTTCCACGTACTCATGCTGATGCAGCTCTTCCCTCTCTATGAGCATATCCCGCGTATGATAATAATAATAATAATAATGGTTTATTTCGGAAAAGCCCAAAGCATGCCATGTGCATGATCTTGTTGATACAGGTGATGGAATGGACAGATGTAATTCATGGAAATATGGAAACTCTCATGAAAACATTGGATAATATGGCTCAGAAGGGGGAATAATGTAGGATGAAATTAGGATAAACGTATGCACACCACAGAGATTGGTGGAGTTTAAGTGGGCTCAAGAGCGGATTTGAATGGACGCCCGGCGAGTTTGAAAGTCAAGGTCAGATGAACTGAATGGCTGGTCCGGGTAATTACATATGGAGGCCGACTGGTAAACATGGGAAAGGCTGGAAATCGGTATAAGGAACTGCAGTAGCGAGGAACGATGGAGAAAAGCGTGAGGTGCACTGCAGTGGATTATATATCAATGAAGCATTGGTACTTTGCAGTGGATTGTCGGCGGACGGGACACAAAAACCCACCGTAAAACAGGCAGCGAGCAATGCAAGACGTAGAGGGATGATCAGAGTACAAAAAAGATTTAGAAGGATTGGATACGGTAGATGTGAGGCACACATGTGGAGTTGATGGATGCCTATGATGACGAACGTTGGGACGATAGCAAGAGAAATGGCCGGTGAGGAACTGCAAGATGCAGAGCGCGTGCACATAGATATATATGCGTAGCTTTATATATATATATATATATAGATTTATTATATATATGTATATGCATATATATATATATATACGTGTAGGTATAAGAGAAGCAGGAGCAATAGCAATGGGGTTCTAGAAAGAAGAAAAGTGCGGGTGCGATTGGTGCATCATGGCATTGGGCATGAGGAGGGATTTAACAGAACGACAGGTTTAAGGAAGCTATCGATGGGCGTTCTGAGCAGGGGGTAACACCAAGCGCATAGATAATAGAAGCCAGCAATGACGGCAGGTGGGAGAAGAGGTATCGGCGAGCGTCGACGGAGAAGAGTGGTTAGGACGATAGTGACTCAATGCAGTGAAAGTTGATGTAGAGAGAGGCGATAGGAGGAGGGACAAAACGGGTAGGTGTGCATACCGTGGTAGGGCGACAAAAATGGGAAGTAGAAACAGATGATAAGAGCGATAGGTGAGCAAGCTGTGGCGGAAAAAGGATGAGGAGCATGCAATTTCCAACCGGCAGCATTGGATTCGGTAGTCCGAGAAAAGTTAGAGCGTGCCATCCGCAACCGGTGCTGGTGGCTGGGACTGGCCGTGCGCTGGGCACCTAACCTGAAAAACACTTCGTGAAGTGAACACAGGAGGTGTGATCACCAGTCTAGTTGCGCTCGCACATCGTTGCAGACGGCCTGCACGCCCGATGTGCGCCGGCCATAGCGGTGGATCTGACCGCGCCTTGCACTGTTGGGAGTGGCACGAGTGTTCATGGATAATTGTACAGGGGACAAAACGACCGCGATGAGGGTGCGTGAACCAGGAACATTTGACCAAGACCTGGGACCATGGGCAGGAGAGCCAAAGAAAACGGTGAGTGGTAGACGACCGTGTAGCAACATTATCCAGGTGCGCCTGCCAGGGAGATAGTGAGCACTGTGCCCGAAGTGGTTGGCCGTCACTGAGAATTACTGGAAAGGGAAAAGGGATAGAGAAGCGCAGTCTGGGTGTGCCCCAGCTGAGAATCAACGGACACCGAGGAGAAAAAAGTGAATGTGATGGATAAGAGATAAACGTAGGTGAGCAATAGGGTTATCTTATGATGGCAGGAGGTAGGTTCGCTATGGATCAGTGAAGGCAATGGCCTTAGTTCGCGGCACTAGAGAGTGAAGAGGTGTCGGGCATGGGGTGTACCTAGTAGCCTGTGGCGCAGAGGTAGTAGAGTTACAGTGTGAGGCCTCTTTCAAAGGCCAGGTCGGCGGAGACGAGCCCATTGGTGAGCAATATAGCATTGGGGGCTATTAAGTATGAAAAATTGCGCGCCTAAAAGCGAACATTGAGGAGGCACTGCGTAAGCTAAGGGGCAGCTTATTCCAGAATTTGGAATAGGCTGACATAAAGAATCGGGACTTCAGACAGAGATTAGAATGAGGGACAGTGAGAGAGAAGGCACGGTGTCGGATCGGGTAGGAGCAGGGCGCAGCGAATGAGATGGAATAATAAGAGGTGTAGGCCAGGCTATGGATTAGCTTAAAGAGGAAAATCAGGTTGAGCCTCATGCGACGAATCCATAGGGGCTCAATTTATGGGAGCTCACAGCGCTGGCGTTATTTCGAAGACTTCCACAATGCTCCACACTCATCCCATCACCAAGTTGTGTTCATATTGCAAAACTGACCCACAGCTTTCTAGGTTGCAGTCTTATCTCACTCATCGTTTGCAAGTGGCCCTCAACAGCGGAAGAACATCTAACCACAGACCTGTTACGAGCGGCTTTACACAGGGCAGTGTACTGGGTCACCTTCTATTTCTAGCGTACATTTTTGACGCACTAGATACAGTACATCATGGCACTCTAACCTTGTTTGAAGATGAAATAAAAATAGTCTAATCTTTCAATTCTAATGATGCTACCCGCGACTGAAGCTTTTTTGGACCTCTCTGCACTTGGCAGCAGGTTTCTCTCCTGGATGATGAACGTTTACACTGGTTAGTGTCAGGTCTTGAGCTACCATTTCCACTTGCCCCCTGGATCCTTAAATATGGTTGGGTCCCCAAGGGCTAGTCGGTCTACCATCCGTGATTCGGGCCCCAACTAATCCAGCTCCCCAAACTTCTCTGTGCTAGCAACCGTTCAAGCGGCCGGACCCAGAACTTCTGTAGCCCTTCCTTTCAGCTCCTTCCGCCTCCGGGGTAGTATCACCAACACCTACAAATCCCACATCAGGACTTTGCCTGAATATTGCCCAATATTCTTTCCTTTCGTGATAGAATTTGGCAGGGTTGCGCTGAAATTTATGCGAAGGCTATTTACTAAGGGGTTACTTGGTTGGTCCACGTCGCTAAGCCGTAGACAACCATACAGGTACCTGAATCTCGACCCTTCCTGGCCCCATAGCTTGAGACTGAACTTGGTCTTCTAGCTTAACCCGCTGAGTGGCCGGACCTTGTCCCCTAACCCACTTAAATTCTCAAGTGAAACGCCATAATCCGGCACGAGCCGCTTATTATCCCTACTTTCATAGATAAATCGGCCATACTGTCAGACTTTTTCCTCCTTGTCTACTCCAGGTTCTGGGATAAGTTGCGGAGCACTCACATTATCGGCAGTCATTCCATATCTCAAAGTTACCCGTGAACTTCAGTTATCTGATATGTGCACATCTGAAGATACAGCATACGGCAGGGGTCTCGACTCCTAAGTCAGGCCAAATCCCTCGAAGCTCCTGCACCTTGAGGCTGACAACACAATCAACTATAAACAGTCTTATCTATCTCACTGAACTCTCATCGCTTGACTAGCCGTGGTTACTGACGTACTGAGTAAACGGAACTGAAGTGCCGTCACCTAACTCTTTCGCCCGTGGTCTCAGATACTCTTAGGCTCCGTCCTTTTTTGCTATTCTATTTCTTTCCACTGACAATTAATCCTGAGCAGCGGCACAGTCCGACAGAGTTTTTCCATTTGTTTTCTCCGTCCAGCTCTTTGCTTACGCGCATTTTACCCCTAACTTTGGCGAACTGCCTTGGCACCTCAATGATCACTCTAACTATAAGTGCTCCAGGATGAAGCCGCTGTATGACCGCTCAACAACCGTAGGCCCCACTAGTTCCGCCCTCGGGAACCCTTCGCAACCTGGCCGTCCGATCGCGGACCATACACTTCCACGAATGAATCACGCTTCACACGAATAATAATCAATGAACGCTAGTGCCAGTCCCAATGGTGCGGGGCGCGGTCCCATCCACCACCTTGGCTGGAGCACAGCGGGCTTGCAGGCCATCTGAAAAGCTAAGCGGGCGCAACTAGTCTGGTGAATCACTTCTTGTTTTCATTCACGAATTCTATTTCGATTCGGGTGTCCAGCGCACATTCGTCCTCATCCACTAGCACCGATTGTGAATTTCAATTTCTCGCTGCTACAGCCCTACTGTATTCAATACAACCGTTTGCTGATCGCATGATCCCATCGCTCCCGTTCAACCAGGGCTGGCCCATCCTAAGGTTTTTCACCACTCTATCAGCTTACCGTATTCACTTCCAGTAGGCACTCCTAAGTACTTTGTCCCCATTGCCACCGTCATCGTTCTACCACTGTTTGCACTCTTATCCGCCTTGTCAGTTCTTTTGCCGTTTTTCATCAATAACCGCATCCGCACCCATGCCCAATCCCCAAGTTAGAACTCGCCGTCCAACATCTGTGTCTCTTGTGGCTACATTTATTTTCGATTTATCATCGCCACATATTTCGTGCTCGGCTCTTCAAGCCCCTTCTGGTCTCTCCATCAGCGACGGCCTTCACTGGCACCTTCGGTTCATTCCGTTTATAAGGTTACCGGCAAGCCAGCAGCACTCCAGGTCCATGGTCCTATCTCCGCTACGCTCATGTTCCTCAAACTTGTTGAAACATCTCAGGTTATGCTGTCCTGAAGCCTTCTTTTTCCTTAACGCACATAGAGTATCACCCGTGGTAAAATTGTTCAGTCGTTTATCACCTCCCTGTTTAACTTCGGAGGGTTCCCTCACCTCCTGCTTTACATATTTTTCTCCATCGACGTCTCCTCTACATAATTCAGATTGGTCTGTTTCGCCACGTTCCATCCTATGTAAGAAAATTTTTCTCCGCTGTCAGACTTGACCACTACGTCCACTCGGTAACTATATTTTCTGCGCGTTACCAAGGCATCTCCACTGTCATCATATCACTGATTCACAAAGTACGTCTACTTCCTACTTCCCCTCTCGACTTCAATCATCATCTCACGATGCGCTTACTTTGAGTAAGTTACTCGAATTGCTTCTACCGGCTTCCTTCGACCTCTTCCACTGTCTCCCATCCTTCGTGAAATTTTCACCGCAGATGACGTCATTTCTGTGCCCTGGAGATGATCTTTCAGCCTGCAGATCCTCCAAGTCCTGTTTACCATGAAAAAACCAATACATCATGATTTTTCGCTGGTATTCCATATTTTATTGCTGACTCTAAGAATATTTTCGCTCCAGACCCTCCTGATTTTGCCGACCATTCCTTTCCTCCTGGGTCTATTAGCTGCTTTTCTTGCTACGCTTTCATTCTGAAGAGATCTGTACCTCAGAAAAACCGCATAACACGCTTCCCAAAACACTCTGTATCTGGCCCACTTTTCAAGGCCCGTTTCGCTTGTTGGTTGTTCCGCAGTGAGTTCCGTAGCCTGTTACTGATCATTTATGGCAGCTTAGCAATGCATCCTATTTATCTATTTTTTCCACGCATATAAATTTATTTTCCTGCGTCTATTTTTACCACAGCTATTTCCGTTGCATTTTGGTCTCCCACATGTATAACTCCCAACTTTCAGCCATCCTTACCTGGATAGTCAGACCTTACCACTTGAAGCTGACTTTCGGATTCACCGGGCATCATTTCGAATTTATCAACATGCGCATTTAAAACTACCTCCGCTACTCCCTGATGTGCTTAAATTTGTCTCACTTTTATTTCACATTCATCCACATTAAGTTCATCTATCCCACATTGGTCATACAATCTTTTACATAACAACGAAATAACTGTCTGTGTAATCGACAATGACAGCCTGAACATGTACCTGGTATGCTCCGGGCCTCTCAAAAAAAATTAACATTGTTGTTGTGATTACAAAAACAAAGAACGTCGTTTGAATGCAGCTGTCACAGTCCGAAATCCTCCGGCGCCCTCAGGCGCTATTGACTTCCGGTTCACCTCACCTTCTGTCAGAGGTACTTCCACGGTCGCATCGGCCTCATCCATAACCTCGCTGTCTTCCGCGTACATTCAAGGAACCAACCGCTCACTGGACAGGTGGACCTTTGATCAGTGTAGCACTGGGGACAACAACTGGACTCCTTCCTGGATGGACGTAACTCGGCTTCTTCAGGCCATTAGCGTATAAGAATGTGGGCGCCGAAACACCACTGGACAGAAATACACTGAACCTCGAGAGTACGGGAGCCATCGACTTTGCAAGCAGTCGTTTGGCCGCACCGAAAATATATCGAGCAAGACAAGAAGAACTCCTTAACTATCAATACTTGCGGCCCATCTCCACTGTCGAAGTCCAACTCCGTCGAACTTCTAGGAAAAGGCCCCCGCAGCGACAGCCGTCTCCGTTCATACGTTTACCACGTTATTTGTTCAACCGAACGCTGATTACGAAGCACGGTTGCCGTTTGACCGTTGCTCCAGCTCATGCTCTCAGGCATGCTCCCAAATACACGCTAACCATTATTTCTCCCACTTCCATCCTTGTTCTCACGGAAAATGGTTAAAGCCATTCTGGTTACCGTATTCGCGCAGAGCCAAGAGATGCGGTAACTCGCAGGTGGCCTGCGCAGTACTGAGGAAGGAATAACGTTTTATACGGAAGCAGCGATGAAAGACTTGGCGAAATCTCAAGAAGATTTTCCACAGACGTGCCAACCTTAGGAGACTTACGGGTGCACTGTTCCTTGGTGATTTCCAGCCAGCTCCTTATCTACCTCAAGGATGGAAGTTATGATGATGGAAATTTAGATTTAGTGGAAGATGTGGGATGGTACTCTTAGGGCGGTAGTAGGCAACTGGAAATGGAAAAAAATATTGAAGCCGGAAGGCAGAAAGGTGAGAACTAAGAAGAACAAATACAGCAAACAAAGGTTGACGGAAGAGGTACAACAGCAACAGTGGCAATGATGGGAGGAGAATTGAAAAACAATGAGAGGAAAGACGGCCACCCATTTGCTATTTTCGGCAAATACACCATCCCACTTGATGCCCAATATTGTAGGCACGGAAACAGGATTCTGAAAAGCATGAATCAAGTCACAGTTTCTATCTGATCTTTGGAGTTCTTCTGCTTTGGAAAACTCGTCCCACTTAGCGTCCAGCATCCTTTTAAAATGCTTTCCACCTCATGCGCTGGTTGTTGATTCCGTTGGTCTACTCCACTTTTTCTTTTCTAGATTGCTGGAGGAGTTCGCTCGCGTGGCTTTCGTAATTTTACACTATTTTCTCTCCTTCTGTGGCCAGGGGCCCGGCACTTATGCCCTGTGGACCCTTCAGGATTTTAACTCCTCAGCGAAGTCACAACTGAGCCTTCTTTTACCAAGTGAAAAGAGTCACATGGCTTGCAGCCGTGGTTCATATGATTTCCCTCGTTGTCCTTCAACCATCCGAGGGGTTAGCCGCTGGGTCTTCTTTGGGCAGGCCAAATCCTTTTCCAAAAAGATCCTCGAGCCTGTTTGCAATGTTCTGAAAGTGATCTCGCTTGTGCCTTGCCACCGATCTGCAAGAAGGTGCTGAACACAGCTGAAAGAGCACCCCTCTTGCCTTGTGTGAAGCCAGCTTACACTGTTTGGCACACTTGGAGTCAGGAGTCATTTGGACATCCAATTCCTTTGTTGAATATGTCGCCTCAGCCGCAAAAGGCCCATTTTTGCCCGTGACCGTCTTTGCCACTGGAGCTTTGGTTGGCGGATGGCTGTTGTTGTTGCTCAAGGGCATATCCCACTTGTTTGCCCAGCTAACTACGTGCTTCAGGTCCCTTGATAGTTCCTAACTTACTCCTGATCTCACAAATCTCACGTCGTCTGCAAAAATTAGACACACAGTGACTACCTTTCTCCTGAATCGTTATTGTGGAGAAGAAAAAGCAGCGGGCCCAAAACTGACTTTTGAAGTATTCCCCTGGTCTCCTCTGCTGCATTTGACCTGAGGGTTCCTATTCTAAAATGAAACATACTGTTAGTTATGAAGGCTAAGATCCGTTCACCTGTTTTCCCTCCCATCCTAAGCATCTTCACTTCCCCACCAATAAGCGATTGCGGACTGGGTCGAAAGCCTTGCTCGAGTCTAGGCAACAAACTTCGACCACCTTACCCTCGTCAAGGTGGCTAGCGACGCCTTTTAGGGATACTATAAGGTTCGGGATACAAGATTTCACTTTCAAATCCCGTGTTGTGGTTCACAGAGCGACCCGTGGTTCAGTATGTGTTTGCATATGTTTTTCTTGTCAGTCGTTCTCCACACTAGCGGAGAATGCATGTTAGGCTTGCTGGATGGCAGTTCTCCCTTTCTGACCGTGACCCTTCCTTGTGGATAGCCGCAACTATAGCTCACTTCCAGTCCAGCAGTAATACCCTTGTCTAAATATGGCATGGTATGGACGGCAGACGTGCTCACTCATCACGGCAGCCAATGGCTGCATGGTAGCTGAGGGTATGCCATCAGGCCTCGCCAACTTGGAATAATAATAAGAGTATGTTTCTCGACAGCGGTCGAGAGGCACGCGTAAAGACATGATCAAAGTTTACAGTATCATTCAATACGATGAAAAGTTCACAACTTTTAAGGAGGTAGTCCCACATTATACCAAGAGGGGAAGAAGGCTACGAAGATTTAAATGAAATGAAGTGCCAAAGTGATAAACGGTAAGTATGATTTATTATGGAGTTAACTGCGGGAATAGTAGAGAATCCGCCGGATGAAAGAATTATTAGGCGGCTGTTATCTTGGGAGGCAGAAAACAGCATACTAAAAAGGATGATATAAGAAATTGGTCACTGCTGCACAATGAAATTCACTTGAAGAAGCAAACTTTGATGATCCCAGAAGACAGGTAAAAATTTCATGAGGGTGGGTATAGGAATACCAACTTTCATAGAGCTGTAAATATAAAAATGTATAGTACCCTCTGAAAGGTGAAATGGTGTACTCGGGAAGTAGCAAGCATTACCCAATGTTGGGAGTTCGCCACTGGTCGCACAAAGATGGAGATCCGAGGGGGATATTCAGCTAGCAGAATACCATATCTTCCAGGAACAAAATAAAGAAAAGATGGGGGTGAGGACCTTCACTATGGGCCAGATCACACTGATAAAATAACAGATATACTATTTTTTAAAGTTTTGTGGCTTTTATATGTCCTAACTGAGCATCATGGGCGACGGTTGGCTTCTGTTTGTGTTGGCTGCTCATCACAGGAAGGAAAGGGTAGTCATCTGCTCTTGACTGCTTTTCGGTTGATTGGGAGCCTTAGCACGGTATTTAAAATGGCTTCGACATCGGGATAGTCTTGTAGCAAGAAGTTCTCAAAAAGCCTCCGCAGAGCACGTGCTGCAACATTAGGACTTTGTGTGGGTGAAGCCTCATAGCCAGATCGCATTCGCGGCAGCCAGCTTCGGGCTCGTTTTAGACATGCAGAGAAAAAAACAAGCATTCCACTCGACATATTGCAGCCAGCTACACGACGACCGGGTGGTTCTGAAATTGAAGAAGGGAGGGTTGCAATCTGGAATGTGTTCCATCTGGGGGTTAGCGTGTGCAAAATAACAAAAAGAGGTAGGGAGGTTGGAAATGAGACACAATGGTTTCGATAAAATGAAAAGCCATTGGTATTGTAAGTCACGTTCGCAAGGACTACTTGCGCTTGCACTACTAGGCCTAGTTATTGATTACCAGTTCTGCAGTGTACCGGGAAATCTCATGGTATGGGGTTAACAGGGCCTTTGAGGTGCCTTAGGGCTACTGGGCCTGAGGGCTACCCGAGGAAGCAGCTCAGAAATTATGGGGACCTAAATGGCAAGTCTATGTGATAGGTTAAGAGGTTATATGACACTTACCACCTTTGGGTATTCGAAAGTTGCGAGGAAGCCACTGGGAAAAATAAGAACCTAAAAGACTGGTTTCTATGATAAAACCCTAGGATATATAGTGCATTTCATTGTGGGATATACACGGGTCCATGGCTGCAGGTAAGTGTTAGGTTCTGGTATACGGGAAGTTGCTGCTAGGTTACGCTGTAAATTGGGGAGTGGAATGGCTGTTAAGATATAGAAACACAGCTTTCTCACGAAGAAGATAACAAAATAATAATAATAATAGTTTATTTCGGATAACTCAGTAGCATGCCGCAGTGCAAGATCAAACAGTACAGTTGAAAGTTGAATGGAAGTTACAGAAGGATTGTACAATTATGGGAGCGCGACTGAATACAAGAGAAAGCATTCAGGCCAATGGTTGCGGTACCGCCCGGTGAATTTAAACTCAAGGTAAGGTGGTCGATCCGGCTGAAGGTAGGTGTAGTTATTCTGCCAAAGTGTGGGGTGGGATGGGAAATGCACAAAATCACACAAATCCTAGTGAAGGAAGACTGTCCTGTCGGAGAACCAAACTAGATTGACGGATACGTGGATATCGTGAAAAAGAAACATTACTGAATGAGACGTATTCAAGCAATAGAGCTTTGCAATGTACAAGAGGGACTACGATGTAAAATTAGACGAGAAGAAATACTGGCATAACACATAAAGAACGAGAAAACCGGTCGAGGATTAAAATTTTGAGGTTCATTGACCGTATATCGGTTGAGCCAGTTGAAGAACAAAACGGACAACACACTGGACTGTGGGTGTCGAATTGATGGAGAAAGAAGTGACCGAATAATATATATAGACTTTCAGCGGATTGTTTTGCTTTCAGAAAAAAGGAATGCAATGCATCTGCATGAAACTGATAACTGGCAATAAAAATCGATAAGTAGTGCGTAGCTCCGATGGTGGCAGAAATGTGGCTTGCAAAAGGGATGACCAGTTAAATTACAGGTAAGCATTTACATACTGATAATTCTCAGCAAAGAATTCACTTGAAGAAAAGATTGTATCAAGCATCAGAAGTATCTGGGACGATCTATCGGAATGGAGCATAGGAAAGAAAATATACAGAACAACCGATGGATAGGTTTGCAAAGTTCGGCAGCCGGATATGGGCGGAGTGTATGATAAACCAACTGGACTATACATCTGGACCGTGGTCGCCAAAGTGATGGTGAAAGAAGTGGCCGGATAAAAAGTGTAGACTTTGAGCGGATTGTTTTTCTTTCAGAAAAAAGGAATGTATTGCATTTGCATGAAACTAGGAACTAGCGACAAATCGATGCATGTTGCTCAACTATAACAATAGGATGGACAAAGCTGGCAAAAACGAAGAATTTACAGGTAGAAGACTGTCATTTTATGTTTGATACGGAAGGTGGACTACTTTGTGGCGACAGAACAGAACTCTGCGGTACAAGAGGTTATCAGATGTGCATGCGTGGGACATGATACCTTGTAAGATGAGGACATTGCAATGCAACAGCCTCAAGTGGGCAAACAGCGGAGCTGGCAGAGAAAGCAAACAAACACAGAGTCGCCGATTACTGGGAATCCCTAAGGAAACACTTCGCGGTGTCATATACTGTCTGAGGATTGTGGTACGGAAGTTAAGAACAGCAATAAATGCCTTACTTCTCGAGCATATTGGTAAAAGTAGCAAAAAGGGGTGGGATTTATCATAGACAGTGGGTAAGTTTGCAGATAAGACTGATGAATAGTTAAGCATGAAACCGCGCGAAGAGGACCGGGTGTAATGAGCCAAGAATGTTGATGGGTTTCCGAGTATGCGATAACCATGGACCAAGGAAAGCAACTTTTACCGGACGAAAAAAGCGAAAGGGTACGAAGGTGAATTTGGAAGCGAGCAAGATGGAGAGTCCATGTTAGCTGGAGGACGCAGCGGCATATTTGCAGCGGACACGGGTCAGGCTGCACTACTTGCCCATTAGATATGAGAAATGACATGGTACAATCAGACAGTACACGACTCCAAGCTATCACTTGAAGTTTTTACCGGGTGTTGTTATAGATAAAACAGAACCCGTCAGGATCTGGAATAGATGGAGAGAGAGCGCGGCAGCCTGGAAGAGGTCTCAGCTGAGAATTATGGTGAACATTGCAGCGGTTGAACTTAGTAACAAGGTCGAGCTGATTGGTGGAATCCTTTCAAGGGTTTCACCCCTGGCTACTCTCCTTGACCCTGTAGCCGCTACATCGCCCAAGAACTTGGTTTCGGTGGGACACCCCCTCGACTCCGTATCTACTGAAATATACCACCGCATTGCCAACTCCAAGAACGCAGTGGTTTTTAATGTTCTAGACAGCTTACCACTTTTTTTGGCGAAACACAACACACTAAGTTCGTGCAACATGGCTCACTATAGATGCCACTGCAAGAGGCTACGTAAAAAGTTCCAGCGACATAGTTGCTCCCTGTTATTCCAATTCACTGACGACCTAACAGCTACAGAGTTCATTAGCAACAAGTCGACAATTGCTGCCCTTTCGCCGTATAAGGATATCAAGATATTTTCTGATAAAACCCCTTTCCAACGGGAAATGCTTCGCTCGCTGAGAAGTAACTCCGCCTTGCCCATGCAGGCTGACCCCACTGTAACCGACATGAAGGTCAACCAATGCCCCTCTGTCAAGAAGTCAGAGGCGAGCCCGGCGCCTCACTCCGCCTGCATGCAAACTGTCGACTTAGATATGTCTAACTCCCCACCCCCAGTTCCGCTTCCACACAAACGACCTTTTTTACCATCTCCCCCAGTAGCCTCTACTGGCAGTAGCTCTAGCTCCCCGACCACAGGCCCCAAGCGGCAATCCACTTCAGTATTAAAGCCGCGCTCCCCCATCATAATCTCTGGGCCAAGACAAGACCCTGGTACAACCATCAGCCCCCGCCGCACTACTTTCAATCCGCCCTCCGAGCCGTTGACAAGTGTTGTTATCTGCTGCTCTTGCCCCAACGACTCTACCAACTACCCACCAGCTGCTAGCCCAGCCGAGACACTTCGTTTCTATCCTCATAAGTGCCGCTCTAATCCCCCATAAGCCTACCTGGTACTCCTACCAGGTCCGCACTTGCCCAACTAATCACTCCACCCATTACCCCCCACTCCCAATCGGCTTCTGCTTATAGCGTACTCTTGGACCCTCCAGGTGATAACCAACTGGGCCACCATCCGGATTCGTCTAACACCATCGTCCCTTTGAGTAGGAGTGACCTTCAGGGCCTTGCCAGTGCCACTCACCCTTCCATTGCCTCGCACCCCCTTCCACTGTCTTTCCCTCTCTCTGATCAAATGGGTCATACCAATCCTCCATCTCCGTTGCTACCGTATGTCCCCCCTGCCCCCCGGAGACCAGCCCTCCATACTATAGCCCCAGCTTGCCTCCGCTGTTCCCCCCTGCTCACCTCCACCAACCCTCATCTAACCCTGAAGTACCGCGTACATACCCCAGCAGACACTCTAGGTTCGTACCTGTATCCCGCCTCCTCGCCCTACCTCCCCACTTACCGGCCCCCCTGCCCCTCATGAGCCTCCAAACCTTCCCAAATTTCGCCACTCCCTTCCCACCCCCCACCCCACATTACGTCCCAGTTACTCTCCCACATGCCTTCACCCCCAAGCCGACCTACCGGCCTTATACTGACTCTGCCCAACAGGTAGGTTACCTGCAGTCAAGATCTCGTTTTTTCCTGACCGGTGCCCTCCGCACCCGTGGCCATATTGCTAGTCGCCCTATGGACCATATCAATAAACTTTCACAGACTCATATCACTGATCGCTCCCCGCTCGATGTCATGCCACTTAGCACCTTACACCACGCACTCCCCCCTGTCCACCCCGCTTCGACAGATATTCTTGAACTCTCACTTTGCCATATGGTGCCCCTTCCCTCTGTACCGTGTGACACCCCTCAGGCCCTAATCAGCGGTGTGTTGCACACCCACCGTATTGATCACCCACAGCGATCGGCTGCGCCTAATGCTAACGCTTCTCCTACTTTCCGTCCCCCACCCAACACTGCCTGCCCTCCCTCTTCTACTGACGCTCTATCCCCACTGAGACCCAACTCCTATCGCCACAGCGATCCCAAAAGTCTTGCACCTGGCATCCATGCTTTGCGCACACCGACACTGAACTCATTCCTACTAGTTCTTATTACCGCTCGCTCAATAATTAGAAAAATATCGCACCTGCGATCTGTGGCATCTACGTCAAACGCTGACATTATACTAGTAACTGAATCCTGGCTGTCAGATGGTGCTTCGCCTGACCTTGTTCGCATAGCTGGGTATCAATGCTTCTCGAACACTCGCTAGTCCAGGAGTGGAGGGGGCTGTTTAGCCTTTGTCAAATGCACTATCCACGCTAGTGTTGTCGGCCACCCCTCTCTTCTCCTTATTGAGGATTCGGTATGGCTATCCGTTCGAGCCTCCGGCCAGAACCTCCTCCTTGGTTGCGTCTACGGCCCCCGAGTCTGGAGCCTGCGAAAATTGACCCTGCCTTGGATGTCTTTAATGCTGCACTTGACTACCCTGCCAGTGCAAAAATTATTGTTGGTGACTTTAACTTTCCTTCAATTTGCTGGTCCTCCTATACTAGCCCTCCCGCCCTCTCCACCTTCCTTCCTTGTGTCCGTCTTGGTGGATGGACCCAACATGTCTCCTGCCCTACTAAGGGGAACAACATCTTGGACCTAATGTTCTCCATTGATGTTCCTTATATGATCACCCAGACTACTGATCACTTCCCGGGTAGTGACCACCGTATTGTCAGGTGCAAGTTCAGCTGCTTCAGCTGTTCTCATCCGATGCAATCCTCTCCCCCTGTTCTGACTTCCTACCGTTCCTGTAACTGGCCCATTAGTGCCAATGATAATCCGCTCCCTTAACTGGGACACATCTTTTCTTTCATCCGATCCCCTCACTGTTATGAACTCTCTCTACTCCAACCTCCTACAACGCCTAAATACCGCCAACCCATGTGCCGATCCACGCCCCAAATCCAGCAGCTCATGCCTGTCACTTTTAGAGCGTAAGCTGTCTAAGCTGCAACTTACCTTCGCTAGATCACACGACTTTACAATTCTCCTACGCATAAACCAGCTACAACTGAGGCTGCTTTGCACGGTCGATTCGTACTTTCGAAGGGCTGCGCTACACCGGGCCTCTATTTTCCCTAGGTTATGTTTGGTTTTTATGTTTATGAAGCTTATAACCGTCTGTCATTTAGCTAGAAAGGCGTAAGAAAAATACCCAAAATTTTCTACGTAGCTTTACGCTCTCGAAAAGTTCAACTTGCTGACCCATAATCTTTCCCTCTTCTTCACATTATCTCCCGAACTACTTATGGAAGCTCCAAAAGGCCTGCGTAAACGTGCCAAAGTCCGGGGTGCAAATCAGGCAATTCGTACCTTTAGGCTCAGAAAAACCAGGAACACTCAACCTCAGTCTGCACTCAGTCCATGCTCAGTACCTCTCGTTGATGTTTATGACGTAGTTAACAAGAAGATTAACGAAGTAGATCAAAGAGTGGCGGACCTGCATAACCAGATCCAGTCCATCGATGATATTCTACTAAAGATATCCCCTTTATCTAGCATAATGGAACCCACGCCTATTGCTAATCGCCAGAGCCTAGTCATGGCGGGCCGCTTCTTAGACTCAGTTGCGACGGAAGTTCATAAGCGTATAGCCAACTCCAAAAACGCGATAGTTTTCAACATCCCTGATCGGCTACCCCTGCCGTCAACCAAACTCGCCATCCTGAATGCTTGCAACATGGCACACAACAGGTGCTATTGCACTCGACTGCGCAAAAAATCACAACGCACTGATTGTCCTTTAAAGTTCCAATTCGCTGACGACGTAACAGCTAGAGAATTCATAACTAGTTGGCAAATCATTGCCAATTCCACCCCATTCAAAAGAATCAGAATACAACCGGATAAAACGCCCCTCCAAAGAGAGGTTTTTCGATCACTAAAAAGTGCCCTAGCTTCACCAGCGCAACCTGTGGCTGAAATATCAGTCGCCGCGTCTTCTCGCTGCTTGTCGAGCCACCCCGTAACACAAAAGCCCTCAGTTGTCTGCACCACTCTGGTTGACCTAGACCTGACCCCATCTCCAGCACATCCCCCTAGTAAACGGCCCTGCCTTCTACCATCAACCTCCGCTTCTTCAAACGGCAACGATATCCATGCCAAACCCACTATTAGCCTAGGGCAACCAAAGTCCCGTGCATCCAGGCCTGCCGCTGCTAATGACAGCCTACTGCCCACCGTCTCACCACCGAAAAAGACTCCGGGGAAGTCTGTTGCCAACAGCCCGTCCTGCTCTAACTCATGTTTCACCGTCTTGCGAACACAGATCGTTCATAAAAGGCATGATCTACTATGTGGTCAATCGTCCCATCGGCAGACAGGACTCTGTGACCCCCCACAGCTTTTAGCTACTCCGGCTACTCCCGTACCCCCCCCCCCCGTAAGTCTTCTCAGAATCCCATTTAGAACCCCCACCAAGCACTCCAAGTACACCCCAAATAATTCATACTTGTCGGCAAGCAGGACGCAACCCTGCATCACCCTAAAGCAGCCAACCCCACCTCGTTGTATTAGCGTGGTACCTCGGCTAATCGACAAGGTCCTCCCAACTGCACTCTACAATACAGGCGAAAACGGCCACCGAGTAGCGCATCATCATGCATCGGCATCAAACACACCATATTCTCCAAGTATCCCGAAACAGTTTTCCAATCATCTGGCTGAGCGCCAGCATCTCCCGTCGAACCTCCGTAACCAATTTCTCTCTCCTCCAATAATACAAATAAATAACCCCCGGTCGAATTATAACCAATGGCCTCAATTGTCTAGCTCCGCGCCATTTCCTGAACACAGGATGGGCCAGCCCAACCAACTACAGTTATTTCGTCGGTCCTGGTCAAGCGGCAACTACCCGCCCACTGCGTATCCCGTTGAACCCAGTCACCACTACTTTCTGCCATCTCACTTGCCGTTACCCATTACCTGAGCATCCAACCCCCACCTGGTTAATTTAACCACCCCGGAAATCCCACCTCCCCAAACGACCAATTTTTTCTTGACGGCACCCCCCCAACCCAGCTTCACCCCTTCTTCACAATGCCGGCTCCCCACTTCTAACCCCTGTTTAGACTCCTTTACTTCTATACACGACAACCCTGTCGTTATGAGTCCACTTAATGATGTTTACCACCTCGGTAGTGTTAACCATTAACACCCGCAGATGGTTGTTCCCACTCCACACCATGACGGTACAGTTGCACTTAACTTGCTTCTCATTAACGCTCGCTCATTACTGAATAAAACCCATACTCTCCGTAATATAGTACTGTCTTCCGACTTCGACATCATTGTCATAACCGAAACCTGGCTAAATGATTCTGTCCCATTGGACCAAATTTCTATTGCTGGTTATCAAACCTTCATGAAAAATCGTCGTCGTGGAGGAGGCAGTCTAATCCACGTTAAGAACAGCTTGCCTACCATTCCTCTCTCTGATCCAATACTGGACTCAATATGAGTAACGGTTCTTCTGGCCAACTCTCCACTCCATATCGGCTGCGTTTATCGACCACCCAATTCAAACACCACGGACCTCGCCTACGTAGTCAAAGCCTTTGACCAATTTGCACTATTACCCTCCTCGTCAAAAATCATTGCTGGCGATTTCAATGCACCTATTATCTGCTGGGACACCATGTCATCACCCCAGTACTTCACGAGCTCCACTTCGACCATACGCGCAGGGCGCTGGGTCCAGCACGTAATGACACCAACCAGAGGTAACAGCATACTAGACCTGATATTTACCATTGGCCTATCGGACGTGATGACTACCGCCCTCAACCCTTTCTCAGGCAGTGACCATAGAATGGTATCTTGCAGATTCACAGCCGGACCCATAGACCCCATATGTAGCTCATCTCAACAGCCCCTGCACACGATCAACTGGATGAACCTCAAGCCCATGCTTCGATCCCTCAACTGGGATGACCACTTCCTACAACACAACACTCAGCTCGCCAGTGACGTGCTCTACCATAAGCTACATAGCTGCTTGTCAGCAATCACCACCATCGGGACCAACCGTTCTCAAGCCCGCGGCTCCTACCAAACAAGGCTGCAAAATAAACATGCAAAACTGCAGAAGATCTACAATAAAACCAATGACTTCTTCATACTATTGCAACTTCACTCTCTCTCTGTCACCATCAGTCTTCGGACTAATGAATTGTTGAGAAAGCAGGAGCTTTCGGCCTTGAATTCCTTCGACAGATCGTACCGATTGTCCCGACTGCTGAAGAGCAGAAATCGGAGAGAGCCTACAGGGATACTATATCTAATTTTGGGAAACAGCACGCAGATTAAATCTGCAGCTGAAATCGCTGAGGCGCTCAATACCTTCTTTTCAGAATCCATGACCACTGACGCCACTGTAAACCCGCCACCCGTACCCATCATCACCGAGCAAGTTCTCTCTGACATCGAATTCAGTTTGAACGATGTGACCCACCTGCTGCTGCATGTTAGACCCTCCTCCCGCCCTGGCTATGACGGCATCCCACCAGCACTCTTTCATCTTGGTGGAACTGACATCGCTGCTATCTTTATGAATCTCCACAACTTATCCCTTAAAAATGGCATTTTTCCATCCCAGTGGAAAACTTCAACCATTATTTCTATCCACAAAAAAGGTTCAGTGCATGACCCTTCAAATTATCGTCCTATCAACCGTACCCCTTCAGCTGCCAGAATAATGGAGCGTTTGATTAAACAGCGGATGTCCGATTATCTCATTTCCCATAACCTCATTCACAGCGGCCAACATGGCTTCCTAAAGTGACGTTCTTGTACCACATGCCAGTTTGATTTCTTCAACCTAGTGACCACGGCAGCTGACGACGGAAAATCTATGATTTTCATCTACCTCGATATGACCAAGGCATTTGACCGAGTTCCCCACTCCCGATTGGTAACAAAACTCCGGGCCTATGGTATCCATGACCCGCTTTTATCATGGATCAATTCTTACCTGTCGGATCGAACCCAGGTTGTATTTGCTAATGGTCATCTATCGCAGCCGGCGCCTGTCACTAGTGGAGTCATACAAGGAAGTGTACTTGGTCCGCTATTTTTCTTACTGTATATTAACGACATTTTTTCGATTGTGCGACATGGCACACCTTTCCTCTTCGCCGACGACATCAAAATCGTGTATGACTTCCGCCATCAAGATTTGAGCACAGCACTGTCTGAAATAGGTAGTGATCTTGAGAAACTTGATCAATGGTGCACTTCATGGCAGATGTGCTTCTCGACATCTAAAAGCTTCTACACAACCTACAGATGTCAAGTCCCCCTCGGAACTCTGTCACTGAACCAAGTACTCATCGCCCCAAGCTCATCAGTGAAGGATCTTGGGCTTCGATACACGAACAATCTACAATTCTCGGAACATGTCTCATTTCAGACGGCCAGGGCCAGACAGATAATAGGCTTAGTTCTCAGATCATTTAAAATGAAACATAGTATCCTCCTTACATACCAATCTCATGCTAGACCCCACCTCGAATACTGCCCTATAATCTTCTCTGGAATGTCTAAATCTGACAAAATACGCCTGGAGAAAGTCCAGCGCACCTTCACCAAGAAGCTAATGGGATATTATTCTCCACTGAGCTAAAAAGAGCGATGCAATCTATTAAAACTTGACCCCGTATGGCTTAGACATGTCAAGCTTAACTTGCGTTTTCTATACAGACTTATTCATTGCTCTGCGTTCACTTCTACCAACTCTATACAGTTATCCCTACCCTCATCTTACCCTCTGCGCCACTGAGACTTCAGTCTGACCATCCCACATTCCAGGCTGGCAATCAGATCCAACTTCTTTCTCATTAAATATTCAAAGCTTTGGAATAAGCTGCCTCAGACCATTCGCAAATGTGCGTCAATAACCCAGTTCAGCCATGCCCTTAAATCACAACTTACCTTTAGTCATATGTTATCTTTGACTAACGCCAGCATATCTGAGGATCGAGCCTATGAAGAAGGCATCGAACTTTAGAACCCTAGCTTCAGTCTCTCCTCCCGCTCTCTGCTATCCGTCGAGCTGGCCTTCAAAAACGGGTTCAACTACTAGGATCACGGCACCATATTCCAAACCTCCAATTTTCTGCCTAACGACAGACGATAGGCTTACCATTTATTATGATTTTTTACGTGTAACCCACATTGCAGAAGGATAGTTTTTGTCGTTTACAACTATAGATATCTAGATGCCTGCCGGTTCTCGCTACTCACCCACGTTCACCTACCATCACCTAACCCTTATACATCCCTGCCTCATCTAATTCACTAGTCGGTTTCCACAACCATGTCTAAACAATTACTGCCTCCCTCGCCATATAGTACTAGGGCAGCCATGTAAAACAACTCTCCTCTAGCTGAAGGTTTTAGCCAATGATGTTTTCCCCCAGCACCAAATTATCCAGTGGTGCTGGATCCTGAGACATTAAGTCCCACCACCCACTAATTCGCTCCTTGATCCTCTTATTTATCCTGGCTTCCGCTTCTCTCAGCCTTATACATTCATATACATTTATATATATATATACATATATATACATATATATGCATATATATATATATAAATATACACCTGTTCATATATATATATATATATATATATATATATATATACCTATTCATATATATATATATGTGTAAATATATAACATTTTTATATACTATATATATATATATATATACTCACTACTGTCCTATAATTATTACCACAAGCATGGTGAGTAACTCAACGCTCCTCGATATCTCTTAGCTTACAATGCCTCTCTTCCGCACCAGGTCCCACCAGATATACTTCCCTCACCATCTCTGCGATTCCGAACTGGAAAATCCAGTCTAATTCATCCCACTTAGCGTGACTCACTAACTGAACTCAACACCCAGTTATGACGTTACCAATTCTGCTCCCACCCTATCCTCCAGCTAAGGTTCTTCTGTAATTTCATGCAGAACTTGGTCTTTACTCCTCCTCAATGACCACTCTAGGCGAAATACTAACTTTCCCATTGAAAGTTTTAGCCACACTTAGGCGTTTCCCTTTTAGTTTCACGTTCCATGGCCTCAATGTGCCTTTGGGATCCGCCGCACCGATGAGCCCGTGCTTAACTTTTGTTCTTCTTTCCGTTAACCGTTGATCCTCAGCTGCGTCAATCTATGTCACTTTCCTTGCCATAGTCTTTTGCGTCCGACCGCTTTCGCATGACTCGTCCGATGATCGCACCCACCTATACGTCAATATATATAAATATATATATATATACATATTTATATATGTATATATATATATACATACATATATATATATATACCTTGGGTATGCTCCACTCACTTGTCCCCCTTCCTAACTAGATTGTGCCATTTTACAACACAATTTGCATATATATAAATGAAACCGCTCCGTCCTTTAGCGATGGGTGCTCGCTCTCACTTAATTCCTGGCTCAGGCTAGAACTCAGCCACCCCATCCTGCTTCTTTGCGCCATTCTCGTACACTGAGGCCTTGCCACAGGGATTACCATTCCTTAGTAACTAGGCTTCACTTCTCTGCGCATATGCTCATGGTAAGTTGAGACCCCATTCCAACCGGAACCGGTTGCCCCTGCCGAATACCAGCACGTTTGCCCCCACATGAAAAATCCTCATTTTTACACTCAGTGTTTTTCTGCTTTTTTACTGTTTGCCGTCCTAGACCACAGCTGGTGAACTGACCAGACTGTTATCTTCCTATTTTCTTATTCTTCTTCCAGACCATACTATCTACTATTGTTTTATTCCTGGTTCCCAAACGGACACCCTCTCCCCATCCACCGCCTACCTGATATCGCCCCAAATCTCTACTATCACCCAACTACCCTAGAAAGCTACCAGTCTCCGTCTAGGGATCCCTAATAGACCGGCCCACTAGCCAAACGATAACTAATTGTTCGGATAACAAAATGTTCATTTTCTTGCTTCCATATAAACGATAATCATAACCCACAGCTGGAACACTCTCCAGACTGCCGCACTCCTGATCTCTTCCAGATTGCATTGGTCACTTGGGTAGCCATCGGCTGAATCGACGTTTATTCCGGATTACCGTAAGGACTAGACGATTTGATCAATGGTTTAAACCTATACTCTCGCCCGCTGACATAACATGGGGCACCGTACACGGATTAACAAAACCTCATGAAAGTCTCACCGGATCGCAGAGGTGATTCCTGACACCAACCATCAACACATCCGCTCAACGTCTATTCCCAAATAATCCAACCCAACAGTTCAATTCTTCCCGTGTTGCAGTACGAAACTAATGGCCGGAACCCAGCCTTCGCAGCTGTCAACTTCGTCAAACCAGCCCTTTTTACCTGCTTCCCTGAACATTCTACCTGACACCACCTGCAACCAAGGTCTTTACGGAACAGAATACCAGCCATCTGCAGCCAACCAAAATTTGGTTAGCAATTTTCTATCACATACAAAAAAAACATTTTACACACTTCCAACTCCTGCCTAGCCGAACCATTGACGTTTTGTCTCCACTTATCCGTTTCACTGACGGCTTTTCTTCTCTTTAAAAGTCCGTTATACGTCCATACACCATTTATGCTCTTCAAAAGTTCACTGAAGTCCCTGCGAAGCTTTTCGCCTTCATTTGAATTTTCATATGACACTGTAATCACCTGCACAAAAGGTCCGTTTTATTATCACTTTTGACTCACTGGCCTTTATTTCACATGCTTCCTCCACAATTAGTTACCCAATGCTGGATCAGTGTCCAATATTCCGCTGGTATCTCTGACTGCATTTTGAAAGCCCTACGCTTGCCTTACTTCTAACAATGTTCTTTGGCATTTCTTCCGCCCGGTTACTCGTTATTGACCGTCCATTTGTGTCTTATATCAGCAATCCCGCGGTAGCTCAGCTATCCACACCGCCCCCAGCGATTTCCAGACCGGTCCGGAACTCCCGCTTCAACCATTACCACTTTTGTTCACTCAAGAACCACATGACTTTACTGGTGTATTTCGGTTGTTGTGTGATTTATAAATTTAGAATCTGTGAATACCTCACATTGACATGTACTGCTGTATACTCTGATCTTGCCTTGTGCATGTGTATTGACCACGGTCAAGAAATATACTATACTATACTATACTAAGTATCTGAGAAAGCAGGAGGCCATCGCCCTAGCACACCCAAACAAAACTGGCTACCTGTCTAACCTGCTTAGTAAAAGGTCCAATCAATCCAATCATACCTCGCCCAAGTTCCTCATCTGTAGCTCATCTACCGCTAACACTCCTGCATCTATTTCTGAGGCCTTCAATGAGCATTTTTCTTCTTCCCTTATAAGGTGTCCTGGTATTCCCCCTCCTACAATACACCCCTGCACCCATACCTGCCCTTCATCGGTTCCCTTTACCCATCTAGAAATTGAAAAATCAGTTTCCTCTATTAAACCTTCCTGGAAACCGGGACCAGATGATCTCCCACCGGCCCTCCTCCGTTTCGGTGGTCCTGACCTCCCTTTATTGTTACTTAATATGTATACCACCTCCATGCTTCACAGTTTCGTCCCACCTCAATGGAAGTCCTCTGTTATAGTTCCGCGCTTCAAGAAGGGCGTATTACACGACCCAGATAACTATCCGCCCAATAATCACACCCTAGTAGTCTGCAAAATTATAGAGAGAATTATCAAGAAACACATTGTCCAGTACCTCTCATCCAACAACCTGCTGAATTCTGGTCAGCATGGTTTTTTGAATTCCCGTTCCTGCCCTTCCTGCCGGCTTGACTTTCTCAATGTCCTGTCTGCTGCCGACGCCAGCAACTCTGTAATCTTCCTGTACCTCGATATGTCTGAGGCTTTTGACCGTGTTCCCCATATTAATCTGTTGGCCAAAATCTGATCTCTCGGTATTACTGATCCTCTCCTCTCCTAGCTATCCTCCAATCTCTCTCACAGATCACAAGCAGTGCTCGTCGACGGCCACCTATCTTCCGCCAAACCAATTACTAGCGGCGTCATCCAAGGCAGTGTTCCAAGCCCATTACTATTCCTTATTTATATCAATGACATTTTTTATTCTATTCGACAAGGCACTCCTTTCCTCATTGCCGACGATATAAAAATAGTGTACTCTTTCCTCCCTAGTGTCCTATCCGTGACTCTATGCAATATATCGCATGACTTACTCGTTCTCCAAACTTGGTGCGTCTCGTGGTTCATGAAATTCTCTGCGGAGAAATGCTTCCTCCTACCATACAGGTGCACCGTACCACCCGGCTAAATTTGTCTGGACGGCCTGCTCATCCCCATACACCCCATGGTTACCGATCTTGGCGTACGCTACTCTTGTTCCTTTAACTTCTCAGAACAGGCATCGGTACAAATCGCTAAGGCTAGGCGAACCCCAGGCCTGATAAATCGGCCTTTCCTAATACCGGCCAGTCGCCCCTCCATGTATCTCTCACACGTGAGACCGCTCCTAGAATATTGTCCCATTACCTCCAGCCTCTTCCCACGTTCCTCTATTGTATCTCTTGAGAACGTTCAGCGTACTTTCACCAAAAGGCTTTTGGGCGTATCCCTAGCCCTAACATACCACCAGCGCTGTGAGCTCCCATAAATTGAGCCCCTATGGATTCGTCGCATGAGGCTCAACCTGATTTTCCTCTTTAAGCTAATCCATAGCCTGGCCTACACCTCTTATTATTCCATCTCATTCGCTGCGCCCTGCTCCTACCCGATCCGACACCGTGCCTTCTCTCTCACTGTCCCTCATTCTAATCTCTGTCTGAAGTCCCGATTCTTTATGTCAGCCTATTCCAAATTCTGGAATAAGCTGCCCCTTAGCTTACGCAGTGCCTCCTCAATGTTCGCTTTTAGGCGCGCAATTTTTCATACTTAATAGCCCCCAATGCTATATTGCTCACCAATGGGCTCGTCTCCGCCGACCTGGCCTTTGAAAGAGGCCTCACACTGTAACTCTACTACCTCTGCGCCACAGGCTACTAGGTACACCCCATGCCCGACACCTCCTCACTCTCTAGTGCCGCAAACTAAGGCCATTGCCTTCACTGATCCATAGCGAACCTACCTCCTGCCATCATAAGATAACCCTATTGCTCACCTACGTTTATCTCTTATCCATCACATTCACTTTTTTCTCCTCGGTGTCCGTTGATTCTCAGCTGGGGCACACCCAGACTGCGCTTCTCTATCCCTTTTCCCTTTCCAGTAATTCTCAGTGACGGCCAACCACTTCGGGCACAGTGCTCACTATCTCCCTGGCAGGCGCACCTGGATAATGTTGCTACACGGTCGTCTACCACTCACCGTTTTCTTTGGCTCTCCTGCCCATGGTCCCAGGTCTTGGTCAAATGTTCCTGGTTCACGCACCCTCATCGCGGTCGTTTTGTCCCCTGTACAATTATCCATGAACACTCGTGCCACTCCCAACAGTGCAAGGCGCGGTCAGATCCACCGCTATGGCCGGCGCACATCGGGCGTGCAGGCCGTCTGCAACGATGTGCGAGCGCAACTAGACTGGTGATCACACCTCCTGTGTTCACTTCACGAAGTGTTTTTCAGGTTAGGTGCCCAGCGCACGGCCAGTCCCAGCCACCAGCACCGGTTGCGGATGGCACGCTTTAACTTTTCTCGGACTACCGAATCCAATGCTGCCGGTTGGAAATTGCATGCTCCTCATCCTTTTTCCGCCACAGCTTGCTCACCTATCGCTCTTATCATCTGTTTCTACTTCCCATTTTTGTCGCCCTACCACGGTATGCACACCTACCCGTTTTGTCCCTCCTCCTATCGCCTCTCTCTACATCAACTTTCACTGCATTGAGTCACTATCGTCCTAACCACTCTTCTCCGTCGACGCTCGCCGATACCTCTTCTCCCACCTGCCGTCATTGCTGGCTTCTATTATCTATGCGCTTGGTGTTACCCCCTGCTCAGAACGCCCATCGATAGCTTCCTTAAACCTGTCGTTCTGTTAAATCCCTCCTCATGCCCAATGCCATGATGCACCAATCGCACCCGCACTCATGACCAATCCGCATATTAGAACTTGCCTCTCCAAACTTCGCATCTTTTACAGTCGTATTTATTATCTAATTACCACAACCATATCTTCCTCACTTGGCTTCGCGATTACTTTGTGGTTCTTTCCAGTGTCCTGATTAGTATCCACCTGTTCAATTGTCTGCCGACACACTGCTCTCCAGCTCCATTGCCCCAACTCCGTTGCGCATTCATTTTTTGTGGCCTTTTTGTTCTATTACTGGTTCACTTATCTCGGGGCATCCCGCTTCCTTGTCCGCCTCCTTCGTGTTCCATCTGCAGTAAAATGATCTGATTGTGATTTCTTACCTGTGTCTCCTCGGTCATTGCTTTCCTCCCTTGATCCGTTTATTGCTAGCTACAGGCATTTTTCTGTACCTTCCAGTGTGGTTCGCTTTTCCTTGTTCCACCATTGTAATGACAACGTTACGTCACGGTGTTCTTTTACAGTTCCAAATTGTTTGACCGGTCACTACCCGATTCTTCTGGTCCGTCACCACATCTCGCATCTGCATTGATCAAATAATTAGACCCATTCTTACCTGTTTTCCTTGATCCTGTCTTTCATCTTAACTCTTCTGTGAACTGCTCCTCACAGTCTTCATCACGTCTGTGCTTCCGTATTCTACTTTTCCCTCTTTTGCGCTGCCAAGTGCACCTGTCATGAAGTTAATCCACTACGATATTCCAAAGTTAATTCTACAACCATTTGATCTAACCTTACCTACTCCTCCTAATGACTGATAATTTTTTTCTAGAACCCCATTGCTATTGCTCCTGCTTTTCTTATACCTACACGTATATATATATGCATATATATATATATATAATGAATCTATCTATATATATAAAGCTACGCATATATATCTATGTGCACGCGCTCTGCATCTTGCAGTTCCTCACCGGCCATTTCTCTTGCTATCGTCCCAACGTTCGTCATCATAGGCATTCATCAACTCCACATGTGCGCCTCACATCTACCGTATCCAATCCTTCTAAATCTTTTTTGTACTCTGATCATCCCTCTACGTCTTGCATTGCTCGCTGCCTGTTTTACGGTGGGTTTTGTGTCCCGTCCGCCGACAATCCACTGCAAAGTACCAATGCTTCATTGATATCTAATCCACTGCAGTGCACCTCACGCTTTTCTCCATCGTTCCTCGCTACTGCAGTTCCTTATACCGATTTCCAGCCTTTCCCATGTTTACCAGTCGGCCTCCATATGTATTTACCCGTACCAGCCATTCAGTTCATCTGACCTTGACTTTCAAACTCACCGGGCGTCCATTCAAATCCGCTCTTGAGCCCACTTAAACTCCACCAATCTCTGTGGTGTGCATACGTTTATCCTAATTTCATCCTACATTATTCCCCCTTCTGAGCCATATTATCCAATGTTTTCATGAGAGTTTCCATATTTCCATGAATTACATCTGTCCATTCCATCACCTGTATCAACAAGATCATGCACATGGCATGCTTTGGGCTTTTCCGAAATAAACCATTATTATTATTATTATCATCATACGCGGGATATGCTCATAGAGAGGGAAGAGCTGCATCAGCATGAGTACGTGGAAAACTAATGCGCCATCATCCGACTTAGGCTGAAGCAGGGGAACCAATGGCATAATTGGCAAAACTTGAGTGCAGCCGTGGGGTATTTGCCGGTCGAATGCTACTGACTGGTGTCCGGCTTTTGTTTGCAGGTTACTATTAGGTAAGCCAGCAGCCTCAATAGTGGGTTGGGAGCTAGGAAGCGTAGAATATCGCCTTTTTGAAAAATCGAGGAAAGATAGCTAGTCAGAACGGAAAATATGAACGAACTTCCGTGTTTACTTTTTGTGAACTTAAATGAGGCAGATGTGGTCGCCTGTTGGTGAGCCTAAAGTGTGGGCTACGATATTGAATATGGTTAGCTGGAGGCAACTAAGACCTACAAAAATCCCAAATGGCAGTTCGTATGGCTGGTATGAGGGACGTAAGACACGCTCAGCCGTGGAATAATAACAGGTCTGATGCTGCTAGCTGCCGCCGGGGGTTGGTTGCTGTTAGGTTAGGCCGTAAACCCAAAAGGAGCTTAAAAGCTAAGACATTGGGATGGCCGCACTTTGACAAAGATGACGAAGGATAGAAGAGTGTGACTGTGAAAGCTGACCGGTATTCACCACGTTCTTTTTCCCTTTTCGGGCTACACCGAGGTTGGTGTAATTTGTCGGGTGCGTTGACTCGTCGTGCGAATCAGTGGCTTGAATGCCAAGCCTATGGCAGCGATTGTATTTGACATCGACGTGCATGCTAGGTGCGCTTACAGAGGGTACGGGTTGGTGGAAACTTAGAGCGGGAGTTGGATAAGCACACGTGGAGAGTCCAGTGAGCTGTCACCCTGGTCAGTCTCGTGCGTATTAACCAAAAGCTTGTCAAGCGGACAAGGGCAGTGTGGGTTCCCTCTCTTCGCAGGATCAGATCTGAACTGACGGGAGACAGTCATAAATGAAGGTTGCCCACCTCCTCCACAGCCCGGTATCAGTATTACTTGGAAATCAAACCGATCCCACCAGATCTTTGTTGTTTTCCACTTTTCGTTTCCAGTTTTCTTGTTTCATAACAGAGGGGTGTTTGAGACCATGAAGGATCTTTCAACGGTCCCTCTTCCCGATCGTGATTTTACGCATGTTTGTCTGTTTTCGCGACTGTTGGAGGTGTTCTGTTTTCCCTACGTAAGTACATAGCAGTGGTGTAGATGCTGTTGGCATCAGGGATTTCGCCAGCTTGGGCTGAATGAATGCAGAGTGGGGCTATGCAGACACACGGCGTATGACAGTGAGTGTTGTGATGCACATGCCTGCACATGTGTATCAGTCTTTTACGGCGCTGGACCACGCCTAATGCTGCAAGAGTCCATTCTGGGCTAGCTGGTTCGAATGCGTTTAGCTCTGCTGGTCGGATTTCATATTTTGCATAAGAGGGAAGATAGTGGTAGTTGATGGATGGTATATGCAGCGATGAGATTGGAGGACAGGCCAACATGTAGATATTAGAAGGTAGGCATTTGGGATAAGAGATTTTGGAGCGGGATAACTAAGGAGGTGAGATGAGTTCGGACATAAAACTCAGGCTGGCGGTGGTGGCCAGAATGAATGGGCAAGGAATGAATAGACCACATGAAGTGGTGAACGGCGGAATTTAGTGTTTTAGGATCCAAAGCCGCGAATTTATTTGCCGGATTCATCATAGTCTATGAAGTTTAGGCTGGATGGCAGTAGAACATGAACACTGTTTAGAATTAGGAGACCCGGCAAGCACTAAACTAGGTATGGTTACAAATGTCAACAAACTGTAGCTACTCTAATATAGGTAGTGTTCAGTATAACGTAAAACAAAGTAGTTACCCTGGAGTTTGTCAACGGGCGAGAAATGAAAGTTCTTGGGTATGGTGTCATAATCCTTGCATTGGAGCCCATCTTCGTCGGTCATTTCCTCGGTGACTCTTCGGACCTTAGGAAGAATCACATTGTGAACAGTCAGGGAGTGATACGGTGAGCCCCTGAACTGAGAGGTGGAGAGACTCTCACGGAGGTTTATCGGGAGTTTATTCCGCAACTTCGAGTATTTTATGCGACAAAGTTAGATCTCTACGCATATTTTGGTCTAGAAATAGATAGCCGCAGAGAAAGATGGTTTGAGGCACAATTCACGGACAGAGTGAAACGGATGAGTTCAGTGTGTGAGAGGTCCATCCGGCTGAGAAGCTTTTAAATGAGGCATAAATTGAGCTTCATACGACGCAGCCATGGAGAGTCAAGACTGAGTAGGATGAATCGATCCTTGTAACATAGACTGGAGAAAAATCTCACTAATTGTTTAGTGGATTGGCTTTGCGGAGACTCCAGAGACATGCGATCAGATTTCGTCATGCTGGTGAAGATAATGGGATAGTATTCAGGGAGAGACCGGGCGTGAGACTTGTAGGTGAGCAGTTAGCAATCATTCGGCTGAAAGGTTCCGGGGATGAGACCAATAGTTCTTCCATTCTTGGTATTCTGGCCTGGGCCACACTCAGAAAACCTAAAGCTACAAGAACAATGAAGATCATGGTCTGGAACCAAAGGGCTGTACAAAATGGGTAGGTCGCGGACAAGCAGGGTCCCGGGACCACTTTACATCTGGAGGTTGTGTAGTAGCCATTAGAGGTTGAGAAGTTCATACTCCATGATTTGCACCGATCTCCGGGTCGCTTTAGATCGCCAGAAATTTTATTCAGCTTATTGTTTGGGTTCTGACGAGGAAACTCATAGAAAATCCTAATGTCATCAACGAAAAGGCATGAGGTACCATGATGCGTAGATGCGAAAAGGCAAAGGACCGAGTACACTGCCTCGCATAACCCCATTGGTGACTGGATCAGGCGTATAAAGAAGGCCTCGATATTTAAAACCTCTGCTTATGCATCCGCTCCTGTTCTCCTCTATTTTTCCACCTGGTCTTCGAAAACTGTCTCCATTGCTAGGATAATAGCGCCACATCTCAAAACCCCCAGATTTGGCCCAATGACAGAATTTAGGCTGAAGTTTTCCGCAAATACAGCATGCAACCTACATTTCAGTGGGATACAGCATGTTGCCGTTTGTGGCTATCACTAGTTAGATGTCACCCGGCTCCCGTGACCCTAAACAGCATTCTTTTTCACCTACTATCACCTGGCCCCCAAACGATTACACTTTATCGAATTCAACAGTTGGTCCTCATAACTATGTCCGGAGAGTTATTGCCTCCTTTCTTATGTAGTTCAACAGCAGCCATATCTAACAACTTTCGTTTAGCTCCAAGCTCTTAGCCCTTGGCTTTTCCCCACAGCATAAAATAAATCACCTTTTCTGGACCCCAGGACGTTAGGTTCCGTAGTTCACTGCATTACTCCTTGATTCTTTCGGTCTCCCCTTTTATATTCTGAGGTTCATTCCCAGCCGCAATTTGCCCTCCCTGCTTATTTGCTCTAACATGTATTATCCATTACGCCTATCTTCTAATAGCCACCGGCTGGCACAATTTCCTGATCCTACTCGTCCTGACATGACGAACAGTAAATATCGACGTTTCATGGATCTACCACAAAACTTCGACTGCTTTCCTCTCTCCGTGTGTGCCACAAGATATCTTGTTAGTACAGCCAACCGTAACCACACTAGAATGCGCTCTTGTAGCGTTAGGCGTGGTCCAGCGCCGTAAAAGACTGATACACATGTGCAGGCATGTGCATCACAACACTCACTGTCATACGCCGTGTGTCTGCATAGCCCCACTCTGCATTCATTCAGCCCAAGCTGGCGAAATCCCTGATGCCAACAGCATCTACACCACTGCTATGTACTTACGTAGGGAAAACAGAACACCTCCAACAGTCGCGAAAACAGACAAACATGCGTAAAATCACGATCGGGAAGAGGGACCGTTGAAAGATCCTTCATGGTCTCAAACACCCCTCTGTTATGAAACAAGAAAACTGGAAACGAAAAGTGGAAAACAACAAAGATCTGGTGGGATCGGTTTGATTTCCAAGTAATACTGATACCGGGCTGTGGAGGAGGTGGGCAACCTTCATTTATGACTGTCTCCCGTCAGTTCAGATCTGATCCTGCGAAGAGAGGGAACCCACACTGCCCTTGTCCGCTTGACAAGCTTTTGGTTAATACGCACGAGACTGACCAGGGTGACAGCTCACTGGACTCTCCACGTGTGCTTATCCAACTCCCGCTCTAAGTTTCCACCAACCCGTACCCTCTGTAAGCGCACCTAGCATGCACGTCGATGTCAAATACAATCGCTGCCATAGGCTTGGCATTCAAGCCACTGATTCGCACGACGAGTCAACGCACCCGACAAATTACACCAACCTCGGTGTAGCCCGAAAAGGGAAAAAGAACGTGGTGAATACCGGTCAGCTTTCACAGTCACACTCTTCTATCCTTCGTCATCTTTGTCAAAGTGCGGCCATCCCAATGTCTTAGCTTTTAAGCTCCTTTTGGGTTTACGGCCTAACCTAACAGCAACCAACCCCCGGCGGCAGCTAGCAGCATCAGACCTGTTATTATTCCACGGCTGAGCGTGTCTTACGTCCCTCATACCAGCCATACGAACTGCCATTTGGGATTTTTGTAGGTCTTAGTTGCCTCCAGCTAACCATATTCAATATCGTAGCCCACACTTTAGGCTCACCAACAGGCGACCACATCTGCCTCATTTAAGTTCACAAAAAGTAAACACGGAAGTTCGTTCATATTTTCCGTTCTGACTAGCTATCTTTCCTCGATTTTTCAAAAAGGCGATATTCTACGCTTCCTAGCTCCCAACCCACTATTGAGGCTGCTGGCTTACCTAATAGTAACCTGCAAACAAAAGGTGATTTATTTTATGCTGTGGGGAAAAGCCAAGGGCTAAGAGCTTGGAGCTAAACGAAAGTTGTTAGATATGGCTGCTGTTGAACTACATAGGAAAGGAGGCAATAACTCTCCGGACATAGTTATGAGGACCAACTGTTGAATTCGATAAAGTGTAATCGTTTGGGGGCCAGGTGATAGTAGGTGAAAAAGAATGCTGTTTAGGGTCACGGGAGCCGGGTGACATCTAACTAGTGATAGCCACAAACGGCAACATGCTGTATCCCACTGAAATGTAGGTTGCATGCTGTATTTGCGGAAAACTTCAGCCTAAATTCTGTCATTTGGCCAAATCTGGGGGTTTTGAGATGTGGCGCTATTATCCTAGCAATGGAGACAGTTTTCGAAGACCAGGTGGAAGAATAGAGGAGAACAGGAGCGGATGCATAAGCAGAGGTTTTAAATATCGAGGCCTTCTTTATACGCCTGATCCAGTCACCAATGGGGTTATGCGAGGCAGTGTACTCGGTCCTTTGCCTTTTCGCATCTACGCATCATGGTACCTCATGCTTTAGTCGAACGCACGACTTGTGGACTCAATTCCCGTCCAGCGAATAAAGACGCAGAACGACAGCGATTGATGGTTTTTGTACTTGTATTGATTGCCCTGTATGAAGTACAGGAGAAGGGAGGCTGATCTAGCTAATCACCAGAGCTGATGAGCTGGAGCGCGCCTTGCCGTTTTGACGTAGTGTGACGAAGGTTCTTCTTCTTTTTCAACGTGCTCTTATTTTCACACAGGTGGACTTAAACAAGGCGCGCCTAAGCTCTAAGCTCGCGATTGTATTTTATTGAATTTGGTGTCTGCGAAGCCGCTACATCAGTCCCCCTCCAGAAGGACGACCGAGTAGGAGAACTTCGACCTAAGAGAGCGTCGTGAGTTGAGCCAAAAACCAGCTGAATAGTTCCAGCTGGAAAAGGTTTGTGCTCAGCACCTCTAAGGTGATCTAAGGACCTCTGGGCCATATATAGCCGCAGAGAAGGTTACTCACGCGTGAACTGGTGGGGTATCCTCTCCCCGCGCTCTCTACCTAGAAACCCTAAGTGGGGACAGGGACGTGCCGAACCATGTACAAGGCACGTAGGCAACAACAACAACAAAAAATGGTAATGTTCATATAGTGACACATGTCCATTGTTAGTGGTGTGCCAGATCCTTCCTAGGTAAACAACGACTGACCCTAGAAGAGATAAGAAAAACTGGATACAGTATGCAATCAAAAGGGGAAATCTATGTAAGAACAATAAAGTCAACGAATCGTGCAGGGAAACGAACATGCCTACCAGACCTGGTGGAACGTGATGGGGGGTCGACCTGTGACTCACGCGTGCTGGAGCTAGATGTTGTTGGGGTCGGGCAAACGTCTGTGTTTTTACCATCGACGGGCAACGGCGTAGGCTGGGTTTCCGAGTCGACGAACGCTGGCTTAAGGCGGTCGATGCTGACGGTTTCTTGCCGACCATTGAGATCGATGATGAACGTTTTTTCTAAACGCCGAATGACTTTGTGCGGGCCAGAATAAGCTGGAGTCAACGGGCGGCGGCTCGGCGTACGCAGAAAAACGTGCGTGCACGTATGTAGATGACTGGGAATAAACGACGGCCGATCTGTCGAACGGACAGGAATACCAATCTTCTGACGCATGTAGATCATGAGACGTTGAGTGTAGTCTCCAAGGTTGGGGAAAGGTGCGCTCACCTTGGGTGCGACAAATTCACCAGGGAGACGAGCGGTGGTGCCGAATGTCATGGACGCAGGTGTGCAGGGAGTGTCGCTGCGCAACGTATTGCGAATGCCCAATAAAACCAGTGGTAAGACGTCCGTCCACTGAGGATTGTTGTGAGCACTGAGCGAAGTTTTGAGGTGCCGGTGAAAACGTTCGACCAAGCCATTTGCCTGGGGATGATAAGCTGTGGTGCGAATACGCTTAGTGCCAGTCAGTTGGAGGAGATTGTCGAAAGTGGCAGATTCAAACTGAGCTCCTCGATCGGTGGTTACTGTGGTAGGACAACCAAAGCGGGAAATCCAGTGTTCCATGAACGCACGGGCGACAGTTTCACTGGAAACATCCGGAATGGGTATGGCCTCGGGCCAACGAGTGAAACGATCAATACAAGTGAGTAGGTAGATCATACCTCGGGATGGTGGCAAGGGTCCCACAATGTCGACGTGCACGTGAGCGAAACGGGCGTCTGGAGTCTCAAAATTTCCGACTGGACTGGTGGTATGTCGCTGAATTTTGGCTCGCTGACAAGCAATGCAGTTACGTGCCCACTGACGAACGTCGCGATCCATGTTTGGCCAAACAAATCGGGCACGGACTAGTTTGCATGTGGCCTTGATACCCGGATGGGATAGACCGTGCAACACATCGAAAATTGGACGGCGATGTGAAAGTGGTACGATTGGCCTTGGGTGATCCAAGGTGGTGTCGCAGAGGATAGTGCCAGCAGATGACGGAAGAGGCAAAGCCCGCACTCGGAGACTTGTATCGCGAATGGTTTGTTGAAACTCAGGATCCTGCTGGCTTCGTGCCAGGTCCTCGAGATTGATACCGAGAGCAGCGGGCGACCCGAGACTGTGGATCCTGGAAAGAGTATCTGCAGCCACATTAGCTGACCCGGAGATATGACGAATGTCAGTAGAAAATTGTGATATGACATCCAGCTGGCGAATTTCTCGTGGAGAATGACGATCAGACGCGTTGCGGAAAGCATACAGTAGTGGCTTGTGATCTGTGAAAATGATAAATTCCCGTCCTTCCAGAGCGTGGCGAAAGTGACGTATGGCGGTGTAGACGGCAAGTAACTCACGACCAAACGCACTGTATTTGGATTCTGCGGAAGACAGGCGGCGTGAGTGAAAAGCCAGAGGCTCCCAGGCGCCGTCCACGGCCTGCTGGAGAACGCAGCCAAGTGCGACATCGGAAGCATCAACAGCGATACTGACGGGAGCATGGGGATCCGGATGACGGAGAAGAACCGCAGACGACAAGGCCTGTTTGAGCTGAGAAAAGGCCTCCTGGGCTTGATCGGTCCAGATGAGGGTTCGTTGTTTGCCCCGCAAAAGATCAGTGAGCGGTTGCATCAGGGTGGCGCAGTGTGGAATGAACCGGCGGTAATAATTGACAAAGCCGTTAAAACGTTTAAGCTGTTTGAAGGACTGTGGAAGTGGGAATTCAGCAATATCACTGACCTTGGTTTCAGCCGGACGAATGCCGTTGGCGTCGATGATGTGACCGAGGAAGAGCAATGACGGCTTCCCTAATTCAGTCTTGGCGGCATTGATGGTAACACCGTGCTCTGTTAACCGCTGAAAGAGCTGTCGAAGATGAAGCTGATGTTCGTCAACGCTGGGGCTAGCGACAAGAATATCATCGATGTAAGCGTGAACGAAGGGCAGTCCGCGGGTAACACCGTCAATAAACCGCTGGAACGTTTGGGACGCGTTGCGCAAGCCAAATGGCATACGGAGAAACTCAAATAGACCAAACGGAGTGGTAACGGCGGTTTTTGCAACGTCCTCGTCGGCGACCGGAATTTGATGATAGGCCCGGACCAGGTCGATTTTGCTGAAGATGGTGGATCCAGCCAGAGCAGACGTGATATCATGAATGTGAGGCACAGGATATCGATCTGGCGTTGTGACCTGATTGAGGCGACGATAGTCACCACACGGACGCCAGTCGCCCGAAGTTCTCTTCGGCACCATGTGCAATGGAGAGGCCCACGGGCTGTTCGAAGGACGGATGATGCCTAGGTCCAGCATTTTCTGGAATTCAAGACGGGCGACGGCCAGTTTGTCTGGGGCTAGGCGACGAGGACGGGCAAACACAGGAGGTCCAGCGGTACTGATGTGATGTACAACAGCCGAGCGCACCACGGGTAAGTGGTTTGCCGGTCCGGTTAGAGACGGAAACTCAGCTAAAATTTTGGCGAAGGTATCGTTGGCGATAGGAGCTACGGACGGTCGAACAACGTTGACCAAGCAGACAGATCCAACAACAGCACGATGAGTCACAGGGTCGGTTAACTTACGAGAAGCGGGATGTAACGAAAGGTTGAAATGATGCAGAAAATCAACTCCTAAGATGGGCTGGGAAACGTCAGCAATGACAAAAGTCCACTGAAAAAAACGACGCAACCCCAGATCTAACTTGAGACGCCTAGTACCAAAAGTGGATATACGAGACCCGTTGGCGGCCTGAAGCTCTAAAGTGTGCCGGTGCTGACGATCAGAAGGGTTAGGGGGAACGACACTGATCTGTGCGCCAGTGTCAATCAAAAACTGACGGTGGGAGATGAGGTCCTTGATAAATAGAAGACGGCAGGGTGAAGGGAGGCCAACGAGCGCTGCCGTACCTACACGTTGGCCGACGAGTTTCCCTGGTTGTCGTGGAACGTGCACGGGGGTGTACACTTCCTGGCGCTGGCACGATACTGGCGGTGATACCAACACCATGTCCAAGTGTGTGCATTGGGAGAGGCTGGCCTAGGTGGACTGCGAGCGGCAATAGGCCGACGGGTGCGAGTTGGGGAGCGGCTACGACGTGCCGAACGTGAAGACTGAATAGCGGTCACGTCCGCCCGAAGGGCACTGAGTTGTGCGGCTAAATCTGTGAGAGTCGCCTCCGTAGTGGTTGTGGACGAACGAACACACTGACTAATTTGGGCGGAGGCGGTTTCCATAAAGCGGTCCGCCGCCAAAGCCAGTCTGTCTAGTGAGACTTCATCTACGAGAAGGGCCAGAGTGCATTGCGCTTGTTGGGGTAGCTGCTGCATCCACAATTCTCGCAACATCATGTCACCAACTTGGATGCCCTTGGCCAGCTGTCGCATACGACGCAGAAGCTGTGAAGGCTTCTGGTCACCGAGGGAACTGCCACTAAGCAGCTGACGAAGACGGTTTGAGTCGGAGACCCCGGTGCGTTCTAAGATAGCCTGGCGAAGCATATCATAAGGCTTGTCCGTGGGTGGGTTGGAGATGATATCCTCGACAGCTTCAAGAATATCTAAAGGAAGTTCGGCGGTGAGATGCACATACTTCTGTTGCTGGGAAGTGATTCTGGAAGCAGCAAACTGTGCTTCCAGATGAGTCAGCCAAAGAGAAGGATTACCCGGAATGAAAGGTAACGCTTTCACTGGGCGCGCAATAGAGAGCGTTTCAGGCACCGCAGGGTCAGACATAGTTAACTTAGCGTCATCCATATCAAATAGACAGCAAAGTAAATATACGATGGCTGATCGAAATCAACACCAAAAAAAGCTCAATACGTATGTGCACAACGAAAACAAAAGGAACGCTGAAGGGCACGGACGATATAATAAATAAATAAAAATTATTAATAACTTGGAACGGGCTCACCAATTTAGTCGAACGCACGACTTGTGGACTCAATTCCCGTCCAGCGAATAAAGACGCAGAACGACAGCGATTGATGGTTTTTGTACTTGTATTGATTGCCCTGTATGAAGTACAGGAGAAGGGAGGCTGATCTAGCTAATCACCAGAGCTGATGAGCTGGAGCGCGCCTTGCCGTTTTGACGTAGTGTGACGAAGGTTCTTCTTCTTTTTCAACGTGCTCTTATTTTCACACAGGTGGACTTAAACAAGGCGCGCCTAAGCTCTAAGCTCGCGATTGTATTTTATTGAATTTGGTGTCTGCGAAGCCGCTACAATGCCTTTTCGTTGATGACATTAGGATTTTCTATGAGTTTCCTCGTCAGAACCCAAACAATAAGCTGAATAAAATTTCTGGCGATCTAAAGCGACCCGGAGATCGGTGCAAATCATGGAGTATGAACTTCTCAACCTCTAATGGCTACTACACAACCTCCAGATGTAAAGTGGCCCCGGGACCCTGCTTATCCACGACCTACCCATTTTGTACAGCCCTTTGGTTCCAGACCATGATCTTCATTGTTCTTGTAGCTTTAGGTTTTCTGAGTGTGGCCCAGGCCAGAATACCAAGAATGGAAGAACTATTGGTCTCATCCCCGGAACCTTTCAGCCGAATGATTGCTAACTGCTCACCTACAAGTCTCACGCCCGGTCTCTCCCTGAATACTATCCCATTATCTTCACCAGCATGACGAAATCTGATCGCATGTCTCTGGAGTCTCCGCAAAGCCAATCCACTAAACAATTAGTGAGATTTTTCTCCAGTCTATGTTACAAGGATCGATTCATCCTACTCAGTCTTGACTCTCCATGGCTGCGTCGTATGAAGCTCAATTTATGCCTCATTTAAAAGCTTCTCAGCCGGATGGACCTCTCACACACTGAACTCATCCGTTTCACTCTGTCCGTGAATTGTGCCTCAAACCATCTTTCTCTGCGGCTATCTATTTCTAGACCAAAATATGCGTAGAGATCTAACTTTGTCGCATAAAATACTCGAAGTTGCGGAATAAACTCCCGATAAACCTCCGTGAGAGTCTCTCCACCTCTCAGTTCAGGGGCTCACCGTATCACTCCCTGACTGTTCACAATGTGATTCTTCCTAAGGTCCGAAGAGTCACCGAGGAAATGACCGACGAAGATGGGCTCCAATGCAAGGATTATGACACCATACCCAAGAACTTTCATTTCTCGCCCGTTGACAAACTCCAGGGTAACTACTTTGTTTTACGTTATACTGAACACTACCTATATTAGAGTAGCTACAGTTTGTTGACATTTGTAACCATACCTAGTTTAGTGCTTGCCGGGTCTCCTAATTCTAAACAGTGTTCATGTTCTACTGCCATCCAGCCTAAACTTCATAGACTATGATGAATCCGGCAAATAAATTCGCGGCTTTGGATCCTAAAACACTAAATTCCGCCGTTCACCACTTCATGTGGTCTATTCATTCCTTGCCCATTCATTCTGGCCACCACCGCCAGCCTGAGTTTTATGTCCGAACTCATCTCACCTCCTTAGTTATCCCGCTCCAAAATCTCTTATCCCAAATGCCTACCTTCTAATATCTACATGTTGGCCTGTCCTCCAATCTCATCGCTGCATATACCATCCATCAACTACCACTATCTTCCCTCTTATGCAACATATGAAATCCGACCAGCAGAGCTAAACGCATTCGAACCAGCTAGCCCAGAATGGACTCTTGCAGCATTAGGCGTGGTCCAGCGCCGTAAAAGACTGATACACATGTGCAGGCATGTGCATCACAACACTCACTGTCATACGCCGTGTGTCTGCATAGCCCCACTCTGCATTCATTCAGCCCAAGCTGGCGAAATCCCTGATGCCAACAGCATCTACACCACTGCTATGTACTTACGTAGGGAAAACAGAACACCTCCAACAGTCGCGAAAACAGACAAACATGCGTAAAATCACGATCGGGAAGAGGGACCGTTGAAAGATCCTTCATGGTCTCAAACACCCCTCTGTTATGAAACAAGAAAACTGGAAACGAAAAGTGGAAAACAACAAAGATCTGGTGGGATCGGTTTGATTTCCAAGTAATACTGATACCGGGCTGTGGAGGAGGTGGGCAACCTTCATTTATGACTGTCTCCCGTCAGTTCAGATCTGATCCTGCGAAGAGAGGGAACCCACACTGCCCTTGTCCGCTTGACAAGCTTTTGGTTAATACGCACGAGACTGACCAGGGTGACAGCTCACTGGACTCTCCACGTGTGCTTATCCAACTCCCGCTCTAAGTTTCCACCAACCCGTACCCTCTGTAAGCGCACCTAGCATGCACGTCGATGTCAAATACAATCGCTGCCATAGGCTTGGCATTCAAGCCACTGATTCGCACGACGAGTCAACGCACCCGACAAATTACACCAACCTCGGTGTAGCCCGAAAAGGGAAAAAGAACGTGGTGAATACCGGTCAGCTTTCACAGTCACACTCTTCTATCCTTCGTCATCTTTGTCAAAGTGCGGCCATCCCAATGTCTTAGCTTTTAAGCTCCTTTTGGGTTTACGGCCTAACCTAACAGCAACCAACCCCCGGCGGCAGCTAGCAGCATCAGACCTGTTATTATTCCACGGCTGAGCGTGTCTTACGTCCCTCATACCAGCCATACGAACTGCCATTTGGGATTTTTGTAGGTCTTAGTTGCCTCCAGCTAACCATATTCAATATCGTAGCCCACACTTTAGGCTCACCAACAGGCGACCACATCTGCCTCATTTAAGTTCACAAAAAGTAAACACGGAAGTTCGTTCATATTTTCCGTTCTGACTAGCTATCTTTCCTCGATTTTTCAAAAAGGCGATATTCTACGCTTCCTAGCTCCCAACCCACTATTGAGGCTGCTGGCTTACCTAATAGTAACCTGCAAACAAAAGCCGGACACCAGTCAGTAGCATTCGACCGGCAAATACCCCACGGCTGCACTCAAGTTTTGCCAATTATGCCATTGGTTCCCCTGCTTCAGCCTAAGTCGGATGATGGCGCATTAGTTTTCCACGTACTCATGCTGATGCAGCTCTTCCCTCTCTATGAGCATATCCCGCGTATGATAATTTACCGCTGCAATATTCACCATAATTCCCAGCTGAATCCTCTTCCAGACTGCCCCGAACTTTCTCCATCTATTTCAGTTCCTGCTGCGTTCTGTTTTATCTATAACAACACCCGGTAAAAACTTCAAGTGATAGCTTGGAATCGTGTACTGTCTGATTGTTTCATGTCATTTCAAATATCTAATGAGCAAGTAGTGCATCCTGACTCCTGTAGGCTGAGTCCTTACCGAGGCCCCCCATTCGCTGGCCTACTTGATTGCAATCAAAGTGAAAGCACACTAGCATTTCCGACAGCTTCCGATTAAACTGACTTAGGTCTCCGACATTTATTCTCCCATTGATATCTCAACCCCCGCCCTATGCACCTACAGGCCGCGCAACAACAATTGCCGCACTAACAATCGATGTCCGTCCTTTTCGGCTGATGTGGATCGCCAGTTTCCGCTGTTCCCTTCGCTCTTGAAGACACATCTCAAGGAGGACCATACTCGCACGATAATACGCATTACCTACAGCTGTCACCCGCTGATATATTATACCCGGCCGAGGCCTCACTTTGCCAACATCGACTGATCAACAACAGAGCAACGGAATCTACCCCAATAAAAAAGCGCATCCGAAGTACAATAGGCCGTTCTCACAGAAAGTGCTTAATTCAAATGTAGGAGGACCCCAGGAGTTTGGATAAAATAGTGTGTATTTACCATTGTAAGGGTAGTCAGGCCTAGTCCAGGGAAACACCTTCATCGTCTTCAGTGTCTCATTATTTTGATCCTCCTTGACGGCTTTCCTACTCGGGCTTTATTCTTCACGACTTGGATTTCATCGTTCTTCCGCCAGTTGCTGATTTACTTCAATGGATGAAACCCATTATTTCAGGTAATTTTCTCTCCTTATTCAGTATCCTGACTCTTTTCTTACCCATAATGGTTCTCTCGAGCACCATTTTGCGGTCCCTCTCTGTTTACTTCGCCCGACGAACGGCCTAACTTGTTTTCTAAATAGTTTTATTCATCGCTGTGCTTTCGCTCCTACCAACTCCATACAGTTTTCGCTACCCTCATATTACCCTCTGCGCCAAGGAGACTTTAGTTTGACCATACCACAGTTCAAGCTTGGAATAAAATCCAAATTCTTTCGCAATAATTGCTCAGCTTTGGAATAAGCTACCCCTGACCATTTGCAAATGTGCGTCATTAACCCAGTTTTGCAATGCCCTAAAATCACAACTCACCGTTAGTCATCTGTTATCTTTGACTAACGCCAGCACATCTGAGGATCTAGCCTTTGAAGAAGGCATCGAACCTTAGAACCTTGACTTTCGTCACCCTCCCGCTCTATGCTTTCCGTCGAGCTGACCTTCGAAAACGGGTTCTAGCAACAGACTCTAGGCCCAACATTTATCACCCCTTTTTTTAGGTGTACCGCACACAACCCACATCGCAGTAGGATACAGTTTTTTCGTTTACAACTATGGCTAGTTAGATGCCTGCGGGTTCTCACTACTCACCCACGTTCACCTACTATCACCTAACCCCTATACGACCCCGCCCTATCTAATTCACCAGTCGGTCTTCACAACTATTTCTAGACAATTACTGCCTCCCTCGCTACATAGTACTAGGGCAGCCATATAAAACGACTTTACCCTAGATCAGGGATTTTGGCCATGGGTGCTTTCCCCTAACATCAAATGATTCAGTGGTGTTATATCCTAGGACAATAATTTCTATGGCCCACTAATTCACTTCTTGATCCTTCGACTCTTCTCTTATTTGTTCTGGCTCCGCTCCTCTCAGCTCTCTTGCCCGGCCGTAATTTGCTTTCCCTAATCACCCCGGTTGAAAATCTTTCATCCCATACTTCCACCTTCCAATAAATACCTGCTAACCTCGATTTCCTCTTTTTATATTTCCCGACATGAAGGTCAGTCTTTGTCGCCAAGATTTCTGAATCCATCACCCAACTCAGACTGCTACCCTCTCTCCGCGTGTTCAGTAACATCTACTGGCGCAGCCTACCTCAACCACACCGGAACGGCCTTTGGTAGTCTAAGGCACGGTCGGGCGCTGCACGAGACTGAAACATATGTGCAGGCGCGTACATTACAACACTCGTGTGTTTGCTTAAGCCCGCTCTGTATTTTCTCAGCCCATGCAAGCGAGACCCCTGATGACAACGGCACTTTCATCATAGCTGCCTCCGGACGTGGGGAAAACAGAGCACCCCCAGCAGTTGCGGAATAATAATATATACGCGGAAAATTACGGTCGGGCGGTGGGGCTATAAAAAGTTCCTATATGGATTAAAAATAAAAAGTGGGGAACAAAAAGGCCCAGTGGGATCGACCTGATCTACAAACACAGTTATTATCCGGCTGTGAAGGAAATGGGTGACTTCCAATCATGGGTGTCTCCCATCAGCACGGACACGATCCTGCAAAGGGGAAAACCCCACACTGCCCTTGTCAGCGTGACATGCTTTTAGTTCGTGCGCATGAGGCTGACCGGCGTGATAGCAAACTGGTCTCTCCACATATGCTTACCCATCTCTCGCTCTAGTTTTTTCAACCACCTAATAACCTCACATGCACGCCTGGCATGCTTTGTTGACCTCAGCTACAAAACCACCGTGGCTCTGGACAACAAGTCGATACATCAGATGGCAGACATGTTTCATCAAAGCGCTAGTTATATCCATGTAGATATTACTGTATATATGAACATACATGTAAGAACGTAGAAAAAAGCGCCCCGTAATTTTTGCCCACCTGTCTTTTTCCTCCTTTTCGTAAGAAAGCGGCGTTCCTCTTGTCCTAGAATCAAGCCCATTCTCCAGTTTACAGCCTTACCTCACATCAACCTGCAGCATTAGACCTGTAAATACCTCACGATAGAATTTGTCGTATATTCTCTGGACCTATCACGTGAACTTGCCATCCGGGTTCTCAGATTGTCCCAGCCGCTTCCTTGTGACCTGTAAAACGCCACTATGGGATTTGTCATATATCCCCTGGACCTACCATGCAAACTTGACATTCAGGTCCTTCGTGTTGCCCAGCTGCTTTCTCAAGTAGCCGTCAGACCCTGTAGTCCAAATGCACCTCTAGGGCTTTGTTAACCCCGAAAGATATGACTTCCCAGTGAACAGCCGAATCGGTTGTCAATATCTTTGCCCAGTAGTGCAAGCGCGATTAGCCCCCACAAACACCGAATCACAATACCAACGACTCCTCATTCCACTAAGACCATGGTGCCTCATTTCCACCTCTGAGAAGGCGAGTGGCCATCGCCCAAGCGCACTTCAACAAAACAGGCTATCTGCTCAACTTCTTAGTGAAAGGTCTAACCACTCCTAACTTAAATCGCCCAAATTTCTCATCTGCCGCTAGTGGTGTGATACAAAGCAGGATACTCGGCCCACTACTGTTCCTGATGTACAATAACGATATATTCACCATTTTTCAACGGAGAGTTACCTTCCCGTTCGCGGACGATATCAAAATCGTGCACACTTCTGAGCCCGCGGCGTTAGCCTCTACCGTAGATGACATTACAAGAGAACTGCTCGCTCTCAGCTCCTAAAGTGATGATTGGAAAATGAGTTTCTCCGCCGGAAAAAGTAATATTATGACGTATAAATGTCACGTCCCCACTAGAGGATTTAGCATAAGCGGCAAATTCATACCCAATAACTCACAGGTACGTGACTTGGGTCTACACCATTCATTTACGTTTGACTTTCCGGAAAACGCAGCCATCCTGGTGGCTAAAGCACGCCGTACGATCGGTCTAATGCATAAAACATTTATTTTGCCAGGCAGTAAAGCAAACATTTTTAAGTCCCATGTCAGACCTCTTCTGGAATACGGCTCAATCACTTGTTCCAACATGCGACAAAGGGACCGTATAGCGTTTGAGAACGTATAACGGGCATTCACGAAACAGCTCCCAGGTTTTTCTTCGCCCTCTAATTACATGGAACGTTGTGAGCGGCTGAAAATAGATCCCTTATGGCTACGCCGCATAAGAAATAACCTTCTGTTCTTTCACAATATCTTAAAGAATGGATGGCGTAGTTCAGCACCGCAGGTGAGAACCCTTTCTACTTAGCCCTTAAGTAACAATGAGTTCTTGGTTTCTGTTCCTTTGCCGAAGCTTGCACTTCGGTCAAACTTCTTCGTCAACGAGTACACTTCATTACGAAACAAGCTACCACAACGAATTCGGGCATTATCACCGACATCGGTGGCTTTCCAACAGGAGGTATGCATAGCCCTAACGGTAAACACGCTGACCAGGATATACAATCCCTGTATTTCAAGGACTCAAGCCTTTGAGGTAGGTAAAGGGTACTAATAGGTCGAACCACCGCTTTGAGCAACCTGATCTCAATTAGAACAGCATAGGTTTGGCCTCCTCGCTGCAGCAATTAGGGAACTCAGCGGTTCATTCACACGATCTAAGACGGCAAAAGAATCTCAATTTTTTTAACCATCAAATACCTTTTTTGAGGCAAGCCTACATAGCGGCCCATGGCATATTCAGGTATAAGGGCATCAAGTTGTCAGGGCTGCAAGTTGCTCCCAGCCCTTGTGCAAACTGGTGTTTCAGCGAGCTTGAACCCCAACAAATAATCGCAGGCTGTGGTTGACTCTAACGTCCCCCGCATTTATGTCGTATGTTGACCGCATTGGGGATCTGACTTCGCGGATGTGGCGAGTGTTACCACGGAACATCTGTGAGCACTCCTGGCTGTGATTGTCTCCCCGCACAAAGCTGACCACCGATGAGACGACAGAAACCTCAGAAAGTAAGAGATTGGCATAAAAAAGAGAGAAAAAATACCCAACTGCTTTGTCTTCCAGGCATACCAGCCTTGTCACACGTGAGCCATGTCTCCAGGCTGCCACGTTGCTACGGACTGACTGGTGTGGTTTACCTATTCTCAACGCGGCTTGTTACATGCGGTCCATGTGTCGGCCGGGGCGTGGGAGTTGTGGTCACCCAACAAAAGCAGCTCCGCCTTCTCTGACAGCCAGATACCTGACTGTGGTGAAACTAAAAAAGTTAATAATAACGTCTAAAAATGTGTGGTTCACTCTTGGAGCGGCACCAGCTGGATGCCAATGGATGTGTATCGTGCTGCCTTCCTAACTGAAGCAGGCCCTAGTGCAGCTCACCGTGGGCACTGAATGTAGACCGTTAGAGTTCGCTTCCTCGACGAAAATTTGGCCCCATCCCGTTCCCACCTCTCACCGCTCCCCAAACAAGTTCTCACATAGGTGTTTTCCTGCTTTGCAATATGCTAACGACGGGAAAGATATCACGGTAACCAAGCAAAAACCACTATATCGAATATCCTTGCTCTTGATCAATTATAATCTCAGCACACTAGCACCATCCAGTATGAGCATAGACGAACTTACGGCCACCTTTCTCGGCACGAGACCAGTTTTCTTTAGTGCGTCATCACCGACACCATCATAGTTTCTTCCACTTTAGGGCCCCTCAGCAACCATTCAACACAGAGTAACCAATATACTGGGAGGGACCGTAACAAATATAGTGCTATGCTGGCAGGGTACCAGTCCCATTAACTCATTGTTCCTTCAAACCCACCTTACCGCCTCGTTGCTGAACTGTAGACTGCGTAAGCAAACCAGATCGAGGGTTACCACTTCTAGATCCTCTTAACCGCAAAGCTCTAGGTTTTTCTTAGCATCCCAACACTGCCACAACAACCTCCGAACCAATAATCCTTTAGAATGCATGCAAAATGGCCCAACAGTTGGAGGCAACTCTGCTAGGCCGCAGCATCATAGCTCAGCCCCCGGCGAGCCTACTCCACCCAGAATGTAGAGGTGCCACTGACAGCTTGAATGAAATTTATCCTTGCCCCGTTTACATAAACCTGACCAGTACACTACTGTTGTCGTCGTATATTAACCTAACCCACAGCTGGAACCACCTCCGAACTGTAATCCCTATTTATTCCATGTTTGTCACCTCCCACTATCTCAGTCGCCAAACTGGATAACCAAAGATGCCACTTTGACTCGTACCGACGGGAACCCAAGTGGGACCTTTCATAGCATCTGGGACTGCAAGCAAGCCACGCGGCAGAAAATACCCCCAACCGCCTATCGTATTAATTAGGGTTTTCTAGTACAAAACCTCTCCGGCGGATATCAACATTACAGCCAACACAAGTAACCGTTCAAGCGCAACCTGCTAATATACCAGTCGTCATTTACGTCCGTCATATCTCGCCACTCTAGACTGATTGACCGACACATATCCTTCACCCCGCAAGACAAACTATACCCATAGAATGTCGTACATTACCAGCAATTATGCCGAATAACACTGAGGCTCAATGCGTCAATGTACATGTATATATTTGTCAGTGAGACAGCATAATATTGCCCAAGTCAATGCAAAGATTTTCCACTTCAGTATTTGTTGCAACAGTCCACTTTTCCCTCGAACTGTATCCGGCTGAAAATTTATCCTCCACTTTCCCAGGACCCTCCAGTTGTACTTTCGCTTTTCTGAATGGTACAGGTTACTGATCCTGAAATCTAACTCACCCTCATATGGACATTAGTTCCTTCCACACTCACCAAAGTTCAAAAATGTACATTCATAAAATTGGTTTCATGCCTTCTTGTTTCATAACTCATTACTTTTACTGAACTCCGGTAGAACCGACATTCAGGGCTTGCATCAACTTCACGGTTTGCTATTCTCTTCTCATGCATCAATTTCCCCGAGTGTACTTCCATACAATCTCTTTTTCTTCCTATTCAAAACTTTACTGTTCGCAGATACCCGATAAACAGCCGTTTTTTATGGCTTGCATCGTTTTTGTTGATAATGCAACTTTAGCAGTACGAATGAACGACCTATTCGATATTCCCGTGGTGCGCCACTGCCAAGAGCGAAATCGAAACCGGTTCAAAGTTGGCGCGGTAACCATTATTTGAGTGATCCATATAAAATATCGCTGGCTATATTTTTCTACAGCTGGCACTTTTGACTTTCATACCTGAAGTTTGTGAATATTCCCTTTTACTGAGTAAAGCTGTACACCATGATCATGACCCTGCGCGTGTGTCTCGACCATAGCCGAGAAATATACCATTATTATTATTTTCTAATTCTGAGGCCTTCAACGATCATTTCTTTTCCTCCCCTATAAATTTTCCTGGTATCCCTCCTCTCACAACCCACTCGCTCACCTCTGCCTCTCTTCCATCGATTCTCTTTGCCCATCTAGAGATTTAAAAATCAGTTTTCCCTATTCAACCTTTCCCGAAGCCGGGCCCAGATGACCTCCTACCGGCCCTCCTCCGCTTTGGAGGCTCCGACCTCCCCTTAGTGTCACTTAATGCATACACCAGCTCCATGCTTCGCAGTTTCGTCCCCGCTCAGTTGAAAACCTCCGTTATAACTCCAATCTTCAAAAAGAGTTTAATACACGAACCAGTAACCACACCTCAGTAGTCTGCAAAATCATGCAGCGAGTTATCAAATAACACTATTCAGTACCTCTTATCCAACAACCTGCTGGACTCTGGTCAACATGGTTTCTTAAACTCCCGCTCCTGCTCCTCCTGCAAGTTGGACTTCTTCAATGTCCCATCGTCTGCCGCCGACGCCAACAACTCTGTACGCGTCCCGCACCTCCACATGTCTAAGGCTTTTGACCGTGTCCCCCATATATATCCTTTAGTCAAAATCCTGTCTCTTGGTATTACTGACCCTCTCCTCTCCTGGCAATCCTCTAATCTCTCTCACTGATCACAATCTGTGCTCAATTATGGCCACTTACTTTCTGCCAAACCCATCACTAGCGGCGTCATCCAAGACAGTGTCTTGGGCCCATTACTATCTTTTATTCGTATCAATGAAATTTTCTCGCCTATTCGCCACAGTACCCCCTCCCTCTTTGCCGACGATAAAACTTAGCTCACCCGTTCCTACCTATTGACCCGTCTTGACTTTGTGCAACATATCGCGTGACTTCTTCTCCCTCCTAACCTGGTGCGTCTCGCGATTCCTAAAATTCTCTGGGGGAAAGGCTTCTGCCTATCTTACAAGTGCATTCGACCGCCAAGCCAAGTTTTCCTCGACTGTCTACCCATCCTCATATACTTCACGGCTGTTGATCTTGGCGTACACTACTGTTGTTCCTTTAACTGTTCCGAACAGCTATCGTTCCAAATCATTTAAGCTAAGCAAAACCCTAGGCCCGATTCTTCGATGTTTCTTACTACCGGCCAGTCGCCTCTCTACGTATCTCTCACATGTAAGACCGCTTCCAGAATATTGTCCGATTACCTCAACCCTCTGACCACGTTCCTTCATTGCATCTCTTGAGAACGTACAGCTTACCTTCACCAAAATGCTTCGGGCGTATCCACACCCCTAGCATGCCGCCAGCCCTGTGAGCTCCCACAAATTCAGCCTCTGTGGATTCGTCACAAAAGGTTCAACCTAGTTTTCCCTCTTAAGCTAATCCACAACCAGGCCTACATCTCCTATCATATCTCATTCGCTGCTCCCTGCTCCTACCCCGTCTGACATCGTGCCTTCTCTCTCCCTGCCCCTCGATCTACTCCCCGTCTGAAGCCCCGATTCTTTCTTCAGACTATTTTAAGATCCGGGATAAGCTCCCCCTTAGTTTACGCAGTGCCTCCTCACTGTTCGCTTCTAGTAGTGCATTTGTGTTATACTTAACAGTTCTCAACGCCATACTGCTCACTAATGAGCTGGTCTCCACCGATCTGACCTTTGAAAGAGGCCTCACACTGTAACCCTATAACCTCTGCCTCACAGGCCAATAGGTGTACTCCATCCTCGACAATCCCCCCTATTCAGTGCTGCAAACTCTGCCATTGCTACCCCTGGTTAATGGTGAACTTATCTCTTGCTTCCTTAAGGTATCCCTGTTGCTCACTCAAGTTCATCTGTTATCCATCCTTTTTATTTTCTTCCTCTACTCACTATCCGTTGCCCTTTAGCTGGGGCTCACCCAGACTGCGCTTCCCTTTCCTTTTCCCCTTCCCAGTGACCCTCGATGACGGTCAGCCACTTCGGGCACTGTACTGGCCACCACTTTGGCAGGTGCACCTGGATATTATTGCTACACAAGCCTTTTCGGTTGACTTCACGGCTTGCAGCGCGGAACTGATATTTGTCTGCATGAGCCCTCCCCCCAATCGTCTGCAAAAAACAAGCCTGAGGGGGCAGAGAAATCTGTTTTTGGGGGAACGCAAGGCTTCAAGGGTAGACTGGGTAGACGAAGTAGTTTTCGAAAATCGCCTGGCCCTAGCCTGCTAGGCTACGCGCAGATTAAGGGCCTGACCCGGCATGTTACGGCGGAGACCAGATGGATGCAGTGTTTTGTACCTCCATACTATTGATAAAGCTTTATTTCTGATAGCCCCGGGGCATGCTGCAACACAAGGTCAAACGGTGCAGTTGGAAGCAGATTCCGAATTCCAAGAGGGTGATACAGGTATGTGCACTCGATATAGTATGAGAAAGAAAATTTAAGTTACTCTTTACCGTGGTGCTCTGCAAATTTGAACTCAAGGTCGGGTGGCCAAGCCGGCCGAGTCATGGTGGAGCTGATTGGAAGTAGAAGACTCTTACTCAGTGTTGCAAAATTAGCGGCTGCACAACAAGAGAATCGATTAGAGGTGAAGTAAATTTGGTTCACTTTGAGGAAGAAAAGTTTCCGAGGGAGAAGTGAACCAGCCGTAGTGCTCCGCGGAGTATGAAACGGCTTAGGATTGGAAATCAGACCATGAAAGTGATGAATTTGCGGACAAAGAACAAGAGAAATCCTCCGTTGATTACTCTTGTACCGTTTAGCAACGGAATATCGGCTGAGGCAGTTGAATAACCAGTGAAGGAGTCATTTGTAGGGATGGGTTTCCTAGGTGAAGGTGGAAGAAGTGGTTGGACGTAAGCAAGTAATCTTTGGGCAGGTTGTTTACTTTCGGAAAGGTGGAATGTGATACACCAACATGGAAATGAGAGCTGGATGACAGACCAATTTGTGATGCGTAGCTCCGATAGAGGCAGATACACAGTTTGCAAAAGAGGTGAGTATTTAAATGACAAGTAAGCATTTACATAACGGTTAACGTTATCTAAGAGCTGAATATATTGACCAGAGAGTAGTGTGGATCAACATTTTCTGAGAGGTTTTACCAAAATAGAATACTGGATATGAAAAAGCATCAAACGACCGGTAAATACATTTGCGGAACTTGGTGGTGACGCAATTGGCAGGTAAATTACTATCTGTTGATATTCTTTGTAAACGACGGACCATGTGATGGCAAAAGATCAAAACTCTGCGATACAGGTGTCTCTGATGTGAATATATGAGGAGTAAGCTTCTGCTATATAAGACACACACCAGGTCGCTGCTGGAATATTGCCCCTGGTCTTTACCTTGTTGCAAAAGTCCGACCGGGTGAACATAGAGAAAGTGTGACGCTCCTTCACCAAAAAATACTTGGAACCTCTCCCAACCCTAACTACAGAGCCAGGTGCTAGCTACGCCGGCTTGAACCACTACAGTTACTTTGTACCAAGCTCAATCTCTCATTTCTCTTTAACCTCCTGCACTCAAAAATCCACTCATCTGATAACCCACTCGGTTCTCCAGTGAGGCTCGCTACTCCCTCAGTCATAGGCAATTCACCATAACAAACCCCCATCTAGGCTCTCAATCAGATCTAGATATTTCTCAGTTATCTACCTCAGCCTCTGGAATAAGCTTCCTGACTCACTGCTATCGTGTCGCACGCTAATACAATTTAAAGGGGCGCTATGCAGAATCCTAGATGCATCTTCTGTAATCAGCATGACCATTGATAACATTGACATAGACGAAGAATATGAAGACTGCCTCGAATATTAGACCACAATGCGCCCCAGTCTTTTGCGTCCGACGGCTTTCTCATGACCCGTCTGATGATCACACCCACATATACAGATATATATATATACCTTAGGTATGCTCCACTCACTTTTCTCCTCTCTCATTATAAGACCGTGCCATTTTACACCATACTTTATATAAATATATTTTAAAAAACCATTGGTCTTTTGGTGAAAGTTGCTCGCCTTCGCCCAATTTCTCTGTCTCAGGCTAGAACACAGCCGTCTCATCCTGCTTTTCTTGCGTCTTTCTCGTATACTGGAGTCTTGCCACACAGACCACTATTACTCAATAACTAGGCCTCACTTCTCTGAGCATATGATCATAGTGAATCAAGACCTCATTCCAACTGGAATTCGTATACCTCTGACTTCTCGTGACACCGCGGAACGCCAGCACACTTGCTTTTACATGAAAAATCCTCATCTTAACACCCAGCTTTTTCCTTCCTTTTCACCGTTTGTCGTCGTGGACCAGAGCTGATGAATCAACCAGGCTGCTGTTTTCCTTCTTCTCATTCTCCTCCCAGATCATACCTTCTACTGTTGTTTTATTCCTGGTTCCCAAATGGACCCCTCTCCTCATCCATCACCTACCCGATATCTTCCTAAATATACACTATCACCCAGCCACCACAGAAAGCCACCAGTCTCCGCCTCGGGATCCCCAATAGACCGGCCCGCTATCCGAATAATAGCTAATTGCTCAGAAAACAAAATGTTCATTTTCTGGTTTCCATTAGAACGATAATCATAACCTACAGCTGGAACACTCTCCAGGCTGCCGCACTCCTGATCTCTTTCAGATCACATTGGTTACTTGGGTAGCCATCGTCCAACTGGACGTTAATCCTGGATTACCGTAAGGACTAGACGATTTGATCAATGGTTTAAACCTATACTCTCGCCTGCTGACGTTATATGGGGCACCGTACACGGAGTAACAAACCCTCATGAAAGTCTCACCGGATCGCAGAGGTGAATCCTGACACCAACTATCAACACATCCGCCCATTGTCTACTTACAATAATCCATTCGAGAAGTTCAACTCTTCCCGCTTTGCAGTACGAAACCAACGCCCGGAACCCACCCCTAGCCGCTGTCCACTTCACCAAACCAGCCCTTTTTTACCTGCAACCAAGGTCTCAATGAAACAGAATACCTGCCATCTGCAGCCAACCAGAATTTGGCTGATAGTTTTTTATCACACATACAAAAACATTTTTTCTAAACACTTTTCCCACTTCTGCCTAGCCGCACCAGTAGCTTTTGTCTCCACTAGTCCGCTTCTTTGACGGCTCTTCTCTGGAAGTCCGTTCTGCGCCCATACACCATCCCTGCTCTTCAAACATTCACTGCTATCCTTGTGAAGCTTTTCGCCTTCATGTGAATTTCCATATGACACTGAAATCACCTGATTAAAAGGTCCGTTTTATTATCACCTTTGACTCATTTGTATTTATTTTACATGCTTCCCTCGCAATTAGTTACCCAATGCTGGTTCAGTGTTCTAAATTTCGCTGGCACCTCTGACTGCACGTTGATGGCCCCATGCGTACTTTACTTTTAATATTGTTCTTTGCATCTCTTCCGCCCGGTTACTCGTTGGTGACCGACCAATTATCGCTTTTATCGGAAATCCCACGTTTTTCAGCTATCCACACCGTCCTCCATGAATATGAAACCGATTTACAATTCCCGCTTCAACCATTACCACTTTGGTTCACTCAAACACCACATGACTTTACAGTTGTATTTTCGGTTGCTGTGTAATTCATAAATTTAGAAACTGCGAATACCGCACATTGACATGTGCTGCTGTATTCTCTGATCTTGCCTTGCGCATGTGTACTGACTACGGTTGAGAAATATGCATTTATCAATTATCAATTGTCCATTATCATTGCAAGGTGCGGATATCGCAATGCTACAGCTGTGTGGGCGAACAGAAGGACTGATACAGAGAGCAAACTGTCACAATATCGTCGACTGTTTGGATGCTCTGGAGACAAATAATACTCTGCGAAATATACCGTTTGGACATTGTTGGGCGGAAGCGTATGGCAACATTACATGTGACCTTTTTCAAATATATTGGTGTATGTGATAAATAGAGGCTATTTTTGGAGTGCATGAACAGTGCCACACAAATGCAAGCAGAAAGAGTTGCGCTCCCCAATATGAACCGGACATAAAAGCGAGCCCCAGAGATAAGATGGGATTCGGTCACATGGGATAGCTGGTTTTCGTAACTGTCTTGAAAGAAAGTGCCAAAATTGTCTGTGTATTTTCGATAAACTTGTTATATTTTCACATCCATTTTCGTGAAGTGACCGGACGAGATTCACGTAAGCTGCAATTCACTGCATACACGAAGCCAAAGTAATAACAATAATGGAGACAGTAGTGTTGCGTTAGTAACGAAAAACAAAATAAAAATGCACTAAAAAATTGTGAGAACGAGAAAAGACTGGTTACACATTTCAGAAGCAAATATGGTCATTTCCGATGTCTAATTGGCCTACAGAAGAAGCGTTGTTTTCGTCATCTGGTTAGATATCAATATCTACTGGACAGCACTGGGACAAGTGACGAAGTAAAGAGGAACTGGTAAATGAACGATAGTAAACTCAAAAGATGCACACGAATAAAAACGATGAAATGGGCACAATTCAACAGTTTATTGGTCTTCCATATATGTGATGACGGTAACCGTATGTGGTAAGGATGGTGGCATTGGTGCAGCTCATTCGCAATTTGAGTATGCTTCCTCACCAAACTCGAAGTATTTGGCTGCTAGACGACCTTGACGCGCGGCTGAAGCCAACTCGCCGGCTTGCGTGAACAGATCACCTGCCATGTTCAAATTCTGCTTCAAACCAAAGCCGCCAATAGAATACATTTCTACCATTCGAGCGAGTATACGATAGACAGGTAGCAAATCCTTTGCCGCATCATATCGACCTTCAGCATCAAGACCCTCATCAGGAGCCCCATCTCCTGGCGATGTATCACCTGCAGTGTCCACAGCTTTCTTGTACCATGAGATTGCTTCAACCCACGGATCTGAGGAGATCAGCGGTACGGCATCTCGACTGGCGGAGGTCAACGCGGGCAACAGAAGAAAGTCGTCCGGTCCAGCAGTTTTACTCACTGCATGCGTTGAGTCTGACAGACTGGCTGAGACGTCCAGGAAGCGAGCGAGCAAAATCATACAACGGCGATCTCCACCCTCAGCTGCACGACCAAGATAGTCCACACCGGAACGAAGATCGCTTTGGTTCGGCTTTATCGGACAATCCAACATTAGCTGTGTGGGTAGACCCAGATAGTAATGCGCCATAACAATCATAGCCTCCAGGCAGCCAAGTTGTGCGGCATGACGTTCGTGAAACAGTACTGCGGCCCAGTCGATCGACTGACCCGAAAATCGTACCAACGATGAACCGTCGTCCCCACCTCCATTCGGACTTAGGTCAGCAAAATTAGTCGGATTTTCCGGACCGTGATGGACAGCCTCGTCGTCGGAGTCGTCCAGATGGTGATTCTTCAGTAATAGACCACCTAGTCCAGCGTGAGACCAACCGCCTTTGCAATTCGGCAAAAAACGTCCGGCCTCATGCAGGCGCGCCAGTTCATGGTGTATTTGACCTAAAATGGAATGTCCGATCTCTTGGTCCAAATTAGTCGGATGGTCAGCACAGCTGGGTTTGTGATTTTCATGCATGAGCTGATGCAACAGATTTCCAGTCACGCGATAATCCTCGTCAAAATCCAAATCACTCGATTCGCTCAGATTACGCCTACGTCGTGGCACTACCGGGCCGACTCGTACACCTGAGGCATGAGGCCAACCGTGGTTCCAGTGACCCACACTAGCCCAGTTATTTGTCAATTCATCCCAGCTGGTGTTGAGCATCGAATAGCTGCTGGTAGGCATGCTGAACTGATGCTGGAACATAGCGGGTGCTCCGATGGGGGATGCGGGTGTAGAGTAATCCACGAGCGATGAAACTGAGCCCCCCGCAAGACCCGAATGAACCAGAGTGGCAGCGGTCGAAAAGTCAAAAGGCAGTGTTAGTCCCGGTGGAGATATTGGAATTCCTGCAGGTGTGACTGACAGTGAGTTAGCCATGTCCGAAAGCGCGAGAATCCCAGTCGCCGTAGGGGCAGCAACACCAGAAGTAGCACCCGTTGTGGTTGAATAGGAGAGTAAATTTATACGGCACGAGTACCCCGAGTCCCCAGATGCGGCTCGGTCCCGCGAACGACGTGGAATATGGACAGGAAACGGATCGAGAGCGAGAACCGGACGTTGAAATTGTGTCTGACCTGAACTGGTTACCAGAGGCGGTGTGACTGAGAAGGATGGTCGAGCCGAATCTGATGACTCTGAGAAATTCGGATCTAGTAGCACTGGTGCCATGGTATCCAGTTTCAGCGTGGTGAACGGTCCGATAGATGCAGTTTCGTCACCATCTGGATCTAGGAGATTGGACAGCGACGATCCGTTAAACAGAATAAATCCAGCACTCGAGGACGGATGCTCATCCGAGGAATATGATAGGCTCTCGCTATTGCGTCGACGTAAACGTGAGTCTAAATGGTTCATGTTTTCTGTACTTCTTGTTACAGTTGGTCCAAAACGAATTCCGTGATTGGGAAGACGCACATGAGACTGGCTGAAGCTAACAGCACGACGCCTTGCAAAGGGACCTCGAGGGTGACTCACGGGATTTGCTACTGGTTTCACGACCTCGCCCGGACTTCCATCCACATAAATTTTCTTCAACTTTGAATTCTCATCCTTCGGTGAACTACTTGCGTTAGCGACTGAAGGCTCCTCGCCATCTTCGTCGGTCCGAGTGTGAACACTGGGTTGGGGATACAACGGAGTATTTGTACCCAACTCGCTTGGTGCAAGATCAAAAGCAGTGAGACCCAACCACTCGCACAACGGATTGCAGCGATGACTGTGAAAGAAGAAAGCCATCCCACGCGGACCCAAATTCCCGTCGCTATAGCCCACTCCATCTGCGGTGTGAATCTGGGGATCCGTGTAAAGATCACCTACACCTTGAATATCTACCACGAGCAATCGATGTCCTGAACGTTCAAATGTGAAGTGACTAAAAGCCTGAGGCGTGTTACGCAGTTGTTCATCGACAAAACCAGAGTTAGAATTGTACTTCCGGTACTCACCCTCCATGTATCGCTCGATGTGATAGAAACAACCGGCCTTAATGGACGCAGCAGGTGAGTCCCCTGCGCCACCGTCTCCCGGATTGTGGTCGTGTAGTCCGACACCACGTAATTCTAACACAGACAACTGGAAAATGTCCACTTTTTTCGGTGGATTCTGGCGATTTGAATGCCTCACCCCACAGTTTAGCCTCCATCTGTAGGCGTACGTCATCAAAATAAACCTGTTTATCCACAGTGTTTATATAACGTTTCGCCACATAATTTGACGCGTATTGCCAATCATTTGCATGCACACCAAATTGAGGGAGTTTTTTCAATCTGAAACATTCTCGCATCGCCCCTCGATCAAACAGGTTGCGTTCGATTTTGACCTGAATCTCGTCAACAACCCACTTTTTCTTGATCACATTATAACGATGTCTCACAGCAGTCTGTGCAGGAATGTGATGGGTTTGAAAGTCAAGCCATGGATCCAAATCAACCGACTGCAATTTTTTCAGAGCGCGCTTCCACATTTGAGCTATGATATCAGTAAAGTTACATTCTTTAGGTACCGCTGGTCTTAACGTATTCGTCCCTTCCGCTTCAGCGCTTTTTGAATTTAACCCGGAGGAATGAGACATAGGATCTTCTTGGAGATTGGTTAAATTTGCGAATGGGACAAGTGGGTGGTTTGACACGAATCCTCGGGAAAAAGGATCATGAATGGTGAGACGAGTATGGTAACGATCTTGTAAACCCGCAGTAATTACGTGCTAAGGAAAGTAGATTTTGCCGGGCGTAAGAAGCCGTAAGTTAAGATGGCGAAGATGGAGGGGAGTACAATGAAAGATGGGTGATAACTGGGGAAGACAGTGGCATATTTTCAGCATTTCAGGTGTATAAATGGTGTATTTGCCGCTCTGGTGAGAACTCGGTTCTGTCTCAGAGTCATTTAGTTTTCTTAGTGAAAAAGCACGGAATATATAGGTTGTCGTCCCACGAGCCCACTCGCAGCCCACACCGCAGTGGTCCGATGGGATTTGGGCGCTCACGCCTTGAGACTGGAATGCCTCTCACAGGATTTGTGGCTTTCATCGATTCGAGCCATCGGTCGGCCGTTCCACAGCCCATGGTTTGCGTGGGCCCGGTTGGGGGCCGACGCTGACTCATTGTCTGCCAGTAAGACTAAACAGTCCATCAAACGACGTGTCGGACCACACCCTCACAAGCACGGGTAACGCCCAGCTGCCCTGAATATCGTGATCCCAAGAAGCCCACAAGAAGTTTCGGATCTTCAAGTCGAGGTTCCTTTAGGGAACAGTGACTGGGGAAAGCCTCGTTAGGCACTGGATCTGGGCAAACTAGTACCCTCAGAATAAGGAAGTAGCGACCACAAGGTAGACCGGTTGGTGGTTGAGTACATAGAGGCCGAAGTAGAATGGGAGATCGAACAGAGGAAGGACCCTGTTCAGCGGCTTTGGATGCACACTAGGGACTACACCTGGTCACTGATTGACAGGGTGGCTCCCAGGAGTTCTAGTGTAGACAGTGATTTTGCCAAAATCTCAGCTCATTGTTGGCCTTTATGCAACCAATTTTTCCGTCCGTGATTCGCAGCCGGGACAGCCATAGCCATTTTGATTGATCCCCAAGCCGACCGCTAGTCAATCGCCCACATACAGTCACTTCTGTTTTTGGTGTATAATTCAATCCAAACCGCCATGCGCTCGGGCAAAATCGCCTCATACACACGCACAAGTTTCTGGCAAATGATTCCCATCCTGTCCATGTGTGGACACGTACGTATGCAAGTTGACGTTAGCAGTAATTCACTCTATATGACACTGACCAATCGAAGTTTGGCCCATCGTGACCTGTTCTGAAGGTAAGCTTGCCTGACGTTTCCATTGCCAGATGACCCTGACGCGCGGACCAGCACACATGTTTGTGCTCCTTCCCACATCTTTGCGCTCAGGCTTGTCGCACACATGTGCTGTACATTTTACGTAGACTGGCCAAGGCAGTACACGTCACCAAGCCAACGCGGCGTGGCTTCGTTCTCCTGCCTTAAGCGATTGAGCATAAAGGTACTGTGGAGTACCACCGCAGAGTGTTCGTTAGAGGGGCACAAATCCATGGTCGACCGGTCGGGTCCGGAAAGATATTAAGAGGAATAAATTGATTGGGCTGGATAACGAAACAGACTTGGCTGGCGAGGACATGTACTGAGGATCTTTCAAATTTCCCACGAGCTTTGTGAACGTAGCGGTATTTGACATCATTTTTCTAAGCACGTCCAAACACAGCATGTTTGCACGTTTGTTTGTTTGCATTGGACATTTGAATAAGGTCTCGAACCGTTTTTGACCGTCGAGCTTGGACCATGGGGCGTTGAATCTATGGGTTTTACTTTTAAGTCAGCCTGGCCACATACTTGAGATTTGTAAGTTCGTACATTTTGTGCTTTTCAATTAACTACCGTAGAGACTACAAATCAATCTTGTTCCGGCTTTGGAATCCGCGCCAACTGGTGGGCGCTGCTCGAATTGCGAATCCCGTGACCTACAGCGTTTTCAGATGTTACTGTTAGCATTTGGCTGGAAGATCTGCTTCAGGTAAGATTTAAAACGAGTAAAAAAGAACAGTAGAGAGCTTACGTACAAAGCCGCAAAAATAAGGCCGAAGATGTATTATAATTACGCACAATCCAAGGCGGGCTCAAAAGCGGCCGCTTTCCATCGTCTCCAACTGAGGAGAATGGTCAGCTATTGCGATACAAATGGTTTCTCGCGGTCAAATTTTTATTTCTTTTTTGGGGGGGGAGAAAAGCCCTGATTGTGGGGGACCTCAAAGCACCACGGTTAGGCCGAGTAAACGAAATATCTGTAGAAAATCGCTTGGCAACTGTCTGCTGGACTACACGCATAGTAAGGGCTTGACCCAGCATGTTGTTGAGGCGACCTGATGGAGGCAAGGGTAACGTCCATTTACCCTGGGTACTCTATTTGCAAAAAACCCGCGTGAAGTTTAATACCTTGAGGTTAAAAAACCCGCAGCATCTACTGCTGTGTTGCTGCAAGTGGTTGTGAGGGTTCTGCGAGACAGAAATGCTAACCACGTGACCTCCCACCGTTTTATCACAACAAACCTGCATGGATTAGATCCTCAGAAGTCCTCATTGGTAGTCCCCATCAGCTTCATGTACCGGGTTGTCCCAAGGCTTGGCCAGAGGAATGGAATAGAAGTCTGCTTCCTGGACTTCCAGAAGGCATCTGACTAAGTCAGTCACCGTTTGTTGCCAATAAGTCTGAGCTAACAGGTCCGTCATGGGTGGGATGTTTCGGGTCCAGGTGAAAGAGAGCATATCCCAGCGAGGGTGTTCGCTGAACGGTTTGCCTCAGGTCTCCGTCCATGGACCTGCATAGTTTCTCTTGTCCATAGACGACTTGGTCATAGGCTTGAAAAACTCATGCTCTGCATTTGCAGGTGAATCGAACTTAGTTGGTGCCGTAGCACGAGGTTCTATGCGGCGGGATCTGAATACAATGCATCACCGGTCGAAGGCCTGAGACTAGCCAACAAGTGCCAAGAAGTGCATCCACATAGTAGGTGGTGGGGAACCTTCACCGACCAGATACCCTGGGGAAGAAACTGAGGGAACTGAGATCACGAAAGTGACAGCATCAAAGGACTTCGGGGCAGCCACATCAGGCAGCTTCCGATCTGCAGCGCATTGCTAAGTGGCCACTCAAAAAGTCTCCATTGAACTTCACCGGCTTAATGAAACCGTTAAGTTCATAAAATTCTGGGTCATGTTGTCGTACTGCAGGACTTTCGTTCGGCCGCACCCAGAATACTGTGTTCAGGGGTGGAGGCCCTTATTGATGAAGGACGCCAAGCTTCTCGAACTGGTTGTACCGATAAGAAGTTCCGCCATTCATTCCTTAATCCGCCTACTTTTACCAAATGACCTCAACTCCTTTAGGAAAAGCCAGTGGTTCACCGAGCCAGATGCCTTGCTAAACCCGAAATAACGTGCTTCTACCTGTTTCCTTCATCCTTTGCTCGGGTAGCTTCTTATAGGAAGCTCTAATGATCGGTTAAGCACGACCCGTTATTTGAAAGCCCATGCTGAGCTAGGAAGAGCATAGGATTCCCTGGCATGTGTTCACAGAAGTGAGTTCGGATGACCTCTGACAACTTGCATTGGATGCTGGCTAGGTTAAACAGTCTAGTTCCCCATTTCGGGGCAGGGTCCCCTTTATGTATATCCAGCAATGATGCATTTTTCAGTCCCGCGGCAATCTACTATGATCCAGAGTGACCTAATATAACTTGTGTACCTTAAAAGATAAGATATCTGCCACTTGCCTAAGGGAAGCAGGGTGGTCATCATCCGGTCAGACAGACTTGTAGATATCTTACTCTACCGCGTACTTGTGCACAGTTTCCTCCAAAAAATCCTAATCTTTTACGATAATTGGAAGGGCCGCCCCTAGAACCCATTTGTGCGCCCTAGCTGCTCTGCACATAAGGCTAAAGTACCCACCAAAAGAGCCCGCTTCACCTTGGCTACCTGCTGCCCCACCACGTTTTTGTGTCACCAGTGGTCCTAAAGCATTCCTTGAAAACCTGCAGTGCAAGTAGCCATAGCTCTTCTTTGGATGCTTACTGACATACTGGACCAAATTTATCTCACGTATGCGCCCAGCAGTTCGCATGAAGTCCACCGTCTCATTTCCATGCACGTTGAAGCAAACCCAAACCTGGTGACATCCGGAATCCCTCAAGCTAGCCTAACCATGGTTTTTACTCTTGCTTGGCTTACGCATGGCAGCCCTCCACCATACGTGTTTACCCTCACACCCAGACTTCATACCAGCAGTCTCGTTCTGCAGGGTTGTTAGAGAGTATCTATTCACCTACCAGCGTTCCTTCAAGCTAGCATCTTCCGCAATCTTCCACATTCGATCGAACAATCTTGAGCGAAGCCCAATAGTGCCCACATTTGTAAAGCCCCCAACCGACCTCCAGGCTATTTCGGTTTGACGCGTGCAAATAGTCTTTTTACCACTTACATGGTCACTTCTACCCAGAGGAGGATTAACCCGAATTTCCGGTACATCGTTCTCATGATCCGTTGTCACCCAATCCAACAAGGGTGGAGTGCAGCCTGTTCCGTAACTTGTGTCTGGGCATCCAGATGAGGTCCCTATGGACATCCCTGATCTCGGGTTCCCGGGGTGGACAGTGGGCCTGTGGCATCCTTCGTTGAGCCTTTTGACCGAACATATATTATTTTCTCTGGCTTAGCCCCGAGGACCAGTTTCTTCAGTCTTTATAATTACTCTTCTGTTGCTTCCCAGCATTATTTCCATGCAAGAATGGGTCGAATTTTTATTAAGCCGCCCATCAAAGCCGTCTGGGCTTGCGGGCCTTCCTTTTGAGTGACCAAACATTGAATCAGTTCAATCGAGCTTTTCACTTCCGGTTCAACCCGACTTTGGAAAGCATTGCATGACTGTGCTTGATATAATTCCACCTCCTCACAGCTAATGAAAGCTGCCTCTCTTTTCAGCCTCGGAGACGAGGGCACATTTGTGCTACCCCAAGGAACGAGGGCAGCTCCGTTACCGTGTACCTTCAAGCGTGAGGCTTTTCCAAGTCCTTCTTTCACCAAAGCCTCACCGGGTCCGGAGGGAGACTTTCTGGACTTGTTTCTGCCCCTTACCCTGTAACATGAACATACCAAAGTCAGAAAATCGTACTTTCATGGAGCGCCATACCCTGTTGTATACTTTGCAACACTGTCAGCGAATCCGGAGTTTCATTGCTGAGGCTGTCTTGTGTTCTGTTTGTAGAACCAATTTTCTCTCTTTGAGTTCTGTTCGATGAATCTTGAGGTGAAGATTGGCCTGGACGCAAAGCTGCCATCATAACTCGTGTACGGCATAAACTTCTGGCTTTCAGTCAAAACCTCTTTATTTTTTCTCCTTTTTTATTTTATTTTCTCTCTTTTTTCACCTTTTTATTACTTTATCCTTTTTCTTTTTCATATCCTTCTCAAGCTTTCCCATTCTTTTAATCTTTCCAACTTCTTTTTTCCCCCTCTTTCACTAGTTCTTCTCCTTCGTTACTTAACTTTCACTTATTTTCCCCCTCTGTTTGCATGGTTTACTCCTTTTGCTGGTTTCTTTTACGTGGGACCTGGGCGGCCTCCTCGGGTCTCAGCAAGACTGCTGATTGGTGGAGGTGGCTCGAGAATGTGCATATTCTGGGATGCTTTAGCCTGGAGCAAGTATATGCTTTTTGGAATGGGTTTGGTTGCATTCTGGTGGTTTCTTCTCCAGCTTCCTCCCGTACCTCTTGGCTTCTTTTCCCAAAGTCCTGATGGGCCCCCTGCTGAGTTGCTCTCCGTTTTCCACGCCTCGCTCTAATGCAGCTTACACCCAGTTCAGTTTGCAAAGGAGGGTTCATATCTGGTCAATCCTGGTCAGGTCACAGGAATTGCGGCTCCAGCCATTGAACATCTAGGTTCTGGCACTGCAAGTCAAGGGGGTCCCGCCGTGCCGCGACTCCCAGGTAACCATTAAAATTCGGTGTCTTTTAGTAAAGGGAAGGAAGGAAGTAGGCTCGCTCTCAAGAGCACCGGCTTCACTATAATATAGGTTGACTGTCACAACTCACATTTGTCCCCATATGAGATATATCCCGAGTCCCCCAGTAAGGTAAATATAACTTTGAAACAGTAATGTGCAGCATGAGACGGAAGCTGTCATGGAGGTAAGAACACGAAGAAAACATCAATGAAGAAAAGCGGTATAAGTCAATGAACCAGGTGAGGTCAGGTCAGGTAGTAGAACTTGCGGCCTTCTCCAAACTGAGGGGTCCAGATTCTCACATCAACGAGCTTCAGCGGAGTCCCATTGCGCTTCAACAGTTGGTGTGACATACTCTGTACATTACGTAGCCGAACTTATCCGAGCCCTCAAACCAACACAAGACTAATAAGTAACCTATAGCGTACTGAATTATTGACGTAACAACAACATGAAATATACACAAACCTCAAACTCGCCGTCACAAGGACTCAAAAAGGATAACTGATTTTACGGCGTGCGGCAAACAAACACGTGAGTCACGCAGGTCCGAAGATGGAATATGAAAAGTGAGGCCTTGAATACGAATAAACAAAGGTTAGTTCACAAAAAAGGAAATTGTGCGAAACTCGCAAATAATATACGTGAGTATTTTCAGGAAATCACGATACCGTAGTGCTTTTGAATGATATTCTACAACCGATAGTCACGGCGAGTGTCCGGAGATTGTAGTGTGGTTTAATAAGTTGTTCCGTAGGAAAAGAGTGAAGCAATCTGGCCAGTCGTTGACAGAAGTGAGAGCGTCGCGGCTTGTTTACATGGTCTTTGACTCCGTGATTCCCCTAAAGCCGATGACCCTCGTTACGTTAGAGAGTTAAAAGGACGGGTATGGCGGACGTGGTAAAATGGGTAGCAAAGGAAGAACAAGAAGAATGGAACAAGAAAAGCTTTTCAAATAGAGATCAATATGCAGTTGAAAAGAGGCAGATGAGGACTGAAAACAAGTGGCGATTTGTGGTTGAAAGCTGACGGAAAGGAATTTTCACCTGAGATGATGTTAGAAACAGTCAGGGAAGATTTCTGAACAGCCGCTTTCTAAGAGAGCTTGGGACGGCACTGCAGCTTGAAAGGCCACCTCGCCCCCTAGGAGCTGATTCCAGAGGCTCATCAAACGGCACGCAAGGGACTGTGACACGAAACTGCTGGATGTCCTTGGTTTGGACAGCTTCTCATGCCCCCACGACAGCCGTGTTTGCTATGGGCGTCAGAAAAAGAGAGCTTGGCTGCGATAATTCCTTTGACTTTCCGGACACTTTTCTCCTCGGACTTCATCCTGTTTCATCAGCAGTGAAACTACCTGACTGATCATCTCTCACCTGGTTTTCTTCTGTCAGTACTCTCAGCTGCTTCGTAAATTGCTCGCCGCAGGCATCTTCAGTGTGTCTTTCGGGCTGCGCTGCTTTTCCGCTTTCCAAGTAATGTACAGTCAGCGTAACGTCATCATTTTCCTCCACAGTTTCAAACCATGTGATCTGCCACTACGTGATCTTTCAGACCCTCCGTTTCCTTATCTCCCTCCTATGTTATTCGCTGATACAGCCGCAGCATTCCTGCTCCACAGTTCTTCTAACCTTCAAGTTACCTTTTTTCACTGGCCTTTTACTTTTCTCCAGCCACCCTGTACTTCCATTTTCTCTGCGTTCTCCAACCATTTCCACAGCCATCTTCTTGCTGCATAATGTACATCTACTTATTACCGCTTCACCCGCTTGCGACCGTCACCAAATGCCATACCTGCACGAATGAGAGTTTTACATTCAACCTTACCTGTTTTCGTCGATCATTTCCCTCGTATTCCCTCGTTTATCAACTTCTGCTCACAGCCATCACTTCTGTGCTTCCAAAGCTGTTTCTCTTTCTCTGTTGATTCCCCATGTTCACCTTTCATAGACGTATTCATCAGGGTTTATCCAGGTTAATTTTGCACAATTTGACCCTACCTTATTTGTCTCTTCCAAGCACTGCTACTACCGTGTTCCATCCGTTCACTGCCATTTGCTCCTGCTCTTATATATACTGATATATAGATATATATACATATAGGTGTATATAAATGTGCATATTTATATATTTCCGCGTACTTTCTCTGCCTCATACTGTTCTTCGCCGGTCGGTTCTCTCGTCACCATGCAGCTGCCTCTAATAACAAGCGTCCACTTTGTCTATACATGTGTCTCATTTACAGCATCTCGATTTTTCCGTATTATTGCTGCCATCTGACCCACTCCTAAAGCATTGCTTTTGTCGCTCCCTGTTTTTAAATCGACACCGTCCATTTATTTCGACAATGCGTAGCTCAAGCCACTTGGTCTCTAGCTATACGACTCGATATTTTTTCTCCCTTACTTCTCCCCTTCATTCCTTTTCCTTCATCGCTTCTAGAAACGATAGTTTCTTATGCAGACTTTCAGTCCTCCTCAAGTAAGACTCCCAGGTTCCGATCCCCTCCACTTGATGCAGCCAGCTACTCCATGTGGCCTTGACCTTCAAATTAGCCGGGCCAATATTTGAATCCATCCCTGGGTTCACTTGAACTCCCTCTAATACTCCTTGGTGTACGTACGCTTATCTCCCTCTCATTGCCTCTCCATTTCTTCCTACTCCTACTTCGCCCTGTGTTTTTCTAAATTTTTCATGAATTTCGTCTGCCAGGTTTGTCGCTTGCAAAACATTTTGATCACCCTTGAAGTTTGATCCAGGCACCTCCAAAATAAACTAATATTACTAATAAACAACCAGCATTCTCGAAACAGCTCCTAGGTTTTTCTCCCTTCTAACATTGCACGGAAAGTTGTGTTCTGCTGAGAATCGATCCCTTATGGCTGCACCGCCTAAAAATTAATCCTCAGCTCCTTTACAATATCTTAAAAACAGATCATGTGGTTCAGCACAGCAGGTGAGAAGCCCTTCTAATTATTGTTTGCGTAACAATGAGTTCTTGGTTACCATCCCTTTGCCTAAGCTCACACTGAGATCAAACTTCGTCTATAGCAAGTAAGCTTCAATGTGGAACAGGCTATTACAACGCATTCGGGCATAACCACCGATATTGGTGGCTTTCGAACAAGAAATATGCCTAGCCATGACGGTGAACACTTTGACCTCCTTTTTAAGTTGGAGCTCTAACTGTTGGCTTTCCGGCTTGGCTGCTGCTTATGATTGCGGCTTCAGGAGTGGATTTTCTTAAAGGAGTGTCGTCAGCTTTAGCTATCATGATTAATGGTTTCTTGAGTTTTTGTTTTAGTGGATGCAGCGGATTTTGTGCCGGTGCCACCTTTCCGCTGAAGGAAGTGTTCATCTTGATTGTTATGTACCTCCCTGCCACGTGCTCAACTCTTGATGCCCGACATAGCAGTAGATCCTTGTTGTGTTATGACAAAGAGATGCAGAGGCCTCCGCTTCAGCTTGCCGTCTCCCTTCCAAAGCCCCAATCTACGGCAGTTTGCGTAATTCAGTTCAGTGATTAGCCCCGCCATTTGCAGGACGTCTACAAAGTTCCCTTGTTCGACTTTTTTCTGATCTGCGCCTGTTTTTTCATTGGTTCTGCACAATTATACAGGAGAAGAAGCTTGCTCGTCCCAGCAACTCCCTCGGTAATGACCTCCAGTTTTTGAGCTCTTCTTTAAGTCTCTCAGCATTCTGTCTAGGCACCTTCAGCTCCACCGCTTCCCTGGATTCGGTCTGTGCCTTTTTACCGTCCTGTTCGCCCCCGCTTACCTACTGCTCTTTTTTCTAGTAATCGTGTGAGTTTCTATTACTGGACCGTGTGGCAACTCTTTCAACAAGCTTCCTGCAGTGGCTCCATTTTTCCTATCCAGCGATCCCCGTATTTTACTTGAGCATTCCTCTGACAGGGCAAGGCAGCTAACACGTTTCCATTTCAAAGACTCGCGTTACCTGGGCAGCTCACCTTTTTTCCTGTTCGGGGCAGAGCAGAGCTGGTGGTACCACTCGTTGCACCTGTCACACTGTACACCTGTCTCAAAGTACCATTTGCAAACACTAATCCCTTAGGTCTTCTCCTTTTATTGATCTTCGTAAACTATCTTCCGGTAGCCCTTCATGCGAAGATTGCCATGTGCGCAGATGATGTAACCCTCTGGAGTTCAAGCGTTGAAGACCTGCAAGTTACGGACGATGAAACAAAACGCTGCTCCGAGGATTGGAACCTCCCAGGTAATGATGACAAAGGCGTGAGCATGTCTTTCGACAGGGAGACTGGTCACACGTTTTCCATTACCAGAGCAAGCGCACTGCCTACGGTTGACCGACAAAAGGTGCTCGGTTTCTGGTTAGATCGAAGCTCGTCCTGCTCTCATTATCTCCGAACTGCGAACAGGCCTAACTTTCGAGTCCTAAATATGATTCGGAGGTCCTGCCCGCGCGAATCTAGGGATGACTTCCCCACAATTTTCGGCACGTATATCCGACCTCTGCTGGAGTACGGTAGTCAGATAGTGCACTCTGGTCTTGTCCGAGATCGTGAGATCTAAGAAAGGGTTCAGAGGGCCTCCACCAAAGCAGTAAGGGGTCTGTCCCACCTAACTTATCCCGTCCGCCTCTCACTCCTCAATCTCTGTCCCATTGACTTGGGACGCGTAAGAGGTGATCTGTTTTTGATGTTCCACCTTTTTAAATCAGATCAAAGTGATTGCTTCTTCTCCGCCTGTCCAGCCTCTTCTCTCTGTGGCCACAGCAGAAAAGTTTTCAAACGGAGGCCACGCAATTAGCTGAGGATTATTTTTTTTAGCTATAGGGTTACTACTCTTTGGAACGCACTTCCGGAAGATATTGGTCTCTCGCAGAACAAAACTATCTTAAGAAAAAGCTAGACCTATACCTGGGTCTCTCCCAATAATTTCTTCTCAAAAAAGCGAAGTAGATGTCTTTTATTGCATATATGTTCATGAATGTCGCACCCCCACTCCGCCTAAGACACTGTCCACAGTGGGACACTGCATAATGTTATGTGTATTTTGTTTTTGTTGCCGCCCCCGCCCAATCACCCCCCCCCCGCTTCTTTTACTCTCGTTTCGGCTCAATGAATCCGACAGAAGATCAAAGATTTCCTCGAGAACCGGGGCAATTGGGCTCAAAGCCTCGAACCCGTGTGGCACTTCAAGAATTCAAGACATCCAACCAATGATTTGCTTTGCGAACCTTCTCTGAATACATTCGATAATAATCCTGTCAGTTTCTTGCGTACTAGAGACCGTTCAGGGACAATATTCGATAAGGGGCCATGCGTGTACTCTGCACATGTTAAGAGTGTCCTCTTTATGCTGAAAGAATCTGGACAGAAGACCAAGACACCTTTAAGCCTTCTCCGCTTGGAAGACAGCATATTCAAAGAAGTTGAAAGAACAAGAACATTTTAAGCCAATGTCTCTTACTAAGGGCCAGCTGTCGATGGGTGAACCCCCTATACATGAGGAACCTGAACGAACCCGGCCGAGAACTTCATCGCCCAGGTTGAGCACCATTCATCAAGAGCGGCTAAGTCAGGGGAGATTTCAGGGATAGTAGCACTGAGGTTGCCAGGCGAAAATGTGTAGTCTATCTTAATGCCATCCTCAAACAAGGACGGTGTGCCATTATGCATTTTTGAAAACATGTCAGTTATATATAGGAAGAAAAGAAGGGACCCAAAAGGCTACCATGAATGACACCGCTGGTAACAGGCCTGAGGCTAGATATGCGTCCTTTGGTCAATACAACCTGTGAACTGTGAGGTAAGTGAGATGAGAACCAAGAAAGTAGAGGATCGATAGTGCCAAATGATCGTAGCTTTGGTAAAAGGTGGGGGTGAGGCACACGATCGAATGCTATGGATACGTCAAGATAATGAACGACAAAAGATTCCCCACTTTGAGTAAAGTCAGTGATGATATTCAGAAACTCATACTAACAAGTCATGCAGGACCATGAACGGAGGAATCCATGTTGGCTGTCATCAATAAGGTTGAGGCTTAAAAAGTGGTTGTTATTATGATCTTTAACAATTTTCCCATTATTCTGGATAAAATGGGAATATGGTTTATAAGGCGATAGTTGAACACCTCATGTAGAGATCCCTTTTATGATTGGAAACGATCGCCGAGTGCTTCCAGACAGCAGGTACGGTGCTATCATCAGGTGAAAGAGTGAAGAGTTTAAGCAGCAAAGATAGGAGGTTCGGTCCGCCATTGACAAAAGCAAGTGATGGTAGCTCATCGGGGCCCAATCAGGGGGAGGGCTTTCTACTGGACAGTAGCGTATAAGTACTCCTGGCATCAAAGGGTACCGTAGAACGGGCAGAGTAAGTAACTGGCAAGGTGGGGGAGGGGCAATAACAGCAGCTGGGGCCGTAGATGAAGCAAAGAATGCATTTATGGCTTCGGTTGTGCAAGATGAAGAGGGGATAGATGAGTTATTATCCAGAATCAGGGGTTGGAGGTCGGCCTTGATATCATCATTTCTAGATTTACGCCGCACAGAAGGAAGTTGCGGCTTGCTGGGATGATTCAATGCCTTAGTTCCTTGTTCGCGAAGTCGCGTATTATCTTGTCGTTGAGTAAGTGCGGAGAGGCAGCTTAAACGGATAAAAATTGAAAAGTCGTTGGAATTATGTAGTTGCTTTAGACGTTTACGACATTTCATGTGGAATGGCGAGACAGGAACCTCTTTCTAGGTACACCCTGGGAAGTTTAAGGCAATTTGTTCAGACCGTCGGAAAAGAAGGAGCAGAAAACCTCTGCAGCCATCTTAGGATCATGGGTGAGAAAATAATCACCCCAGTCATTTTGGTGGGTAGGCCTGAATAGCAAGGCCTTATTCCTTCATGGGAAAGTATTGCTGGAGAGGTGTGCGTGATTAGGCGGGCCACTGGAGGGCATATGTCACATGACCATTTGACGGTCAATGCCTGGAAAATTTTGTGGTAAAAACACTTCGATAAGAGGCATGTTGCGGGTGAATGTCAGATCTAGTATGTTTCCGTTTCTGGTAGGATTGACAAATTGTTGCTTCCAGCAACCAAGAAGAATACTAGTAATTGTGTCCATAAGTTTGAGAGGAGCCGGTAGGGTGAGCCGACAAATTTGAGAGATATAATGGTCAACAGCAATGAGCCTGGTTCCGGAAGGAGGGAGAGGGATTTGTTCGAAAGGTCCAATAAGAAGAGAAAATAAGGAACCGGGGGAACTTGACGAGCGATACACGCAGCCATAGTAAAGAACAGTGATTTGGAGTCTGGTAGTGAACCAGGGAGAATCGAAAATAGAATCGAGCGCAGTATGTAAGAGAGGGGTCGTGGTTTAGATTTCCGTGACATAGGCCAGTCACCCACTGTGGGTACCGGTCGTGGAAAATTCCTGAAACCACTGCAGTTCCATGTTTTTCTTATTATCCCTCACTTGCCTACACTATTGACGTATTTTACACACCGTATGTTTTTATTGGGCCAACTTTGTTTATTCGTGCCCAGCGCGCTACTTTGTCGTATCCTTGTTCTGGACCTGCGTGACGCGCGTGTTTCTCTCTCGCACGCCACAATTCGGTTCTCGTTTTTTGAGTCCTTGTGATCTCAAACTTGGGGTTTGTATCTGTTCATTCAATAATCTGTATCGTAGAACCCCATAGATAACCGCCTTTTGATTTCGGAATCCGTTGCGAATTTGGCTGTGCATTTCTCAAACTTGTGTTACACTAACTGTTAGTAGAAAGCTTTGGGCTCATTACGAACTCCATTGCACGCATTACGAATGAGCAGTTCACAAGACAGACAGAAACAGGGCCCAAGCTCTGCAACAAGAAGCGAAGTACGAGTATGAGAAGAAACTAGCTAACAATGTGAGAGCAGACCCAAAGAAGCTCTTCGCTTATGTGCAGTCCAAGGAAACGACACGTGGGAACAGAGTTACCTTGGAAATCTCCGACGGGAGCATTGCTCTCAATGACAAGGACGAGGCAGAAGCCTTACTTGCGTTCTTTAAGAGCATGTATCGTTAGGGCGGGATGCTTTGTGCTGCGTGACCGTATGTAGGGGGTTCACCAGTGCCTCAGGAGCTTACTGCGGGTGATGACGAGGTGCTCCACTAGCTCAAATCTTTGTGCAAGCACAAAGCGGCCGGACCGGATACAATAGATCGGACGATTGTTCAGCCTCTTTCCGTTATCTTATTAGGGGCTATTACCCAGCTGTATGAAGTGTCTCTGAAGAAGGGTGACTTGAGGGAGGATTGGCGCACAGCCATTTTCGTGGCAATGCATAAGGCAGGATCCAGGAGGAATGCTTAGGATTATAGGCCGGTCAGCCTAGCATCAGTGTTATATAAATGCTAGTATCCTGAAACCAGAAAGCGATTGTGCCTTCATTTGGTCAATAACGACCTACTGACATCTACACAACACGGGTTTGTCAAAAAAGATCGTGTATGACAATCTTACTGATGTTCTTGTAGAAGACCACAAAACTGATGGATGAAGGTAAGACAGTGAATTTGTGTTATTTGGATTTCAGTAAAGCTTTTGACCCTATGAATCATCGCCTGCTGGACTATAAATTGCAAGACCTTTGGGATAATATGGACAGCAATTGATTTGGCGGCACAATTTTTAGGGAATGGTAGCTACTGTGTCAAGTTGGGCGATGATCTGTGGAAGCCAAAGAGGGTTACCTGTGGTGTGCCACATGGCTCAGCAGTAAGGCCTTTGCTCTTCCTATTTTATTTAGACGACTTGGCGGAAGAACTGAGAAACCTGCGCTTAACACTCGCAAATGATGTGAAGATATCGGGGAGCCATTTAGCACATGATATAAACGCTGTGCTTATGTGGGCGGGATGATATGATTTACCGCTGAATCTCACCAAATGACAAATCCTGACCTCGAACATAGACAAAATGAACAGCATTCTGTTCAAAAGAGGGTCGGGGGGTAGAGACCTAGGTGTGATAGTCACACAGGACTTCAAGCCTTCAAGGCAGTGCCAGAGCGTTGCCAATACGACCAGAGGGGTAGTAACTAGGGTATGCAATACTATCATGTTTAAAAACCAGAAGTCCTTATCCCATTTTACAAGGTTTTAGTGTGACCCCTTCTGGAGTACTTTGTGCGGACATGGGCTCCCTATTGTCGTACAGATAAAGAGTTTCTGGATGGGGTGCTGCAAAGTGCAACTGGAATGGTTACAGGCCAGAGGGGGGAACCTTACGCCCGGCATCTAGAGGACCCCAATCCCTTCCCTTTGGAGAGGCGTAGAGGCCGGGTCAACCTAATAGAAGAGTTCAAGACCATAAAAGGTCCTTCGAGCATAGAAGCGGTGATTTTTTTGTCCCTGCCTCTGAGTGCGGCACCAGGGGTCAGTCTTAAGTTACAGAGGGCATACCCAGGGCTGGACGTACGGCCTAAATCTTTTACGAATAGGGTTTTACCTATGAGGAACAGACTGTCGGAGGATGCTTTTGGAAGCAGGAATGTACCAGTTTTCAAGAAAGCTCTAGGTTCGAGCTGAGAAAGAGGGCTCCCAGGGCTAGCTATGCGAATGAGAAGTGAGACGACGAGCCCTTTGAGCTTTTGTCAATGAACTCATGTCTGTGAAGGTGATGCTGCACTGAAAATTCTGCCTTTCAGACAAAACATCCAGCACGCCGTGTTGGGAGCAAGGGAAACTCTCCGACAACACAAAAGCCTGGATGCACGATTGGTCCCGGCGACTTTCTCTCCATGTAAACTGAACCAAACTGAACTGAACCGCCCTAAACTGATAGTTGAACACAAAGTAGAGGCCACTGTCGAAGCACCTGTTGAGGAAACAAATGTCATGAAGGATATCGCAAAAAGCAAAATTTCTGTGGCAGATTTGCCGAATGCAAAGACCCCACATGAAGCAATGTGTCCAAGCTGGGTCACCACACCTGCAGAGGGGCATAAACCGTATAGAGCGAGTGCAAAGAGTTGCCACCAAAATGGTAAGGGGCCAAAGGCACAAGAGATAGGAAGAAAGACTGGCCAATCTCAATCTGCTTTCCATGAAAAAAGGCCGGGGGTGACTTCATTGAAACGTTCAATTTTGTGAAAGGTATAAAAGCGGTCAATCACCGCACAATTTACCACGCTGCATCTGTGGACGGCCTGGGTGGTCATGAACTTAAACTAAAGAAAGAAAGATCTGGGCCAAATGTAGGATCGAAGTCCCTCACAAATCGAGTAGTAAACTTCTGGACTAAGCGGCCATAGGTAGTCATCTCCGGTAATACCATTCCTGATTTCGAGCGCAGGCTGGACCAAGCTTGACCAGAACAGTTCCCAGAGCATCAATAAAACAGGCTGTTCGGTGAGGGTTTAGTGCAGACGATACTGAGTTTCTAGCTGCCACTCCGTCCCTTGGCAAAATACGTGTGAACTCCATCCTTGTCGAGAGTTTCACACATCATTTGTTCTCTGTAACTTCAAACCTTCACTTCCATACTTTTGACGACACCACCACGATATCACCTCTCTTATGGCTACCCACAGGACCAAGCTTTTTTGCAGCACTTGAGGCATCGTCCTACGGGAAGAAACCAGTGATACACTTCCACTATAAGGCAAACACATGCCACCCTCACTGCCAAAAAAATTAAAATGGAGTAAAAGGCCATTAGCCTGGGGTGAAGTTCTTAAAAAGGGCTGATGTACAGTACGCTCAGGTCGGCCCTTATGTGAGTCGGAAATGCTTCACGAAAGGGTGGTTTTTTTGGGCCCTGATTGCGGGAGCCTACAAAAAAGTGAGATGCGATATTAAACTGCCGAAAATTTAAAAGTTACAAGAGTCCCGAAGGACAAGAAACCAAGCCCCTGACCCAAAAAGGCAAAAAAGAGGAAAGGAAAAGGAAAAAGTAGGCTCAGATTCAGGGCGAAATGGTGCTGGGGACATGCCCCCCTGTCATCATACAGCACAGTATCGCCCCATAAAAATCATAATCGCTCAATGCACTACCGAATCTCATCCTGGTTAGATTCACGCTAAATATTTATCAAGGGTTGGTTTTGTTTCGCAATACAGATGGTGTCACAGCACGGTGAAACGTCTTTCCAACTAACTTTCTCATTAAAGCGAAACGGGCCAGATTCATTGTAGTTTCCACTACTATTTCACCTTCCACTCGACTGCTGATTGAATTTTGTTCTTCCTTCCCCTCTATTATTTTTACGTCTGTGCTCTCTCTTGATTTCACCACCTTAAAGATCCCCCCAGTGGAGGCACTCTGGAACTTGGAAGTCTCAAAAATCTTTCACGCGAACACCATCAAGGCAGCCATGAAAAGGAACAAATAAAAAGCAGCAACAAGTAGAAGCCCAATGAACCAGCGACTCCGACACGTGTCGCCATATCATACTAGTATAACACCCGTAAACAGCCATTCACTGTTTGTACACATATGTGGCGAGAATGGGGGTAAATTTTTATCCACTTATTTTATTTTTTCATTTGGAAGGCACGAAAATATTTTTCAGCAAAGCAAGCTGAAAATCGAATTACACCAAACTGGAAGTTGCAGCCTCGAGGGAGTTTCCCGAACTCTACTGGTGCAAATATCTAGGCTCACGGTAAGATCGAGCCTACTGCCGTCCTAGAACACCGTCCTGTTATGTCCTGGCAGCGCGCGGCGCGTGGGCCGAAAATCGCGCTGTTTGACGTCTGACGGATTTTCCATGATGGAATCTTTCGTGCCACTCAAACTGAACGGTCTGCAGCAAAGCTGAACTTCTCCCACTGTCCAAAGGTCTGTCTTCCAGATCCTCGGCAGTTCAAAACGCAAGTTGCAGCCGAGAATAATATCCTGAACCACTTCGGATTGTCCAGTAGTCCCTCATCCAGTTCGCCGGCAATACCAGATGCAGGAGTCCAGCTGGAGTACGGTAGTCAGATAGTGCACTCTGGTCTTGTCCGAGATCGTGAGATCTAAGAAAGGGTTCAGAGGGCCTCCACCAAAGCAGTAAGGGGTCTGTCCCACCTAACTTATCCCGTCCGCCTCTCACTCCTCAATCTCTGTCCCATTGACTTGGGACGCGTAAGAGGTGATCTGTTTTTGATGTTCCACCTTTTTAAATCAGATCAAAGTGATTGCTTCTTCTCCGCCTGTCCAGCCTCTTCTCTCTGTGGCCACAGCAGAAAAGTTTTCAAACGGAGGCCACGCAATTAGCTGAGGATTATTTTTTTTAGCTATAGGGTTACTACTCTTTGGAACGCACTTCCGGAAGATATTGGTCTCTCGCAGAACAAAACTATCTTAAGAAAAAGCTAGACCTATACCTGGGTCTCTCCCAATAATTTCTTCTCAAAAAAGCGAAGTAGATGTCTTTTACTGCATATATGTTCATGAATGTCGCACCCCCACTCCGCCTAAGACACTGTCCACAGTGGGACACTGCATAATGTTATGTGTATTTTGTTTTTGTTGCCGCCCCCGCCCAATCACCCCCCCCCCGCTTCTTTTACTCTCGTTTCGGCTCAATGAATCCGACAGAAGATCAAAGATTTCCTCGAGAACCGGGGCAATTGGGCTCAAAGCCTCGAACTCGTGTAGTACTTCAGGACTACAGACTTCAAGACGGTGTCAGTATTTGTATTTTGAACCCTTCTCTTTTTTCGCCTTCTCCCCCATATCCATAAAATTATCTTATAGCTCACTAGTGACATTCACATAGCAAGGTAACCATAAGACCCGGGGAAGTCTGCGCTTAACACTTGCGAGAATTTGATAGAAACCGTCAAGGTAATGAAGGGACTGTCAGGAATATGCCGAGAAAACCTATTCTCTCTGATCCCCGAGAGAGGCACAAGAGGGCGTAGCCTTCCACTACAAAGGAAGCATTCGAGGCTCCAAATAAGGGCGAAGTACTTCTCGATTAGAGTGGTACCCTATTGGAATAATCTTGTAGTGACTTCGACCGTTTTGAGAAATTGACTGTTTTCTGGACACCATTTTGGATGTATTTTCTCTACGATCTTTTCTGACTTTCGACATCGACCTTATAGTGTCCTCCGGTTGCGTACGTTTTACTGGACTGACTTTTCCGAGGTTTCCGTCGACTTCGTTTTTAATCACTTTCACTTTCGGTCGTTCACCGATTGTACATGCTCGCGGTTCGCTTTCTGCACAGCCATTGCTTTTCGTTTTCCGTTCGGTGTATCTCTCGTATAGGTACTGTTTCGGTGCCACGATATATAGAATACACCTCGCATCTGTAAACCTACTTGCGTTCTCTCTATTCGTCCGACAGAGGGGATATCGTGGGTATTTCGCTGCTAGACTCAATGGGAGACACGTTCACCGGTCGCTCTCGAATGTCTTCTATAAGCTCCCGGAGGAGGTCATCCTGCCTGACGAATCTCCTGCTGTTCCTCGATGGGGTAACCAAGCGTCTGGACGACGGTCAATCGATTGCGGCCTGCTACTTGGACTTCAGCAAGGCGTTTGATTCTGTGAACCACAGATTTCTGGACGTCAAACTGCGGTCTATGGGAATTGTTGGAAAGGCAAGAAAATGGATGAATAGTTTTTTTAGCAGGGTGAACCTTTGGTGTTGAGGTGGGAAGTCGTCTCAAAACCGGAAGGTGTAACAAGTTGGGTGCCACAGGGCCCGGTGCTCGGCCCTCTGCTCTTACTCATCTTCATCAATGACCTAGCACGTGGGCTTACAAACCCCACCTCTGTGTTTGCCGATGATGTCAAGATAGCTGGAGTAGATATAGAACTTGACGTGTTAGCAGTACAAAACTGGGCACGCAAATGGAACCTTCCACTAAACCTCACCAAGTGTCAATGCTTGACCACAAATACAGGGGCTAGTGAGAATGGTGTGGGTTCGTTGCAAGTGGTCTCGCAGGTCGAAGACTTAGGAATTGTAATGGACAAAAGCTTTAAGCCGTCAAAGCAGTGAACCTCAGCAGCCAATACGGCCAGGAGAGAACTCGTTCGAGTTAGATCCATTATGTCGTGTAGAGAACCGGATATTTTCGTTCCGATATATCAGGCCATAGTTAGGCCGCATATGGAGTGCTGCGTGCAGGCCTGGGCACCGTACTACCAGAAAGATATAGACTGTCTGGAGAAAGTGCAAGGGCTAGCCACCAGAATGGTGGCTGGGCAGGGGGGCTTAGATACACAGAGCTTCTCCGTGCCCTAGACCTGTTCTCGATGGAAAGGCGGCGCGTTCGCGAGGACTTGATGGAAACCTTCAAGGTAATGAAGGGACTGTCAGGAATATGCCGAGAAAACCTATTCTCTCTGATCCCCGAGAGAGGCACAAGGGGACATAGCCTTAGATTACAAAGGAAGCATTCGAGGCTCCAAATTAGGGCGAAGTGCTCCTCGAATAGAGTGGTACCAAACAGAAATAAGCTCCCGGAGGAGGTCATAAATACCACCACGGTAAAGACTTTTAAGAAAGCAGCAGATCTATGTTGGGTGGCTGTATACCCCCAGTAGTTAAGCAGCTTTTAGGGTCAAAGGCAATTCACTTATTGTTTCCATCTTCCTTTGCCAGGGCTGATACTGCACGAAATTTCTGCCTTTCAGAAAAAGAAAATCACGCAGTGTTGGGAGCTACGGAAACGCGTCGCCGACCTAACTATCTGGACACACGATGGGCTCTAGCCACACCAAGTCCTGTGCAAACTGAACTGAACTGAACTGAACGTTTTTAGCTGTAGGTTTATTACTCTGTGGAATGCACTTCCGGAAAATATTGTTCTCTCGCGGATTAAAATTATCTTCAAGAAAAAGCTAGACCTCTACCTGGATCTCTCCCAATAATTCCTTTTCAAAAAAACAAAATAATAATAATAATTGTATATTTCGGATGCGCCTGAAGCATGCTAGAATGCATGATCAGATGATTACAGTGATGCTGGAATGACAATTCACAAAAGGGTACAACACGTGCATGCAGAGTATCATAGAGAGTGTTACACTGAACTAAAACTGTAGTAATGCCCGGCAAATTTGAAGGTCAGGGTCGAATGATGTCAGTTGGTCTGGAGTACATGCATAAGTGGTATATGGAATAATTACCACTGGTGGAAATTCGAACATATTCAAAGGATACTTTTTTGGTGCGCTACAGAATATGAGAGGCATATGGATAGAAATCTCGTCGAAGAGTTCGGTGAATTATTCACTTTACGACAGGTATGTCAAGAAGTATTAGCATGGAAATATTTCAGTCTGCAAAGATGGTAGTATATAAAGTGGTGGCTGTATACTGCAGGAATCATATATGTGGCAAACAATTGCGTATTTCGTGGGAGGGAGACTACCAGAGTGATGGTGGCAGGGAACGGCCGGAGGAAAACAGGTGAGCGTGCGGCATATGTTCATGAATGTCGCACCCCCACTCCGCCTAAGGCACTGTCCACAGAGAGACACCGCATGATGTTATGTGTATTTTGTTTTTTTGCCGCCCACGCCCATCCCCCCCCCCGCTTCTTTTTGCTTTCGTTTCAGCTCAGGGAATCCGACAGAAGATCAAGGATTTCCTCGAGAACCGGGGCAATTGGGCTCAAAGCCTCGAACCTGTGTAGTGCTGAACTGATACGGAACAACTGCGCTACGCCGGGTGTCTACCGTTGTGCCCCGTGGATATATACTGTCCTGTGATGTTTTTGGCTTCTCAGCAGATTTGTAAACATTATGAGGTCAGTTACCTTTGGGGATCAACGTGCGTGTTTGGTGTGTAAGAAAATTATTGGCCCTCGGTTCAAGCCCTGGTGTGTGGTTTTTGCAAGGGGTGGATTCACCCAAAGCGTACAAAAATCGACAAAGATACCTATGAGTGGCTGAGTTCCTGCAGCTCCCCATTCCTGAAAACTCTATGCACTTATTGTGCCACCGCAAATAAAAGAAAAAGAGGTGAAGCTGATTCAGCGGCGAGCCAGGCACCCGCGGCACCTTGTGCAACGAGCCCCAGGTCCCAAGCAGAAGTCGCTTCAGACGCTACGAACAACCCATTGAGAACAGTGAAGAAGCAGCTCCGAAAGAAATCCTTGGTCAAAGACAAGGTCGAAGTAGACGTACGCCCGGAAGAAAACTTGTGTTCCGGAGGTATCGAATGCAGCCGGCGGATACACAGGCCCCGATCCAGGGCAGACGGAAACCGTGAGTCAGTGGAAAACAGTAAGGCCAAGCCAACGGATGGCGCCGCCACCTAGGACCCAACGCTTCCTAGTCGCGAATATTTCGGAATCAACCGAGTCGGCTCCTCAAAGTAGATAAGAGCACGACGTTTCTCTTCTACGGGACATATTCGCCAATATATTCTCCACAAATGAGGAGAACCTGGAAAATGATGTAAAGGTCAAAGCCGTTTTTCGCTTAGGGAAAATAAATGACAATGATAACCCTCGTCCGCTCAAGGTGGTCTTGGGTTCCGATGAGGAATGCCGCTGTGTGCTACAGCTGCCCTACAGATTAAAAGGAGAGAAACAGCGACTCCTTCGAGATCTTGACCCCGAGGAAAGGGAGAGGCACCGGTTAGCCTTGAGAGAGCTCCGCGAACGCCGGGCCAATTGTGAATCAGGTCTTTTTATCCGGGATTTTCAAGTTAGGCGGAGGCGTCTTCAACTGAGATGGGAACCGATCAATCTCACCGGCATCATCAACCAGGCGGCCCCGGCGTTGGAGATGCAAAGAGGGTCGGTAAGGAGAAGGAAGACAGGAGAGGGCGTGCGCTTATCATGTCGTCTAATGTCAGGAGTCTGTTGAACAAGCGAGATGAGCTCGAGGCATGGGTGGTTCAGCACTGGCCAACATTGGTCACCTTGACGGAGATGTGGCTTACCAATGGGCGCAGGATTCGGAAGTGGCTATCCCAGGATACACACTTTACCGTGCTGATAGGAGCCAAGCTAGGGGAGGACGCGGAGTGGATATGTACTTTCGAGCCGACGTCCCTTCGCTACAGTTGGATCGTCTGACAGACCCGGAGGGCTTTGAAGAATCTCTTTGGTGTCGCGTGAAGCTGACACCCGGTGGATTTGAGTCCGTCGGAGTCATTTATCTGTCACCAGAGGCAGATCCTCGGGAAGAACTGACTGGAGCAAGACGTCGGGCTGGCTATGGTCACTGTCTAATTTTGGGTGACTTCAACTCGCCGAATGTGGACTGGGAGAACTTGCGGAGCACTGCAGGAGCGAATTCATTTTCCCGCGAGCTTCTTTCAACGGTGCTGGAACTTTCCTGGTACCAACACGTCAGAAGGCCGACCCGAACCCAGGATCACCATACGTCTATCCTAGATCTGATGATATCTCCAAGGCGGTCCAATGTTGATCAGATCGAGTACCTACCGCCACTAGGGTGCAGTGACCATGCAGTGTTGACCATCAGCTGGAAGAGAGGAGCGACGTTTGTCCCCGGACCACAGGGCGGACTCAACGTCTGGCGAATGTCTTTCCAACAAGTCAGGGAGGCTGCATCCTCAGTGATAAGGTATCCGCCAAAACCGTATGACATAGACAAGGCTTGGGAGGTAATCCTAGATGAAATTCTTCAATTATGCCAGACGTTTGCTCCATCATCCAGACAGCGGCCGCATGCGGAAGACCCACCTTGGTTTGACTCGCAACGTAGGTGTCTTTTGAAGCGTCGGAACCGAGCATGGAAAAAATGTCAAGCGAGGGAGAGGGATATGATCGATACCGCACCATCCGGAACCAAAGTACCTAAATGAAACGAGGAAAGCAACTTATCTTCGAGGAGACTTTGGCAATGGACTTGGTTCGAGCACCCAAACGACCCTTCGCATATCTGCGACGGATGACACGAACCACAACTGCAACCCTAGCCCTACAGGGCGGATACTCGCTGGGAGTTACAGATGAACACAAGGCAGAGACACTGGCGAGGCACTAATTGTCACTCTATGCTCCTGAACAGAGGCACAATCGTCCCTCACACATTGCCAGGGGTGCCCCTCAAATTTTGTGTCAAGAACTAGCCGAGGAAGAAGTGGCGGCAATCATGCGCACCATTAGAGTCAACCAATCCCCGGGACCTGGTGGTGTTCATCTGTTAGTGGTGAAGGAACTGGCCGATGTGTTAACTCAGCCGGTCACACGACTGTTCAACGCGTCTTTAGCAGCGGGAAAGCTCTCCCAAGAATGGAAGAAAGCGGTCGTCGTGCCACTATACAAAGATGGGGCGACGGCTGAGGCTGTCAACTACCAACCCGTCAGTCTAACACCGGAGGTAGGAAACGTTATGGAGCCTCTGCTGGCAACGCGAATCCGGGACCATATTGAGGTATACGACCTACTTTGCCGACAACAACATGGTTTTTGGAAAAGCAGGTCGTGCCTGACAAACTTGGTAATCGCACGAGAACGCTGGTCGATAGCCAAGGTTGAAGGACACCCTACGGACGTAATCTTCGTGGATTTGAGCAAAGCTTTTGACAAAGTTCCGCATGACCGTCTATTAGGTAAGCTTAAGGCTCTTGGTGTAGTAGATCCCTTGATTCTGTGGATAGAGGACTTTCTAAAAGGCCGAACCTTTGCAGTACGAGTAGCACAGTCACTGTCAACTTGGCAAGTGGCAGCTAGTGGTGTTACACAAGGATCGGTTCTGGGTCCGCTCCTCTTCCTGGCCTATATCAATGACATACCATCAGCTTTTCAATAACCATGCCTCATTTACGCAGACGACCTAAGGATCTAGCGCACCATTACATCATATGCTGACGAGCTCGTTCTTCAGGAGGACATCAGAGCCCTTGAGAGATGGTCAGATCCGTGGTCACTACCAGTCAACACCGACAAGTGTGCGCATATGCGAGTAGGAGCACCGTCCAGCAGTGGGATGTACAATATGCACGGGGCGCAACTTCGGCGTTCTGTCTGCGAAAAGATCCGGGAGTGATGGTGGCCTCGCCACTAAAAACGAAGCACAGCATTGATAGAGCTTGTTTGTCAGCGTGGAGTATCCTCGGGCCGATTACTCGTTCATTCAGCCATCTCTCACTCAACGCCTGCAAGGTGCTGTATGCAACCCATGTGCGTCCCAGGCTGGAATACGGAGGGCCAGAGGTTTTCCCTTGTACGCTGGCAGAAGTGACAAATTTGGAAAGAGTACAGGGAGGCGCAACCCGCCTTATCGGAGGGCTACGTGGGGTCAGCTACGAAGAGCGGCTGAAGATCACAGGGCTGTTTCCAGTGGCCTATCGGAGAGTCCGGGGAGACCAGATCTTCACCAGGCGTATCATCAGAGGCGACTTCGGCCCGGAACTATGTGCAGGGCTCCCTCTCCGCGGACATGGCCGTACGAGGTGACACCCGCTGATTCTAAAGAAACTGCACTCTGTGGGTCTCTCTCTGGTGTACCGTCTATCTCGGAGGGTGACCAGTCTATGGAACTCGCTGCCAGCCAAAGTGGCGGAAGATATCAACAAAAAATTGTTCAGTTCATTTCAGTTCATTCCAGTTTGCGCAGGACATGTAATGGCCACGGCCAATCGAGCGTCCAGAATTCCTTCGATGGAATGCATACCAGTTATGCACCCACCACTGCCGAGTGTACCTCGTCGAATCCCCGCTAAAAGTGAGAGGGAAACGGAAAACCTCTTCGCACATCAACTGCGTGAGACATTATGCATCGTGAGTGTTCACTGAGACAGTATGCAATGAGCAAAAAAGTCTATTAAAACATACTCCAGAAAGACCACAGTGCTACCCGTCATCCATCCAGTTGATATTCTCAAAGATATCGTACCACTTGCGATCAAGGGCAACTTTGAGGGATTCGACGGCCTGCAGATCTACCATTTCACCAGGCAGACCGTTCCAATTGTTCACAACCCTGTTGCTGAAAAAGTGTGACCTAGCCATCAACCTAGCTCGGGCATTTATCGACTTCTTTTCATGTCTTCTTGTTCCGGAGTCTACAGCCACTTGGAATAGACTATCTGGTCTAAGGCCAAAAATGCCATTCATAACCTTGAACGTTTCTATGAGATCGCCTCGACGTCTCCTCCTTTCCAACGAGGAGAGATTCAGGTCACAGAGTCTCTGCTCGTAAGTCTTACCCCTCTGCCCTTCAACCATTCGCGTGGCGAGACGTTGGACTTTCTCGAAGCAGGCGGCGTCCGTTTTGTAGAAGGGTGACCAAGCCTGCACGCTACCTTCTAAGTGAGGTCGTGCTATAGCCATGTAAATAGGTACGAATACCTCCGGCTTCCGACAAGACAAAGCTGATCGCAGCCTAAAGGGCTCTCCAGGAGCTCTATGCGCAGCAGCACTGTACTGCTCCGGCCATTTGAAGTCACTGTTCATGATCACCCCAAGGTCTTTAACCCTACTGACTGCCTCTACGGTGAACAGCCCTTGATCATGAGCGACAGTTAGGCTCTCTGTTGCCCTTGACAACAAATGGCTTTTTTGAGCGTTTAGAGGTAAGTCTCATTTGTATGCCCAGTTCAGGACGGTACCTATTTCCCTGCCCAAGTCCGCCCTGCCCTCAGATCCAACAATCTTCACATCATCCGCAAAAATAAAGCTGGGCGATTGAAGAGTGGATGCTACGTCATTAATAAGTAACAAGAATAGGACCGGGCCTCGGACGGATCCCTGAGGTACACCACTGGTGACGTTCACCAAACTGGAGCACCTGTCTCCCACTTTGACGTAAAGCGTCCTGTGGGAGAGGAAGTCCTCCAGCCACCTATATACTGACTCACCTGCACCGAACGTCTCCATCTTGCGTAGCAAAAGACGATGATTAACGGGGTCGAACGCCTAGCTTAAGTCCAGCTAGCATACCTCAACTTCCTTAAATTCGTCCAGTCGTCCAGTTACTTCATCTAAGAAGCACAGGAGATTGGTCAGACAGGATCTATTTTTCAGGAATCCATGCTGCACCGGACTTAACATGGAGTGCTGCAGTAAGTTCTCGCAGATATGGGCACGGATGATCTTCTCGAGGACTTTACAGAGAATGCTAGTTAGGCTTACCGGCCTGTAGTTCTGCACATCCGACTTAGGCCCACTCTTATGTATTGCCACGACTACCGCGACTTTCCAGTCCTGAGGCAGCATACCCTGGAGCTATGATATCCGCCAACGGCTTGATGATAGCTGGATGAATGCCATCTGGGCCCGCTGACTTGTGGCTGTTTAACTCCTGTAGGTACCTGTTACGAACGTTTGAGAAATGCGTAGCCAAATTCGCGACGGATCCCGAAATCAAAAGACGATTATCCGTGATATTCTACGATACTAGATTATTACAATAAACAATGACATAAACAATATACAAACCTCAATAATACGATCACAAGGACTCAGCAACGAGAAACCGAATAGCAGCGTGTGAGCAGACAGCACGTGCGTCACGCAGGTCCTGAACAAAGATGTGCCAAAGTAGCGCTCTGGGCGCGAACAAACAAAAATTGGTCCAGAAAAACAACCAGTTCGTAAAGACAAGTCAATAGTAAATGGAAATGAGTGATGTTGGGGAAAACACAGAATCGCGAGGGAAAAAGGGGGATTTCCCACGACCGGCTGTTACACCGCCCACCAAAATCCTCCTGGATCCTTAGCAGAGTCAAAGGTTCGGTATGAAGGTACTGATTCTTCCTACCTGCCTAGGCCCTGCTGTCAGTGCGCGCGTCTAATGCTCGTCGTCAACGTTCTACTACTGGTCGCACCTAATCCATTGGATACATAGACGTGAGGCTAGTCTACATCTTCCACAAGACCAAATGACCGATGGCGGGCGTGAATGGTCACATAGACGTTGTCCTCGTAAGGGGCCGTCCGGTCCTGGATGTACGTGCTTGAGTGTGTGTGTGTGAGTGCGTGTGTGTGTGCCGGGGTTACAATGAAATCATAGGTATGACTACACATCAAAAGAGGACTTTCTGCAATGTCAACAGAAGACCGCGTGGCAAGAAAACGAGTAAAATGTAGCATGTATGTGTGACCTGAGCCCCGCTACTTCCACATATGCAAGGGGCATTCGGTAGCGTCAACAAAAAGCAAAACAACGAATACTGTCACATGTTTGATGGGTTTACGGGATGTAGAGTGCGTCGTGCATGCGTGTATGTATCGGGATGTACAATGGAATCGCATTCATCACCACGTATCGGAAAGCACCTTCTGTAATGTCAACGAAAAGACCGCGAGCACCTTAACGTGTTTGACGGATACCTCGTGGTATATATGGTGTTTCTTTATCCACCTCGATTACCGGTGTGAAAAAGGTTTACTAGGCCTCAGGGTTATCAGCTCCTCCGCCTTCGCTCTTGAGTAGATTAATACTGCGTATGTCACGAATGAGCACTCCGTTAGCTGTCTTCACCTTCACCGTTCTTATCATTCCGTCAGTGCTTTTGATGGTTTCCGTAACTACTCCCAAAGACCAAGCGCTGAAATGTGCGCGTTTGTCGGCGATCATAACCACGTCCCCAACTTTGAATGGTCTTGTTTTGGCCAGCCGCTTCTGTCGAGTCTGCAAAGCCGGTAGGTACTCCCGTAGCCATCGCCTCCAGAAGACCTTGGCCAGATAGTTCGCTTGCTTCCACCCGTGGAGGTAGCTCCCACGAAGGTTTACCGGCCCTTGGAAACCCTCGTTCGACCTTAGCGTCAATAAGTCGTTTGGGGTGAGCGCCAGGTGGGTGGGGTCGCCGTTCAATACTGGAACCAGGGGGCGGTTGTTCAGGATTCGCTCCACCTCAGTCATGACGGTGTTCAGCGTCTCGTCGTCGGGCGGCTGCTGCTCCATGATTGACAGCAATATCCGTCTGGCGGACCGGATCATGCGTTCCCATATGCCGCCTCGGTGACTGGCCTGTGGGGGGTTGAAATGCCATCGTATGCCGTAGGCCACGGTTCGATTCTGCAGTTCGTCCCTGTTTATGTTCTTGTGCCAACGCTGCAATTCCCGTTGAGCGCCCACAAAGTTCGATCCATTATCCGAGTATATATCGGCCGGTACGCCTCTTCGGTTGATAAATCTTTGCAAGGCCCGTAGAAAGGAATCGGTCGTCATCGAATGTGCGACTTCTAGGTGTACCGCACGTGATTTCATGCACGTCATGATACATCCGTATCGCTTTTCTAATCTTTTCCCGCACTTGATCCACAAGGGCCCGAAATAGTCCAACCCGGTGTCACTGAACGGCCACCAGCCCGTAGTCACCCTGCATTCTGGTAGTGGGGCCATGAATTGTTTGCCTGCCGTGGCATTGCGTCTCCTGCATTGCACACACCGTCGGATTACGCGTTTTACAGTCTCTCGTCCTCTCAACAACCAAAGACGCTTTCGGATGACGCTCGTCACGTGACTTTCCCCGGCATGTCCCTCCATGGCGTGGACGTGTTGAATCATTAGCTCTACTACAGGTTGTCTCGCAGGCAGCAGTATAGGATACTTTGTGTCGAAGTTCAGGTGGGCGTTGGTCAGCCTACCATCCACCCGCAGCAGTCCGTTGATGAGTTTGGGGTTTAAACGCTTCAGCTCGCCTCTTGGAGATGGCATGTCTTTATTGGTCGGCCCCACTTCTTCCGCCCTCTTGAGTTCTCGGGCGAAAGCCTCGCGTTGTATCATTCTGAAAATATCGTACTCTGCCGCTTGTAGCTCATCGGGGCCTATCGGGCCGACCCGTATCCGACCTGAGGGCCGTAGCCCTTTCATGACTAGTAGATTTCTCTTGAACCTGGTTAACCAAACTAGCGAACGAAGCGTCTTCATCCAGGAAGAAAACCTGACCAGTCGCGATAGAATGGACGGCGCTTCGACGACGTTGGTTGCTATCACTACGCCTTTGATCTCCAGTTCCACTTCCGTGGGTTTTTTTAATTCGAACACGGGCCAGTCCTGTTTGGGCAATTGCAGGAAGTTTGGCCCTCTCGTCCACGTGTCCAGTTGCCTGAAGTTGTTCGCACCTCGGGAGCACAGGTCGGCTGGATTATCGCCAGACCTGAAATGACTCCACTGGTGCGTGGCTGATTCATCGTGGATAATCGTGAGCCGGTTAGCAACGAAAGTACTAAGCCGGCTCCGGACGTTGTTAATGTAGTAAAGTACTATCGTTGAATCCGTCCAGAAGCTCACCGACCAAATGTAGAGATCGAAACATCTCTTCACAGCTTGCACCACCCTGACTGCCAACACGGCTGCGCTGAGTTCAAGGCGTGGGATTGAGACCGACTTCAGTGGAGCAACGCGGGCTTTGGCGATCAGGATCCTCGTGGTATATTGTCCATCTCCTGCGCACCATCATCCGTACACCACAGCTCCATAACCGACTTCGGATGCATCGGAAAAAGCATGTAGTTCTCCAGTCCGTGTCGTATGGCCAGGAGTCAAACATCGTGGGATTCTTATGTCCCCTAATTTCTTCAAGGTGTTCAAAAATTCTTCCCAGTCCAGCCGGTCCCCTCGGTCCAGTGACTGGTCCCAATCAACTTTCTTACGGCACAGCCGCTGCAGCAAGATCTTTCCGGGTAGCAGCCATGGTGAGACGGAACCGAGCGGGTCGAACAAACTTGAGACGGCAGATAGTATGCCACGACGGGTTATTGTTAGCTCGGGAACGTTCAGTTCGAAAACAAAATCGTCCGTTTCCGCGTCCCATTGTATCCCTAAAGTGCGCTCGATAGGAAGTGGAGAGCCTTCCAAATCTCTTACCCTTTCGGCTTTTTCGTGATACGGGATGACCTTCAGCACTTCTGAAGCGTTCGACATCCATTTAGTTAGATGGGAGCCGCCCTCTTCCTGCAATCTCGTCAGACCCCTGAACTGCTCTAGAGCTGATTCCACATCATCGAACGACCCAAGGTAGTCGTCGACGTAGAAGTTCCTGATGACGCTTTCTACCACCGTCCGATGTACTAGATCGCCATGTTTGTTCACTGATTCTCGGAGGGCGTAGTTGGCACAAAATGGTGACGATATGGCTCCGAAGGGGTGGACGGTCATCCTATAATTCACCGCTGCGTTGTCCCGGTCGCTCCCTTCCCACCACAGGAAACGCAAAGCATCTCGTTCTCCTACCGGAATCTTCACCTGATGGAACATTTCCCTAATGTCAGCAGACAAAGCCACTTTACTCACTCTGAAACGGCACAAAACATCGATCAGTGGAGTGGTCCAGTCAGGCCCCTGTAGTAGGCGATCGTTTAACGACTTGCCCTGGAACTTGGCCGCACAGTCGAAAACCACCCGCAGTTTATTGGGTTTCTTGGGGTTGATAACCGGATGGTGAGGCAGATACCAGATACCCTATTTGCTGTCGGTGTTAACAGGCAACTTTTCAACGTAACCGAGGGTCTCGTTTCGCTTCATCAAATCCGCGTATCGTTCCCACAGATTCTGGTCTCGAATGAAGCGTTCTTTTAGTCGTAGTAATCGTTGGAGAACATAATTTCTGTTGTCAGTCCACGGGTCGTCCGGTGTGCGCCATGGGGGGGAACCTCGAACTGTTTTTTGAGGCCTCTAGTGCCTTGTCGCACCGTTTGTAGAGCGAAGTGATCCTCTTGAGACAACGTCGGTGTTTCGCCTCCAATGTCATGAAACTCCTTTTCATACAGCCGTTGCAGATGATACTCTATGCGGTCCGTTTCGGCGGATAAGTAATTCACGGAACCGCGTACCCCTACTGGACCGTATAACATCCATCCCAGAACCGTGCGTACGGCATAAGGTGCCTGGCGGTCGCCCACTCTCTGGTCAAGCACCCAATGCGCCTCTGGCACGTCGCAGCCGATGAGGAGATCCACTTCATCATCCTCCCAGTCTACAACGGTTACATCCTGCAGGTGGGGCCGCCGAGTCAAGATTGCGTTCACCGACCTTGGTGCTCGCATGGGGAGATCCGCTAACGTGAATGCCTCCGTTGGTTCAATTTCCTCGTTAGTGTCTAGAGAGATGAGTTGCAGCCTTAATCTACCGGCAGTCATTACCTGTGTTCCGCCCACCGTGCTCCCCGCTAACGACGTCGCACCTTTAGCCAGTTGGTGTTTGTCGGCATTACCGCTCTTTCACTAAAGTGGTGTCGGATCCACTATCAACGAAAGCCAACGCCTTGACTATCCCAGTCGGAGTCACTACTCCCACGGCCACTACGCCTAAACGTACCGGTTTACTGGCAGATTGTGAAGTTGAACAAATCACGCTGGGCTTGGCACTCGCCTCGGATATGGTTACTCTCGCCTGATGCAGCAGCCGATGGTGTCTGCCCGTGCAGCCCTCGTAACCACATCGATTCCTTGTTCTACAGGCTGCTGCCCGGTGCGTGGTGTTGAGACAGATGAAACATGCTCCTGCCATCCTCGCCATTCCCCACCGTTCGTCTATTGTGGCGTTGCCGAACTTGGGGCATTCTGGTAGGCCATGGCTAGTACCACAGGATCTGCAATTTGGTTTCGTAGTAGCATCTCGTGAAATGACGTGTGTATTGGTCCAAGGCTGGTACTTTGGATGTTCCCGTACAGGGGTTTGGACTTGGCTAGTACCGGGCTTGTTTGCTCGGTTGCTGTCCCGGATGAGTCGGCCGAATCTGCTGTCAGCTATCTTCGTTTGCCTGTCCAAGTATTCAGTCAGGTCTTCGAAGTTGGCTCCTCTGTCGCCTCGGCTTATCCGTTCAGCTTCTTCCGCCCACCGACCCTGTAGTTCGGGAGAGAGGTGACGGACTATGCCTTCCAAAGTGTGCATGGCGTCTAGGTCAGCCCTGTAACCTAAATGGTCGAGGGCTATTGAGCAGTTCTGCATCTTGATCACCAGGTCGGCCATGGTGTAGACGTCGCCCTTGGTTCTTTTTGCCTCTACCTTCACGCCCTCTATTAGGTTACGGGCTACTTTGAAAGGTTGGCCAAACAAGTCCCTTAGAATCTTTCTTGCCCTTGTGTAGCCTTGTTCTGGGTCGAGCATGGTGCACCCGTCGATAGCTTCTCTTGCTCGGCCTCGGCAGTAGTGAGTAAGGTAAAGAAGCCTTTGCCCAGGGTCGGTTACCTTATTTTCAACGAACGTCTCGAACTGCTTGACAAACTTGCAGTATTGCTCAGCTCGCCCGTCGAAAACCGTTAACTCCACTCTAGGCAGATCGATCGATGGTGGTTTGTAGTCGGCGACCGGCGTGGGGTTCCCTACCTTATTGCACCCTAATCTATCGGAAGTGTCGAAGTCACTGGTCTCGTGCTCTCGCTGTTTCTGTGTACACTTCTCTGCTTCATGCGCCTGTAGTCTAGCCAATAGTAACTGTTGTTCTAGTTCTAGTATTCTCAGCTTATATAAATCGACATCCTTACGATCAATATTGTCCTCAATAACACATGAACTAGCACTGACAGGACTAGGCGATCTAGCACTAACTAAAGAATCGTGTGTACCCAAAACCTCCACAGAGACTTGCCGTATTACTTCCTGTCCGGATTCGACTGCCTTTGATCCTTTTCTTGGCATATTGCGTGTTTTTCCTCGTTCCAAATTGATTTATGAGTATTGTTACGAACGTTTGAGCAATGCGTAGCCAAATTCGCAACGGATCCCGAAATCAAAAGACGATTATCCGTGATATTCTACGATACTAGATTATTACAATGAACAATGACATAAACAATATACAAACCTCAATAATACGATCACAAGGACTCAACAACGAGAAACCGAATAGCAGCGTGTGAGCAGACAGCACGTGCGTCACGCAGGTCCTGAACAAGGATGTGCCAAAATAGCGCTCTGGGCGCGAACAAACAAAAATTGGTCCAGAAAAACAACCAGTTCGTAAAGACAAGTCAATAGTAAATGGAAATGAGTGATGTTGGGGAAAACACAGAATCGCGAGGGAAAAAGGGGGATTTTCCACGACCGGCTATTACAGTACCTACGCACGCACTCCTCTGAAAGGTGTAGCTCGTTTAACTGAGGAGAAGGATGAACCAGAGTCAAATCTACTCGTACTCCACTATCTATCCTATGCACACTACCAAAGTATTCCCCCAGGGCGTCTGCTTTGCCGTGGTCATCAGTGACAATACCATAGTCTCTAGTGGATAGCGGACCTACGGCATTTCTTGTTGAGCCTTTAGAATGTACATAGTTGTAGAATGTTTTCGGCTGTTGTCTTACAGACTGGGCCAATTTGAGCTCGAATTCCCGCTTGAAAGTTCTCAAAAGGCTTACAGTCTCGTTTCTCAGCTTCGTATAGCGGTTCCAGGCTAGCTGACTGCCGGAAGCTTTGTGCTGGTTCCATCAGTGCTTTCTACGTCTGATGGCCTTGGCTATTGCAGCCTTCCACCACATGGGTTTGCCCTCCCCACTCCTTCGTTTGAAGGCTGCGAACCCTTCCTGTAGAGCAGTTAGAAATTCCTTTATGGCCTGCCAGCGCTCCTCCACAGTAGCCTCCTCTGTCGTGTCCCAGGTCAAACCCATCGCCCGATTACGAAGCCTATCTATGTCCATATTACCGAGATGTCTGACCAGCCTTGAAGGCACATTGGGTTGCCTCATGCATAGGACTATTTTGACACACACGTGGTCACTCTTTCCCAGCGGTGCACAATAATGCAGTCCAGACACATCGTTGGAGAAGTTCGTTATAGCTAGATCCAACAAGGATGGAACGCGGCCACTCCTATATCTGGTATTCTCCCTAATATGCTGATGCAAAGCATTATCATGCAGCCATTCTAAGTAGGTTTGCTCCTCCGATCCCGGCACGCAGACCTCAGCCACCCAGTCGATGTGCGGGAGATTGAAGTCACCCAATATGAGGGTCTTTTGTGCGTCCTTAACTAATTCAGTCAAAGTCCCCGGTAAACAAACGTCCTCTTCCTGGTTTGTGCTTGGTGCCCTGTAGACACAGACGACGTTAACCCTTCTGCCTGGAAGGATGATCGTAACGGCGCATAGCTGGATATTGCGAGTGCACATCTTGGTCTGGGACTCAAGGTGGTTTGCACCTGACCTAACGAGGATGGCTACTCCACCACCAAGGCGATCCTGTTCTCGATCCTGCCTATAGACTGCAAAACTGTTTTTTATTAGGCCTGGCACATGGTCTTCTTCAGATAGCCACGTTTCCGTGACAGCAACTTTTGATGCATTCTGTTCGTCAGCGGTTTTGGCAAGTTCCGCCCATTTGTTTCTAATACTACACGCGTTAGTATTTAACACCACCGCGTTTGCTCCGTCGCCTAGGTGTCTTTTGTTATTCATTCCTGACTGTTTCTTAGGCGCAACGCCTGAGATGATGACCCGTTTTTTGCTTCGGATGACCCCACTGGGGTGCATGAAGCCGGCTGGCCATCCGGAATTTCCGACGACTCCCAATCCATCTCTATAGGAGTTGCCACAACATCCAGACTGGCAGGGGTCGCGCTGTCATCTATCTTCGGACAGTACTGCCAATTCTCGTCTTCCAGCACGTCTTCAATTACAACTATTAGCGACCCCGCACTTGGCTTATTTACTATTGTCGGAGTCAGGACCTGAGAGCCGAGTACGGCATTCCGCTGAACTTTTTGGTTTCTCACCAGCGCCTTGGCTGGTCGAGCAAGGTCACCTCCCGGAGCTAGACCACCAGGCCTTACTCTATGCTCGTCCGGCACGATCTGGTATCTGCCCTTGGTAATGTAAGCTACTATTGCTGCCCTCGCCAGCAGTTTATCCCGGGTGGACTCATCAGCGAACTCCACTAGGATTGGTCTCGCACGAAGTTCGCCTTTGTTCCCCAGTGGTGACTTCCATGTCCTCATTCTGTGCACCTTTCTTAGAGTAGTAGGGTACGGAACACCTGCGATTCTCAGTATTTCGCAGACCCTCCTTCTGTCTATGTTCCTCCTGGCTTTCGATTCCCTTTTAAAGGATTCTTCTTGGTTAGGATCAGGAGCCTGTGGCTTGAGACCCTGCCCATCGACAAGATCTGCCTCTGCAGATCCTTCACCTTGTTTTCCAACACCAGAACAGCAGGGTCGCCCATCCTAGTCAACCCATCCTTCGCTATATTACGGTCGCCTTTCTTTTTGACCTGCCTTGCCCTTCTAGGTTTCTGCTCAGTTCACTGGCCCTCGTCGGTCTGCTTCAAAGGAGTAGAGGCAACGACCGCACGGCAAGCTGTCTGAACTGGCCCACTGGATCTAATGATTGTCCTCTCAGATGTGGCTACTACTTTCGCAAACGACTTACTGCAACCTGAATGAGGTGGTTTGGGGCTTATGACTAAGGTATTACTTCGTAGGCGCTGGTCCCGCCCTTGAGCCTGCAGTTTAAAGGCCAGACTGGCCGCCTCCTTGCAAGGGGCACAGACCCATTCAGCCCATGGGTTCTGTTTATAATAATAATAATAATAATAATGGTTTATTTCGGAAGCGCCCGAAGCATGCCATGTGCATGATCATGTAGATACAGGTGATGGAATGGACAGATATAATTCATGGAAATATGGAGACTCTCATTAAAATGTTGGGTAAAAAGGCTCAGAAGGGTGAATAAGGTAGGATGAAAATAGTATAAACGTATGCACACCATAGAGATTGTGTATAGTTTAAATGAGCTCAAGAGCGGATTTGAATGGACGCCCGGTGAATTTGAAATTCAAGGTCAGGTGGACTGAATGGCTGGTCCCAGGCAATTACATATGGAGGCAGACTGGTAAACATGAGAAAAGCTGGAAATCGGTATAAAGAATTGCAGTAGCGAGGAACGATGGAGAAAAAGGTGAGGTGCATTGCAGTGGATTAGATGACAATGAAGCATTGGTACTTTGCAGTGAATTGTCGGCGGACAGGACACAAAACTCACCGTAAAACAGGCAGCGAGCAATGCAGGACGTAGAGGGATGATCAGATGACATAAACGATTTAGAAGGATTGGATACGGTAGATGTGAGGCACAGATGTAGAGTTGATGGATGCCTATGATGACGGTCGTTGGGATGATAGCAAGAGAAATGGCAGGTGAGGAACTGCAAGATGCAGAGCGCATGCACATAGATATATATGCGTAAGTTTATATATGTATATATATAGATTAATTGTATATATATGTATAGGTTAAAGAGAAGCAGGAGCAATAACAACGGGGTCCTAGAAAGAAATTATCAGTCAATAGGAGGAGTAGGTAATGTTAGATCAATTTGTCGTAGGATTAACTTTGGAATTTCGTGGTGGATTAACTTCATGACAAGTGCACGTGGCAGCCCAACGGAGAGAAAAATAGAATGTGGAAGCACAGAAGTGATGAAGACTGTTAGGAGCAGTTCATGGAAGAGTGAAGATGAAAGACAGGATCAAGGAAAACAGGTAAGAATGGGTCTAATTATTTGATCAATGCAGGTGCGAGATGTAGTGACGGACCAGAGGAATCGGGTAGTGACAGGTCAAACAATTTGGAACTGTAAAAAAACGTCACGACGTAACATTGTCATTACAATGGTGGAACATGGAAAAGCGGACCACACTGGAAGGTACAGAAAAATGCCTGTAGCGAGCAATAAACGGATCAAGGGATGAAAGCAACGACCGAGAGGACACAGGTAAGAAATCACCAATCAGATCATTTTACTGCAGATGAAACACGAAGGAGGCGGACAAGGAATCGGGAAGCCCTGAGAAAAGTGGACCAGTAATAGAGCAAAAAGGCCACAAAGAAAAACGAACGCGCAAAGGAGTTGGGGCAATGGAACTGGAGAGCTGAGTGCCGGCAGACAATTGAACAGGTGGATACTAATCAGGACACTGGAAAGAACCGCAGAGGAATCGCGGGGCCAAGTGAGGAAGATATGGTGGTGGTGATTAGATAATAAATACAACTGTAAAGGATGCGAAGTTTGGAGCGGCAAGTTCTAATATGCGGATTGGGCATGGGTGAGGGTGCGGTTGGTGCATCATGGCATGGGGCACGAGGAGGGATTAACAGGGCGACAGGTTTTAAGGAAGCTATCAATGGGCGTTCTGAGCAGAGGGTAACACCAAGCGCATAGACGATAGAAGCCAGCAATGACGGCAGGTGGGAAAAGAGTTATTGGCGAGCGTCGACAGAGAAGAGTGGTTAGGACGATAGTGACTCAAAGCAGTGAAAGTTGATGTAAAGAGAGGTAATAGGAGGGAGGACAAAACGGGAAGGTGTGCATACCGTGGTAGGGCGACAAAGACGGAAAGTGGAAACAGATGATAAGAGCTCTAGGTGAACAAGCTGTGGCGGAAAAACGATGAGGAGCATGCAATTTTCAACCGACAGCATTGGATTCGGCAGTTCAAGAAAAGTTAGGGCGTGCCACCCGCAACCGGTGCTAGTGGGTGGGACTGGCCGTGCGCTGGGCACCCAACCTGAAAAACACTTCGTGAAGTGAACGCAGGAGGTGTGATACACCAGTCTAGTTGCGCTCGCACATCGTTGCAGACGGCCTGCACGCCCGATGTACGCCGGCCATAGCGGTGGATCTGACCGTGCCCCGCACTGTTGGGAGTGGCACGAGTGATCATGGATAATTGTACAGGGGACAAAACGACCGCGATGGGGTTGCGTGAACCAGGAACAATTGACCAAGCCGTGAGACCATGGACAGGAGAGCCAACGGAAACAGCAAGTGGTAGACGACCGTGTAGCAATATTATCCAGATGCACCTGCCAGGGACATGGTAATTACGGTGCCCGAAGTGGTTGGCCGTCAGCGGGGATCACTGGAGAGGGAAAAAAGATGGAGAAGCGCAGTCTGGGTGTGCCCCAGCTGAGAATCAACGGATACTGAGGAGAAAAAAGTGAATATGATGGATAAGATATGAACTTAGGTAAGCAATAGGGTTATTTTATGATGGCAGGAGGTAGGTTCGCTATGGATCATTGACGGCAGTGGCCTTAGTTCGCGGGGTGTACCTAGTGGCTTGTGACGCAGAGGCAGTAGAGTTACAGTGTGAGACCTCTTTCAAAGGCCAGGTCGGCGGAGACGAGCTCATTGGTGAGCAATATAGCATTGGGGACTGTTAAGTATGACAAAAGTGCGCGCCTAAAAGCGAACATTGAGGAGGCACTGCGTAGGCTAAGGGGCAGCTTATTCCAGATTTTGGAATAGGCTGACAGAAAGAATCGGGACTTCAGACAGAGATTAGAATGAGGGACAGTGAGAGAGAAGGCACGGTGCCGGATGGGGTAGGAGCAGGGCGCAACGAATGAGATGGGATAAGAGGTGTAGGCCAGGTTATGGATTAGCTTAAAGAGGAAAATCAGGTTGAGCCTCATGCGACGAATCCATAGAGGCTCAATTTGTAGGAGCTCACAGCGCTGGCGGTATGTTAGAGCTAGGGATACGCCCAACAGCCTTTTGGTGAAGGTACGCTGAACGTTCTCAAGAGATACAATGGAGGAACGTGGCCAGAGACTGGAGGTAATGGGGCAATATTCTAGGAGCGGTCTCACGTGTGAGAGATACATGGAGAGGCGACTGGCCGGTATTAGGAAACACCGATTGATCATGCCTAGGGTTCTCTTAGCCTTAGCGATTTGGAATGATGCCTGTTCTGAGAAGTTAAAGGAACAAGAGTAGCGCACGCCAAGATCGGTAACCATGGGGTGTATGGGGATGGGCAGACCGTCCAGACAAATTTGGCCGGGTGGTACCGTGCACTTGTACGGTAGGAGGAAGCTTTTCTCCGCAGAGAATTTCATGAACCACGAGACGCACCAAGTTTGGAGAACGAGTAAGTCATGCGATATGTTGCATAGAGTCACGGATAGGTCACTAGGGAGGAAAGAGTACACTATTTTTATATCGTCGGCAAAGAGGAAAGGAGTGCCGTGTCGAATAAAAGAGAAAATGTCATTGATATAAATAAGGAATAGTAATGGGCCTAGGACACTGCCTTGGATGACGCCGCTAGTAATTGGTTTGGCGGAAGATAGGTGGCCGTCGACGAGCACGGCTTGTGATCTGTTAGAGAGATAGGAGGATAGCCAGGAGAGGAGAGGGTCAGTAATACCGAGAGATCGGATTTTGGCCAACAGATGAATATGGGGAACACGGTCAAAAGCCTTAGACATGTCGAGGTACAGGACAATTACAGAGTTGCCGGCGTCGGCAGCAGACGATAGGACATTGAGAAAGTCAAGCTGGCAGGAAGAGCAGGAACGGGAGTTCAAGAAACCATGCTGACCAGGGTTCAGCAGGTTGTTAGATAACAGGTACTGGACAATGTGTCTTTTGATAATTCTCTCCATAATTTTGCAGACTACTGGGGTGTGATTGATGGGCCGATAGTTATCTGGGTCGTGTAATACGCCCTTTTTGAAGCGCGGAACTATAACAGAGGATTTCCATTGAGGGGGGACGAAACTGCGAATCATGGAGGTGGTATACATATTAAGTAACAATAAAGGGAGGTCAGGACCACCGAAACGGAGGAGGGCCGGTGGGAGATCATCTGGTCCCGGTTTCGAGGAAGGTTTAATAGACGAAACTGATTTTTCAATTTCCAGATGGGTGAAGGGAATCGATGAAAGTGAGGCAGGGGAGCAGGGCTGGATTGTAGGAGGGGGAATACCAGGACAGCTTATAAGGGAGGAAGAAAAATGCTCATTGAAGGCCTCAGAAATAGATGCAGGAGTATTAGCGGTAGATGAGCCGCAGATGAGGAACTTGGGCGAGATATGATTGGATTGCTTGGACCTTTTACTAAGCAGGTTGGACAGGTAGCCAGTTTTGTTTGGGTGTGCTAGGGCGATGGCCTCTTGCCTTCTCAGATGCGAATCGACCATGCAACGCAGCCTCAGTTGTAGCTGGTTTATGCGCAGGAGAAGTGTAAAGTCGTGTGATCTAGCGAAGGTAAGTTGCAGCTTAGACAGCTTACGCTCTAAAAGTGATAGGCGTGAGGTGCTGGAATTGGGGCGTGGGTCGACACATGGGTTGGCGGTATTTAGGCAGTGTAGGAGGTTGGAGTAAAGAGAGTTCACGACAGTGAGGGGATCGGATGAAAGAAAAAATGTGTCCCAGTTAAGGGAGCGGATTATCATTGGAACTAGGGGCCAGTTACAGGAACGGTAGGAAGTCAGAACAGGGGGAGAGGATTGCATCGGATGAGAACAGCTGAACTTGCACCTGACAATACGGTGGTCACTACCCGGGAAGTGATCAGTAATCTGGGTGATCATATCAGGAACATCAATGGAGAATACTAGGTCCAAGATGTTGTTCCCCCTAGTAGGGCAGGAGACATGTTGGGTCCATCCACCAAGACGGACACAGGAAAGAAAGGTGGAGAGGGCGGGAGGGCTAGTATGGGAGGACCAGCAAATTGAAGGAAAGTTAAAGTCACCCGCAATAATTTTTGCACTGGCAGGGTAGTCAAGCGCAGCATTGAAGACATCCACGGCAGAGTCAATTTTTGCAGGCTCCAGACCCGGGGGGACGTAGACGCAGCCAAGGAGGAGGTTCTGGCCGGAGGCGTGAATGGATAGCCATAACGAATCCTCAATAAGGAGAAGAGGGGGGTGGTCGATAACACTAGCGTGGATAGTGCATTTGACAAAGGCTAAACAGCCCCCTCCCCGCCTGGACTGGCGGGTGTTCGAGAAGCATTGATACCCAGGTATGCGAACAAGGTCAAGCGAAGCATCATCTGACAGCCAGGATTCAGTTATTAGTATAATGTCAGCGTTTGACGTAAATGCCAGAGATCGCAGGTGCGATATTTTTCTAATTATTGAGCGAGCGTTAATAAGAACTAGTAGGAATGAGTTCAGTGTCGGTGTGCGCAAAGCATGGATGCCAGGTGCAAGACTATTGGGATCGCTGTGGCGATAGGAGTTGGGTCTCAGTGGGGATAGAGCGTCAGTAGAAGGGGGAGGGCAGGCAGTGTTGGGTGGGGGACGGAAAGTAGGAGAAGCGTTAGCATTAGGCGCAGCCGATCGCTGTGGGTGATCAATACGGTGTGTGTGCAGCACACCGCTGATGTGGGCCGGAGGGGTGTCACACGGTGCAGAGGGAGGTGGCACCATATGACAAAGTGAGAGGTTAAGGATATCTGTCGAAGCGGGGTGGACAGGGGGGAGTGCGTGGTGTAAGGTGCTGAGTGGCATGGCCTCGAGTGGGGAGCGAACAGTGATATGAGCCTGTGAAAGTTTATGGATATGGTCCATAGGGCGACTAGCCATATGGCCACGGGTGCGGAGGGCACCGGTCAGGAAAAAAACGCGATCTTGGCTGCAGGTAACCTACCTGCTGGGCAGAGTCAGTATAAGGCCGGTAGATCGGTATGGGGGTGAAGGTATGTGGGCGAGTAACTGGGACGTAGTGTGAGGTGGGGGGCGGGAAGGGAGCGGCGAAATTTGGAAAGGTTTGGAGGCTCATGAGGGGCAGGGGAGCCGGTAAGTGGGGGGGTGGGGCGAGGAGGCGGGATACAGGTACGAACCTAGAGTATCTGCTAGGGTATGTACGTGGTACTTCAGGGTTAGAAGAGGGTTGGTGGAGGTGAGCAGGGGGGAACAGCGGAAGCATGCTGGGGCTATAGTATGGAGGGTTGGTGTCTGGGGCGCAGGGAGGGATATACGGTAGCAACGGAGATGGAGGGTTGGTGTAACCCATGCGATCAGAGAGGGGGAAAGACAGTGGAAGGGGGTGCGAGGCAGTGGAAGGGTGAGTGGCACTGGCAAGGCCCTGAAGGTCACTCCTACTCAAAGGGACGATGGCGTTAGACGGATCCGGATGGTAGCCCAGTTGGTTATCACCTGGAGGAACCGAGAGTACGCTATAGGCAGAAGCCGATTGAGAGTGGGGGGTAATAGGTGAGGTGATTAGTTGGGCAAATGCGGACCTGGTAGGAGTACCAGGTATGCTTATGGGGGGATTAGAGCGGCACTTATGAGGATAGAAACGAAGTGTCGCGGCTGAGCTAGCAGATGGTGGGTAGTTTGTAGAGTCGTAAGAGCGAGAGCGCTGGGTGACAACACTTGTCAACGGCTCGGAGGACGGATTGGAAGTAGTACGGCGGGGGCTGTTGGTTGTACCAGGGTCTTGTTTTGGCTCAGAGACTATGACGGGGGAGCGCGGCTTTAATACTGAAGTGGAGTGCCGCTTGGGGCCTGTGGTCGGGGAGCGAGAGCTACTGCTAGTAGAGGCTACTGGGGGAGATGGTAAAAAAGGGCGTTTGAGTGGAAGCGGAACCGGGGGTGGGGAGTTAGACATATCTAAGTCGACAGTTTGCAGGCAGGCAGGGCGAGGCGCTGGGCTCGCCTTTGACTTCTTGACAGAGGGGCATTGGGCAACCATGTCGGTTACAGTGGGGTCAGTCTGCGTGGGCAAGGCGGAGTTATTTCTCAACGAACGAAGTATTTCCCGTTGGAGGGGGGTTTTATCAGAGAATATCTTGATATCCTTATATGGCGAAAGGGCAGCAATCGTCGACTTGTTGCTAATGAACTCTGTAGCTGTTAGATCGTCCGTGAATTGGAATAGCAGGGGGCAACTATGTCGCTGGGACTTTTTACGTAGCCTCCTGCAATGGCATCTATAGTGAGCCATGTTGCACGAACTTAGTATGTTGTGTTTCGCCAAGGAAAGTGGTAGGCGGTCTGGAGCATTAAAAACCACTGCGTTCTTGGAGTTGGCAATGCGGTGGTATATTTCAGTAGACACGGAGTCGAGGAGGTGTCCCACCGAAACCAAGTTCTTAGGCGATGTAGCGGCTACAGGGTCAAGGAGAGCAGCCAGGGGTGAAACCTTTGAAAGGATTTCACCAATCAGCTCGACCTTGTTACTGAGTTCGACGAAACTCTGCTTTAGGCCATTAGGACTATTATAAGCTTCACCGTCGACGTTAACGAGGGTGACAGAGCACGGCCTGGTTTTTGGGAGGGGTTGGGTGCGTTTGGATTTGCCAGCTTTAGCGATTCGGATTTTCCGAGTACTGGTTGGGGGCCGGGATAGCATGATAAGTAGAAATATATGGCGGAGGTAAAAAGGTAGCAGGAAGTCAGTCAACTAGACAGAGACAGGCCAAAGGTCTGAGCAGACCAGGAGTGTTCCTGGGTGCTATGTGTGCAAAGGTCTAGATGAGACCAATGTGGCAATGAGGTACGGGCAGTGAGCTATATGACCCGCTATATATACTGTTAGGCCTAAGAGACTTGGGACGATGAGGAATAGTGAGATAGAAGGAATTTTGCTGTGTGGTGTGCACAGGTTGAACCCCACAGAATACGGTAGGTACTTAGCTGTTGCTTGGGTCACAACAGCAGGTTTTGCGGGAGAGTATATTGTAAGTATGGGGTCAGTGGACCGGGTGGAACGAAAGTGCGCTCTTATGGCAAACAAAAAAGTGAATGGAGGCACAGTGGGACAGAAACTTCAAAGGTGCACCGGAGGATGCGTAGCGAAAATAATGTAGGAGTTGGGATATAGCGATGGGATGTAAAAACGCTAGATAGATCTTACTGTGGCGAGAATCAGGGGAGATTTGCTAGATAAGCCATGTAGAATGTAATTAAGTGGAGTTAGAGCAGTGCATAATCAATGTAGTCTATAACTCTAACTCGCGATAAGTACTAGCGTCTGCACGGTGGTGTGCCGCAGTTGTTTACACAGCTAGGTCACGGTTTCAGGTAATTAGGTGGTGTATACTAGGGTGGACACAATTACAAGTCTAAACAGTGGTATATGCAAAAAAAGAAAACGAGACAACCTGGATTTCACGCGGGCTTGACCTTGACCTTGATTGTTACAGCACCTGCGATTCTCAGTATTTCGCAGACCCTCCTTCTGTCTATGTTCCTCCTGGCTTTCGATTCCCTTTTAAAGGATTCTTCTTGGTTAGGATCAGGAGCCTGTGGCTTGAGACCCTGCCCATCGACAAGATCTGCCTCTGCAGATCCTTCACCTTGTTTTCCAACACCAGAACAGCAGGGTCGCCCATCCTAGTCAACCCATCCTTCGCTATATTACGGTCGCCTTTCTTTTTGACCTGCCTTGCCCTTCTAGGTTTCTGCTCAGTTCACTGGCCCTCGTCGGTCTGCTTCAAAGGAGTAGAGGCAACGACCGCACGGCAAGCTGTCTGAACTGGCCCACTGGATCTAATGATTGTCCTCTCAGATGTGGCTACTACTTTCGCAAACGACTTACTGCAACCTGAATGAGGTGGTTTGGGGCTTATGACTAAGGTATTACTTCGTAGGCGCTGGTCCCGCCCTTGAGCCTGCAGTTTAAAGGCCAGACTGGCCGCCTCCTTGCAAGGGGCACAGACCCATTCAGCCCATGGGTTCTGTTTATAAAGGAACTAGATGTCCTTTGCTATTCATGTACACCTTGGGTGAGCCCATCTCTTGCACACCTCACACTCTATACCATTTACCACACGTTTTCCGCACTTGGGTGCGAGACACGGGTCAGAAAGGCGTGTCATATCGAAAGCCACAAAAACGGGAGCGAAAACAGCTCAAGCGCTATTTACCCAGACACAAAATACGCACTCTGACACTAGCAGGCAAAGCCCGCTAACACAAAATGAAGGACTAGAAGCGAGAAAAGATGGCATCAAAAAACACCGAACACTACTCGGCAATACTACAAGGAGAATAAAAGTATTCTGCGGATAAAGAGCACCTTAAGTGCAATTATGGTACGCTCAGTATTGTAAATTAAACTAGGTTAATTCACAAAACTATTCGAAAACTCAATTTAAAGACGAGAGCGAAAGTCATGGATTGAACTACCAACCACAATCTGAGGGGAAAAATAAAATTAGCTAATTCTTGGAAATTCTTGAGGGGATTTATTGTTTTCGAACTTCAGTCGAAATTTTAGGTTACAGATTTCCATCAAACTACTCTCAGACTCATTCATCGCCCAAGTAAGGGTCTTTCTCAGTATTTTACTAGCCATTAATTATCAAGGTCACGTCTTTTTCAGCTAATATTCTTGGCGCGAAAACAGTTCAAACGTTAATGTGGTAGTTTCATTCATCCTTACCGACGAGAGCACTAGCTGATGAGGCTACCCGGGATAAACTGCTGGCGAGGGCAGCAATAGTGGCTTACATTACCAAGGGCAGATACCAGATCGTGCCGGACGAGCATAGAGTAAGGCCTGGTGGTCTAGCTCCGGGAGGTGACCTTGCTCGACCAGCCAAGGCGCTGGTGAGAAACCAAAAAGTTCAGCGGAATGCCGTACTCGGCTCTCAGGTCCTGACTCCGACAATAGTAAATAAGCCAAGTGCGGGGTCGCTAATAGTTGTAATTGAAGACGTGCTGGAAGACGAGAATTGGCAGTACTGTCCGAAGATAGATGACAGCGCGACCCCTGCCAGTCTGGATGTTGTGGCAACTCCTATAGAGATGGATTGGGAGTCGTCGGAAATTCCGGATGGCCAGCCGGCTTCATGCACCCCAGTGGGGTCATCCGAAGCAAAAAACGGGTCATCATCTCAGGCGTTGCGCCTAAGAAACAGTCAGGAATGAATAACAAAAGACACCTAGGCGACGGAGCAAACGCGGTGGTGTTAAATACTAACGCGTGTAGTATTAGAAACAAATGGGCGGAACTTGCCAAAACCGCTGACGAACAGAATGCATCAAAAGTTGCTGTCACGGAAACGTGGCTATCTGAAGAAGACCATGTGCCAGGCCTAATAAAAAACAGTTTTGCAGTCTATAGGCAGGATCGAGAACAGGATCGCCTTGGTGGTGGAGTAGCCATCCTCGTTAGGTCAGGTGCAAACCACCTTGAGTCCCAGACCAAGATGTGCACTCGCAATATCCAGCTATGCGCCGTTACGATCATCCTTCCAGGCAGAAGGGTTAACGTCGTCTGTGTCTACAGGGCACCAAGCACAAACCAGGAAGAGGACGTTTGTTTACCGGGGACTTTGACTGAATTAGTTAAGGACGCACAAAAGACCCTCATATTGGGTGACTTCAATCTCCCGCACATCGACTGGGTGGCTGAGGTCTGCGTGCCGGGATCGGAGGAGCAAACCTACTTAGAATGGCTGCATGATAATGCTTTGCATCAGCATATTAGGGAGAATACCAGATATAGGAGTGGCCGCGTTCCATCCTTGTTGGATCTAGCTATAACGAACTTCTCCAACGATGTGTCTGGACTGCATTATTGTGCACCGCTGGGAAAGAGTGACCACGTGTGTGTCAAAATAGTCCTATGCATGAGGCAACCCAATGTGCCTTCAAGGCTGGTCAGACATCTCGGTAATATGGACATAGATAGGCTTCGTAATCGGGCGATGGGTTTGACCTGGGACACGACAGAGGAGGCTACTGTGGAGGAGCGCTGGCAGGCCATAAAGGAATTTCTAACTGCTCTACAGGAAGGGTTCGCAGCCTTCAAACGAAGGAGTGGGGAGGGCAAACCCATGTGGTGGAAGGCTGCAATAGCCAAGGCCATCAGACGTAGAAAGCACTGATGGAACCAGCACAAAGCTTCCGGCAGTCAGCTAGCCTGGAACCGCTATACGAAGCTGAGAAACGAGACTGTAAGCCTTTTGAGAACTTTCAAGCGGGAATTCGAGCTCAAATTGGCCCAGTCTGTAAGACAACAGCCGAAAACATTCTACAACTATGTACATTCTAAAGGCTCAACAAGAAATGCCGTAGGTCCGCTATCCACTAGAGACTATGGTATTGTCACTGATGACCACGGCAAAGCAGACGCCCTGGGGGAATACTTTGGTAGTGTGCATAGGATAGATAGTGGAGTACGAGTAGATCTGGCCCTGGTGCATCCTCCTCAGCTAAACGAGCTAGATCTCTCAATGGAGTGCGTGCGTATGTACCTACAGGAGTTAAACAGCCACAAGTCAGCGGGCCCAGATGGCATTCATCCAGCTATCATCAAGCCGTTGGCGGCTATCATAGCTCCATCGGTATGCAGACTCTACAGATCCACGTTGGACCAGGGTATGCTGCCTCAGGACTGGAAAGTCGCGGCAGTCGTGGCAATACATAAGAGTGGGCCTAAGTCGGATGTGCAGAACTACAGGCCGGTAAGCCTAACTAGCATTCTCTGTAAAGTCCTCGAGAAGATCATTCGTGCCCATATCTGCCAGAACTTACTGCAGCACTCCATGCTAAGCCCGGTGCAGCATAGATTCCTGAAAAATAGATCTTGCCTGACCAATCTCCTGTGCTTCTTAGATGAAGTAACTCGACGACTGGACGAAGGTAAGCGAGTTGAGGTATGCTACCTCAACTTTAGCAAGGCGTTCGACCCCGTTAATCATCGTCTTTTGCTACGCAAGATGGAGACGTTCGGTGCAGGTGAGTCAGTATATAGGTGGCTGGAGGACTTCCTCTCCCACAGGACGCTTTACGTCAAAGTGGGAGACAGGTGCTCCAGTTTGGTGAACGTCACCAGTGGTGTACCTCAGGGATCCGTCCGAGGCCCGGTCCTATTCTTGTTACTTATTAATGACGTAGCATCCACTCTTCAATCGCCCAGCTTTATTTTTGCGGATGATGTGAAGATTGTTGGATCTGAGGGCAGGGCGGACTTGGGCAGGGAAATAGGTACCGTCCTGAACTGGGCATACAAATGAGACTTACCTCTAAACGCTCAAAAAAGCCATTTGTTGTCAAGGGCAACAGAGAGCCTAACTGTCGCTCATGATCAAGGGCTGTTCACCGTAGAGGCAGTCAGTAGGGTTAAAGACCTTGGGGTGATCATGAACAGTGACTTCAAATGGTCGGAGCAGTACAGTGCTGCTGCGCATAGAGCTCCTGGAGAGCCCTTTAGGCTGCGATCAGCTTTGTCTTGTCGGAAGCCGGAGGTATTCGTACCTATTTACATGGCTATAGCACGACCTCACTTAGAAGGTAGCGTGCAGGCTTGGTCACCCTTCTACAAAACGGACGCCGCCTGCTTCGAGAAAGTCCAACCTCTCGCCACGCGAATGGTTGAAGGGCAGAGGGGTAAGACTTACGAGCAGAGACTCTGTGACCTGAATCTTTTCTCGTTGGAAAGGAGGAGACGTCGAGGCGATCTTATAGAAACGTTCAAGGTAATGAAGGGCTTTTCTGGCCTTGGACCAGCTAGTCTATTCCAAGTCGCCGTAGACTCCAGAACAAGGGGACACGAAAAGAAGTTGATAAAAGCCCGAGCTAGGTTGATGGCTAGTTCGCACTTCTTCAGCAATAGGGTTGTGAACAGTTGGAACGGTCTGCCTGGTGAAATGGTAGATCTGCAGACAGTCCAATCCTTCAAAGTTGCCCTAGATCGCAAGTGGTACGAGATCTTTCCTTGTAGTGAGCCTTGAGTATATCAACTAGATGGATGACGGGTAGCACTGTGGTACTTCTGGAGTATGTTTTAGCAGACTTTTTCCATCATTGCATACTGTCTCAGTGAACGCTCACGATGCATAATGTCTCACGCAGTTGATGTGCGATGAGGTTTTCGTTTCCCTCTCATTTTTAGCGGGGATTCGACGAAATACACTCAGCAGTGGTGGGTGCATAACTGGTGTGCATACCATCGAAGGAATTCTGGACGCTCGATTGGCCATGGCTATTACCTGTCCTGTGGAGACTGAACTGAACTTCAAATGCAAACCCCGCGGCACTCACCAAGGTCAGGTTCAAACGACTTCTGGATGTATTTCTAAATAGGTGGTGGGAGACACATATGAGTCTACATCACTGAGGTGTGGTGAGGAGGCTCACACGGGAGAGATACCCTTTGCCTCTATTATGAAGAATGAAGAACGAATGAAGACATCAACTGTCCGCGCTGTCTTCGAGTGGTTGCGGTACGCTCGTGATGTCGTTCTCAAAACTTCTCAAGAAAGCACTGGACAACCCGACAGAGTTCACTGTGTGGACTGGACTGCTCGATTTAGTAGAAAAGCAGGTATTCATTTATACAGTAATTTTTATCATGGTGCAGCAAAACATCGATCATGCGAAGAAAGCTTTCGAGCATTTCTTTGAGAACTTTCCGTATTGTTATGGGTACTGGAAAAAATGGGCCGATATGGAGCGTCACAAAGGGAACAGAGAAGAGGCACTAAAAGTAAGTGAGATGATTGTCGCTGTTGAATGTTTACTAAGGGCCCTTATCGACTTTAAACATTCATCCATGTGTTATTTGGTTTTGAGAACTTGAATTCGCTGGGATTCAGGTTCAGGGCGCTTATCGTCCTATAAGAGCTCTAGGCTCTCGGTTTATGTTCATTTGAGGCCTTCGTTTTATGTTTATCGGTATCCATCGCGGTTGCCGTCCCATGGTTTGGCGGGATCGAGGGGACTCCTACAATAGCGAGTAGTCTGTACGTATGTATACTTTGTAGGTGCGTTCATACTGAATGCTGGAGCCACCTTGCTAGATTATGTAATGCGTATATCCAGTCGGTACGAAAAGCCAAAGAGTTTAACGACTGCTTCGTTTGTCAACCAGTGATCGGTTAACGTACAGACAGTGGTATATAAATATGTACCACACCGCTAACTGCGCATGAAGTTTCAGTTAGGCTTTCGGTTTATATGTTAAAGAACATCTGTTGCATCCCTGCTTATGGGTGTTATGCAGGGGGTTTAGCCTATAGCTTCAAAAACCCACTGCACTATTAGGGGTGGTCGACACTCAGATCCCGAGAGTTGAAGTAGAGAACCTCATAAGATCCCAGTAGATCAGGTATGGTGAAGAGTCTGTCAGAAGTAGATTACCTCGCAAAATTACCGGCTTGACCTTCAAAGTGGTAAGCAAACGCTTTAAACCACTACCGCCGGAGGTTTCGTTAGACCAGCGTATCACACGAAAGCAATGAACGTTCACCAACAGTCGTTATAACATAGATCCTTCTAACCGAACTGCATGAGCGTCTGCCGAACAGTGACACTTGTATTCACATACACTGATCAACTTGAAATCATTACCTGTTGTCCTGTTTTTCCTCATGCTTTTCATTTTTTTACATCTTAAGTGAGTTACAGCATAAGGGGGTAAACCCCATAGTCAGACAACACCGTAGAAGTGGGTTGTGGGGAAGCATTCACGTAAAAACCAGTTATTTGGTCCTGCTTTTGAAGAGAGATTGCAAGTGGATGGGAATGCAAAGAAGGAGGGTGTTCCATAGACTTGCGGTCCGAGGAAAAAAGGATTAAAAGAAAAAAGTACGACATCTAGTAGCGAAAACTTGATAAAGGTGACTAGTTGCCTGGTTACGTGATGATCCGGAAAAAAAGGTTTGGGAAGAGAAACGGCCGAAGCAAGCTTAGAAGAACAAAATCCAAATAGATAGAAGAGGAGCAGCGAGGCAACCGCTAGACGATAGGCTAGTGACTGCAGATTAGAGGTTGAAGAAGGGTCGTCGGTCAGTTGGATGGCCTTTCGTTGAGCCCGATCAAGAAGAGGACGAGAACTAAACAAAGCTCCACCTCACACGTTAGTGCAGTGTTCAAGTGAGAGACGGATTTTGGGCTTTGCACAGCAAGGAAAGATAAGCTGGTATGAAGAAGCGTCTGGCGTGAAACAGAAAACCAACTTTACGCGCAGCACGATAGGCGAGCTGAGATATGTTTTGGTTTTCCCTTAAGGCCTACGCCGAGAAAACAGTCAAAGCGGTCGGACCTTATGCATAGGTATTGGTTTTCGAAATTGCATCGAACCACAAATCCCACAAGTCCTCATTAGGTGGGATGTAGTGCTATTCAGTCTACTTTTTCATGCTTCGGTATTGTGCTTGTAGGTGTAACCAGAATTCGTGCCAGCTGCCATGTGGTTTGTAATAGTGAACATCTACTGGATTGCTTTATATCGTAAAAACTAAGTATTGACCTCTCACTCTTGGTGAACCCAGTTCCTTCCCTAGTTTACATACTATTGTGAGGGTATCAGTAGTTAGCACAAACTGCCTACAAGACTCAAGGTCGACTTAGTTATATAGCCATGTCGTGGTCGGCAAGTCACTTGTTCACGATCTCCTTTGGCTTGTCACTTGGACAGATTCACGCGAGGTCGATATAATGTCAGAACACAGTCAGGTTATCGGTAAAACAGTGTGGTTCTGTAATAAAATGATAATGTCCGTGATACATGTCGTAGTAAACAAGAAAATAGATGACAAGCAGAACCTAGGTTTAAGATAAATTATCAGCGGTCTTAGCAGGATACGCCGTCACTTGGTGGTCCGAGCGAAAGAGTGACCAAATCAGTGATAGCCGATCAGTTGGAGCAAAGATCAGAGGGATTGACTAACAAGATTAGAAAACGAGAATGGACTACTAAAGTAGTAGTCGGTAGCAAAACGCAGAAGACAGTGACACAAACGCAGTGTTCCATATATAGATATCCATGATTCCCCTTTCGGTTCGTCGGTTGCATAGTACAGTGTTTTCCTTTGGTCATTTTATGTCTGAATGGCATTTTTGTATTTATGGGTTTGGACTCGTTACCACTGTCGACCTCGTGTGGTTCACCGCTCGAAATCTCGGTCGAATTTACCGGTGGCCCTCAAGAGTACTGTTAACATTTGTAGTCATGGTATACGATCTTTCTAATGATCCCTCACAACATGGAATACAAAAAATCCTTCCAATCACAGGCGAATAAGTGCCGCACGTGGTCGTGACCATTCCAGTGTGCCTCTGATAAAGTTATGAACCGTTCACAAACTCGAGTATGGTTTTCTCGTAGTTGTCAATACTAGACTTGATTCAAATCGGCAACTGTTTATATGCACTTTGGTTGGTTTTACGTTCGCCGTTCCAACGTGACACGCAGACTGGCAATAGAATCGACAAGATCAGTTCGATTCAAAGGCGAAATCGAAATGCCATACTTCAATCGCCCAATAAATGGAGCACATCAGATAAGATCAAAAGAAAGTGTATGAATTGGTATGCAAAATAAAGTGAGTTAACGCACGGAAATTTACCAAACATTCATTTCAGTCAGAAAGGTTAGTTTGTCGTGTTCTTTTGAAAGATAGTAGTAGTGGAGAAGTTGGAACTGGAATTCTTGTGAATTGTTCATTCATGCTTCCCGATTACATAGGAAGTATACATATGTTCGCTGCCGTCGACTAAGTTTTTCCGATAGACTATCGGCTTTGGGATTAGTGTGTGACTGTGCGTTATCAGTACCACGTATCGAAATATTATCACTAACACCTACGCGTGTCGACTGATCCTGCAGCAAGTCCTTGGGGGATGCTATTAACAAGGATTCGTCAGGGTGGATAAAGACGTTTTCGGTTCTTCTGTCCGGCAGTTTCACAAGGGCGTAGTACGGATTACAACTGATGGGATTTACTTTCTCCACCAATTGCAAATGCATGCAACTGTAGGGGCAGTGTAGCTACCAGAATCACCAGTATCGATCAGTGCTTGAAGTGGTGTCCGATTAACAAGAATACCGGTGACTTTGCGTGGCGAATAGTTTTGAGCTACGGCTAAAACATGCTGGCTAGTAAGACGTCGAGGGCAGAATGTACGTAGAGTGATGTGGGTTTGGACTTGCAAATACGTTGGAAATGACCCAGTTTACCACGTTTTACAAGTTGTTCCTCTTATTTAGAACGAAGGTCTGTTATACCAACAAGAGTGGCATGTTTGACCAGCGACCGCCAGAACAGATGAGCTAAAAGTAGTGGGGAATGTGATAGGTATGCATAAACTGAAGAACATCGAACAACAAGAGAGTGATTGAATATTCGTGCATGATTGTGACTGTTTATAAGCCAGGTCTGACAAGTTCGTACGTCTCGTCAAGGCTTGATTCATGTGCAATATGCTTTTCTCAGGCTGTTAAGGATTGCAGACCCTAGCAGTAACCGTCCAACATCTCCCATGAACTGCACGAATACAAAGAATTCCATACTGCATCGGTCGTCGCGCAGGATAATCAGGACCGCGCTGCCCATTGCATCGAGCGGGGTGTGTAGTGATAAGTGTGCTACTGCTCAGAGTTCCCTCTCTTTTATTCAACCTTTGTCTTCTGTCCCTAACCATCTTTCTTTGCCCCATCTATCCACCCATAATGCTCCCACTGATAACGGTCGATACTCGCAACGATTCAGTGTCAAATAGTATCGGGAATAATCCTTTGTCTGGTAACTCATTTTCTCAAGCCTCGTGAGCCTCTTAATCTCGGCTCCTTCAACGTGCGTACACTCATGCAGGCCGGTCAGCAGGCGTGCCTAGCCCTCACAATAAATTCTCGGAAGATAAACGTCTGCTGCTTAAGCGAAACGCGTATGCGGGATTCGAGCAGTGTGATTCAACTAACTGCTCCTGGTATTTCATCGAGGTATATTCTGCGCACCTCAGGAGACGAAGCAGCTAGAGCTGTGGGTCAATGTAGTGTAGGAATTGTCTTGACTGACAAGGCTGAGGCTGCCCTTTTAGGCTGGATTCCTGTTAACAGTCATTTATGTGCTGTGAGACTCCAAGAGTCAGTCGGCGTTCGAAAGGGTAGTTGTGTTAAACGCAATTTGTTTGTGATCTTGGCGTACGCCCCAACGAACTGCAGCTCAGACGCGCAGAATGATGAGTTCTATGCTGAACTCGCCACTCTCGTTCGCAGCAGTAAAGGTTTTGACATTGTAGTGCTAGCTGGTGACTTCAATGCACAAGTTGGCAAACTTAGTGTGTCAGAAGCCTGTTTGGGTGGGCGTTGTGCTTTACCTGCTGAGCGTACAGATAACGGGGATAGGCTTCTCCAGTTTTGTGCAGACAATCGATTGTTCTTGTCTGACACCAATTTCCGACACAGCTGGCGTCGCACAGCGACATGGCGCTCTAACTCTACAGGTACTTTGAGTCAAATTGATCATATCGCCGTAAGCTACCGGTTGCGCAGTTCCGTTCAGAACTGTAGATCTTACTGGTCCACGTACGTAGAGTCGGACCATGCATTAGTTTTAATGCGATTATCTCTCCAGCTCCATGGTCATCGTCGCAAACCGCAAACCGGATTAGCCGTGCAACGTTTGTGTGATCCAGAAGTACGCACTCGTTACGAGCAGAAGTTATCACATGAGCTAGGATCCACGGAGAACAGTAATGTAGATGAGCATTGGGCTCATATCAAACAGGCGATGCACTTTGCAGGAGGTTTTGCCTGTGGTCCTAGATCCGATGTCCATCAAAAGCACTGGATTTCGCAGGAGTCGCTGAGTATAATGGAGCAAAAGCGTCAGCTTTCGAACCGAACGGAGATGAATAAGATGCGAAGAAAGCTGCAAAGACAAGTTACGAAAAGCCTTAAGAATGATCGCGAAAATTGGTGGGTCAAGGTAGCCGAAGAAATGGAAGTGGCAGCTGGTTCAGGTAACAGTCAAAGACTGTTCAAACTTACTCGTGACACCGGTGGACGGCGAACTCAGGTCAGTGAAACGATTTGGGATAGAAATGGAGAATCCATCCATAGGAAACAGCAAAGGCTTGACCGATGGGCCGAGTACTTCAAGGAACAGTTTAGCTGGCCGCACGCTAGTGTAGTCACTCCTGTGTCAACAACGGTGACTCCTTGGGTGGTATCACTTGAGCCCCCATCAGAAGTAGAAGTAGAGTCATGTATTCGACTACTAAAGCGGGGGAAAGCGGCAGGTCCCCACGAACTTCCTCCAGTTCTTTTCAAACTGAGCGGTGAGGCGTTGATAAAATCACTTACAGTCTTGCTCCGTGACATTTGGAACGTGGAGCGTATTCCGTTAATATGGAGCGAGCCATTGATTGTTCCCATCTTCAAGAAGGGAATACACAATGACTGTAGTAATCATCGTGGGATTAGCTTAATCCCGATAGTCACCAAAGTATTAGCTTCGATTATGCTGCATCGTCTTACACCGGATCGCGAGAGGAATGTCCGCGAACAGCAGGCTGGATTCTGCCCAGGTCGAGGATGCATGGACCAGATTTTTACTCTTCGCCGACTACTTGAAACGCGTCACACGCACCGCCGACCGACAATAATGCTTTTCTTAGACCTGAAAGGCGCCTTCGATTCAGTTGATCGAACATCGCTTTTCAGTGTTCTTCATCGAAAAGGTATGCCCCAGAAGTTCGTGAACCTAATGAGATCATTGTATTCTCACACTTCTGGCCGCGTTAGGGTTCACGGTGAACTATCCGGTCGGTTCGAGACGACCAGTGGTGTTCGACAGGGATGTCTTTTGTCTCCGTTCCTTTTTAACTTCGTCATGGACGAAATAATGGAGAGTGCGCTGCAAAATCTTCAGGATGTGGGCGTCGAACTAGGAAATAGTGGAAAGCTATGTGACCTAGATTACGCGGACGACGTTGTCTGCTTGTTCGAATGCACGGAACATGCTCAGCGTGCACTAGATAATCTCGCAAGAGCTGTAGCTCCATTCGGCATGCGCTTTGCACCTTCAACGTGCAAGGTGATGTTACAAGACTGGACGTCAACAATTTCGAGCTTGATGCTCGATGGGGAGGTGCTATCAGTTGTCGACCACTTCACCTACCTCGGTAGTCGCGTGACGACGGATGGGAGCACAGTAGTAGAGGTGAGCGCGCGGATATCCAAGGCTCGAGCGATGCATGCTGGACTGAAACACTTGTGGCGCCGACCTGATATTTCACCGAAGTTGAAAGGTCGTGTATACTGTGCTGCAGTGCGTTCAGTTTTGTTGTATGGTTGCGAAACTTGGAGTCTGCGTGCTGAAGATATTCGTCGTCTTGAGGTTTTCGACCATCGATTTTTGCGTAGTATCGCTAGGATTGGGTGGAATAGCCGAGTAAGCAACGATGAGGTCAGAAAGCGAGTATTGGGTACTAATTCAGAGAACGTTCTGTCACAGCGTATCCAGCTTAGTAGACTTCGTTGGTTGGGATACGTGTTACGTATGTCAAACACACGTCTACCGTACCGTGTTCTATTCTCCGCCCCTCCTAGGGAGTGGAAGAGACCACGTGGAGGTCAACAGATGACGTGGCAGCGAGGAATGAGAAAATGTACAGCAGACTTAGAAAAAGTAGGTGCTTCACGTCTTTGTGGTTGGGGTCCAAAAGATCCGTCTACCAGTTGGCTGGAGACACTGAAGGATATGGCGGCGAACCGCGAACAGTGGCGATCGTGTTGTCACTTTCTATCGAATCAGAATGTTTGATCGGTGTACGTTTGTACAGTTAGACTGTGTATTCCGTGTGTTGGCTACTAGGGCATTCTTCCCTTTTCCCACCCGTGTAGGTCCACTCCCTGTCCATCTTGTATATTCATATTTTCTCATTCAACGTGCAAGATGGTGAGAAAGGCAGTGGTCAGTGGGGTTTGCCCTACTGTTTAAGACTACGATGATAATAATAATAATGATGATGATGGTGCAGACCGGAGATTAGTGAGTCACGCATAGCAGTAACTGCTTTGAAATCGCAACCCTTTGCTAAGGATCTAAGCTAGAAGTACTGATCAGCACTCCGTCCGTTTTCTTGTTTACAGGTTGCCAGAAGGTGTCGAGCGTATACCAGGTTTTTAGGTCGGAGGTAGATTTTATTGAGTATCTCGATGGTTGACCCGTACTCAGTTTATTCCGAGATGTAATCGTAAACAGATGAATCCACATAGTGTATGGGAGTGTTCAGCTCATCAAGATGAACGCATTCTTTGTCTTTGAGATAGGTGTTCAGAGTAGGAAACCAGTGATCCCATCGAGTAGGTGCATTTGATGCGTCCCGATCGACATCAGACCACTTGGGCCGGATAATGGGAAGATCTATGTTATGGGATAAGTAAATTGTTTTAAAGGCAGTGCTGACAGGCTAGGAGTAGTGGATAGAAGAATCAAAGAGTGGCAATGAGTGCTTTACTTGACCTTTAATAGACGTTTAGTGGCTGAAGCGTAAATAAGGAAACTGAGTGATGGGTTACATAAAACATAGCGGATGGAACTGCCGTGATAGTTCTCAGCTCTCAAAATGCTATCGATAATGCGTCGAAAGTAGGCTTCAATATTGGTAACTTCGACTGGTATCCGACAAAACTGGAAAAGGTTACGACCGCCTTCGAAGAAAGCGTAACGTTTTCGTGTTTAGCAAGGTGAACCTGATGATACCCGCCTTGCAGATCAAGGGTACTGTAGACGGCAATTCTTGGGTTTGGTTAGACGTCCAGTTGTGTGAAACGATTAATCGTCTGGCTGTAACCGACAACCATTATATCCTTATGGTTGAAAATTTTAGTAGTCGCAAGTCGAACCCTCCAATGAGAGTTTGTAGGTTCCATAATACCGTCACTTGGAAATTATTCTACATTCGATTTAGTGGAGCGCTCATCTTCGATGGAGTGTCGGTGAGATTTCGTGTCGGTTGGTTTGCAATCCGGTGACAGTTGGGCGAATAGTGGGGTGCCGAAAGCAGTCACAACATATACTTTTTTTACTAACTACCTTTTATACTCTGTTGCATTTCCCGCAGTTTTTTACTTACTGTTGCGTTAGCACCGTGCTTGATTTTAAGCCAGTAGTAGTGATTTGAAAGTGAGTGTGAGTGATCAATTTATGACACGAAAGACTCGGGAACCCGAACCGTCATACTTAGTCGGATTAGAGCTTTCCGAACGGGGTCCATGAGGTTCATCTACCTAATGTTTATAAATATTTGGGTATACAGTGGGATCAAAGAAGTCTGTGCATTCATAGTTTCGTCATCACCCTGATATTTCCTTTTCAATTCTCCATTCACCGTGTTCATACCCTTATTCATTTAGCTTCTGATTTTGATTTTATTTACTATCTCACTCAAAGCCATTATGCCCAGTGGGTGGTTAATGGTTGTTATAGCTGAAACTAAAATAATGGATGTCAAAATGTTATAGATGAGATACGATGATGAAAACGAAACAGATTAGATCCTCAACTTAGGCTTCATTCATCATACAGTTCTTGTATGAGAGCTGAAAAGATGAAAAAACAACATTAAAAAGCAGTGGACAACAACATGTCATTTTCTTCCGCTGAGGTTTGAAACGTTAAGTTCGAGTGTGAATGGTACAACTTTGGAAAGAGCAGTGATCATTATAACCTGTGTTGTTGCTGTTAAGGTTCTCTGTTTCTCAAACGATTAGGGTGAACACGATTTTTTTGTCGAATGAGTGTGTCAAGGGCGATGGATTTGTCATGCGAGTCACAAAACTGATCAGATGTCGGTTGTTTGTCGGGTGTTTCACAGTTTTCTATATGGGATTCTATTGTCGAAGGCAAGTCAGTTCCTCCTTTGGCACAACAAACTGCGACGTCCTCATGTTTGTCCTCAACGCACTTTGAGGCCAAGTGACCCACATAGATGATATCTTCCTTTTCATCTGGAAATGGAACGTGGGCCTAGTGTGGATTACAATGCAACAGTTCAGTCTCCTCTGCGGCAGGGTCATATTTGGTAATTCTGTTGCTCTGCTTCAAGAAGACTTTCCCAGGAATGACAAGCCACGTAGGTAGAGTTGTGCCTGTTGTGGACCTTCGATTATAGCGTAACAAGCGTCCGTGGAGTGCATCATTGGTTGCAGTGCATAATACTGATCGAATTGGATGTAAGGTGTCGAGTAAAACGAACTCTCAATCCTCCACGGGGAGCTGCTTTGATTTCAGTCCAAACAAAATAATTTTCCACAAAGTTCCATTCGGACGCTCAACTTGGTCTTTTTTTTCGGGATTATATAGAATGGTACGGCTTGAGACGATCCTTTTTTCGAAGAGGAAATGTCGGACTTCATTAAAGATAAAAAGCCTTTGTCTGAATGTATGTAACCCGGGCATTCGATCACAGTTTGACTACTCAAGTCGGGACACGCAAGCGTAAGTGGAAACCTAGAATATTCACCAATAACTGCCAGCGAATACCGTTTCCGAGTCGAAGATGAAAGACGACCTTTGAAATCGATGAACAGTCTTTCAAACGGCTGGGTTTCCTTGGTCAGATGACCGGTCCAGGCACCCTGGAACTTATGCTTCATTTCAGAAAAATTTCACAGTTGGTAGTCACTTTTCTTACGTCCTCAAAGGAAAAAGTTAATTCAGGACTCACAAAATAAGCCAAACGCCAGACTCCAGGATGATAGTGTTGTGCAGTCGCTTTAGATCCAAGCCTGAAAGGGTTGCACCACAGCAAGATCTACTAAAGGCGTCTGCAGCTGTGTTTTGTTTCTCAGGCCTGTAGACGACATCGGAACTATAGAGTGGTAATTCTATTTTCCAACGTAATATCTTATCATTCTTTACCCGACTGTTGTTGGTTTCCGAATATGAAAGAAATAGACTGTTGGTCAGTGACAAACTTAAAATAACTTCCAAGCAACAGGTATCTCCACTTCCGTACGGCCTACATAACAACACATGCTTCCTTTTCAACCGCCGAGTGATACCTGCCCCCTGATTCAGCGTTCTGGAGAGAAACGAAAGCAGGCGCCCATCTTGGTTGAGTGTGGCAACGATGGCAATGTCGAAGGTATCAGTTTCTACAACGAATGGTAGATCTAAACGAACAGTGGCTAGACTTGTCTTTGCTAAATCCTACTTGAGATTGATAGAACATTGTTTCACGGTTTCGGTTCATGGGAACGTCTGATTATGTACAAGTGGGTTAATTTTATCAGAAAAGTCGCGAATCCAGGGCGAATAGTAAGCAAAGAAGCCCACAACTTGCCTTTGTGATTCGGAGTCTTCTGGTGGCTGTAGCCCCAATAGAGATTCCAATCGATCGGGATCCGGTTGAGTGCTGCATTTCGAGACCTGAAGACAAAGCAGCTTGATTTCTTTAGCTCCAAACGTGCTTTAAGTTTCGATAAAGGTTAGACCAGATTTCTTGGCTACATCCAGTAATCTTTGAAGATTCAAATCGTGCTTTCATAAAGGTGTTCCCACAAATAGTTATCTTGTGAACGTATGCGAAAGTATCTTTAAGTTTCTTAGGAGAAATGATTTGAACAGTCACCTTCTGGAAACGTAATACTCCATTGGTTTCTCCTAAGGGGACGTGTCGAAATTGATACAATCACCCGCAAGCTTCGAAAGCAGTGAATAGGTTTTCTTCATCTGAGGTAGGTGTTTGGTCGTAGGCACTTTTGGGGTCCCATTTGGTAAATGTGTCATATCGAGCTACATTCTCAATCATCTCATCTATTTTTTTAACGGATGAACACGCAGGTTCGTGAATCTACTCGTGGTTTGGCTGTAATCTACCACCGTCCTCCGTGTATGGTTTTCACTAGCGATAACCAAAACCTGGCTCACCAGGGGGAGTTAGAGGGTTTAGTGATGCCGTCGGAAAGAACTCGCTGTATTTCTTCGCGTATAAGCAGCTTATCTCTCGGCTGTGCCGTCGTGACTTGGTAGCTACAGGTTTGCAATCAGTGGGTAGGTTTTAAAAGGGTGCTGCAGCTATGACGAAAGCGGGTTTCAACACGCAAACAGTAAACGGGTGTTTCTGACCACCAAATGATAAATTGACACTTGTAAAGACCAGGGAAGTCATGTCCGAGCAGTACGTCTATACACAAGTTACTCAGGACTGATAGTTTAAAGCGATCGTCGGTGCGATTTTTGAACCTGATTGTTGCAAGGCAGCGCCCCCTTATGGTGCTAGATAAGACACTGGAATCCATCGCTCTTGTTTCTTGAGAAGGATGCATAATCCAGTGGTTGGCACGAACCAAACTGTCCGATACGTAGCTGGCTAAACTCCCTATCTATAAGAACACGGCAAGGAATGTTATTTACTTCAAGGTTAATCGTAGGTTTCGAAAGACATTCCGGCGCAGCGAGAGAGAGAGACTGCAGAAGAGGTACTGTTTTGATCATTTCTGGACGGCCAAACCTGGAAATGACCCTTTTTTCTGCAAGCCTTGCATATGACATCTCTTGTCGGGCATTTCTACCTGGGATGTTTGTCGTAATTACGGAAAAAGCATTTAGCACAAACCACGGCAACACCGTTATCGTCTGTGGCTGTAGACATGGCCTCTGGAGGCGGAGCACTATGCGTTACTGCAGTTTAAGGTAGAATTTTGATAATACATCGGCTGTTGTTCAGCCATTTCCAGCGCTCTAGCTTGCTCAAATTTCGCTTGAAAATTCAACGTTCAGTTTTCTAAGAAGCGTTGCCTGATATGGTTTGACAAGATTCCACCGATAAATGCATCGTGGATGGCATCGTCGCTATCCTCATCAGCCGTGGTTGACTTGGAATTGCAGTCTCTGACTAATGACTTCAGTTTCTGTGCGAGCTGATCCAGAGTCTGGCCGCTTTCTCGCTTCGCTGTTGCAAAGGCGTGACGCACAAAAACTTCATTCTTAGGACAAACATACAAACCCGATAGTGTCTCAATGTCCTTTTCGCATGTGTTACAATCCACGATATGCTCACATACCACCGGAGAAATATGTGAAATTAGTAGGTCCAGTTTATTCGGGATTCATGGGTTCAACATATTTAAGAAGACTACAAAATGTTCGGTACCAATGGGCCCACTGCTTAGTAGCATCCGGTGCACTCGGTTCTACGTCAAACCGGAAAACAGGTGAAGAGTTCGTTCCATCAGTCGTGGTTGTATAATGAATAAATTTTTATAAAGGAGAACAACAGCAAGATTCGATAATGAAGCCAAAACGAGTGCGTTCCTCAAATCAGGTTTTGTTCGTCATGCAGTTCTTGTATGACAGCTGAAAAGAGATGAAAAAACATAAAAAACAATGGATAACAACTTGTCGCAAAAGTTTTGTTTATTTTGGCAAAAGATTAAATCTCGTCGGCACTTCCTGAGCTCTGACCAGTTCAGTGGTATGCAGTTCACTTAGTAAAATAAGAGCGGAATTTAGAGCCAAATCCCTATATGTGCGTTCTACTCGACTCTCACTACAATCTAAACCTAATTAGACAACTGGTCGTTTTTGGTTGTTCGCAGTGGTAAAGTGATTGGCTCTCAGCGCTAACCGAAAAATTGTATGTGATTATGTACGATCATATTGCATGCAACCTAATCTTTTTTGCAGGGTGGTATTTTTTTTCTTGCGCTTTATTGGATTTCTCGCTCCAATGATGGTATGTGGTTTTGGTTTCAACCATTGACCTCGTATCGGGGTTTTGTTTTCCACTACTATTTCGCGGCGTTTTTTTAGCTGGTAGTAGTACTGATCAAAACAACAAAATAGTACATATGGTCTCAGTTGCAGATAAGAATGAAAAAATCCGCGTGCAGGTGCTCATTTTTTGCAATGAATGATTAAAAATTCGTTTTCCTGTTTCAGAGTTAATTTGTCTGTGTTTGTTTCAGGTTTATGAGAAAGGAGTAAAGGCAGTTCCTCTGAGCATTGATCTCTGGACCGCGTATCTGGACGCAGCTATCGAGTTTTATCACGGACGTGAAGAATATGAGAGTAAAATGCGCAGGTAAGACATGTATCACTTTAAAAAAACTGTAACTTGCGGTTGTGTATGTATTGTGCGTCATTTTAACGTCTGCTCCTAATTCACTTGTTTTGCACTTTTAGTCTGTACGAAGAAGCCCTGGAAGCCGCTGGTTTGGAATTCCGATCGGATGCTTTGTGGGAGCACTACATAGGTTGGGAAACCAGTCACAATCGTTTAGCCAATGTTGTGGAGATTTATTCCAGACTGCTCAAGATACCAACGCAACTGTATTTTCAAAATTGGGACAGGTAATTTTCCTTAGTCACTCTATTTCTTACTTCCAGAAATGAAATCTGTGTTTAAGTTTCCCGTTTCTTGAACATTGGATTTCCTTAAGGCTAATAATTTCTCAGTCTTCTATGATTTAAAAAACACTGACCAAGAATACATAGTACACTTCTGAATGAAGATTAACACCATATGCGTGCCTTTCTCGATCGTTCCACTAACGCTGCACTGTTAGGTCACATCTATGCGACACCAAACTTGTATAAGATAAATTTTGTTGTGCGACTGGGCACTTGTTGAGTGTTCATTCGTAGACTCAGTTTTGGATGTATGCCGCAGCAGTTAGGCTAATTCTCCCATACTGCTCAGAATATTTTTTATTTTAACAAAAAGGTAAGCGATAGTGAATCGGAACCGAGTGCTGTTCGGATTTTACCAACAAAAACGATACGCTTTCTGATATATGGTATGTAAACGTTCAGTATCTCATAACGAAGACTTCCACCAACCCGTGAATTACCATATAGTAAGAGTTTACTTGGGAGGAGCGATGGTTGTTGCAATCTAGCTGTTACTATCTCCGCGGTATCTGTGGCATCTTGTAGAAACTTCGGGTCAGTGATGATGTTATTAGGAACAGAGTTTTGGGAGTCAATATGAATCAGTACTCTAGATCGACCAATCAGCGACCAAAATTTGTTTCGACTGAATGAAATGAAATCAAACAGTGAACTGTCAGCAGTTCTTTTAACCGACCGGGATAAAATCATGCAATAAATTACGTAACCAAGAAAAGAGCCAGTCAAAAGACCGCGTTATGAAGAGCGTTCTGGACCAGTGCGCTTCGTACCATGGTTTTGACTGAGGTCACTTGTTTTTGTCCAGTAAAATGAGATGGTCCGAAGGCAGAAAGTGCTCTCTCTAGAGCAACTGGGACGGATCAGAACGGCGAGTCACGCAGCATTCGCGCCGCTGTCTTCTAACGTGAGCCACGTCTGTCATCGTCTTTAACTAACGATAATCCTCATCTGTTAGGCCTCAACGGGCAATTCTTCATGCCTTAAGCCGCTTGGCGATTCGCGTATCCATGTAAGGTATGCACCGTGCGTCTTCAGGTGCAGTATACTTTTGCTAGACTGACAGAAGTCTGTGCCAGCATTCATCGTTATTGTGGATCAACTAGAAGAGCTTGATTACGGCTAATGTTAGTGTTGGGAAGGAGCATAGAATGATGACTTTTTCAATGCTGACCTCAAAATAAACGAATTTTGTGGTATTTTTTTAGCACGTGATTAACATCGAGACACCTCCATGATTGCTACTAGCTTTACGATATCAAATCTTACTACTCATGAATAAAAACTCAAACGTGAACAAACATCGCCGGGAAAATACCGTCTACAAGTGACCACAAAATTCATACGACTGCTTCTCATTTGTCATTTTGTCGATAATGTTTAACCTAACTTAACTGATGTGATACCAATAAAACTAGAATAAGATCGAAAACAACCATCTTCCGCTGCTCACAACAGTTTTTTCCGTCTTACACCTTAGTCATTATATTACCGGGCTAAACTTTTCACGTCGTACTTCACAAACGTTCTTGGTTTACGCATTGAAGATTGGTGTGTGAATCCATTAACATGAAGAATTCAGAGGCGCTTGTGCGGTGTTGTCCATCCCTCATGTTGTACATCACCGGGATTTCTGTTTGTTGACTTTTATTTGTTGCTGCCTCACAACCAATTATCTGAAAATGCATTTTTTTGCTGTATTTCGAGAGTTTTGAAGTTAATACAGAAGAGCACATTTGTTCACCTTTTGTGTGGGAGTGTCTAATGTTGAAGAATGCGCATTGCTTGTTTTATTCGTTCTGTTATCAATGTTGATCGATAAAAGCGGGATGGTCAGGTTTTGACCGATAAACGACGCCTTGTACTGCGTGGTCCATGGTTTGTCTTCAGATGATAATCAGATATTCCATTCTTACCAGATTGGAACTTATTGCGCCGCTAAATTTCCAGTAGATTGATCGTTCATCTTATTCGAAGTGGTGTGGTGGTGTTTTCCCCCCACTTTTCTAATGGAATTGGCTGTGTATCTGTCTCATCTTGTAAGTTTTCTCGTCTTGACCATGTTATTAACCCGAATATTTACATTGCACGACGAAGCCCACAAGGCCTAGTTAACTCCTGTGATTCATTCCTACCTTTCCTTGTACCGATGATGATTGATGATGATGATGATGATGATTGATGGTCTTCATATCACTGTAGGGGACTTCAACTGTGCATCTACGTATCCATTCTCATCTTTTAATGTAAATGATCTTTGTCTTACCCCGACCCATGATGACTCACAGTTAGATTGCATCCCAACTAATTATCTAGAACTCTTTTATGCCAGATCTAGAGCACCCCTCAGTATCAATGGGCATGATATATTACATCTTCGTCCAAAGATATACTGGAAACGGTCACTTATCCTACACACATACCGAACAGGTCCGTTTTTATCATCCCAACTTACCTGACAAAAACCTCACTGCTCAACCGTTCTTTGTTTCTTGCCATTTCCTGGTTACAACACAACTTTAACCATTCCGTTTCGGTATATTTCACTACCAAAATTATATACCACACTTTGAACATTTGCTATCCCACGGAAAAGTTTTGCTTCCATCTAGGTACAGTGGTCTCACCGTACCTAAAACAGTTGTGCAGAAGGAAGGGGTTGACCTACAAAATGCGCAACCCACCTGAGATCAGTAGATTATCAACCTTGATGAAAAATGGAATCAAACGTCTGAAATTTATAATATCTCAGCAGTTTCTGCACTCCAGGAACATCAGAGACAAATGGCAGGGGATCAGACTACTCTGTGGTCAGAACAAAAGTCTTCCATCTGGTGAAAGATGTTGACCATCTGAATCCTGAGCTCATTCGTTACTTCAGTGATCCACTCCCAGTTTTCCGTCAGGCCAACAACTCGGAAATTGAAAAGTTCTTTAGTTAGGAAGTTCTCGTGCTCCTCAAGTCCACGAAGTTAACCAAAACTTCTGGACCGGGTAACCTACCTTCGGCAGTACTGAAACAAGGGGTGGAGCCCTCTGTAAGTTAGTGACTACTGTTATCAGTCGTTCACCTGAATAGTTCCTCACCGTTGGCGTCCTGTCATAATCATTCCCGTACCGAATGGGTCGAGTAACCAAACGAAACCAGGAAATCCCGCCCAACTGCACTTTCCTCAGTGACGTTGAAGATAGTTGAACGTGCAGTACTTCAGTGCCTTCAAAACAGTCTGAAGTCCCACTGATGACTACCGATTTGCGTACAAACTCCGGTGTTCCACGATCAATGCAGCAGCATGCATAGTTCATTGCATTGCCAAATCCCTCCATGATTCCTGCAAGTCAGTAAGCTGTGCCTTCCTTGATTGCACATCAGCGGTGGACAGCGTAACACGATCCGTGCCTCATAAAATTAGAATCTTTTAGTCGACCCACAAACTTACTTATCTGGTTGAAAGACTACTTCTCGGGTAGAACACAATGCACCAAAGTTGGAGGAAAAGTTCCCAAACATATTTTAAACAGCGCCGGTGTTCTTCAAGGAGCCGTTCTTTGCATACCTATTCAATACTTGCATTAGCTACCTGAATGTAACCCAATGGGCTCGTCTAGTCAAGTATACCGATGATGTTTTGGTTTGATCTGTCTTTCAGTAGTCCGATTTAGATGAGTTTAATGAAAATATTTCAAATATCCAAACGTTTTCTGAACAGTTTGGTCTTCCGTTGACGAATGCCGAATGTCGAGTGCATTTTTCCACTTCGCTATCGGGTTTTATAGAAAGCAGCATCACTATGGATTCTACTCCTCTTGCGCGTGTTAATTACGTAAAGTACCTTGGTGTAACTCTACAAGAGAACTTCCATTGGTCTCGACGTATAGAAATTACCGTTTGGAAATTGCGTAGATTATCCTTTCAGATTATTGAACTCCGACGGTTCAGTGCTTCTCAGTCCGTCAATTATTCCTTCGTATACCGGTGTATATTTACCAGAAATCTATGTTGTTCATCGAATATTTTCCCTGATTTACCTAAAAAACGAACGCGGTCGGTGCTGGCGGCGACACGATGGGGGATGGGATACGAAAGAGAGTAGTGAAGGGTGACGTCATCGACAAAAGCGTGGATGGGGTTGGATGTGGGTTGAAAGCATTTAAGGCAAAAGGCTGTGATTGAGCCCCATCGACACGAACGGAGATGGTCTGGCTACCGAGAAAACTCAACGTTCACAAGACAAGGACTGGAAGAAACACAATGGGCAATTTAGACAGTAAATATTTGTGCCAGACATGGCCAAAAGCCTTCGGTATGTCTAGTGAGATCAGGTGTGTGGTTATCAAGTGCCGCTGACCAGAAGTGCGAGACCATAGCCAGATCACCTACAGAACGACGAGGTCGACACCCGTATTGACGATCGCTTGGCAGTCCTTTACGTTCGAAGAACGATCATAACTGGTCGAAAATTATGGTCTCCATGACTTAAAATTACGAGGAAATAGGACGGTAATTGTTCGGGTTGAAGGAGTAGCCGTGTTTGGGATTAGGAAGAACTGCGGCTTCTTTTCATTGGGGTGGGAAACGTACCAGACTGCAGAAAAGTAGAAATATGACGCAAATTAGTGCAAATTCTAGAGCACCCATTTTCAGGACGATGGGTGGAATACCATCCGGACCAGGTGGTTTATTTTGGTCGAGTGATTGTAAGGTCTGGCGGACCTTTCTGGTTGTGATGAGGGGAATAAAAAGGTGGATAGTGAGAGTTGTTGGGAGGTGCAAGAATGAAAAGTTTGGTTAAGTGGAATTGGAGGCAAACCAGAAAGCAAATACCTCGGCTTTCTAATAGGGTTGACAGACTAGAGCCAGAGGCGTTAGAGACAGCGGAGAAACCAGGGCGCAAAGAAGACGACAGAAAGGTTACGGCGAGAGAGAAAAATGATCGAGGACCAGTAGCTGAAGAACCTAGACGGCCGCCTATGTCGGATGAAAATATCCTTGGCTTACTGAAAGAAAAGCGAGCATTTGTATTGAGGCCCTCGCGAAGGGAATATGAGATTGGGGAGCATCGGACAGGCAACATCGGCTGCACGTTGAGTTAGTTAGGCACCCAGCGCGATTGCATCATCATTATCATTGTCTACGTGCAGCGTTAAACAACAAAACAATTCCACTGACTACTACCTTTCTCGTCATGTTGCACGCAGAAGTAGAAAGAATGGATATACAAAGTGGACAGAGAGTGAACCTACAGGATTGGAAAGAGAAGAACGTCCCAATAACCAACACACGGAATACACAGTCTAACTGTACAAACGCACATTGATTAATCACTCTGACTCGACAGAAAGTGACACGATCGCCACTGTCCACGATTCGCTGCTATATCCTTCAGTGTCTCCAGCCAACTGGTAGACGGATCTTTTGGACCCCCACCACGAAGACGTGAGACACCTACTTATCCTAAGTTCGTTGTACATTTTCTCATTCCCCATTGCCACGTCATCTGCTAACCTCCACGTGACTTCCTTACCTCCTTAGAAGGAACGGAAAACAGAACACGGTATGGTAGACGTGTGTCTGTCATATGCAACACGTGTCCCAACCAACGAAATCCACTAATCTGGATACGTTGTGATAGAACATTCTCTGAACTAGTACTTAATACTCGATTTCTGAATTCAGCATTGCTTGCTCGGTCATTCCATCCAACGTTAGAGGCACTACGGTCGAAAACCTCAAGACGATGAACATCTTCCACACGCAGACCCCAAGTCTCGCAACCATACAACAAAACTGAACGCACCGTGGCACAGTACACACGACCTTTCAACTTCAGTAAAATATCAGGTCGGCGCTACAAGTGCTTCAGTCCAGCGTACGCCACTCGAGCTTTGGATATACGCGTGCTCACCTCTACTACCGTGCTTCCATCTGTCGTCACGCTGCTGCGGAGGTAAAGAAGGCGGTCCACAAGTGACAACACCTCCACATCGAGCATCAAGCTGGGAACAGTTGACACCCAGTTTTGCAACATCAATTTACACTCTGAAGGTGCAAAGCGCACGCCGGATGGAGCTATAGCTCGTGTGAGTCTATCTGATGCATGTTGCGCGCGTTCCGTACATTCGAACAACCAGACAAAGTCGTCCGCGTAATCTAGGTCACCGTTTTTCACTGCTTCTCAGTTTGAGGCACACATCGTGAAGGCTTCTCAAGGCACTCTCCATTATCTTGTCGATGACGGAGTTGAACAGAAATGGAAAAATCGGACATCCTTGTCGAACACCACTGGTTGTTTCGAATGAACTGGATAGTTCACCGTAAACTCTTACGCGGCTAGAAGTATGAGAGTACAATGATCTCAGTAGATTCACGAACTTATGTGGCGTAAGTTTTCAATGAAGAGCACTGAATAGGATTATTCGATCAACCGAACCGAAGGCGCCTTTCGAGTAAAGGAAAATCATTATTTTTGGTCGGTGGTGTGTGTGACGCGTTTCAAGTAAATGGCGTTTAATACTTTCCGTTTTTTTTCTCGAAACTGAAGCGCATCATAAAAACGTGCCTGAGCCACTGTAATAATAATAATAATAATACTAATACTAATAATAATAATTTACTTTACCTCTCCATGCTTGTCGATAGCTTCAACAAACTAGTTGAGGAAAATCGTCCTGAGGACATACTTTCTCGGAGCGAGTTTGCTCGGCTTCATGCTCAAGTTTCGTTGGCGGCTGCCAAAGCCTTGTCGTTTGAGGAGCGACCTCCAGATGTGACAGACGACTTGGAACCACCGATAGTCGGCGTCACAAAGCCTGTAGTCGAAGTAAGTTGTGTGCGGAATTACAACACAAGTTCATCAGCGCATCCAGATCGAACTAACACGTAATTTCCGCTTCTTACTTTGCTTTCGGCTTTTTTTCACTTTATGCTTTGATTCAGTCTGCCCTCAACTGGACGATGCTGCGAGGTAGCAAACAAGACCAAAGCATGGAAGTGCGAGGTTAATGGTTGAATGAACGGAACTGAACTGAACACGTAGTTTTTAAATCGTACTTACCGTTCAGCACTATCATCCACCTTGGGTGTTTTCTCACTCATCTGTTCGGTTACTACGTCTTATCAAGAAAACTAGTGGTAGAAGCTGGGCAGTAGGTATCGCATATACTAGCGAATGGAGATTCTATGCATTGGGTACTCAAGCATTTTGCTTTACGCAACGTTTAGTATTGATATTTCAGATCAGATAATCTGTGACTCCTGACTAGTGGTATTCGTCACGATGATTGAGTCACGCTTTTTGGACGAAGTTACGAATAAATCGTTGTGATTAATTTGACATCGTAGTTGTTTTCTGTTTTTCACTGGCTTATCACAGTGAACATTTGTACGTAACTGTTGTTCATATATTCATCCATATTGTTCCTAGACAATATCAGGTTGATCAATCATGTGACTTCATCTTTTATCCCTTGGCAGATTACAGATACGGCTCGTACAGCAATCCGACAGCTGATTATCGAATCCAGAGAACAACTTTATCAAGCCACTTACACACAGATTATGAAACGGTGGTATTTTGAAGAAAAGGTTTGCCCTCCTTTGGTTTGCTTCATGTTCAGTCTCATCACTTGTCGGTCCCCGGTTTTCCAAATTCTAATTTGCTGTCATTTTGTTTCTCATTTTCATTCTTGTGCTATTAAACTCCAAATGTCAACCAACATATGGTTCATCAGAATGCTGAATAACCATGAGATAAAGTTAAGGGCCGAATTTTATGTTCTTCATTCATCAAGATCCTAGAACAGACTGCTGTTTAGATAGAACAATAAAGAATTTGTACTATGTGAAGCAACCCTAAGTTTCCCCGGTATATAAAAAACAAGATTCCCCGGGAAAATCGTCACGATTTACGACCGTCAGACGAAGTCAATCTACACCTGTCAAAGAAACCACACTGAAAAGAACTGGCTGACGCAATATGGCTGAAGAACAATTGTTATGCGGATGAGGAAGCCAAAGGTATGGTCGGTGTGGAATGTAGCGGTGACGATGCATGAAAAGCTAGAGACCATGGGACCTAGACTAAACCAGTTTAACGAAGTTCCTCAATATTGCGAGCTGAATTTATTGGTCCAATTTCAATAGATCTTACCGAGGAGTGTATTCTGTTATTATGGGGCTAGCCATTGATTGTACCCATCTTCAAGAGGAAAATACGCAATAACTGGTAGCCATCGTGAGATTAGCCCGATTCCGATAATCACCAAGGTACTGGCCTCGATTTTGCTGCGCCATCTTACACCGGCTCGCGAGAGGAACGCTTGCGAACAACAGGCTGGATAACACCCAGGTGGAGGATGAGTCGACCAGGTTTTTACTCTTGGCCATTTACTTGAAACGCGTCACACACACCACCGACCAAAAATAATGATTTTCCTTTACTCGAAAGGCGCCTTCGGTTCGGTTGATCGAATAATCCTATTCAGTGCTCTTCATTGAAAACTTACGCCACATAAGTTCGTGAATCTACTGAGATCATTGTACTCTCATACTTCTAGCCGCGTAAGAGTTTACGGTGAACTATCCAGTTCATTCGAAACAACCAGTGGTGTTCGACAAGGATGTCCGATTTTTCCATTTCTGTTCAACTCCGTCATCGACAAGATAATGGAGAGTGCCTTGAGAAGCCTTCACGATGTGTGCCTCAAACTGAGAAGCAGTGAAAAACGGTGACCTAGATTACGCGGACGACTTTGTCTGGTTGTTCGAATGTACGGAACGCGCGCAACATGCATCAGATAGACTCACACGAGCTATAGCTCCATCCGGCGTGCGCTTTGCACCTTCAGAGTGTAAATTGATGTTGCAAAACTGGGTGTCAACTGTTCCCAGCTTGATGCTCGATGTGGAGGTGTTGTCACTTGTGGACCGCCTTCTTTACCTCCGCAGCAGCGTGACGACAGATGGAAGCACGGTAGTAGAGGTGAGCACGCGTATATCCAAAGCTCGAGTGGCGTACGCTGGACTGAAGCACTTGTAGCGCCGACCTGATATTTTACTGAAGTTGAAAGGTCGTGTGTACTGTGCCACGGTGCGTTCAGTTTTGTTGTATGGTTGCGAGACTTGGGGTCTGCGTGTGGAAGATGTTCATCGTCTTGAGGTTTTCGACCGTAGTGCCTCTAACGTTGGATGGAATGACCGAGCAAGCAATGCTGAATTCAGAAATCGAGTATTAAGTACTAGTTCAGAGAATGTTCTATCACAACGTATCCAGATTAGTGGATTTCGTTGGTTGGGACACGTGTTGCATATGACAGACACACGTCTACCATACCGTGTTCTGTTTTCCGTTCCTTCTAAGGAGGTAAGGAAGTCACGTGGAGGTTAGCAGATGACGTGGCAATGGGGAATGAGAAAATGTACAACGAACTTAGGATAAGTAGGTGTCTCACGTCTTCGTGGTGGGGGTCCAAAAGATCCGTCTACCAGTTGGCTGGAGACACTGAAGGATATAGCAGCGAATCGTGGACAGTGGCGATCGTGTCACTTTCTGTCGAGTCAGAGTGATTAATCAATGTGCGTTTGTACAGTTAGACTGTGTATTCCGTGTGTTGGTTATTGGGACGTTCTTCTCTTTCCAATCCTGTAGGTTCACTCTCTGTCCACTTTGTATATCCATTCTTTCTACTTCTGCGTGCAACATGACGAGAAAGGTAGTAGTCAGTGGAATTGTTTTGTTGTTTAACGCTGCACGTAGACAATGATAATGATGATGCAATCGCGCTGGGTGCCTAACTAACTCAACGTGCAGCCGATGTTGCCTGTCCGATGCTCCCCAATCTCATATTCCCTTCGCGAGGGCCTCAATACAAATGCTCGCTTTTCTTTCAGTAAGCCAAGGATATTTTCATCCGACATAGGCGGCCGTCTAGGTTCTTCAGCTACTGGTCCTCGATCATTTTTCTCTCTCGCCGTAACCTTTCTGTCGTCTTCTTTGCGCCCTGGTTTCTCCGCTGTCTCTAACGCCTCTGGCTCTAGTCTGTCAACCCTATTAGAAAGCCGAGGTATTTGCTTTCTGGTTTGCCTCCAATTCCACTTAACCAAACTCTTCATTCTTGCACCTCCCAACAACTCTTACTATCCGCCTTTTTATTCCCCTCATCACAACCAGAAAGGTCCGCCAGACCTTACAATCACTCGACCAAAATAAACCACCTGGTCCGGATGGTATTCCACCCATCGTCCTGAAAATGGGTGCTCTAGAATTTGCACTAATTTGCGTCATATTTCTACTTTTCTGCAGTCTGGTACGTTTCCCACCCCAATGAAAAGAAGCCGCAGTTCTTCCTAATCCCAAACACGGCTACTCCTTCAACCCGAACAATTACCGTCCTATTTCCTCGTAATTTTAAGAGTCATGGAGACCATAATTTTCGACCAGTTACGATCGTTCTTCGAACGTAAAGGACTGCCAAGCGATCGTCAATACGGGTGTCGACCTCGTCGTTCTGTAGGTGATCTGGCTATGGTCTCGCACTTCTGGTCAGCGGCACTTGATAACCACACACCTGATCTCACTAGACATACCGAAGGCTTTTGGCCATGTCTGGCACAAATATTTACTGTCTAAATTGCCCATTGTGTTTCTTCCAGTCCTTGTCTTGTGAACGTTGAGTTTTCTCGGTAGCCAGACCATCTCCGTTCGTGTCGATGGGGCTCAATCACAGCCTTTTGCCTTAAATGCTTTCAACCCACATCCAACCCCATCCACGCTTTTGTCGATGACGTCACCCTTCACTACTCTCTTTCGTATCCCACCCCCCATCGTGTCGCCGCCAGCATCGGCCGCGACCGCTGTGTAATTGTAACGTCGCTCATTTCGAACTTTAAAAGGATCTCTTGGGGTTCTCAAAGTCGTGTTCTCTTCAGTGCTTCTTAAAGTTCTTTAGATTTTTCTCAAACCACTCATTTCCTTTCAGCTTTAATTTTGACTCGGCTCCCTCTCATTCCCCCAATTGAGTGCCTTTTCTGGGTTTTTCGATCGTGTCCTCGCTTTCTTGGTGTTTATGTGTATGTCCGCCTGCTTCTCGTGCTGCTCGCAAGATTGGTTTTGTGTTCCACTCCTGACGTTTTTCCAAGGCACCCCACCTCCTCTTACTGCACAAAACTCAAATTCGTATCACACTTCAATACCGCTGTCACGTGTGGGGGTTGCTTCATCCTTCTTATTTCTTCGCAACCGGGTCGAAAATAAAGCCATTTGTTCTGATAGATGACCCAGTCTTAACATCTAATTTACAGTCACTTGCGCATCGCCAGGCAGTTGCTTCGTTGTCCCTTTTCTGCCGCTTTTATTTCGGGTTTTGTTCCTCAGAGCTTGCCTCGGTTGTTCCTGTTCTCATTACTTTCCGACGCCAATCCCGAGCACATTTTTATCAGGTTTCTGTCTCTCGATCTCCAGCCTCAACATTTCAGTACTTTTTCCCCAGGACGGTTAAATTATGGAAAGCCCACTCTCTGCCCTTCCACCCAGCTACAAGCTTTTTCCTTTCAAAAGTGGAACCAACAAACTGGTTTTGACGTGAATGTTCTATACAGACTTCTCTTACAGTATGTTTTCGAACTATGGGGTTCTCCTCTTTTACTGCAGTTCACTTCGTGTATAATAAGAAAATTGATTCTGTTGTTCACTATCAAGCAAGCAAAGCTGAAGATCAATATTATGATCCACTGGCCCTTTGCCATAGCATTTTCGGTTACAGGGAGTCATGGTGCACTATGAAGTGAAAATAGATCAGTTCCCAGGGACAAGACAATGACACATGAACTATTCCGTAACCGTTATTAACATTGACAAACATTTGCGTTGGCAGATAAGTGCAATTTTCTTCTGAACATTATATATATATATATATATATATATATATATATATATATATATATATATATATAATTCGTATCCCAGTTTGTGCGCATCTTTGAGAATATCGTTAGCACACGTGATTTTCAGAAATCTTAGCTCTGCTTCTTTTTCGCGGTACTGCCGTTTATGATTCATAATTTGTAATCCCAAAGTGATGGTTACGTCAACCTATGCATCCGTTCGCCTCCTGTAACCGTGTAGTTCTAATCAAAGAGAAGCCTGCTTGGCCAATTCAGTAGACCTTTGTGATTTTTCAAGCTTTTCGTCCTCTTTATTGTTCTTACGTATTAGTCAGACTTAGTCAGTTTTTCACCACCGTGGTCAGAAATTGATTGCACGAAACTCCTGTGTGTTCGATCGGTCATTTCTGTGCTTTTTTTGGTCCGCACTACTACTTACCCCCTCAGATTCGTCGGCCGTACTTTCACGTCAAACCACTTGAAGAAGCTCAACTGATCAATTGGGCAGAATACTTGAGTTTTGAAGAGGTCGAGGCAGCCGAAATGGAGTCCGCAGTCCGTGAGGAACTCAAAGCCGAACATACAGAGCTGACTGAATCTGAACTTACAGCCAAAGTGCTCTCTTCAGAAACGGTGCTTCTGGCCCGACGACGGGTGAAGGTGTTGTACGAGCGATGTCTGGTCGCATGCGCCTTGTACGAACACTTCTGGATCCGTTATGCTCGGTATACTGAGGTAGGTATTCTCGACCAACAGCTTTCGATTCTTGTCCTACTACGCCGGTTATTTTAATGTAGCTGGATAGCTCTACTGATCTCTATCGTTACATGCTTGCACATAAATGCAGTGGAAAGGCCAAATACCTCAACCTCCAAGCTTCACTGTATTATTATGGATAATCAATAACCTGACCCCGAGACTTGGGGTGCTGAGCCACATAAGTTCCCATAGGCCAGGTACGCTAGTGAGCCGGACTACAGTACTTTACTTTACTTTACTGCGGCTGACTTCTTGGAGGGGATAAGCAGCCGTCATTATGACAATAATGGAGTTTCGTGGGTATTTGGTACAAGAGACGTCCCCAGTGTCGCTCGGCTTTATTGAGGGCGTGCCTCTAGCCTTTGCACAACTAACTGCAAGCTGCAAGAAAGCTGCCTGCTGACGCATGATTGCCGGTGGCTCCCTAGGAGCTGGTTAGCCGTTTGATTGAATTGAATCCAACCCAAGGGTCTATGTAACCTTGCTAGTTCGACGGATTACTTTCAGAGCCGTTGGATCATACAGTAAATATCGTTCGCTCATTCAGAGGTAACTGTCTTCGCATGCCGAACACCGTCCCACCAACGTTTTTTCACCTCGGTTACCCTCAAACCAGTTTAACCCGCCCGTCGAGCTGTTTGTCGGGATGTGGCCGCTGATACATGCTTCAGTTTCGTGGAACCACAGGTGAGAGCTGGGTATCTCATGTGGAACGGAGATGTAATATATCCCAACGGTACGGCAGTCTACCAACTCAGAGGTGCTGCTTCTATCAGACCGGTGGTTTCGGGATTCAGATCTGTAACCTCCTAGTTGGTAGTTAAATGCTCTGAACCGCCCGACCACAATCAGACATTGATTATGGATATTGATTAATTGAAGTAGATAATCTTCAGGTCTTGACAAGTTTAGTTCAGTCTGTTCGTTTCTTGTTTTCCACTTGCGTTTTCTCTTCTAGCTTCTATTACTATGATGTCGAATAAGACGTTTTCATGATGGTATCAATGAATAAAGCTGTATAAAGAATTTGCCATCCTCATATGGGCTTCATTTTATCGTTGGTTTCAGACACTAAAGCGTGCGGTGGTGACCTTGTCGTACGATTAGCAGTCCAGTTCTCATGCCAGAAACAGCCCGTTTTTGATAGATTGAAAGTACCAGTGACTTCAGTTCGCAGTGTTGTTCTGCCCTCCTATATCCGAATATTGGTTCACTCTCTGGTCACTGTTTTAGTACTATGTAAGCAATTAGTGCTCAGTAAAATTGTAGAACACGAACACGAACATATCAAATCTATTTTCCTTGATCTGAAATTGGACTTCGACTCAGCCGACCGCATACTTTCCTCGTGCTGCCTATTGTTGAAGGTAACACCCAAGACATACACTGCAGTCATCAAATCGATGCACGTGAATAGCCGAAGCCGAGTTCCAACCTACAGTAATCTTTCATCCGAGTTCACTACGGGAAGTGGTATACCCCAGGGTTATCTCCTCTCGATTTCTGTTCAACTTCGTAATTGATATGATCATTGATACCGTTTTTCTGTCATATGAGGATCACAGTATTGGACTTAACGCTTGAGTAAGAGGATGACTGAGTTCTTCTAAGCTTATATTCCGTAAGGTGCAATGTCTTCTGAACAGCATGAATGATTGCATAGTAGTTTTTCTGTGTACGTTCAGCACCTTCAGAGCGTAAAACGCTATTGCAGGAGTGGGCGGGTCCAACATCAAACCAGTTAGCTCAGTTCTGTACTGTTCGTAAACGTGGTCACTGCGGGTGTAGAATGCACGAAGCATGTCGACATTCCTCGAATCTGGTGAGAATACTGTTTTGTCAGCGCTGAGGTTAGGCTTAGAGTGTTAGGTCATCGGGTCATTGGATGAAACACTGAAACTCACTGGACATGTGTCCCTAGATTGAATTCCTTAGCGTACAGTGTTCATTGAGACGAGTAGTAGTTGGAAGGTGACCATGAACGATCAATTCATGACATGGACTAAGTGTGTGGAAAGCTTGACCATTGGAATTTGCCGTGTGGAGCGTGTTAGAGTTCTTGGGTGGAGTTCACGCAGTTCATACACTGATTGAATACATTGAAACATGATTGAATGTCGCAACCGATGATGCTTTCGTGTTCACATTACCGAATTTATGTTATTTTTTGTTGTCATCTACTCTTTATAGGTAAGCCTAGTGCACTGATGATGCTGCCTCGCGGCTGGTGATGGAACGTTCGAGATCCAAACGTCAAGCTGAGTAATATTGAATTTGTGAGAACCACCAACATGAGATGCCAACAACGGTATCCAGCTGAATTACGACGCAGTGATTTTAAGGTTCTGTGGCCACGGTAGTCAAAATGCCGTCAGTACATGTGTGGAAGTAAACCGGTTACGCCTTAGTTCCCTAGCCTAATTGGATTACTCGTGTGAATGAACAGCTGTGGATAGGGCTGAGGTCACATTTCCAGTTCATCGGTTTAAGCTCTACATTTTGTGGAATATTGGGATAATGCGTCTGTTCTCAAAAACACAAACAATTCAAGTAAATTATTGCAAAACAATGTTGTACAATCTTGAGAGAGTTATTTTTCTCCTTCAAAGTTTGTGCGTTTGGAACAAATATGACGGCCACTGCTAATGCCATATTGCCATTATGAGTAACGCGGTTGTGTTGTGATCATCAGAACTTTTGTTTATCGTCAAATCGCAGTTTGTCGAAAGTAAGCGCAGTTTTAGTCACTTATTTTGTTGGAGTTCACAATGCTGCATTTTCCTTCTGAGGTTTCCGACGCAGTTCCACACGCTACGCACATTTCAGTGTCTTCGATTACAACTTGGTCGCGTGTCTTAGGGTGTTGGTGCATATATATATATATATATATATATATATATATATATATATATATATATATATATATATATATATATATATATATATATATATATACTAACCGTTTAGAATATGTTATGCTCTATGACCGATAATGAGTATAATAGAGGAGAGCGGATAGAATTTACCGTAGACGAACCACCTGTTTCGCTGTCATTGCCACTCATCAGATGGGCTCACCCGGTACTTCTCTGTCCACACATCTACCTCGTACACTCCATTGGTGTATTGCGTGCTATGATTTCATTTGTTGCTTCAGGAATGTGAGTAGATATTACTCGTTAGTCCGCTAGAGAATCGCAGTTGTGATCCAGTGAAAGCTATTTTTTAATAGCTTAGTCACAACTAACCTACACACTGTAGTCGAAATCAGTTGTATTTCCGCCGAAATTTCTGTTTCCACTTGAAATCTGAAAGTTGCTGGAATGTTTCAATTACCGTGTCGGGGTAAACGATCAGATTTTCTATCACGCACACCGACAGAACTGCATATTATGTCACCAAGCGTTCAAGTTCTCTACTATTCCGTGAGATGTAATCCTTTCCACCATTCCTTTTCTTCGGATTTGTCCTATTCATTCCAGAATGTTGAACGGGACATTCGCGAGGCTCGACAAATATGGCGTCGTGCGTGTACGGTGCATCTGCGTTATAAACCCACCATCCATTGGCACTGGGGCTGTTTTGAAGATCGCTGTCCGTCTGACCTGGACGACCCACCCACTCTGCCTGTGCTCACGTGTCTGGACATTCTGACAGATTTAGAAGCACGTCTGACTGATAGCGCACTGGTTTGTTGTCGACGTGCTGACGCAATGAGGCGAGCTGGGAAACCGGTGAGTTAAACACTTCCAGATGCACGCACACCTACATACATCCTCACGTGTAAGAATTTTTTGATGACATTTCGTACTACGGACGAATGGACAAGACTAAAAATCACGGCTTCTTTTTTCTGATTAGTAGGACTGTCACTTTTGGCGCTTCTGTAGGTACAAACGAGGTACGATTATGTTTTTATTGGCTTGTTCTGAACTGTGGGTGCCATCATGGTCATCGAGGAGTGGATATGCGAATTGTGATATGGCAGAGATTTCGTCATGCTCATATGAGATACGATAACAATAGTAATTCTTATAGAAGTCCAAATCACCGAAACAGTTGTTTTTCAGTAATTCATTCTGAAGCGATTTACAGATTACATAGTAGACATTAGACAAAAGATCATGAACATAGACATGGAATAAACACCAATCATGGGCAGGGGTTTGTCAGTCAGATTATCCTTATCATAAGGTTGGTTTATCTAGCTGCTTGCTTCATTTTATCGATCATACAAAGATATCCCCTAAGTGTCCTTAAGAAAGCTGGTAACAAAAAGTCGTTTCTTTTTGATATCTTGTTTCAGACATCTAGATGTAGAGGTCCATAAACATCGATACATAAGCAACTTGGCTGCTTGTATGTTACCTTGGATGCACCACACCTGAGGCAACAAACTGATGAGATGAAAACAACAAATAAAGCCGAACTCGTGACTGATTACATGGGCGAAGTTGTGAGAAATAACACGTGCAAAGTTGGACACGAGAACAAGAGAGGATCACGTACCGATAGTCTTGGATTAATGTGGTAATGCTTACTTCTTACGGCAATGGCCACAGCAGCGGTTGCACTAGGTTACGCTGCTTGCATAATCCACACTGCAAAATTTTAGCCGCTTTAGCTTCAGATATGCGGAGGAGTCGTTCCCCTAGTTCGTTTCTGAAAAGTCTGAGTATTACTGTTGGTCTCTGGAATAAGAACGGCTGCAAGCTGCCTAGTGAGTAAGCCGGCCACCAGCAACGAAGACTCGTTCTCGATACTGGTAGGTTTTTAGTCCGTGCTGTGAACTGTCTGAGTACCACCAATTATTTGCTTTGGATTCCATAATATCTTGTTGTGAAGAGCCTCTGGTCCCATTCGGTCGTTTAATTTGTCCTCATTTCCCCCCAACTAATAGCTGTTCGACATCATTGCTTGTCTCCGTAGTGGAGTGAATCGTATGCGTTACCTCTCTGAGGATCAAACGAAATTATCTCAGTCTCTATCTGGTCCTACGGCTTCCAGAACGGTTGCACAAGCCATTGCAACGGCGTCTCAAGCGCGCGCTGCAGCAGGCGTTCTGGCTGGACGCCTTGCTCGTATGTTGCACCGGGATGAGCAACTGACTGCCGATGGCATTCCCCAATGGATGCTACTGCTTAACACAGTTCATAAAGAGGATGAAGAAGAAGCCAATATCCCGGAGGAACCAATGATTGATAGTGAAGACGAAGATGAAAATGTTGTGAAAATGGAGGATGCAGACGAGGATGACGTAGCTGATACAAAACCCAGTGAGAATGCGTCTCCTGGTCAAGAAGATAAAGATAAAGATGAAGAAAACAGCCAGAAGTCAGAAAACAAAGTGGAAGAAGTGGACCCATCGAAGGCAACATCAGCTCAACAGGAAGAGGACGGGGTTGATGATTCAGATGTAAGCCTAGATGAAGACGACCAAGATGGCCAAGATGAGATGGAACAAGATGATCTCAGCCCGTCTGGCTCCCCTCCAGTACTCGTTGTGCCTCGCGGTGGCGAGAAGCGCTCTTCACAAGCTTCAAAATCTCATGACTCTCAGTCCTCCGAGTTTACAGAACGAGCAAAGAAGTCGCGGCTAGATGGGGATCAAGAAAAGGAGGCCGCGGAACGTGATGAAGCCAAGGAGTATCAAGCGGCGGAGGAAGCTCGAATCAAACGAGAAAAGGAGCTAGCCGCACAAGAAGAAGAACGCATCCGAGCACTTTTGGACAAGCGTCAGCGGTTGGTGCATTTAAGTGCACCGGAACCAGATACACTAACCGACGAGGATCGCGTCATCTTGACTGGAGAAGAAGCCGCTATTCGAGTTCTGAAAGAAGCTATCGAATATGATCCGGTTAGTAATTTGTTTTTCAACCACTAGTTGTCGACTGTTATTTACTGTTCGTAGTTAGAGTTTGTCCTTCTCTTTTTGTGTTTAGTTACTTAATAGTAGTGAGTACGTACATCGTGAACGTTGGACATTCGTAATGTATTTCCTCTCTTTCTAAGATGTCATATCGGTTCATACTCACATTTTACGGTGCCTATCACATGAACAGGTCGCGTGTTTATTCACAACTTTGTTTCCTTGAACGTTTATATTTCTGCTGTACGATAATCCTTCCTAGTGTTTCACTTGTACAGCGGTGCGGAGGCTCGAACTCCACACAACGTTTTTGTCACCACTCCACCATCAACCATCACACATCGATGACACGGATAGATCTAGTGCCATATTCGTCCATTCGTATTGGAACGTGCTCTCGTTTGCCTCACAGATTCGGCCTATTCGTACTCATTTGTTATTAACTCTCCTTCGTATTGCAACTACAGTCTAATTCACACCGTTGTAACTGATCTCTTGATTCGTGCCGGTGAACGTTTCCTAATAAGCTGACTATACCGCATGCGAACTGCGCTACACTTTCGTTCAGCTGCTTCCCGAGTGGGTCGTTTTCTGCGCTGCCCGAATTCAGAAATTCGCGACAGCGCAGAAAACGGTCCACTCAGGAAGCAGCTGAACGAAACTGGTCAACATAACTTCTTCGTCGACAAAAACCACAATGGTTGGAGCGTGTTCGAGCGTCCCGAACGGCAACCAGGCGATTTATCAGAATGGTCGCAAAAACATAGTCGCTATATGGACGAGGCTGATATCCCTGTAGTTCGCGCAGACAGTCTTTTCGCCCCTTTTTGGTATGGGGAGTAGGATAGAGATTGACCAGTCCTCAAGAAAAACTTTGGCCACTCAGATACGACGGAAGAGCGTGCTAAGTGGGTCCAACAGAATTGGCAAACAAGACTTGGATATCTCAGGTGATATGCCACTCTCCCCCGATAACTTCTTGTTTCTCATAATTTGAGCTGCTCATGTGATTTCCGATTCGTTAGGAGGTTCCAGATCGATTGCATATTGTTCTGTGTCGCTTGGTGTCGTTGTGCAGATGGACTAGATGGGAGGGTGATTGAACATCTGACTGAAGTGTTCGACCCGCCTTTGCAGCTTCCGGTCGCAGCCCGAAACGAGGTGGTCTCTATCGTCGCGTATCGTGGGAGGAATAGGTTGTGCCTTCCCTGAAGAGGAGCGTATGAGTCGGAAAAGCCTCCCAAAGTCCCCAACAGCAGCTGCTGCTCCCGTCCGGCCTGCGGTTTTGGACCAATATCGTTCACGGTCGTTCCTCGCTGAGCGTGTAGCTTCGCGGTGAAGGTTGTGGTAATCAGGCGAATTGTGGAGTTTCGCGTCCCTAGCCTTAGCGCAGCGGTTAAGGGTTTCTGCGAAGATCCAATCCTCCCTGTGCCACTTTGTCTTGCCTAGCTGTTCAAGGGAGGCGCCGGCGATGAATGCTTTCAGCCACGTCCATTGCCCGTCCTTGTCGGTCGCAGTTACTCTGGACGGGAGCGCATTTGACAGGGCTTGGACGTTGTCTGGAATTATTAGCTTGAAAGCATCTACTCTGCAGTGAGGCCGAGATTTTTGCCGTACTGAAAGGTTAAGCTTGAGACGAGCGAGTACCAGTGTGTGGTCCGTGCCGTTGGCGTTTCCCGTTACGCCGCCGCGGTATGCCCGAAAGTTCTTGGCAGATGATACCCGACGAGAGCGCACCAAGATGTAGTCGACTTGGTGCGCTGTCCTTCCGTCGTTGGAATATCAGATCAGCAGATGTCTTTTTGGATGCTGGAAGCGGGTATTGGTGACGACCAGTCGATTGAGGTTTGCAAACGTGACCAGGTGGTCGCCATTTTTGCATCGCACGCCGAGGTCAAATTTCCCCAGTACATGTTGGGTATACCCGTCTGGTGGTCCCATGCGGGCGTTCCAATCTGAAATTAGCAGAATATCGCACTTGGGAACCCGGTTGACTGAATTCTGGAGTTCACTGTAGAAGACATCTTTAGTGGTTGGCTCAGCATGTAGCGTTGGGGCGTAGAATGCAATCAAAGTCACGTTGAACAGAGTACTCCTGAACCGTGCCGCAGCAATTCTTGGAGAAACTACTTCCCAAGAGATCAGGGCGTTGTGTGCTCGACTGTTGATTGCGATCGCAACTCCATGAAGCCTAGATTTGTCTACTGGCCTACTGTGATACATATAGTAGGATGCGTCCGTTTGAGGGACTTGAATATGTCGGCCGCCGGAGTTAGGTAGGCACACTTCGGATAGACAAGCTACGTCAATTCCGTGGTCGTAGAGTGTGCGTGCGCTAATGCAATGGGTACCAGCATTTAGAAGAGTTCCGTCATTCCCACAGGCTTCGTGGACTGGTTACCTTGTGTTCAGGTTTGGGTTTGCCGGCCGTGTTTGGGTCACCTCGGCCACTGGGTGAGGACAGGGTGCGTCCCTTACGGGAAACGCCGTAGCATGATCAGTGCTAATTATAGAGTCAAAGTTGGGAATTGGGAAAATGGGAAGAATTTTGCGGCACACTTCACCGTGAGTCGTTTTCGACTTGACTAAATACTTCATTAATGTTCCACGCACTTTGGGAACGCTACCAAAAGCAGGAAGAAACTCCACTTTTGTTGATGGGCAGCCAACTGAAGTAAAGCGAACTCTGGGAATACAATGAGATCTGCGTCACGAAGTATCGAAAAAGGCGATTATTCGATCGGAATTTGTTCTGCTGCGCCTAGTCGTTTTCTGCCCATATCGTGCTTTTAACTAGTAAGAGCGGATTGACATACCTAGACATCGGGACAGTCGCAGAATTTAAAAGCCAGTAGGTAGAAGCCAAGTACCGATCAACACAGCCTTAGCCCTACTTAAGAATAATTGTCATTTTGGCTTCAGGTATCAGTCGGAAATCGTTCGCACTTATCATAGTTCGCTGGTAGTAATACTTTATTTATGAATGCATTGGACAATGAATAGGGACATTCGTTGTAAGTTCACATCGTTACGCCATCAGTTTCCACTACATACAAAGCACTTTAAATAATAGGATAGCTGAAGTTCTGCCGGATGATCCAAAATGCTTTGCCAATCCACGGAACTCTCTTGACAACTGCTCTGTCATTGTCAGTATGCACGGATCCGCCAGTCAGTTTGTTCGGAGAAAACCCGGATAGCCTTACAATTAGCCTGTATGACACAAGTCGAGGCGGTTGGGTGGAAGTTGGTGAGTGTGCACTGAGACAAATAGTCGTACATTGGATCTATGAATGTTTTAACGTGGTTTTACTCGCTGATATTATAATGAGAAATCATTTTAACGACGGGATCTTGTAAGCAAGTTCAGTGGATACCCTTTCCCACTATATCACGTTTCGTTTTCCATCTCCCTCTCTCTTGGACTTTTAAGTAAAATGCTGTCATAGAGTGGCACATTGTTCATAATCCCGTGTGTCATTCCAGTTGCACGATCCATGCTCGTTCAAACTTAACTGATTTGGAAGTATTGATGATTGCCATTCAAAGTAAACTTTGGTGTAACTGGAACTGATCGACTGGTTTGCTTCATTTTTGTGAACTCCAAACTCCTCGTAAATCATGAAACAGAACACAACAACTTTATGATGAGTATTGGAATGCTTGTGGGTAGATGTGACCTACAATATATGATACACTTCATACCGACGAAGAAAACTAGTGGCCTTCAGTCAGGAATAATCAGCTACGGACTGAATCAAAGTTTGGTAGGTCGGTGTCACTTGTAATGCTTGTGGTTAGGAGCTGATTCTCTGCAGGTTTACTGTGACCGGAGCCTCAAACGGCGAGGTCACTTTCGACTGAACATCATGTACAAATATCCTGAAATTGGAGTTACCAATGCCGCTTTTCATTCGTTGTTTTTGTCCCTTTTCTGCCTGTTTTTTTAGCGCAACGAACGATTATATGCTCAGCTTCTGGACATTGTCTATCAGAGACGCCCAGTCGATATCGACGGCTTCGTAGAAGTGTGCAACTTTGCTGCAGTGGACTCAGTTCTTCCCGCAGCTGTTAAAATGGCCTTCAGTCAACGAAAAATGCAATTTCTCGAAGAGTTCGATAAGGATGTTTGCAGGTGTTTTCCGTTTTTTTCTTCCTCCAGTGTTTATTGTATCTTGATTTATTGTGATCACGACACTCGCAGGGATAGAAATCTGTTTCCTGCAGCTTAAATTCTTCCGATGCGTGAAAATGACTCTCGCAAGTACCATCGTCGTGGCGTCGAGGTCTTGCATGAAATTCGATGAATTCAAACTAATTCTGAATTCCCGGATTGTAACCCACCTGCTATGGAATAATAGACTCCAAGGGTCTTCAAAACGTTCTTTGGCACTACCGAGTGGAAAAAAGTGGTTTTAATGCAGAATTTTCGTTATGATCGAGTGTGTAATTGAGTGTTTACCGCTAGCTGCTTCACAATCGCCGCTGCCTTCTACTATGCTTCGTTCAGAGTTAGGTCGTTGACTGTGTTTGTATAAGAAAAACCACAAAGTCATAGTTGTCTGTTGATTCATTTTGATATGTCAGAGATGGTCGTCCCGTTCGTTTCCCTAATTGCGTTCCAACGTATTTGCTGTTTTAGATTGAGCGTCGCTTACGACGAATATGTGGGTTTATGCGAGGCAGTAAACAACGGTCTACAAGCTGCAGCCTTGGCTTGCGGTGCGAGCCGCATGGTCCCTGGCTATCCGCTTCCAGACCTTTTAAACATGCCTACCGCCTCCGCCCGGATGCACGCGGTTGCCGCCGCATCGGCTGGCGGCGGTTCCGGAGATAGTTTGGCCTCGGCTGGCCCTGTCGCAAGGCAACCTGTGTTGAACACAGATCAAGCCGTGCTGGACGCTGCTGCCTCCGTTGGCACTCCTGCACCAGACCCATCTACTTCGGCTGGTTATTACACGGCCGGTGGTTATGAACCATTAGCCGCTGCTTTAGGCAATACCAGTGGATTGCCCCCTCCAGTGCCCACCAATATTCCCATGATGGCCCCCGGGATCGGGATGGTAAGTTTTGATTCCGTTCAAGTAAGTTTCCCGTTTGTCTGTTTTCTAAATCCTATGACAACTGTGTTACAATCTTACCTGGCAGTTGGATATCGGATGAAATGGCGTCGTGCCTAGAATGCCGACTTGGTTTTTACCAATCACCATCATCTTTGGAGTGGATTTGACATACATTTGCCTATCAAGGGTCGAATACATATTTGGCAGTTCATTCTTTTTATACGGCTTCGTGGCCTGGCCGTTACGGTAAAGGTCACTGGAAGACCGTGATTGATGTTTGAACATCAATACCCTCGCAGCGTTGTTCGATATGGTTGACACATCGTTTCAGTAATGCGCAGACTAAGCTTAGGGTATTGGGAACTAGAACCCAGTCTCTGGGGCAAGGTTAGAATTATTCAAACATGTGTTACGCATGCACACTAGTGAATTCCCTCAGTGTGCATTATTCGCTGAGGTGGGTCGAAGTTGTCTTCCCGTGACATGATATTAGGCGGAAACCTTGAGCAAGGTGCTTGGTCAAGTATAGCCTTTTGGGTTTCCGAATCGGGGTCGACGGATGTCGCCCGCCGAATATTTGGAGACACTTGGCAGGGTGCCGGGAATCATCCGTGTACTTGCACTGAAACTTTTTACATAATTCTTCACTTTCTCCTGCTTATTTGTTCCTTATACTTCTGTTGGTTTGCTCTGATCTCGGCGTTGCTGTGAAGCAACAACAAAAACCAGAAAACAACATCGCGAGGTTGTACTCCTTTTTGGCTCTCGTTAGTAGAAAAAAGAATCGCTGTTCTCTTTCATGATATATTATATTAAATTTTCTGATCTCAGAAATTACACACGGTATCGAGGCGCTAGTCTAAGCAGGCTAAAAAGAAGAGATCTGCTTTCGTTGTGAGACAGATTACTGCAATCAAGGAAATCGATTGTGATTCTTGAACACGTTTGGATCAACCGAGCTTGTCTAGCTAGAAAGGGTCGCATTTGCTGCTACAACTCTGTTGATTCAAACAAGAACTCAAAGATCTGAATCGCATAAGTAGAAACATGAATTCACTACTACTCCAGCACAAAGTCCCGAGGCTTCTGATTGTGTTAGACATTTGCCCAGGCTTGATCAGTACTACGGGTCGAGCAGCAGACAAATTTAGCAGTGGGAACGCACGAAAAAAGCAACAACTTCCCATTATATTGTTTCCTCGTTTGACTGAACCAGGACTTCACCTGGGGTTTCAGTAAGTCGTTGAAGGAATCCCTAAACACGTAGATAATGTGTTCGGAAACTATGAGCGTTGTTAAAAAAGATAACTGAATAACTGCTTCTTATTGGAGATGTAGAAAACAAAAGCACGAACACTTTTCCTCGTTTTCACAGTATACCCCTGTTTGTGCATTTCCGACTTACAGGCTGATCCAAACATGAGCGGTGCTGCGTGGGCATCGTCTGCAGATCCGTATGCGGGCTACTATTACGGAACCGGTGCGGCCTCGACGGACTATTCGCAAGTCGCTGCCGTCGCGGCTGCAGCTGCCGCGGCCGCGGCCAACGTTGCCACTCCCGTCAGCAGTGCGATCACTTAGTCTTGCCTTTGGTTGGTCAGTTCCATTTCACCGATGTTGGTTGTCCGAAGCAGTTACCTGTTCGGGAGCCGATCACTTCGTTTCTACTCCCTCCGGCGGGTCCTACTTTGACTGTTGCCCGCGCGCATTTGCAACACTGGTCAAACTGTTACACTTACCGGTGTGCTGTCCGACCGTCTCTCTTCCCTTTGTTCCGATCTTGTCGTTTTGTAAGAATCGATACAAAAAGTTTTATCTTCCATTCTTGTTTTTTCTTCTATCGGGAACGTGTAGTGCGCACTGCACTGCTCGAAATGCTCAGAATCAGCAGTATTCCAGTTGATCGGGTGAATGTTTAAGTGAACAGGCTCAGTCTTACCTTCCAAATGTTGAAACTAAACTGTTTGAGATTGCAAACTTAGAAAGCTTCGTGGGTTTCCTGACCCTAAAACCATTCGCATTGGAAGGCTCTTCAATGGAAGTTAGCGGAACGAGAAGGAAAAAAGGGTGACGGGCGTCGCCTGGCAGTCACTCGTTTTGTCATTTTTGTATTGCACGTTTGCACAAGAGTGTGGCGGAAAGGGTATATACCCCATAGCCACAAAGTCTCACTGCCCTTTTAGGAATAACTGGTAACTAGAATTTGAGGCTTGTATTAGAGAACCACATAAGGTCCCAATAGATCAGGTGTGGTTAAGAGCTGGACCGCAGTGGAACACTGTCTACCACCAAATTAACCGGTGATGGCGGGGATTCGAACCTCCGACCTCCGAGTTGGTAATCAGGCGCTCTAAACCACTCGACCACCACTGGCCACGCTGAGCGTGAGACCATAGATATGATCATCATACTCATTAGTTGATCCGTGCGTTAACTCATCCTATCTCGCTCGATGGGTGTTAGCAGTGGCAATAAATATCTCGGGCAGGACAAGTGAACTAACTTCTTATAACTGGCAACTTGGACTAACTTGCTAAGATTTGTTTATGTATAAATGGCAGGCTGGTCAGCGCAATGTACCAGTTGTCCTAGATTTCCTTCGGGATTATCTCAAACAAAACGCACTCACTATTCGTTTTCGTCATGTCGTGTGGATTAGGTTGACCAGACCGTCCACTTCAACGAAAGTCAGTTTATTAGGTTGGATTAGGCGGAAAAGTGCTGGTTTTGACAAGTGGATAGGATCGGCCGGCGCTCGTTCTCACCTTATTCTACGCGTAATCGAGTCGATACGTTTAGTGATGCATATCTAACAACTCTGGAGAAGGGAGGGGGAGGTTTTCGTCCCTCAACGAAGAAGTCCGAATAGCACTAGAGAACGCTGCGCTCGGATGTCTAATCGGGTGACATGCTTTGGTCCTTTCACAAGTGTGATAAGCGGCGCACAGTAATAATTGGTCTGACAGTCCTGTGCCGTGCTGTCTGTGACTGTGTTCGCAAACAGGGCTCCCATTTCTTATTGCGGTTGCGAAACCGTGCTTATGAACGGGAGTGAACCGTATGTATCAGTCTGCCCAAGTTGACACATTGGGGCATCGGCGTACGCAACAAAAAAGGTTGTGGTACTGCAGCCCCCCCTCTCTCTCTCCCTCCCCCCCCGCCCACTCTGGATGAAACCCAACCATGCACACGGGCCGATTTCACCAGAAGTTCCAACTGAATCGACCGAATGGGTAGTGTAAATGTTGCGACTTGTCGTAGGCTCCACTTAATACATTTCTCATGAAACATTATTCTGCTCTCATCTGGTGTAGCCGTACATGTCGTTTTCCGTTTTTTCATGCGTATCAAGTCGAGGAGGGGATACGATAGGACAGATTTTCGTGGGGGGGGGGGGCGCAGACAGGCTCGTTTTTCGCCAATGTTCCTAATGCGCTCAGAGTGTCTGGAATGAGGATAGTTCGGGGAGCATCGCTGATCGTCCGGTTCGCATCGGCAACCAGTTCCACGAATTGGGGAATAACCGTAGTGAATTCGGTTAACTTATAAAAAAATGAACAATTACTATTTGCATTATGTGGATTGGACGAGTTCTTTCTTTTTGGATTGATCAGTGTTTTATTAGCTTGTTTGTCTTGTACGGTGAACTGGATTACAATTGTTTTGCCGGAAATGGCTCTGTCACCGGCGATTGTTTTAAGGTGTTTCATGGTCCACTCGGTCAGAATAAAACACTAGACAATCAATGATCTGGAAGAATGCAATCACTTAACGGGTTCGGATAAGTGGTTTAAGCCCTTGCCATGAGAATCGACTACAAGCAAAAAAACAGTTCGTACAGTTTCACTCGCCCCAGATTATCTTTAGTACCCAGGTAGCTTTTATACGAAGACCTGCTTTGGAAGACCGGAATTTCCACGCACAGTGTCTCTTCTTCAATGAGTACACCCCAATATGCTTGCTATCATTTGCTCACCGTTGATCCAACACTGGACGCACATGCGCATACCTATAGCCACATGTTTGCCTGGCCGCACCTGTTTGTGCCCGAGTACTCCACCGTGTCACGTGTTTAGTGGTCTTGAGATGCACTTGAATTCGTCACATGACTGGGACCGACAATCTTACGCCTACTGTTGCCGAGTCGGTGAACTCGGTAGTTAAAACCTTTTAGAAGTGAACGCAGCGCAGTCATATGGGTGCGTGTCTCCGTGCCCGATTTAACTTCGCACTTCCTACGAACCGTTCCATTTCATCCAGTGGCCCCGGAAATAGTTTCTTGACTTACTGCGATGAATTTTCGCTGATAGGAACCGATGTAATTTATCTCCTGTCAACGCATCATAGTGGCACAAATCATCACTCGTGACGGCTGAAGTCACTAATTGTAATGTTCCAGCCGGAACCGAGGAAGCAACCTAGCGGCTGTTGCTTTTGGCCGGGTTGTACTAAGTATTCTCTCTACAATTCTCATACACATAACCCAGCTCCTCACTTATTTCGCACCTTTGTTCTTAGCACTTCTTTCCTCTTTATGTAGCACACACTTCACGCGGTTTCGTTCACACTGGTGTTGCGGAGACCATTGGGTTCCAGCATGTCAAGATCCCGGGTATGTTGAACACACTCACTCACGGCTATATATTGTTAGACGTCTGCTCTCATTTACTCAGTACCGTAGGTTTAAACGCGTTGTGCGATGATATGTCGCAAATAAATTTCTGCACCTCACGAGTCGATCGACACATCTTACGACTTACCATTGTTTGCGCTTGTGACAGAAAATGATCACTAGAAAGCTAAACGGTAATTATGAACAAACATCTGCGTGGCTCACTTCCAATTTATTTCCTTGCGCGCCTAGTGACGAGTGGCTTATTCTCTTCCTTTTAAAGTGCTATTCGGTTTCCATGATATGAAGTAGGCCAAATTTATAATAATGCCATTTGTAACCGCATACCCATCACAACTCGATTTTGTCTCCAAGGTACGGCTTTGAGGGTAAGGGAGTACAGATAGTGTCGACATTAGCTTATCAGACAAGACGGTTGGTGGTTAAGTCTTCATCTTCTCGGAGGTGAGAGGTTTGAAACCCACCATCACAGGTCATGTTGGTGGTAGACAGCAATCCACTGTCGCTCTACCGTGAGTAGTTCTCCAACCACATTTTCACGGTCATGGTTACCGTTACGGACCGCCGAGTTCGGGGTACGATAGTTGAACCAGATTCGTAGCTGACCAACCTTCGCGTCGAGAGGAACCCGACGACTCGGTACCACTACACCTACCCTATCGGAACCGTATGTGGTTCACAATTCCAGGTATCAGAGTCACTGAAAATTATATTCTCGATGGTTCAGCGGTCTCTTGTGAAAACAAGGTGGGACAACTACGGTATATTCCTAAACTCATTGGAAAGGATGAGCCGGTCAAATCACTGGTGTTTTGACGTTTTAACAGAATTACTCGTAATATACCCCGTCTAGTTTGTCTGAAAAGACCAGTGCTGATTAGCCCGAAGTATAATAATAAATCATTGTGCACTAATTAATTGGGCTAGTTCTATCGCCTACTATCTCTTCGATTATGTCAAAAATGTCCGATATCAACTATTTAGTAAGTTATTTGGAATTTAGTAGCTGTGCTGTTGTTTTATGTTTAACATCTCGGCTTCATTCGGTGATAGATGACGAATTTTTGAAGCACCATGGGTTCACCGGCAATGGGCTGGAAAGGCATTATTTTATCATTCTTGTTACACTGGTTTAGGCACGTTTTTACAATGATTTTCACATGTCGAGAAAAAAGTTATACACTGAAGTGGGTTAACAGTTCAGACAAAACTTCATCCTCGTTTGGTAAAACACGAGCTTGAAAAGGAGCTACGGGAATTCCGTACAACGATAGTACTAAAGGAATTAATCGAAACACGGAAAGAATCAACAGGTGGGATTAGTAAAAACGGAGGTCGCAATGCAATGCATCTGAACAGTCAGCAATGATCTTTTCTGCTTTTATATGTATAACACAAGTCTGTTATGAGGTCGGTTAAGGTTTTGCCAGAAACAAGACTGATGATCCAAGAACCTCTGCGAAGAGTAATATAGTCCAAATAGGAGAACCAAAGTGGAACTATGACAGGCTCGTTTTTCGCCAATGTTCCTAATGCGCTCAGAGTGTCTGGAATGAGGATAGTTCGGGGAGCATCGCTGATCGTCCGGTTCGCATCGGCAACCAGTTCCACGAATTGGGGAATAACCGTAGTGAATTCGGTTAACTTATAAAAAAATGAACAATTACTATTTGCATTATGTGGATTGGACGAGTTCTTTCTTTTTGGATTGATCAGTGTTTTATTAGCTTGTTTGTCTTGTACGGTGAACTGGATTACAATTGTTTTGCCGGAAATGGCTCTGTCACCGGCGATTGTTTTAAGGTGTTTCATGGTCCACTCGGTCAGAATAAAACACTAGACAATCAATGATCTGGAAGAATGCAATCACTTAACGGGTTCGGATAAGTGGTTTAAGCCCTTGCCATGAGAATCGACTACAAGCAAAAAAACAGTTCGTACAGTTTCACTCGCCCCAGATTATCTTTAGTACCCAGGTAGCTTTTATACGAAGACCTGCTTTGGAAGACCGGAATTTCCACGCACAGTGTCTCTTCTTCAATGAGTACACCCCAATATGCTTGCTATCATTTGCTCACCGTTGATCCAACACTGGACGCACATGCGCATACCTATAGCCACATGTTTGCCTGGCCGCACCTGTTTGTGCCCGAGTACTCCACCGTGTCACGTGTTTAGTGGTCTTGAGATGCACTTGAATTCGTCACATGACTGGGACCGACAATCTTACGCCTACTGTTGCCGAGTCGGTGAACTCGGTAGTTAAAACCTTTTAGAAGTGAACGCAGCGCAGTCATATGGGTGCGTGTCTCCGTGCCCGATTTAACTTCGCACTTCCTACGAACCGTTCCATTTCATCCAGTGGCCCCGGAAATAGTTTCTTGACTTACTGCGATGAATTTTCGCTGATAGGAACCGATGTAATTTATCTCCTGTCAACGCATCATAGTGGCACAAATCATCACTCGTGACGGCTGAAGTCACTAATTGTAATGTTCCAGCCGGAACCGAGGAAGCAACCTAGCGGCTGTTGCTTTTGGCCGGGTTGTACTAAGTATTCTCTCTACAATTCTCATACACATAACCCAGCTCCTCACTTATTTCGCACCTTTGTTCTTAGCACTTCTTTCCTCTTTATGTAGCACACACTTCACGCGGTTTCGTTCACACTGGTGTTGCGGAGACCATTGGGTTCCAGCATGTCAAGATCCCGGGTATGTTGAACACACTCACTCACGGCTATATATTGTTAGACGTCTGCTCTCATTTACTCAGTACCGTAGGTTTAAACGCGTTGTGCGATGATATGTCGCAAATAAATTTCTGCACCTCACGAGTCGATCGACACATCTTACGACTTACCATTGTTTGCGCTTGTGACAGAAAATGATCACTAGAAAGCTAAACGGTAATTATGAACAAACATCTGCGTGGCTCACTTCCAATTTATTTCCTTGCGCGCCTAGTGACGAGTGGCTTATTCTCTTCCTTTTAAAGTGCTATTCGGTTTCCATGATATGAAGTAGGCCAAATTTATAATAATGCCATTTGTAACCGCATACCCATCACAACTCGATTTTGTCTCCAAGGTACGGCTTTGAGGGTAAGGGAGTACAGATAGTGTCGACATTAGCTTATCAGACAAGACGGTTGGTGGTTAAGTCTTCATCTTCTCGGAGGTGAGAGGTTTGAAACCCACCATCACAGGTCATGTTGGTGGTAGACAGCAATCCACTGTCGCTCTACCGTGAGTAGTTCTCCAACCACATTTTCACGGTCATGGTTACCGTTACGGACCGCCGAGTTCGGGGTACGATAGTTGAACCAGATTCGTAGCTGACCAACCTTCGCGTCGAGAGGAACCCGACGACTCGGTACCACTACACCTACCCTATCGGAACCGTATGTGGTTCACAATTCCAGGTATCAGAGTCACTGAAAATTATATTCTCGATGGTTCAGCGGTCTCCTGTGAAAACAAGGTGGGACAACTACGGTATATTCCTAAACTCATTGGAAAGGATGAGCCGGTCAAATCACTGGTGTTTTGACGTTTTAACAGAATTACTCGTAATATACCCCGTCTAGTTTGTCTGAAAAGACCAGTGCTGATTAGCCCGAAGTATAATAATAAATCATTGTGCACTAATTAATTGGGCTAGTTCTATCGCCTACTATCTCTTCGATTATGTCAAAAATGTCCGATATCAACTATTTAGTAAGTTATTTGGAATTTAGTAGCTGTGCTGTTGTTTTATGTTTAACATCTCGGCTTCATTCGGTGATAGATGACGAATTTTTGAAGCACCATGGGTTCACCGGCAATGGGCTGGAAAGGCATTATTTTATCATTCTTGTTACACTGGTTTAGGCACGTTTTTACAATGATTTTCACATGTCGAGAAAAAAGTTATACACTGAAGTGGGTTAACAGTTCAGACAAAACTTCATCCTCGTTTGGTAAAACACGAGCTTGAAAAGGAGCTACGGGAATTCCGTACAACGATAGTACTAAAGGAATTAATCGAAACACGGAAAGAATCAACAGGTGGGATTAGTAAAAACGGAGGTCGCAATGCAATGCATCTGAACAGTCAGCAATGATCTTTTCTGCTTTTATATGTATAACACAAGTCTGTTATGAGGTCGGTTAAGGTTTTGCCAGAAACAAGACTGATGATCCAAGAACCTCTGCGAAGAGTAATATAGTCCAAATAGGAGAACCAAAGTGGAACTATGACAGGCTCGTTTTTCGCCAATGTTCCTAATGCGCTCAGAGTGTCTGGAATGAGGATAGTTCGGGGAGCATCGCTGATCGTCCGGTTCGCATCGGCAACCAGTTCCACGAATTGGGGAATAACCGTAGTGAATTCGGTTAACTTATAAAAAAATGAACAATTACTATTTGCATTATGTGGATTGGACGAGTTCTTTCTTTTTGGATTGATCAGTGTTTTATTAGCTTGTTTGTCTTGTACGGTGAACTGGATTACAATTGTTTTGCCGGAAATGGCTCTGTCACCGGCGATTGTTTTAAGGTGTTTCATGGTCCACTCGGTCAGAATAAAACACTAGACAATCAATGATCTGGAAGAATGCAATCACTTAACGGGTTCGGATAAGTGGTTTAAGCCCTTGCCATGAGAATCGACTACAAGCAAAAAAACAGTTCGTACAGTTTCACTCGCCCCAGATTATCTTTAGTACCCAGGTAGCTTTTATACGAAGACCTGCTTTGGAAGACCGGAATTTCCACGCACAGTGTCTCTTCTTCAATGAGTACACCCCAATATGCTTGCTATCATTTGCTCACCGTTGATCCAACACTGGACGCACATGCGCATACCTATAGCCACATGTTTGCCTGGCCGCACCTGTTTGTGCCCGAGTACTCCACCGTGTCACGTGTTTAGTGGTCTTGAGATGCACTTGAATTCGTCACATGACTGGGACCGACAATCTTACGCCTACTGTTGCCGAGTCGGTGAACTCGGTAGTTAAAACCTTTTAGAAGTGAACGCAGCGCAGTCATATGGGTGCGTGTCTCCGTGCCCGATTTAACTTCGCACTTCCTACGAACCGTTCCATTTCATCCAGTGGCCCCGGAAATAGTTTCTTGACTTACTGCGATGAATTTTCGCTGATAGGAACCGATGTAATTTATCTCCTGTCAACGCATCATAGTGGCACAAATCATCACTCGTGACGGCTGAAGTCACTAATTGTAATGTTCCAGCCGGAACCGAGGAAGCAACCTAGCGGCTGTTGCTTTTGGCCGGGTTGTACTAAGTATTCTCTCTACAATTCTCATACACATAACCCAGCTCCTCACTTATTTCGCACCTTTGTTCTTAGCACTTCTTTCCTCTTTATGTAGCACACACTTCACGCGGTTTCGTTCACACTGGTGTTGCGGAGACCATTGGGTTCCAGCATGTCAAGATCCCGGGTATGTTGAACACACTCACTCACGGCTATATATTGTTAGACGTCTGCTCTCATTTACTCAGTACCGTAGGTTTAAACGCGTTGTGCGATGATATGTCGCAAATAAATTTCTGCACCTCACGAGTCGATCGACACATCTTACGACTTACCATTGTTTGCGCTTGTGACAGAAAATGATCACTAGAAAGCTAAACGGTAATTATGAACAAACATCTGCGTGGCTCACTTCCAATTTATTTCCTTGCGCGCCTAGTGACGAGTGGCTTATTCTCTTCCTTTTAAAGTGCTATTCGGTTTCCATGATATGAAGTAGGCCAAATTTATAATAATGCCATTTGTAACCGCATACCCATCACAACTCGATTTTGTCTCCAAGGTACGGCTTTGAGGGTAAGGGAGTACAGATAGTGTCGACATTAGCTTATCAGACAAGACGGTTGGTGGTTAAGTCTTCATCTTCTCGGAGGTGAGAGGTTTGAAACCCACCATCACAGGTCATGTTGGTGGTAGACAGCAATCCACTGTCGCTCTACCGTGAGTAGTTCTCCAACCACATTTTCACGGTCATGGTTACCGTTACGGACCGCCGAGTTCGGGGTACGATAGTTGAACCAGATTCGTAGCTGACCAACCTTCGCGTCGAGAGGAACCCGACGACTCGGTACCACTACACCTACCCTATCGGAACCGTATGTGGTTCACAATTCCAGGTATCAGAGTCACTGAAAATTATATTCTCGATGGTTCAGCGGTCTCTTGTGAAAACAAGGTGGGACAACTACGGTATATTCCTAAACTCATTGGAAAGGATGAGCCGGTCAAATCACTGGTGTTTTGACGTTTTAACAGAATTACTCGTAATATACCCCGTCTAGTTTGTCTGAAAAGACCAGTGCTGATTAGCCCGAAGTATAATAATAAATCATTGTGCACTAATTAATTGGGCTAGTTCTATCGCCTACTATCTCTTCGATTATGTCAAAAATGTCCGATATCAACTATTTAGTAAGTTATTTGGAATTTAGTAGCTGTGCTGTTGTTTTATGTTTAACATCTCGGCTTCATTCGGTGATAGATGACGAATTTTTGAAGCACCATGGGTTCACCGGCAATGGGCTGGAAAGGCATTATTTTATCATTCTTGTTACACTGGTTTAGGCACGTTTTTACAATGATTTTCACATGTCGAGAAAAAAGTTATACACTGAAGTGGGTTAACAGTTCAGACAAAACTTCATCCTCGTTTGGTAAAACACGAGCTTGAAAAGGAGCTACGGGAATTCCGTACAACGATAGTACTAAAGGAATTAATCGAAACACGGAAAGAATCAACAGGTGGGATTAGTAAAAACGGAGGTCGCAATGCAATGCATCTGAACAGTCAGCAATGATCTTTTCTGCTTTTATATGTATAACACAAGTCTGTTATGAGGTCGGTTAAGGTTTTGCCAGAAACAAGACTGATGATCCAAGAACCTCTGCGAAGAGTAATATAGTCCAAATAGGAGAACCAAAGTGGAACTATGACAGGCTCGTTTTTCGCCAATGTTCCTAATGCGCTCAGAGTGTCTGGAATGAGGATAGTTCGGGGAGCATCGCTGATCGTCCGGTTCGCATCGGCAACCAGTTCCACGAATTGGGGAATAACCGTAGTGAATTCGGTTAACTTATAAAAAAATGAACAATTACTATTTGCATTATGTGGATTGGACGAGTTCTTTCTTTTTGGATTGATCAGTGTTTTATTAGCTTGTTTGTCTTGTACGGTGAACTGGATTACAATTGTTTTGCCGGAAATGGCTCTGTCACCGGCGATTGTTTTAAGGTGTTTCATGGTCCACTCGGTCAGAATAAAACACTAGACAATCAATGATCTGGAAGAATGCAATCACTTAACGGGTTCGGATAAGTGGTTTAAGCCCTTGCCATGAGAATCGACTACAAGCAAAAAAACAGTTCGTACAGTTTCACTCGCCCCAGATTATCTTTAGTACCCAGGTAGCTTTTATACGAAGACCTGCTTTGGAAGACCGGAATTTCCACGCACAGTGTCTCTTCTTCAATGAGTACACCCCAATATGCTTGCTATCATTTGCTCACCGTTGATCCAACACTGGACGCACATGCGCATACCTATAGCCACATGTTTGCCTGGCCGCACCTGTTTGTGCCCGAGTACTCCACCGTGTCACGTGTTTAGTGGTCTTGAGATGCACTTGAATTCGTCACATGACTGGGACCGACAATCTTACGCCTACTGTTGCCGAGTCGGTGAACTCGGTAGTTAAAACCTTTTAGAAGTGAACGCAGCGCAGTCATATGGGTGCGTGTCTCCGTGCCCGATTTAACTTCGCACTTCCTACGAACCGTTCCATTTCATCCAGTGGCCCCGGAAATAGTTTCTTGACTTACTGCGATGAATTTTCGCTGATAGGAACCGATGTAATTTATCTCCTGTCAACGCATCATAGTGGCACAAATCATCACTCGTGACGGCTGAAGTCACTAATTGTAATGTTCCAGCCGGAACCGAGGAAGCAACCTAGCGGCTGTTGCTTTTGGCCGGGTTGTACTAAGTATTCTCTCTACAATTCTCATACACATAACCCAGCTCCTCACTTATTTCGCACCTTTGTTCTTAGCACTTCTTTCCTCTTTATGTAGCACACACTTCACGCGGTTTCGTTCACACTGGTGTTGCGGAGACCATTGGGTTCCAGCATGTCAAGATCCCGGGTATGTTGAACACACTCACTCACGGCTATATATTGTTAGACGTCTGCTCTCATTTACTCAGTACCGTAGGTTTAAACGCGTTGTGCGATGATATGTCGCAAATAAATTTCTGCACCTCACGAGTCGATCGACACATCTTACGACTTACCATTGTTTGCGCTTGTGACAGAAAATGATCACTAGAAAGCTAAACGGTAATTATGAACAAACATCTGCGTGGCTCACTTCCAATTTATTTCCTTGCGCGCCTAGTGACGAGTGGCTTATTCTCTTCCTTTTAAAGTGCTATTCGGTTTCCATGATATGAAGTAGGCCAAATTTATAATAATGCCATTTGTAACCGCATACCCATCACAACTCGATTTTGTCTCCAAGGTACGGCTTTGAGGGTAAGGGAGTACAGATAGTGTCGACATTAGCTTATCAGACAAGACGGTTGGTGGTTAAGTCTTCATCTTCTCGGAGGTGAGAGGTTTGAAACCCACCATCACAGGTCATGTTGGTGGTAGACAGCAATCCACTGTCGCTCTACCGTGAGTAGTTCTCCAACCACATTTTCACGGTCATGGTTACCGTTACGGACCGCCGAGTTCGGGGTACGATAGTTGAACCAGATTCGTAGCTGACCAACCTTCGCGTCGAGAGGAACCCGACGACTCGGTACCACTACACCTACCCTATCGGAACCGTATGTGGTTCACAATTCCAGGTATCAGAGTCACTGAAAATTATATTCTCGATGGTTCAGCGGTCTCTTGTGAAAACAAGGTGGGACAACTACGGTATATTCCTAAACTCATTGGAAAGGATGAGCCGGTCAAATCACTGGTGTTTTGACGTTTTAACAGAATTACTCGTAATATACCCCGTCTAGTTTGTCTGAAAAGACCAGTGCTGATTAGCCCGAAGTATAATAATAAATCATTGTGCACTAATTAATTGGGCTAGTTCTATCGCCTACTATCTCTTCGATTATGTCAAAAATGTCCGATATCAACTATTTAGTAAGTTATTTGGAATTTAGTAGCTGTGCTGTTGTTTTATGTTTAACATCTCGGCTTCATTCGGTGATAGATGACGAATTTTTGAAGCACCATGGGTTCACCGGCAATGGGCTGGAAAGGCATTATTTTATCATTCTTGTTACACTGGTTTAGGCACGTTTTTACAATGATTTTCACATGTCGAGAAAAAAGTTATACACTGAAGTGGGTTAACAGTTCAGACAAAACTTCATCCTCGTTTGGTAAAACACGAGCTTGAAAAGGAGCTACGGGAATTCCGTACAACGATAGTACTAAAGGAATTAATCGAAACACGGAAAGAATCAACAGGTGGGATTAGTAAAAACGGAGGTCGCAATGCAATGCATCTGAACAGTCAGCAATGATCTTTTCTGCTTTTATATGTATAACACAAGTCTGTTATGAGGTCGGTTAAGGTTTTGCCAGAAACAAGACTGATGATCCAAGAACCTCTGCGAAGAGTAATATAGTCCAAATAGGAGAACCAAAGTGGAACTATGACAGGCTCGTTTTTCGCCAATGTTCCTAATGCGCTCAGAGTGTCTGGAATGAGGATAGTTCGGGGAGCATCGCTGATCGTCCGGTTCGCATCGGCAACCAGTTCCACGAATTGGGGAATAACCGTAGTGAATTCGGTTAACTTATAAAAAAATGAACAATTACTATTTGCATTATGTGGATTGGACGAGTTCTTTCTTTTTGGATTGATCAGTGTTTTATTAGCTTGTTTGTCTTGTACGGTGAACTGGATTACAATTGTTTTGCCGGAAATGGCTCTGTCACCGGCGATTGTTTTAAGGTGTTTCATGGTCCACTCGGTCAGAATAAAACACTAGACAATCAATGATCTGGAAGAATGCAATCACTTAACGGGTTCGGATAAGTGGTTTAAGCCCTTGCCATGAGAATCGACTACAAGCAAAAAAACAGTTCGTACAGTTTCACTCGCCCCAGATTATCTTTAGTACCCAGGTAGCTTTTATACGAAGACCTGCTTTGGAAGACCGGAATTTCCACGCACAGTGTCTCTTCTTCAATGAGTACACCCCAATATGCTTGCTATCATTTGCTCACCGTTGATCCAACACTGGACGCACATGCGCATACCTATAGCCACATGTTTGCCTGGCCGCACCTGTTTGTGCCCGAGTACTCCACCGTGTCACGTGTTTAGTGGTCTTGAGATGCACTTGAATTCGTCACATGACTGGGACCGACAATCTTACGCCTACTGTTGCCGAGTCGGTGAACTCGGTAGTTAAAACCTTTTAGAAGTGAACGCAGCGCAGTCATATGGGTGCGTGTCTCCGTGCCCGATTTAACTTCGCACTTCCTACGAACCGTTCCATTTCATCCAGTGGCCCCGGAAATAGTTTCTTGACTTACTGCGATGAATTTTCGCTGATAGGAACCGATGTAATTTATCTCCTGTCAACGCATCATAGTGGCACAAATCATCACTCGTGACGGCTGAAGTCACTAATTGTAATGTTCCAGCCGGAACCGAGGAAGCAACCTAGCGGCTGTTGCTTTTGGCCGGGTTGTACTAAGTATTCTCTCTACAATTCTCATACACATAACCCAGCTCCTCACTTATTTCGCACCTTTGTTCTTAGCACTTCTTTCCTCTTTATGTAGCACACACTTCACGCGGTTTCGTTCACACTGGTGTTGCGGAGACCATTGGGTTCCAGCATGTCAAGATCCCGGGTATGTTGAACACACTCACTCACGGCTATATATTGTTAGACGTCTGCTCTCATTTACTCAGTACCGTAGGTTTAAACGCGTTGTGCGATGATATGTCGCAAATAAATTTCTGCACCTCACGAGTCGATCGACACATCTTACGACTTACCATTGTTTGCGCTTGTGACAGAAAATGATCACTAGAAAGCTAAACGGTAATTATGAACAAACATCTGCGTGGCTCACTTCCAATTTATTTCCTTGCGCGCCTAGTGACGAGTGGCTTATTCTCTTCCTTTTAAAGTGCTATTCGGTTTCCATGATATGAAGTAGGCCAAATTTATAATAATGCCATTTGTAACCGCATACCCATCACAACTCGATTTTGTCTCCAAGGTACGGTTTTGAGGGTAAGGGAGTACAGATAGTGTCGACATTAGCTTATCAGACAAGACGGTTGGTGGTTAAGTCTTCATCTTCTCGGAGGTGAGAGGTTTGAAACCCACCATCACAGGTCATGTTGGTGGTAGACAGCAATCCACTGTCGCTCTACCGTGAGTAGTTCTCCAACCACATTTTCACGGTCATGGTTACCGTTACGGACCGCCGAGTTCGGGGTACGATAGTTGAACCAGATTCGTAGCTGACCAACCTTCGCGTCGAGAGGAACCCGACGACTCGGTACCACTACACCTACCCTATCGGAACCGTATGTGGTTCACAATTCCAGGTATCAGAGTCACTGAAAATTATATTCTCGATGGTTCAGCGGTCTCTTGTGAAAACAAGGTGGGACAACTACGGTATATTCCTAAACTCATTGGAAAGGATGAGCCGGTCAAATCACTGGTGTTTTGACGTTTTAACAGAATTACTCGTAATATACCCCGTCTAGTTTGTCTGAAAAGACCAGTGCTGATTAGCCCGAAGTATAATAATAAATCATTGTGCACTAATTAATTGGGCTAGTTCTATCGCCTACTATCTCTTCGATTATGTCAAAAATGTCCGATATCAACTATTTAGTAAGTTATTTGGAATTTAGTAGCTGTGCTGTTGTTTTATGTTTAACATCTCGGCTTCATTCGGTGATAGATGACGAATTTTTGAAGCACCATGGGTTCACCGGCAATGGGCTGGAAAGGCATTATTTTATCATTCTTGTTACACTGGTTTAGGCACGTTTTTACAATGATTTTCACATGTCGAGAAAAAAGTTATACACTGAAGTGGGTTAACAGTTCAGACAAAACTTCATCCTCGTTTGGTAAAACACGAGCTTGAAAAGGAGCTACGGGAATTCCGTACAACGATAGTACTAAAGGAATTAATCGAAACACGGAAAGAATCAACAGGTGGGATTAGTAAAAACGGAGGTCGCAATGCAATGCATCTGAACAGTCAGCAATGATCTTTTCTGCTTTTATATGTATAACACAAGTCTGTTATGAGGTCGGTTAAGGTTTTGCCAGAAACAAGACTGATGATCCAAGAACCTCTGCGAAGAGTAATATAGTCCAAATAGGAGAACCAAAGTGGAACTATGACAGGCTCGTTTTTCGCCAATGTTCCTAATGCGCTCAGAGTGTCTGGAATGAGGATAGTTCGGGGAGCATCGCTGATCGTCCGGTTCGCATCGGCAACCAGTTCCACGAATTGGGGAATAACCGTAGTGAATTCGGTTAACTTATAAAAAAATGAACAATTACTATTTGCATTATGTGGATTGGACGAGTTCTTTCTTTTTGGATTGATCAGTGTTTTATTAGCTTGTTTGTCTTGTACGGTGAACTGGATTACAATTGTTTTGCCGGAAATGGCTCTGTCACCGGCGATTGTTTTAAGGTGTTTCATGGTCCACTCGGTCAGAATAAAACACTAGACAATCAATGATCTGGAAGAATGCAATCACTTAACGGGTTCGGATAAGTGGTTTAAGCCCTTGCCATGAGAATCGACTACAAGCAAAAAAACAGTTCGTACAGTTTCACTCGCCCCAGATTATCTTTAGTACCCAGGTAGCTTTTATACGAAGACCTGCTTTGGAAGACCGGAATTTCCACGCACAGTGTCTCTTCTTCAATGAGTACACCCCAATATGCTTGCTATCATTTGCTCACCGTTGATCCAACACTGGACGCACATGCGCATACCTATAGCCACATGTTTGCCTGGCCGCACCTGTTTGTGCCCGAGTACTCCACCGTGTCACGTGTTTAGTGGTCTTGAGATGCACTTGAATTCGTCACATGACTGGGACCGACAATCTTACGCCTACTGTTGCCGAGTCGGTGAACTCGGTAGTTAAAACCTTTTAGAAGTGAACGCAGCGCAGTCATATGGGTGCGTGTCTCCGTGCCCGATTTAACTTCGCACTTCCTACGAACCGTTCCATTTCATCCAGTGGCCCCGGAAATAGTTTCTTGACTTACTGCGATGAATTTTCGCTGATAGGAACCGATGTAATTTATCTCCTGTCAACGCATCATAGTGGCACAAATCATCACTCGTGACGGCTGAAGTCACTAATTGTAATGTTCCAGCCGGAACCGAGGAAGCAACCTAGCGGCTGTTGCTTTTGGCCGGGTTGTACTAAGTATTCTCTCTACAATTCTCATACACATAACCCAGCTCCTCACTTATTTCGCACCTTTGTTCTTAGCACTTCTTTCCTCTTTATGTAGCACACACTTCACGCGGTTTCGTTCACACTGGTGTTGCGGAGACCATTGGGTTCCAGCATGTCAAGATCCCGGGTATGTTGAACACACTCACTCACGGCTATATATTGTTAGACGTCTGCTCTCATTTACTCAGTACCGTAGGTTTAAACGCGTTGTGCGATGATATGTCGCAAATAAATTTCTGCACCTCACGAGTCGATCGACACATCTTACGACTTACCATTGTTTGCGCTTGTGACAGAAAATGATCACTAGAAAGCTAAACGGTAATTATGAACAAACATCTGCGTGGCTCACTTCCAATTTATTTCCTTGCGCGCCTAGTGACGAGTGGCTTATTCTCTTCCTTTTAAAGTGCTATTCGGTTTCCATGATATGAAGTAGGCCAAATTTATAATAATGCCATTTGTAACCGCATACCCATCACAACTCGATTTTGTCTCCAAGGTACGGTTTTGAGGGTAAGGGAGTACAGATAGTGTCGACATTAGCTTATCAGACAAGACGGTTGGTGGTTAAGTCTTCATCTTCTCGGAGGTGAGAGGTTTGAAACCCACCATCACAGGTCATGTTGGTGGTAGACAGCAATCCACTGTCGCTCTACCGTGAGTAGTTCTCCAACCACATTTTCACGGTCATGGTTACCGTTACGGACCGCCGAGTTCGGGGTACGATAGTTGAACCAGATTCGTAGCTGACCAACCTTCGCGTCGAGAGGAACCCGACGACTCGGTACCACTACACCTACCCTATCGGAACCGTATGTGGTTCACAATTCCAGGTATCAGAGTCACTGAAAATTATATTCTCGATGGTTCAGCGGTCTCTTGTGAAAACAAGGTGGGACAACTACGGTATATTCCTAAACTCATTGGAAAGGATGAGCCGGTCAAATCACTGGTGTTTTGACGTTTTAACAGAATTACTCGTAATATACCCCGTCTAGTTTGTCTGAAAAGACCAGTGCTGATTAGCCCGAAGTATAATAATAAATCATTGTGCACTAATTAATTGGGCTAGTTCTATCGCCTACTATCTCTTCGATTATGTCAAAAATGTCCGATATCAACTATTTAGTAAGTTATTTGGAATTTAGTAGCTGTGCTGTTGTTTTATGTTTAACATCTCGGCTTCATTCGGTGATAGATGACGAATTTTTGAAGCACCATGGGTTCACCGGCAATGGGCTGGAAAGGCATTATTTTATCATTCTTGTTACACTGGTTTAGGCACGTTTTTACAATGATTTTCACATGTCGAGAAAAAAGTTATACACTGAAGTGGGTTAACAGTTCAGACAAAACTTCATCCTCGTTTGGTAAAACACGAGCTTGAAAAGGAGCTACGGGAATTCCGTACAACGATAGTACTAAAGGAATTAATCGAAACACGGAAAGAATCAACAGGTGGGATTAGTAAAAACGGAGGTCGCAATGCAATGCATCTGAACAGTCAGCAATGATCTTTTCTGCTTTTATATGTATAACACAAGTCTGTTATGAGGTCGGTTAAGGTTTTGCCAGAAACAAGACTGATGATCCAAGAACCTCTGCGAAGAGTAATATAGTCCAAATAGGAGAACCAAAGTGGAACTATGGCAAATGTACACTGAGGTGTATGAGGTGACCGAGATGAGTAGCGCCTCTGAGTTGGTTGATTGTCGTATCACTTGGAGCATCTGTCACCTCTTTGGTCTCCATCGGTTACCCAACTCTCATCTGTGGTTCCACAGAGCTGAAGCATGTATCAGCGATCACACCTCGGTAAACCGATGGACAGGCGGGCCAAGCCAGGTTGAAGGGTAGCCGAAGCCTAAAAACCTCGGTGAGATGGTATTTACAATGCGAAGACAGTTGCTCGTGAATGGGTGGACGATATCTACTGTTTGATCCAACGGTAAAATTGGAAAGCTGTCCAACCAACAGAGTCGCATGGGCCCCTGGTTCATGGTCACTTCTACCAAATGGCGAACGAGCTCCTAGAGCCACCGGAAACCATGCACCAAGATTACATTGGATGCATTGGGTGTCCTGGATTCGCAGACCACCATCCAAAAGGCGTACGAACCGATCGATCGGTCCCCGTCTCCCAACACACGATCTTCCTGATGTCCGACAGGTTGTACTTGTTTGTTCACTGGCTAGGGGTGTACCGTCGAACAAAAACCTCAGTGACGATGGGGATGCCACTTTGTAAGCTATTCCTAAGACTCCTCATGGATTTTGCTGCTAAAGTACATAATGACCATGCCACGGCGTGCCTGAGAAGCGACGCACCTCGTGTCAAATATACTAGCTGGGGATCTCGATCTGCGTAGGCATTTTCACATTGCCCCTATAGCTCAATGGGGTCAGACGGCATACATCCCAGGATACTAAATGAATGCGCAAATATTCCAGCTCCTGTATTTTTCATCCTATTCCAACGTTGTCTAGAATGCGGCACTTTCCCAAGTTCATGGAAGAAAGCCGTTATCACACCTATTTTTAGAAACGTTGACCAGCACTTCCCATCTAGCTACAGACCGATAAGTCTAACTAGTATCCCTACAAGGTCTTTGAGTGCATCATCAAACGCTCGATGTTGTGCCATTTGCAGACGAATAGCTTACTTTTCCCTTCCCAACACGGATTTCTACCAGGCAGATCATGCAACACCAACAAGCTAACTGTCTTGGATAGTTTGACGCAGGCCTACGACCGGGGTAAAACCTCTCACGCCACCACAGATTTTGCAAAAGTCTTCGAGAGAGTGCCACACTCACCGTTGCTGCACAAGCTGGAAGTGCACAGCATCGCCATTAAGCTCTTCTGCGTACTCAAGAGCTTCCTGTCTGAACGCACATTTACTGTGCGTGCAGGCACTTCGTATTCCCTTCTATCCCCAGTCACTATAGGAGTCCCTGGGGGCCCCGTACTGAGCCCCCTTACTGTTCCTGATCTACATCAACGATCTCCCAGAAACCGTGAAGTCCAACATCGGCATGTACGCTGATGGTGTTACCATCTGGGACTCCTCAAGTACAGAGCTGCAGTTGGTTATGGATGCAACCAAGAGCTGGTCAATGGACTGGAGCTTACCGACAAATGACGATAAATGCGTCAGTAGGCCCTTCGGTGGCTTTGTGGATCAACCCTTTCGAACTAACGGAACATCACAAATTCAGAGGGTAGACCGACATCAGATACTAGGTTTCTGGCTGACCAGCGACCTCTCTCATGACATCAGCTGAAGACTAATAGGTCTGCCTTCCGAATTTTAAACCTTACCAAGAGGACATTCCCCCACATTTCCAAGGAAGATTTCCGGATTCTTCATGGCACCTACGTCCGCCCCGTCGTAGAATACGGCACCCAAATGGCACACGTGGGTCTCGTCCGTGACGGTAACCATCTCGAGCGTGTTCAGAGAAAGGCCGAAAAAGCTGTGCAGGTGCTGACCAACCTTTCTCACCCTTTGAGTTTGACTGCACTCAACCTCTATCCCCTGGATGTGAGGCGTTCTCAAGGAGATAGTTTCTTACTTTTCCGCCACTTAGTTGACCAGTTTTTCACGTGACCATACTTAGGTACTTTTAGAGGACATACTAAGGAACCATTTAGGCATCGCCCAGGGACATTCTTACGCCAACATTTTTCCACGTCAAGGGTGATTCCTGTTTGAAATGAACTCCCGCACGAGATAGTGGATGCCCCAACAAAAGAGGCTTTTAAGCAAACGCTAGACATGCACATGGGACTTCCAATTACTCCATCACCAAACTCTTTACCAGAATATTACCATAAGTGTTACTGACATTGCTTTTACCGTTATTAGTGCAATCTGATTTTGTGCAATCTGCTCAACCTAACACATTCCATAATGAGTCTGATACGCCTACGCTGTCCAGCAGTTTTTCTTTCAGAACAGAAGAAAATATACACAATCCGGGATCCGTTGGACTCGAGCCTCGAACCCGTATATCACTTCAAGAACTTCAGGAACAGAACTCAAGCGATCCAAAAAGTAGAAAAATATCCTTTTGAACGCAGGTTAGCTGCATCGGTACGCATAACCCCAAAGCTGTTCTGCGCCTACGTCGAATCCCAAAAGCATATGGGAAGAAGTGTGGCAACTTTGGAAGGAAAACGGAAACGAAAAGCACTAAGCAATGATGACGAGGCCGACACGTTCTTGTCACTTTTGAAGAGCATATATGGACCAGCAAATAATGTAGAAGAAAGAATGGAGGAAATACAAGTATGGGGTGTCTGAGAGCCGTAGCACCTCTGAGTTGGTTGACCGTCATGTCCCTCGGGGCATCCTCCATCTCCTTGATCTCCATCATTCACCCAGCTCTAACCTGTGGCTTCACGAAGCTGAAGCATGTATCAACGGCCACACCCCGGTAAACCGCTCGACAGATGGATGAAACCAGGTTGAGAGTAACCGAGGTCTAAAAACCTCGGCGATATGGTTTTCGGTATGCGAAGACAGTTGCTCGTGAATGGGCGGACGAGATCTACTGATCTAATGGCCACAAAGGCAAGCTGTCCAACCAACCCGACCCAGTATTCCGGAAGAGGCGAATGAGCATCACAACAAGCCACCGGCTTCTCTGGAAACACCCTGCTACCTCGCGGTCCGCACTTGAGTGTGCAAAAGCTAGAGGTGCATCCTCGAACAAAGAGGCCGGATGAGGTTCCGTCAGCTTACTTTCTACTCTGAACTGGGCGACCGAGTAGTACAACAGTCCCGAGCGGTGCTGGGGACACCGTCCCGTACCACGTTCCCGTGAATCTCTATGAATAGTTTTGTAAACATGCACTCTGATCATGCTACGGCGTCCCCGGCAATATACAAGACGGACAGGGAGTGGATTTACACAGGTGGAAAAAGGAAAGAACGTCCTAGTAGCTAACACACGGAAACACAATCTAACTGTTCGAACGCACATTAATCAATCATTCTGATTCGACAGAAAGTGACAACACGATCGCCACTGTTCACGGTTCGCAGACATATCCTTCAGTGTCTCGACCGGGTAGTGGTCGAGTGGGTTAGAGCGTCCGATTGCCACCTCGGTGGTCCGAGGTTCGAATCCTCGCCGCCACCGGTCACTTTAATGGTAAGCAGCATTTCACTATTGTCCGGATCATGACCACACAGGACCTATTGGGGCCTTAAGTGGTTCTCCACTCCAAGTCTCAGGGTCTGGTTGCCGGTTATACCTGATAGTGCAGTGGATCTTCGTGGCGCAAACATGCAATACAAAAATACGCACGTTACACAATTACCAAATCGACATTGCTTGTCTTTACGAAATTCGTCTGCGTAATCCTAGTACACGCGGTGTTAATATCCCATGAATAAATGACTGAACAGCTCCTCAACTGTGAGGGACGCATGCGCTCATCCCAATCAAGGAGGCTGTCACCGCGGTAGGGGATGCGTGGAACAGATATTTGCTCCACACGGAGTGGTAGAACATCGCTACAAATTCCAACAGTCGACATCAGCTTTTTTCGCTGATTTTTGCACAATATTTGACTCAGTTGCAGGATACACATTGTGAGCCATTCTGCAAGCAGGCAGCATGTCGGAGAAACTTGTCAATCTCATGAAATCGCACTACTCAACTACGCGCGCAAAAAAACGATTTTAAGAACAATCCGGAGAATTCATGCTAAATCCGATGTCCGACAGGGCTGCCCGTTCGGGCCAGTCCTATTCAACTACCCTGTCGACTGGAAATTGCGACAAATGTTCACCGATTATCCTGCTGTACAATTAAGCCTGGACGTTTTCTTAGCTGATTTAGAATTCATGGATGATATCTTTATCCCGGGGGGACAGTTTGGCTACCCTACAGCCAAATCCGAATCGTGTAGTTTTCCTCAGAAAACCATGGGGCTAGAAGTCAACTCATCAAAGACTGAAATCTTTTCGACTTACTCTACACAGTCCGCACAACCAATATGCGTCGACGGCGAGCAAATCGAGCGTACGCAGACATACAAATATCGGCTCTACGATCCTCCCAAACAGCCAAACCGAGGACGAAGTCAAAGTGAGAATTAACAACACCGGGGAGTGTTTTCCCAGCTACGTAAGGCAATTCGGCCTCGAAACAAGATCAGTATCCGAACCAAAATCTGCATCTTCTGATCAGCCATTCACCCCGTATTGATTTGTGGTTGCGAACCGTGGCCATCACGTATCGAGGACATGAGAAAGCTGGAAGCATTTGACCACCGATGCCTGCAAATGATCCTCAAAGTGACCTAGTGCGATAATATATCAGACTGCTCGATAAGAGAACGATGCTTCCATATTAAAGAGCTGTAAAATTAAGTACCCTTTTAAAAAGTTATTAACGTATTGCCTCGTTTTCTGAACAATTTCCATAGTCTACACTTGGATGTCTGGGAACCTGTGGCTCACGGAATCAAACGCCTAGCTGAAGCTCGTGTAACAGATCTCAGTCGACAGTCCTTCATCCAGCTGCCTGGTGACCTCATCAAGAAATAGTAGAAGATCTGTGAGACACGATCGTCTTAACACAAACCCGTGTTGCGTACTTGATATCTGCCTAGAAATCTGTGTCATAACTATTCACTCCAAACACTTACACAGTACTGTAGTCAAACAAACTGGCCTGTGATTTTCGGCCTTCAGCCAGAGTCCGGTCTCGTACACTCCCACCACAATTGCCTTTACTCAGTCCCCTGGCATAGTTCTTTTTCCAAGTAATATATATATATATATATATATATATATATATATATATTAGGTAAGTTGATGGAGCGGTTAAGAACACCATGTATCTTTCATAAACTGCCTTTTTGGCACCAATAAAACGAGATTGTTCGGAGGTAGGAGAATCACCTTACTGAAGCTAGTAGCCTTGACCAGAACAGGATGAATCCCATTTGGTCCTACGGCTTTGTACTTGTTTACAAGACGCAATTCCGTGCACACCTCTTCCTCGTCTAAACCAAGTTCTAGTATTGGAGGTCCTTGTGCTACTTCCATCATTTTCCCACATTATGGGCAGGTCGAAATATGTTCTTAAAATGCCAAAAGGTTATTAGCTTTGTGCTAGACGTCCCTGTGCCATTCCCAAAGTAGTGCACATCTACTGAGCCCCAACTGAGACTCGAACCCGGAGTGAACGAATATTCATCCACCGAGGTGCATAAAGAAAGTACTGGACTTGATGATCCCTAACAAAGAAGAAATGGCCCTAAAGGAATTCCATGGTTTTCACTGGTTTCAACATTCACACTGTATGTATATCATGTAAAACTATCCTCCTGCTACTCACTCTAATGTAATGGCCAAGCTGTGTAAATTGTCTAATGTTATGCCTTCGTTGTACTTAGGCTGCCATTGAGAAGCTTTCCAACATGGGAGTCGCTCGCCGTGCGGGTTATGCTCTACCAACATTCGAAGATAGTGTCGAAAGGCCACTATATCACCCAGTGTACAAGTTCAATAAGCCGTTGTGAGCCAGACCAACTAGCCTTGTAGTTAGAGTGTTCTACTCACAATCGCTAACCCCGGGTTCGAATCGTGTTTGGGGCTCGTTGAATGTGCACCGATGGTGGTTCCTAACGCGGATGAAACACCTGTACAGCACCCATGGTTCTCAACAGTTTGAACGTCCACACCACATATATATTATATATACATATTGCATAGAAACAAGAAATTACGATAAACACGGTCATTCGGCTGAAGTTTGTTCTGCTTCCCGTAGCCGTGTACAACCCACGTCATGCGCAGATCTAGTGAGACCAAGTTCTGCTGCATCGTTGTATTATGAAATCGGGATGGCTTCTTCAGCACACATAACTGTAAGTACGAATCATCGGTGGATTTTGCAATACAATGAACTAGGCATGCCACTGCATCAATCGTTCAGTGCCGGGTTTTTACGAAAGTTGGTTTGGTTGATTGGACTTTTGACAGTGTTTTCAAGGTCCTTAAGTACAGCACTTTCAGCTACTTTATATGTCGATTAGGAGGTTTGCTATAGGGCGAAATTTCTTGGTTCCCGTCCGGTTACTCGACGATTTTGATATGGAAATGAATATTTCAGGACGCCGACAGTCACGAATGGGGAATGATTCAGATGAAGGGTCGATTTCAGAAGTCACACGCTCACAGTAAGGTCCAGTCCCAAGCTTGTGTTTGGCCGAAGGTAGACCGTCTTGTACTGATAATTTGGTATAGTAACCGTTGTGATGCTCGTTTTCGTTTGCTCCGTAATTTCTACGTAGGGCCTATGCACTGAGCCTCTTCTCGCGACTCCCACTGCGCCAGTGACAAATCAAAAGTTGACAACGCAGTATGTCAAAACGGGAGCATGTATACGGTGTCTTTTAAGCCGTGAACAAATGTTGGAGACTCTTCTAAGCCCTTTTAACCTACAGTCTGCACCGGACTGCTTCTATACTGGTCAGCAGGCAAATTATCGAGAAATCCATCAAGTCTAATTACCTAGACCATACTTTGTGCACGTTAACACTATTCTAGCCAGTAATAATCGCCATGAAATCAAGATTATCGACGGATAAATACCAGCATATAGTCGATTCCTTGGGGGAAAAGTCATGAAGCCAGTGATCCAGATTGATTTCCGACCGCCCTACTGTATGCGGTGACAAGCTGACGTCATCACTACCAAATCCATCCGATTATATAGGACAACAGAAAAGTACAGGAGATAGTAATACGGTGGTTGAAGAGCAAGTAGAACATCCTCGAATACGGCCGCCCAGTCCGGTTTCTGCCTTGACTGGCTGACTGTACTCCGGCCAGTTTGAACTACTAATTATTAACCCGATCGTGTCGATCATGGAGTACTTGATCCGGCCCGGCATGGTCGACTTATTGTGACTTGTTTTCGGAGAAGGTTCTTATTACGGCTTTCTTACACCTTTCTCCCCCACCTCCCCTTCCAAGGACGTGCCCGTGGATCCAGTTGTATGCTTCACGTTGATCGCCCGGGGCAGCCTGACCACTGAAGGGGCATCAGGTTCATATCAAAGTTCACTGGCTTGGATTCCTCCAATGGAAGACTGAATGTGTCCAATAATAAACCCAGAAGTAGTCTGTATTTGTAGGCTGTATCACTGGATGAAGTGAGTCTTAATCATAATTGTTTCTCGTGGGGAATCCATACATCTTTTCCAAAGGATACTTCATACAATATGACCGAGTCGCTTCTTTATGACACATTCTGTCTGGTTTTGTCCAGCTCGGTAATCTTTTATGTATACGGAGGATTCTGAACTGAGTGTATAGGTGTTTTCACTCTTGGTAGCCCTTCGAGGCTGCTCTTCCGTAGGAATCATCATAATAGAAGGTTCGCAATGAGCGTCCCATTGGCCGTTCGATGCTTCCGGATTTAGGATTGTCCTGTATGTGGACAGAAGTTTCCGGATGATTTCCGTCGTCCCGTCTCCTCGTGACTTGAGAGGCGCTTGCTTTAAAGCATCAGCCAATATTTCCGCCTGGCTGTCGAGTTGGGGATGGTGCGGCGGGGAGCTTAAATGTTCGATCTATGAAGCGGTGCATTACCCACGAAGAGCGCCGATGCAAACCGGGACTCGTTGTACGACACAGTTTTTTCCGGTAATCCATACAGTGATAATGTGTGGCGTAGGTAGGACAGTGTGGTTTCAGTAGTCGGTGAAGGCAGGATAAATTTCAGGCGACTTAGAGGGAGTATAAATCTAAACTAGTTGGTATGTTCCTTTGATGGGTCCAGCATAGTCAGCTGGCACGCGGGACCATGAATCTTTCGGTGCAGGCCAGAGAACAGGTTGGTCTTTGGGTGGAATGCTTGTTGCTTGTTGGCATTGTGAAAATTGGCGTACAGTGTCCTCAATTTCGGTGTTCGTACACAGCTAGTAGATGAAGCTGCGAGCTAGAGCCTCTATGCTACCAATCCCATTGTGGAACTGTCTGTCGGAATGATGACTCCGTCTGCAAACAAGAGACAAGAATCAGCCGCGAGAGGTGAAAAGCAGTGTGTGTACCGTTGGGTCAATTTTCCAGCCGGAACCAATTTCGGTCATTTTGTGTTAGCCCACTGATTAGCTGAACGGATAACTGGCTCCAACCAGGACTCACAGCGAACATCGTCCATAGTCACAGAAATACTCTGGATAGTGTAATGAAGAATGCGGCGCGTGTCATCCTCGAAGGATACTGCGGAAAATACGGAGTCATCAAGGGTCAAGGGCTGTAGCATCAACAAGAGCGAGAGAGTGTCAGCCTGTCCAAACTGTTCAGCGTGGCAGGACTCAATTGCGAAATTATAGCCAAGGAAGATGGTAGCTCAAAGCTGGAAACTATTGGTGGACTATACCGGAATACCGTTGCTGGAGTCGAAATAAACAGAGGCTTGTGATCGGTCAGTAGCGTTAAGTCATGCCCGTAGATATGCTTGTAAAACTTCTTCACGGTAAAAATCACCGAAGGAGCCTCCTACCCTTCTTTGCTCTGCTTTATCATCGTCTTCGACAATGAGTGGGATGCACGGACTATTGGTTACTCCGTCGCACTTAATCACTTCTGCGAGACAACGGCATCAGCGTCATAGTTGGAACTGGAAGCTTCAAAAGCGATGGGGAACTTTGGGTCATAGAGTGTCAGTGAAAGATGAGAACAAAGCGTTTTCTTGATGCTCGTGACTGCTGTCCGACAATCGTTAGTTCAAAACCACCGTGTTTTGTGTCAACGAATCGTTCAGCGAAGAGCGAGCATCGTGAAGAGATAGCCGGAAAGCACAGTAGTAACTTATCATTCCCTAAAGCGCACCCAATGAGGATACGCCTGTGGGCGGTGGCATTTCTTGGATGGCGCGAACTTTTTCGAGGTCTGGATGTCGTCCACTTGCACCGGAGAAGAAACCGAGTTACCTGATATATGTCATGAAGTACTGACATTTTTCTCGATGAGGGTGAGAACCATATTTCTAGAAGCGATTAATCTCACTTGCGAGGGCTCTTTAAGCTCATTTGGTGTTCGGCCGACGACAATTAAATCATTCAGGTAGGTCACCGTACCTGGAAAACCTGAGATCATTGCCTATTTGAACTTTTGAAAAATTCCCGGAGCAGTCTTACCTCTGAATGGTGGACGAGTATACTGGTAAAGGCTGTGCTATGTTGATTGATAACAATTCACGGGATTCGGGAGCGAGGGGTACTTGGAAGTGCGCCTCAGTAAGATCGAGTTTCGCGAACCATTTGGCGCCATTCAATAAGATGAAAACGTCTTCCGGAGAGGGAATTGGCCAGGTTTAGTCCTTTTGAGAAATCGCTCAAGTACGAAGGCTCCTGCTGAACTTTCCAACAACAATCGCAGCAGCCCATTTGCGGTATGGAAAGCGCACGATGATGCCGAGGTTTTCCATGAGCTGTAGTTCTCGATACACGAGGGGAATTGCAACATACAGCACGAGTCTCTTGGGACGAAATACCAGTTGAGTCTTGGGAATGAGCTGCAGCGAGGCCAGCGCACGAGTATGCATACCAAAGCCCTCCTGAAAAACTTCAGGAAGTAGATATCCAGAGTCTGATGATGGGCTGGATGTCTGAGAGAGGTCCTGAATCAGACTGCACATATTTCTAATTGTCAAGTCGAGGAGTTGGAGGCCAGAAACCCAGTCAACTTTGAGGAGATTGAGCTGAGTGTTAAGTGAATAGCTAGGACTTTCACCATTGTGGTCAGGAAAAGTCATTTTACACGTGAAATAGTCCAAAGACCCCATAACCATCGCAAACAATAACTGCAGTATTGCTTGTGGTTTTGGGTGCAGGAAAACCACTGGAGAGCCACAGATTTTGCGAGATTATGGTAATGTTAGAGGCAGTATCCAGTTGTAGTCGAGCCGGAAAACCACTGATGCGCACATTCATATTTTGTCTTGAGGCCGCACCTTCTGTCTGGATGTGAACTTTGAGGTTTCTGAAGTGACCAATTGATTTGTCACCCTGGTATCGTTTCGATTGAAGATATTGCTTGAACTATCTTGCATTCTCATACTTTTGGCGACAACGTTCTTCCTTATGGCCAAGTGTTTTGCACCTTGAACAAAGATGTTGACGAATGGGCACAATCGGTAGAAATCCCAAGCCCTACAATGTTTTGCAAGGTGATGGAGAACGTCGATCGTTTGGAGTTGAGGAATATCTGCATTTCAGTAGATTATCGTCGTGCTTGGCTGCTGGCATCGTTGGGTAGATTTTTTGTTGTTGCTGGATTGTTGCTGAATCGCGTTTCAGACTGATAATACGTTCACATTCGTCTATCATTCGTTGAACTTTTATTCGGGGTTCTCGATCGATTGTGACAAACAGGCGAGTTTTTAGATCTTCGTAACGAGGAGCACTCAAACCAAAAATAAACGCTAGACAACGAAACTGATCTTCTGTTGGGGATCTCAAGCAAATCTTTAACGTTCTCGGCAGACTAAACCATTGTAGTTTACAAAGTCGACAGTATCCTCCCTTACTAGTAAGAGGTAATTGAATCGAAAACTGAAGGGCAAAGAAGTCTGGACGAAGGTCTTTTTCAATGTTTGCAGTGTCATAAAAAGTCGGGCTTCCTGACTGAGCTGGAAGGATGTAGGTGGCATATCAGGACATGCTGAACAGGTCCCAGGTTCCGCAACAAAAATAGAACCTTTGTTTCATCTTCATGAGGTTCTAGCTCCACCGTGAATACGTTTCCATATCGGTTTTACTGCTCCTCAAACGACACTCCTGCTTTCGGATCATGATGATAATCTGGGATTTTTCGCGCAACGTGGTCAGCAGTGAGGAAATCATCCGCAGGTACGGGTTCCGTGCTCAACAGTTTTGTAGACATAAGCTCCAAAATTTTAAACTGCGTCTGAGTCATCGTCTTCAGATCAGTGTCGGAGATTTCTTGTCTCTCCATCATTCAAAAGCCAAGTCAATATACATGTGAAGCGGTATTTTGTTTACTCCGTGATTTCCATGTACGGCCTGTTCACTGAAATTCTACTGGCGACTCCTATCACTGCACTCAACTCTCGCGTAACCAATCAGTTGCTTGTAGATGCCGGAGAAAAATTTCCAAAAGGTTTGGTTTGAAGACCTTTCTACCGTAAGGTGTCGTGGGAGGGCAGCAGGGGATCCAATAAGGTCAGCTTCAAGAACGCGTAGTTTGAAGAAGAATCTGGGATCGATACAATCTGTATATAAATATGCTACCTTTAAAAGTCCAACATTAACGGTATCTTGGCAACCGAATTAATCAGTAACGAAAAGTTTAATTTTGAGAAATGACGTGATATAGCCAAGAGTAAGGGGGTTGAAGTGGGTGTTTACCAGAATTACGAAGAACAAAAACGTGAGAACAGATTTGTTCAAGTTCAGGGCTATGTGAGCTGGACGAGAAAAATTTCGAATGTGAATCGTGCGAAGGGAAGTTATGAAAGATTGCAATTGATGAACAGAGGTAACAGGATAAAAAATGTCAGACATAGAGTAAAAAAACTCACCAGACACTTGAAGAATTGTGACGAACAATGAATCAGTGAGATGGCCACAGAAATCTTCGACTTATAGTGGCAAAAATGTACAAAATTGCTGAAGGAAGAGCAACTGTCCATTCGCTCTCGTCAGAAGTGCTTGTTTGAGAAGTTTCCCGTGGATGGTCGAACCTATCAACGAGTTCATTAGACGAAGCAGTCGTGCAAATGGCTTTATTGAGTGTGGGATGTAATGGCAATAAGTTCTTGGTCTAAAGCTCTGCACAGCTATCAACGCCGAACACCACAGGTGGTAATCCACTGACTCTGGAATGTTTTGGAAACTGTTTCATTAGATGAGTCTACGTTGGGGATGGTCATTGACCAGCGGGTGAAACTTTTAACACACTTAATGAGATAACAAAACCCATCATACGGTGATAACAGAACCAAATGTATCTAAGTAAAGGTGGGAAAACGTGGATCAGCAGGAGGGAATTAGGATAGAACGGAAAGTACCGACAGACGAAATTCTCTCCGATAACAGTGGGTACATGTTTTAGTTCAATATGGGGCCAAAAAAATGACTAGGAACAAGTTTTAGTGCGGCACGTATGTCGGGGTGGGATATCAAATGGAAATGGCCAGAAATCGCATAGAATAGCACAGAGGAAACAAGCGGTTGTTGTTTTCCAGCATGAAAATCACGCAAATTAGATCCATCACCGTCTGAGACAGGACACTATTTTAGTGTCACCGATGATGAGGATCAGTTCCTAGACATCCCTTTGAGCTTCCTCGATTCCTAACTTGGTGATTTAGACATATGATGGAGATCATGGACACAAAGTGCATCTGCTAACAAGTTTAAGTATAATTCCATGTATTTGATACCAATGGTAAATTGAGAAATGTAAGCCAAGCGGCGCATTTCTCTGGGTGGGTAGCAATCAGATTTGGCTCCCAGTACATTGGTGGAAGGCTTACGTTGATTCCACTTTTTTTCTTTTCTTTCCCTTCTTTTTATTATATGATAACAGTAGGATATCTCAGGAAGGGGGGTAGCAGCCAAAGCAACGCTGGGGAGTGACCGGCTGCCGCGTGGAGATTCGAACCTGGGACCGAAAGACCCTAAGCCCACGGCGATGACCACTTGACCACCGCCGGCCGATGCGCTCGTAGCAGTATCATCCTCCTAGTAGGCGACAAAAAAGACGATTTGTTAAGTAGAAGGTCAAAAATTGACTGTATGGCATGTGTGCTGGCAGAGGGCTGTGCGAGAGGAACATCAAAGGCTAAAGCTCACTATGAATCCTCTGGCGGATAATAAACTGACATCTGTGAGAGTAGCAATCTTGGGGATCTCTTTTAGTCACGCGATTTAACTAAATGCCTTTACAAGATAAATATTAGCGAAGATTGCTTTGCCAATGAGATTTTTGCGAATTCATGAGTATGTGGATGGAATATCGATCGGAAAATGTGACTTTGTTTAGAGCGCAGAAGTTCTTGCAAAGTATCCAATCCACGGATGACCTTGGAACCACAGGTAAGAGTGAGATCTACAGACTGGATGATGATGGGATAATACCATGATTCATCCTATAATCACACTCAAGTCATGTCTGTCTCACTATGTCAGCATGAAAAAGGGTGAGGATGAAAAGCAAGCGTTGGCCTGTGGTGATGATATTTTGGTGTATCGGATGTATGTCCTGCTCGATGAATTGACAAGGTTTATTGAGGCTTGAAAAACCTTTCAAAGTATAGTAAAATGATTAGGTTTGAATAGCCAGACGAAGACCATAGAATTGTGCGCTGTGTCTCGTACCTATGGTTCAAATTTTAGGGTTTGCTGTTTTCTGATGGTGAAGTCAGCTGACACACCAATGTGTGAAAAAGTGTCGGCACCCTATAATGTTATTTGAGTGGGATTTGAGCATGATGGTATGGTGATCGAAAGTTTCGACTGTTGTGTTGTTTGCCAGCTGTAGAGTGAACTGCGAAGGTTGAAGGTGATGGGACTACGGCGGTTGTATCTCGTGTCCGAACATTTGGTTGCTGAATCCTTGGTCGCCTGACTTTAGGTCAAATGGACATTTGGTCGCCAGACACTTGGACGATTGAACTATGCTATATTCACTTCAATTCGTCATATGTCACACCCTCAGAAAGTGGATTAGTGGTAGCCCGTCCCCCTGGCTATTCTCGGTATTTATAGTTAACACATGGTAATCCAGATTCTTAAGGGCATACATTGATCACGGATCGGTAAGCAAAAAGGCTTGCGCTATGCTGTTATGCAAAGGCATCACAGTCAAATTCTTTTGACCGTTGGGGCCTCACAACAGCCTCACCGAAATTGGTTGAAGCCGGAGGCTTGGAATGACAGTGCGGTCTACCACGACAAGGCCCGGTGAATTTGGAATTCAAGTCTTTGTCCTTTCTGACCACATTAGTATGTGAACAAAATGACTCACCTTAACAATTACATGTAGCAGGCAGAACAGGATTATTCACTGGCCTTCTCTTTACCACCGACTGCCCTCAATGACCATTCCAGTGGCCCTAATTCGCAAGCCTAAGTCTGAAGAGAACACCTATGGGCTAGGTGTCGGATACCGATCACAGCCATTGGCGAGTAAGTAGTAGTCCCGTTCGTCCAAGTTGCATGTAGGCTGGTTTATCGACCGATGAGCGAATCATGGTCACTCAAACGCTCATCGTCCCGTGATTGGCAGCGTTTGACATTCTTAAGTGAATATAGCGTAGTACAATCATCCAAATGTCTGGCGACCAAATACCCGTCCGACCAAACGCCCAGCTATCAAATGCCCATTGGACCAAACATCCGGCGACCAAGGGTCAAGCAACTAAATGTCTGGCCACGAATGTCCGGGAGCCATTGTATTCCACTGACCTGTGCCCACGTACTTATTAGGTAGCGATAAGCACTGGATTTTCGATGGCATGGAAGAGATGAATTAAATTCGATGAGCCAGCTGTAGCCGTCGCCGTTACTAGCTGGAGTTCTCGCTTGAATTGAACGGATATTGCCAACAAGCACATAACTCAGCACACAGCTGCACTATGGGACAGATATATCTGTCCTATCTACAGCACGACTGTGATGTCGACTTACTGCTTTTATGTCTGCAGTGGTTTGGCGTGTGTTTCATGGAACATCGTGAGATGCAGCTTTGCGGCCACATAGCGAAAAACCACAGCTAATCACAACCACTGTGACTGAGTACTACTAAAAACAGCCGTGAATGGTTGTCTTGAGATCTACTTATTGGTTACTTTGGTATTATCTGTATACAGATGAATTCTGCGATAAAATAACGTAAAGTTTTGAAGTATCAACCTTCTTAGTATTTTAGTAGGCCTAGTTCCAGGTTAGAGCGATTTTATTATGTTCTACCGGTTCAAGTGTTTCGAATTTACAAATCCTCCAAACAAGTGCATGTCAGAGACCGGCGATTATGAGACTGTCACCTAGATTGCCGGGAGCTGGGCCCTAAAATAGGTGGGAGAGGAGTTATTGTGAAAAATATGATGCCTACAAGGTGGCAATTCAGGTAGCCAGATTCCTGAAGAGTGTCATATAACTGCCATTGGAAAGTGAGCGAGAGGAAGAGGGAAGATTATGTACTGTTACGCCACAAGACGTTGGAATAAGTTGCCGTTTGTACAAACTGAAGAGCAGGGTTAACAATGTCACACGCGGGCTGTGTGAGTGAGGATTTGCAGTGATTCGAATGGTTTCGCACGTGGTCCAGTGCGCTTCAACTACATTTCTAGCATCCAGCCAATCAGGTGAAGTTGGACCTTCACAGTCCGACCTTATAGATACACTGAAACCGCTTTGTGATTGGTCAGTACGTTATCTGCCAATAAGTGCACACTTCCTTTTGTGTGCAAAAGATTTAGCGACCACCAGGTGTGATGAAGTACATTCTTCCTCTTCTTGTCTGGTTTTATCGTTCCCCACTGCGCGCAGTCCGGAAACGAGTTATTTCAGTACGTACGTCTGAACGGGTAGATACAATTCTCATAGGCTTCTTTGGTTGATCTGCCTGGGGAACACCTGACGCCGGAGGGATAACATTCCATGGGGCTTTCGGCGTGGTCAGCCAAGTTATCCAGTGACGTTTATGGATGAAGCATGAAGAGTAACTGTATTTAAAGAGGTAATTTATCAATCCAGAAATCACGAAAAATAGCATTGTCATTTTGGTGACCCGCCCTTAAGGAAGGTTGCGATGAAGTTTGGTCACCAAGTTCCACTGAAGTGAACTGGAAGCGAGGTATTTTACTGGCGGATTTACTGTAAGCCGGACAATGTCCACCTTGGGTTTCGAGGAGTAGTCCACACCATCGGCGGCCGCCTCAAACGAGAGTTACTGAACCGCAAATGAGTAACGAGTGTGTCCGCCGGTAATTCGACGAATGCTAAATACAGCTTCGATCCGTTAAAACCAAACTCGAAGGTAACTGGGTGAAAAATCGGACTGTCTATTGGTGGTTGAGTAAGTACCTAGCATTATCCAACATGAAGCTTGTGTTGCGCGTGGAACAAAAATTGGAAAAAGAAAAACCAAAGATCCACATCGAGCTGATCAATTTGTGGCTGAGTCGTATCCACTATGTCTCAATCGCTGATGTCCGGGGTAATAGCACATAGCTCCTAATCGGTGCGTGACGTGTGTTTTCCTGCCTGAACGGTGACAAATTGTGTGTGGGCACATACATGCGCGAGGAAAAGCTGGACTAAAATCTTGGAGTACGTGCGAGAGCTTGCGTGTCTGAAGCAAAACAATGACAGGGGACCAAAATCAGAATAATGGTGTGCGAACCTGCCAGAGCGGTAGACAGTCTGGAAGAATAGACCGACATGATTGTGCTCGTATCGCCCAACCTTTGCGACCGGCCAACGAGTTGGTTAAATGTCAAAAGTGATGTATTTCTGAGCCGCACAAAAGTCGATAAGCGTGCTGCAAGGTTATTGTGATCTATACCCCAGAACAGGTTTCCTTTAGTGTTGGTGTTATTTCTGGCAATGGTTAGGCCTCAGAAGTGGGTGAATGTGCAAGCCAGCGGACGATTCTTTCGCAGGGTGATGCATTATCTGCATATTGTATTTGCATGGATATTTATTGATGAGCTTATCGTTCAAATTGCACGACAATTCAGCCATTCAATGTCTTGACGAGAAATTAAAACCTGCATGAAACTTCTGTCGTTTTGTCGAAACTCTTCGAATAAGAGCTGTTTTTCTCAATGTGTAGATTTCCTGGAGAAATAATACAGAGGAAATTAAAAACGAGACAAAAAGAATGTCTATTTTTCTACTTTCACTTATAACTTTTACACCATATCTTAACGTGCAGTCGCATACTAACACACACTCTACACGATTTCGAGCCCCATGAAACTGTTTTAATTGATTTTTTTCATTTATTATTCAATATATTTCTCTGTTTGTTAATATACGTACGCTACCGATGAGAGTACAAGAAAGGAGTTTCTGTCGTGGTGTTTATCTTCTGAAATGCTTGTCCAAGTTTGTCAGGGGATCAAAATGTTTCAACTGCATCTTATTTGATTGTACAGTAAAAGTCGAGCACGGCTGCATTTTAGTACTAATTAACTAGATGACACGTGGTTCTTTACGGACATCTTGTTGCAGTTTTACGTAACCAACAGGCGTCTGCTCGGCCACCCACAAAGTGATTCCGGCTACAACCACTATAGATGAAATAATTCAGTTTTCACGTCCTAATTAAATAACTGATGAAAGCGACAGAAACCCGTGCAAACGTATATTGGAACTTTGCAGTTCTATTTTGATGATAATAATGGCATTATTGTTTGAAATAACATTGTTTCACTACCTCTTTTATTTGTTGTGTGTAAGTAGCACAACATTTCAGGCAGAGAACCAGGGCCAAACAAAAGTTTCCGTGTGGGAAAATGAACGATGTTGGTAGGATTTGAACCCAGAACGAAGTTCGATTCGTTTATTCATAGGCGTACGTTCTCCTCCGAGCGCCCGGTTTTCACAAGTTCCAGAGTTGGGGGGGGGGGAGTTATACCACATGGCCTCACCAACCATAAGCATCATCAACGATGACCGATGACCGCAACTCACAGACTTGAAGTGCAAAGTAACTCAAGGTCAGGATTATTAATGAGCCAGGCGAACGCAGATTGTTTTCAATCACCGTTGTACTTCGTGGTGGTAAATGACATGCGACTGAAGTAGCACGTGGGAACTGATCGAAGCAGAACGTAGGATATCGAGGAAAGTATTTTGTCCGCACCAACAAAAAAACCTTTCTGTCATTCTGAAATCACTAAAATGCACTCACTGTCCTCACATTCATAACAAGCGCTGTTTTCCTAGTGCTTAATTTCGGTAAATGGCGTGCTCCTTAAAGAAGGAAGATGCTACATGGAGCTGATTTGATAATATGTGGGTACGGAAATGCTGAGTAAGAGTGGAGTTTGATTGCGAAGAATACGAGTTCAAAGTAAAGTCAAAAGTAGGAGTCGATTGATTTGTGGGTGGGGAATTTGTAACATCCGGAGCGAATGATGGATGGAATCCTTTCCACAACATAGAGACGAAACGGAGAGCTAAAAGTCAGGGCAGATAGACAGCCTTAAGGTAAGTCACGAGACTCACAAATATGAAGCCCATTTGGATTGTACTCTAGAAATATGCATTGTTGATGATTCCTAATGAGGACAAAAGAAATGTACAGTGTTGCCTTGGTTTAGAATGGTGAGTTGGGTGTTCAGCTTGCCCTACGAACTAATTTAATGACATTAAATAGTATATATAATATAGTATATAGTATGCAATTAAAAAAAACCGTTAGTCAGTCTAAACTGAGTTGGAATTGAGCGTAAAAGATGACGTCTTCCCAATATATTACATGGTTTGTACATTGACTTTTCACGTGCTGGCGATACCCAACTCACGACTGACAATCGGCAGTTGTGATATTGATAAATAAATATTCTTTTTACTTCTGTTTTTATTTTTTTATGCAACAGTGTACAACACTTCAGGAAGGAGTCCGCGACCACTAAAAGGCTGCCAAATGGAGAGGTGACTGGTGGAAGTGGAAATCGAACCTGGGTCGTTGTTCACAGTGCACAATGATAACTGATTGAGCACCGCCGGCTGTTTCGAGGGGCTTATCGAAAGTCATCTGTAGCTGCAATACTTATCCCCCTGGTACCAACTAGGACTCGGGTCGGCAGCGATGAGGCACATTTCTGCAATTGTCATATTCGTTTTTTGGTAATCCAGGCTGGTGCGAAACGGCCTACTTCATTTCATAGTTGCAAGAAAAACGGATTCGATGGATGCCGTACCAGTTCAGGACCGACTTGGATCATTGGTCGCTTCCGAATTCAAAGTCGTAGGTTAGCTTACTCCTGTACAGTTTGTGGTATGCGTGCTACAACGCGATCCTTTTCAAGAGCTAAGCCGTTTATCCCTGAATACAACAGGATTATCTTTTTCTCTCTGTCGTTTCCAAAACTCGATATTTACTTCATCCTTGTAGCTGTACTACAGTAATAAAAAGCCAAAGTATGGAACAATGTCAATCACGAATAGTACAATTTTTCTGTCACACGGAACATTGATATACCTACTCATGAGTAACGTGACTCATTACGCAGATGCAGAGTCAACGACCAACCCACCTTTGAAGATCATGAAAGCACTTTACAGCTGTTTCATCCTTGCTCGATATCATCAGTAGTACATATACACTGAGCCTGAACTGGGATTGGAACCCGCAATGAACGACAGTAAGTAGAACACTTTAAGCGCAAGGCTATCCGGGCTGGCTCTCGACTGTCTATGGCATTCCCCGTTACTGCCTTTGAACGGCTCCAATCCGTTGACCGCGCACAGGTCGACTCTTACGATGGACGAATTCTTTGTAGGGGCCTAGGTACAACGAAGGAACTCCATTAAGAAAACAACTAATAGAGTTTGACTGCGTTGTGAATGTAGATAGTCTGAGATTAGTGTTTCCAGTGTATTCTACGGTGAACTGAGCCGGATGAGTTATGCTATTTAGACATCTATTCTCCTGCTGTTGCTCTGGTGATATTGCATTCTTGGGGAATTAGGGCAACTGGGGATCCACGGATTTGCTTTATTTTAACGGAAAGGACAAACTGTTAAGAATAATAGGCCCATGCGCTACAATACCATGAGTTATAGACTTACATCAGATGTGATGTGATAAGCCGGGTTACAGCGGAATGCAATCTGATACAAAATTAGTGTATTGAATTCGGAGCTAGATTTGAATAAAAACGATAGGCATAAGAAACTGCAGGAGATTTATTTCAGAGAAAATAAACAGCTTTGCAGTGGAAGCAACACACACAACCATCTCCGTCAATTTGTCCTGTTCTGAGTAGGGTTGACAATAATGAGATTTCGACATAATTATGGCCGATAACCAGAAGGCAAAACTAACCCCGCATATTCCTCCGTTGAGATGCAAATTGAGTCCACTTTGTACGACCTGCTCTGGACAGCAAATGAATTTAAATGATGAAATTTCTGATTACAAACCAGTATATTTTCCATGCAGGTCAAACGAGGATTACAAATACAGAAATAACGTTAATTACGGTGTGCGTATGGTGTGGATTTGTTGTGTGAACTAAACCAGAAAGCTTTGGAAGTCTTTCATCGTTGCACAAAACAGAATTTGTTTTCGAGAAAATATCACTGGGACAGTTTCTGGCTGTGGTCATTCTGTTCGGGCGTATTTTATTTTTGTTACGGATCACTGCTGTCGTAACTAGACTGATGAAGCCGATGCTTCCAGAAAATACCATTTCCGTATAAACTTTCCGTCAACTGGAAATGAATAGCCGGTTCAGCTGCAAAAGTTTTGCGGAAATCCATTAGATTTCTGGTTTTATGAGTGAGTATAAAAGAAATGATACTCTAACGACTTTAATGACTTGTCTCTGCACCATTTACCCCATTTTTATCTAACTGGAAGTAGCTGAAACTAGGCGGACTTCACCTTGAGGAGAAATCCAACTGAATTCCAAAAGCTGGGGATCAAGAGAAGAAATACCAACATGAAAAACGAGATCTGAACTATGAATACAAGGACAACGGCATACCAGGAAATCATCCGTGAGGTACCAATTGAATGATTAACTCAGCAGAATCAGACCCGACTGCATCACTGACAATACTTCTGAGATGCTGCTTTAATGTTTAATCCTTGTTAGGAATCGCAATTCCTAAGCTGTGTCTCGAGGAGTCTAGAAGAAAAACCGGAAGGTTGTGACTAGCTATCCGGGTTGATTCTGAACGTCCGACTTCAGATCAATGGTAACTGATATGAAACAACATCTGTAACTGACTTCAAAAGAGGACGCCTCGTCACCCACGTAGCTAGTGTTCAACCTTTTGCGATGGATGTCTTCTCATTAGGAACTTGTGCGTTTTCAAAATCAACCTAGGACCAACTATCTTCGTAGCGCACCTGACTTCTGCAAAGATGTCAGATGAAAGTGCAGCCATGATTACCATTTGCGTGTAATGTGGTTTTACTGTTTAATTTTTCATTCATTATATAATAATATTTCTAAATGGTTTTCATTCATCGACCAACAAGCATCCAAACACAGCTTATTATTAGACCGCCTTGTCTAATTCGTCAGTAATAATGGTAAATATTCCTGTACCATGTGCCGTGGAAGGTAAAAATGAAAGATACAAAACTGTTTGGCCATGGAACTGAATACAATCTGCGTTTGTCTTGACGGGCGCCCTATCACTTAGCGCTAGACATGTATGAAGACCCATAACATGTAGTGAAATGCAATCCAACACACATTGTTTTGATCAGAAAGTAGAAACTGGATGACAAATTCCTCCCAGCTACTCCTCCAATATTCCAGTGTCATCTAGTGAGCGTAAAAAATGGTAATGTGTAGGTGGAAAAACTGGAACCACCTCTATTTGTTGCTATAAGTTGGATAGTAGTCAGTGTCTGGCAAGACCAGATATAATGTTGTCATGCTTTGAGTTTCAAATAGCACAGAATTTCTGTCTGATACTGCATTTTCTTCTTCTGTGAATGACTCATGGGTGCTTTCCACTGAATTGTCCACATACTGTTGAAGAATTGAGGATGCCATCTCCTGAAAACTTAATTCCTTCTCATGTACAAGTAATAATGTGGAATACAGCTGATTTTTTATTTATCGATTAGTAACTTAGAGTGTCGATGACGAGGTTCGAGTTGATACTACACAGTATGATAAATACGAAAATAACGTCCGTCAAAACATCTTTTGAAAATAAACGCGGATACAGCAAGACTCAAGTTCGAAATGACGTTCACAAAGAAAGCCACCAAATGACAGAACACCACGTGTCTGGCAGCATTGTTCAGTGTCAAGGTGACGAATCTCGATGAATCCAACCTTGAATTCTAGCCAGTTCCAAGTTTCATTGAACATCCAACGGCCAGCTGGGATATAGCTGATAACAATGGGTTTACAGTGGTAATATCTCCATCTGGAATAACATTTGGGGTCGAACCGAAGCAATCTTCTAGGAAATCTTGGATTTTATTGATGTCAAGCAAAAGATGAACATTGATGATTTGATCGCTTTCCGTATAACCCTATAAATCAGCTGAGTGATATGCACAGGGAACTGAGCGTGATGTTGACAACGGAATTTTACCGGAAAAATAAGCGAATAGTATGAATCATTGTAATTACAAGATAAAACATTCATCAGTTTTATTCGCACTGTCCAAGATAACGTGTCTGGTAGAACTATATTAAAGATGAAAAAATCTTCTGTTGCACTTTCCACTTTGAACTATCTGACATTTAGAAACCTACGGTGCAATTCACTACTTTCTGAGATTTCGAACTTTAGTATGATCAAGAAGCTCTGTACGGCCGAAGAAAGTGTAATTCCTAATGTGACAGAAGAAGAAAGATGAGTTATCTCACCACCAAATTTGCGAATTCTCTGCTGAACTATGGGGGCTAATTTCAACGCCTACCACTGAACACGCGTGTTAACAATCTTGGTAGCATTTAAAGCTGGTGAATCACTTGCTGGGCTTCCAATAAACCATCTTCGATTCTTTCTGATGGGAGTATATTCACACGATCGTGGGCATTGGTGTTCACTGGATAGTAGTGTAAAGACTGCCCTACAAACCTCCACTAGAACAAACCAAACATATTTGGCTGAATCCATCGAAAGTAATTTAGCCAACATCTTCAGATGAATTTACAACTAATGGAAAGTTGTCCAAAAGCACTGTAGCGGAAGTCCTACCTCTTTCTTATTATCTACCGCTGCTGTTTTTTAAGGTTTCCTGATGTGGTTGAAATGTTACTTGACAGTACAGTAGTCTCACCGAACATCATATATTACATTACGCGATCGGCTGGCAGTTATTCTTTATATCCACTGTATTGGGGGGGGGCGAGGGGAATGGTGAAGAAAATGGAGAACGTAAACATAATCTCCCTGGCTGAAACTAATTGGCCTTACACCATGATATCTGGTGAAGCGCCTTTCCATTTGGTCGTTTCGAAAGACCGATAAAATGCATGACATCTAACAGTATTCACATGTCTGTCAAGGAAGACCTTTGCCGATAAGACGTTGTTTGGGACTGATGCCTTTGTAGTTGAGCGGTACACCATCAGAAAGTCGTCGGGTGTCTTCAGTACGCTTCCTTCTCCTTGCATCTTTTTGAAAGCATGTTTCAGAGTGCTCACAAAAAACATTCCGCTTGACCGTTTGATTGAGGGTGATAAACTGGACATGCTCAGTTGTCATGGGATGACAGAAGGTAATTAAATCACTGGAAGGGAAGTGGGTCCCGTCTTTCGTACCTAGGGTATGGGGATATCAAATTGAGCGAAGAGGCGTCTCAAGATGACAGTGGTGCTTGAAGAAGAGAGGGTTTCCATATGAAATATATCTGGTTAGTTTGAGTAAGCAATAACTATTTCTATGAAATACTGTTGATTCACTGTATCGACGAAGTTGACGTGAATCCGTTTCCAAGGGCCTGAGGGTAATGTCCAAGAGAGTAGTAAAAACCTTGATGGGCACTTTGGCAGTAATTGAACATCCTCCACAACACCTAACGTACTCTTCAGTCCACTCGTCGAGGGTACACCAGTAAGCTAACCTCATGCTAGTGCTTTCTTACGTGTACTACACGGATGACCACTACGCAATTACCTTAGAACTCTCGTTTGTAATGCCTCAGGAATCCGTATCCGTCCAGACATCAGACATTCGTCTACTATTGTGAGTGCATCCTTCGGATGAATTATTCGCTGAAGATGATGGTCTAATTTAGATTCACTTTGCATCACAGTGAAAGTGGCCGGCAGATTACTGATAGACCCACGAAACATCAGTTTGACTTCAGAATCAACCTCAACTGAAGATATTACCAAGTCTTCACCAGGCTGAGTAGCTGAATTTCTTTGTATAAGGCGAGATAAATCGTCACTATATCCGAAAACGTCCGTGCGGATATGCTTACTCCCAAAGTCATAAACAAGTAGTACAGTAGCTCACCGTTGTAGTCAGTTTGAGGTATGAAGGAGAATGCCTTTTTTGTGCCAAAGATGGCTAGTGGTGGTTCATGACCCGTATACAAGGCAAAAAGTCTACCATGAAGAAATTTATGAAATTTGTGAACTGTGAATACCAACGCCAGACCTTCTTTCTCTATCTGATTGTAATTTCTTTTGGCATTTATGATTGCCCAAGAGGAGTGGGACACTGCCCTCTGTGAGCCTTTTGGAAATTTATGGAGGAGCACTGATCCAATGCCGTATTTGGAGGCGTCTGCGGAGACAGTTATGGGTAAACAGGGATCCTAATGAGTCAGCATCAGGATGGATGTCGGTAGCCACTTTAATTCGTCAAATGATGATTGACGGTCTTTTGACTATCGCCATTCAGAATCCAGTTTTAATAAGGGGTTCAGTGGGACTCTAATATTGTACACGTTTGGAACGAAATTATTGTAATAGTTATCTTGGGTGCAAGCATTTCGCTAATAGGCGCCATCTTGGAAGGGTCTGGGAGTCGTTCGTTTTTATCAATGATAGAATCGAGAGGATGGATGCTTGGGAGAAAAAATGAGCATTTCTCGATTTGTAACTTGAATACAAAAAGTTGGATCTTATGTAGTGCTTCGTCCAACTGTTGCACTTGTCCAGCTCTAGGCTCACTAACGATAACAAAATCATACATGTAGGTCAGTGCGAATAGAAAATCAGTCACATAAAACTGTGCGCACATGATTTTGCACCAAACGCGTTCATCAGTCTGAGCGTATTTGCAACAATAAATAGGCGGAACCAGACGTCGGTGGTCCATCCTACTCAAATAACACACTCAGTGGTGCTAAGCTGTCTGTGAGTTCCATCAAAATCCATCGAGCCAACTTGACAAAAGCACCCCGAGTCGTTCGGTGATCGCGAAATACTAAATTGTTAGGATTATCAGCAATCTCTGACCAGATTTGTGCACAAAAGACGGAGGTTTTGACAAAACTCTTGTTTTCATTACAGCTATGAAAACCTCTCGCATTCTCCTTCCTTTGTCCCTCTCCTTTTTGTTGACCGGGCCGACAACTACATTAAATAATTCCTCATACCAGTTTCACCGACGTTTTTCTTGTCATAAGATCACACAGTTACCACCTCCGGTTGATTCGATCTTCGATTTCCCGTTTTGAGCTATTCCGAGTTTCCAATTCCGAAGCCGGTTTCGGACATTTAATCTGTAGACCGATTAGTGTCAGTCAGAGGATCGATTATGCGTAAACAGCTAATTAACAGCACGTAAAACGTTTGGAAAAACTCAATTCTACTCATATTTTAGTTCTGAATTTATTCGAAAGAAGATACACCACTTGCTTTTTGTTGTTTTTCTCTATTTGATGCTGGCAATGAAACTTTTCGAACCAGAAACGATACTTGTTCCAATTTGGTTCACGACTGAATGCAAATCAGTGACTGTTTTTTCGTCACATCCACATGGCCTTCTATTCACAAACTGTTCCATCCGTTTTTGAAAGTCGTCTGACTTGAAAATTAACCACCTTCAGATAACTGATCCATTATCTATGCACTTCTCAGAGTATGATAAAAATCTATGGAGGTATTCTCTTTTTTCCCCAACTGTAGTTATCCAAATAGTATCGCTTACTGATGTCAGTAGTATCTGCAGACGTATGAACAAAGATCCTAGGAAGCCTAAGACCAGCTTCGCGTTTGTTGTTACTCATCATATATGCTTATTCGGCACTACTCTCTCTAGTTATCCTTATAAATGTACGATCATTACCTGTTTGATCACAGAAATCTAATTTGTGAATGGTTATTTGCTCCAGTTCCTTTTGAGCATTTCTGATTTTGGTCTTGTGCTTCACTCACCTAATCATACGACGAAACCGCAGAATGAGAAAAACGCCTATTCGACCAGTATGCAATGGAATGTTTATTAGGCAGAATATTCGTTAGAGAGTGTTGAACTCTACCGGTTTAAACAGAAACCGTATTCGTGGGGCGGGAAAGTAAAAAAATCCTGATCAGGAACAGACTTTTTTGGGTTTGGATTTCACTGCTTGTGGTAGGTTGTTAGTTGCGTAAAAGTCTGCGCACGATCGCTTGACAAAGCGGACACGAAAACGCAGCCTAGCATATTCAAACAAAAGAGTTTTGACCGGAATAACCAAAATCTTGATTACAAACCTGTCGTGTGAAAAGTCATATGCGACAACTGAAATGTCGACTGACTACCGTCATCACGACAATTCTGTTACCGAATATTTACCGCTTACAATTAGGGTATTGTATTTATTTAGTTTATCACGATAGTTCAACTTTCGACTCACAATGTGATTCGCTCCGGTATACATTCTCTCTCTCTCTCTCTCTCTCTCTCTCTCTCTTTGTGTGTGTGTGTGTGTGTGTGTGTGTGTGTGTGTGTGTGTGTGTGTGTGTGTGTTGGGGGGCAGTAGTTGGATATACACGGCAGTTGATGACTCGTAGCAAGGATCAAACAGTTGTACACTAATTCCATGGTTAATATGGGCGAGTTAAGCGTTGATGTGGCACGATAAATCGTATGGCCATTAGCAATGAAGAAAATTCATTATCCTCTCACGCCATTAAAGAGCCTTCTTGCTTAGTAACTCTTAAAAACACCTATTTTTGTACCTCGCATGATCTCACATTCAAGAAAAGATGCATTTCCGTTTGTGCTGTTTTCTAATAACTGCCAATAAATAGGCATTTTATTAAGAAACTAGACCATTTTATTTAAATACGTTTGTTTTAACATGCACAGATTGAGGGCTTCTGTAAACGTAGTCTTTGATATATCGATTCATATCCACCTGCAGGAAGTGTTGAGTATAGTTGCAGTGTGGTGGTTATTCGCGTTTTTTTATTCTGCGATTTTCCCACGGACGGCCCAAACTGTCAAGCCTTGTTCCTACCCGCATCGCACCAGCCTGCTGACATAAACCAGAAGGCAAAGATGCAGCATATCAGATGACAGTGTACTGGTACGAAAGAAAGATAGGCTATTTACGACGGAAACGGAGTTAGCCCGAAAGTGCTCATCCAGTAGGATTGTTGCCTCATGGGTCCTGGCTGATTGAGTCTTTTCTGTAGTCAGATTGGACCATTTTTTCGATGTTCTTACGGTTGACTCAGCCACGTCTGTGGGTGGGTGCGTTTGATGGGCTGGCGCGGCTTGGCACGTTCAACGCAATTAGTAGTCTGGCTTCAGGATAATTTTTGCGACTTCTTAAGATATGGGACCTCAAAATCGAAAGTGTCATATACTGCTCGACAAAAGTCTGCTCCCCCTCCCATATTCCGCATATTTCGAGTATTTGTTCACCAAGGCAACCATAGCTGGACAGAACAGCCGATGAAAAACATGAAATTCAGCAATACAATCATTTATTATGAGGTAATTGAACCAGAATGTCTGAGAAAAGTGAATGACAAAATTATATGACCTCCACAACAATCGTTTGAAACCCCAATTCTGTTAGAGGTACACAGTACATCTTCTTGACATACTTTTTACAAAACCTGTGATCGTAACGTGGTACTGTTCACCCATTCTCGCTCAAGGGCAATTTTAAGCGCCTTCTTTGACCAGTAAATCATAGAATCCTTGAATGCCAGCGATCATGTATGCCTGGCAGTTTCATGCAAACTGAGCCCCATTTGGTAGAATAAATATTTTTCGCGCTTCTCGAAATCTGTTAGTTTATTTCGGTGTGACATTGATCAAACAAAATTCCGCGTCACTTCCCTCGAGGTGCACACGTTCAGCCCAGGTCAGTAAGGTGCATCCCGTGCTCCAATACACATGAATCACATGATTTCGGTTCTCGTGGTTTGTCAGTTGCCAAATTCATGGACCGAAATAATCAGTTTGTTGGTAGGCTCAGTGGTTTGTCTGGTTCTGCAAAATTTCCCGTGGGACAGTGCAACGGAATAAGAGATCCAATACTTTGCCACCCTCATTCTCCACATTTTCTGCTCTAATCAGCACACAGTACATAGTTTCGTCCTAAGATATGGTATACGGTATCACTCTGTGCATTCGGTTGTTCTGATCCGATATGTTTTTTTTGGAGTACATAGAACCAATATTTGAGCGGGAAATTGGGGAGGTAGTATACGTCTGCCGCGCACTGTATATCAAATCATACCAATCATTCGATTCTCATCGACATTGAGAGAAAAGGGTATTTTGTATTAGGAAAGTATAAATAAAGCAATTAGAACTAAAAAAAAAGAGAGTGAAGAGTCAGAATCCCCATTTAATAATAATAATAATAATAATAATAATAATAATAATCCACTTAAAGTTCAGGCAGTTTACTTGGAGAAATAATTATCTTGAGCTGATCTTTGATATTATTGATATCGGAAATCGACTCCGCGATTTCTCGTTCTGTGGATGCAAGCAGCCGATCGCGTTTCTCTTTCGACTACTCGGATGTTCTACGCTCACGTAAGGACCATGTCGGATGTGTAATTTTTAAGATAAACCTTTTGGGGGCCTTGTATGAAGCCCGGTATAGGTCTTTTGGGTTGGCTTACACAGTGTGTGGTCCCTTGGGATTTAGTTCTTCTGCGGTGTGCATTGCAGGAGTCATTTGGTATCAAATCAAATCTCCTACTACGTATATTTTAATGAACAGAACGGTGGTAGTGGTAATATATGTCCCGGGACAATTCAAAGGTTCACCGATATCCCAACCCTTATGGTCGTCGATTTTGGGCCGTCATTTATGACCAAGATAGGGTAGGCATAGTTGAGAACACATGAATGCTCCTCTCGTTTTATTCCAAGCGGTCAAATCTTTGGAGAAACTGGGGTTCAAATGTTCAGCCGTATTCCAGGAGAATTGCGTAGCAACGCACGTCAAGGTCATACCAAAGATGAATCAATTCGTTGTTGATGATCCTAATTCTAGTTTACCTTGTCAGTCACAGTCTTCAGTTCTATACCAAATTACATGTATTTGTGGAGTTCGGTATACCAAACAAATTAAAGAGCATCTGTCCTGGTGGATTTCAGAACTCTATTTCAACCTCAGTTCGCAAAAGTGGAGCCAAAATAACTGCCGCTATCATACGATATACGATTCACTGTGATCATGAAACTTACTTCACAACTGCTTTCAATACACTGACAGAAAAACTCGGGTTTGTGAGCACGGCATTACGCAAACGGTTTATAACCTTCAAAGTGCCCAGAGGACCACTCTAAAACCAGTGGTTCGGAAACAGATTTGACGTACATATCGCCACAGTCCACATATATGTCCCATGGGGCAAAACTGCTGATAAAAGAGTGGTCGAAATATCATGCTAGTTTGTCGATGCGTGTATCTACCCTGGAAGAACACGAACTACAAATGACCACTTGAACGGTTCGATTTAGCGACTGATACGTCACTGGTCGAGAGACAGACAACCAGACAAAGGAAACAGGGTGGTTCTGGTCAGCTTAGCCACACTACGAAATTGGCTGCTCAGTATATTTGCAATATACTATGTGATTGCTTGTGACTGGCTTCTTTGTCTACCCGACTGAGGGTCTTTCGAGAGGAAGGTGGCATATGAAACTGCGTCCAGTCCTTACATTACAATAAAAGCCATATATAAATCCATAGTGAGTTAAATCCTGAAGTCTGGATTATGTGAGCCACGCCACTTAGTGCAACCTACAATGTTGATATGACCGTAAGATGTGAGAGCTCCAGAAATTAACCCTTAGCACAGAACAATTCCCTCAAATTTTTGTCCAAACTCGAAAAGGCCTCTTTTCCCGAATCTTCCAGGTCAACGAATGTTGTGTCTGGTTAAAGTCTCGCGCACTACACGGACAACCGATCAATATTCCTCTCAAGAATGGGCATACTCCTGATTAGCTTTGATCTTCAATCACGCTTTAGCTCCGGCAGTATTGGCTCATCGAATCTGTCAAGTACTGATTGGTCTTACGCTGTTACACGTGACAACACATGCAGTTTAGCTCTTTATCTCAACTCACTTGCTTGCTTGTGGTTTACTCGCCCGTTACGACCGGGTTTTGTGTTTACTCTCGTACAAATAAAGTGCAACTTCGCTACTACGTGTTCTACTGCTAACTACGGACATAAGCCTCTTTTGCCAAATCTTCTAGGTCAAGGCTCGTTCAGCCGTTGCTCTTCACGGGACGAAATCATCTGATTAGGTTGCCGTCACATCAACAGATAGGATGCACTTATTTTCGGACACTAAAAGCCAATCTGTAGTTGTACGCCTTTTATTATCATTCCATAGACATCAAGTGACTAAAGCGAGATGTCGGAAAATAGATTTCTTCGCAGTACCAGCCCTTCAGTGTAAGCAGTGGTGGTGATGGTTCATGAACAAAATTAAGAGTAGTACCCGCAGATGATGAGTATACAAGGTTTCCCCGGGAGCCCCCAATGGGTTTCGCGGTTACTGCTGCTCTTCTCAGAGGAACTCCCACTCATACTCCTGACATGCCGATCAGATTGCTTTGAAACAAACTGCGAGAAATTTGAAGGTTGCTGAGAACAGAAGTCAAAAGGTGATGTACACCTAATCGAATGCGTCAATCTGTATTCTGGGCATACCTGACCAAGATGGTTATGGATGAGTGACAATCAATGTAAAACGGTCAAAAAAGACATGACTTAAGTAGGACTTAAGAAACAATGAGCTTTATGGTCACATGTACTACTAGCAATGCCCAAACTGCTGCAACGTATGAAAATCACTCCCAGTCGGAATCACGTAAACCAGAGTGGCAAGAAGACCGGGGCTACGGAATAGCACCTCAATTGCACAGAAGTGCGAGGTTAATGGTTGAATAAAATGAACTGAACTGAATTGCATTGCAGAAATGACTCTTATAAACATGCTAAATCAAAGAAAATAATTGGTGAATTGCAATTTGACCAACCACAGAGATGCTTTTTTGTACCAGTCCTCGGCGATCTTGATTGGTTGAAGCTCCCTAGTGTACGCAATCACGAAGCCGTAGCTGTATCATTTATGATTCATGCTGATCCACCACATCGCGGGATGGGCAATGTGCTGGCGTCCGAAGATGCTGGGAAAGAATAATAATCGTTGGATCGATTGTGAGCAGATAAGGTGTCCAAAATATTCAAGCAGAAAAAGGTAAATGGAACAGAAAAAGATCTTTCAGTGGTCGTACTTTGTCTCCGAGGTGTCCCTGATGGGTTTAATTTTGGGACCATATTCCATTTTTGCGTACTTCACATCTGACTGCAAAGCCTTGTTGAGGTATGTACCAAAATTTGAGTTGCTTGCTTTAATGCCCCGGGCAGTAACTACTGAGATTATAAAGAATGATATCAACAAGAGTACTACAGAAGATGGAGAGATCTAGTAGTTCGGCTGGTAGAGCAAAGGTAGTACTGAAGAGCTGGTGTCAATCATGCGTGAGCTCGAATCCCGCAGGGAACAGTGTCTCTCCTCACTTAGATCAATTCAACTCTTGCCAAATCTGAAAAACCATATTTCGTAGGTAATGTAAAAGTCAATTTATCATTGAAGTCAACCAGTGTATTTTCACGATGTTGAGCAGTGAAATGTCATTCGATATCGTACATGCTGTCTTTGAAAGTTACTTACGTCAGTCATATAAAGCGCTCATTGGTGCTCTTCATGCAAGACTTTATCCAGCTGATGACAATACGATACTGACCAGGTAAAACAACGGAGATTTGGAGACTTCCGATGCAGGCTGTGAGGGCGATGATATCAAACTCCAGAATGACTCTATACCATTTTAAGACTGCTTTCAGAAACCAACACGTAGATTTGCGAAAGTATAACACAGATTTGGAAGACAATAAGCCTAGTTTGAGAACCGAACGCAATTGTTGATTGTCGCATCAGTAAAGTGCTTTTCTTTGGTCAACTGTCCACAAGCACCCATGGCAGATGATTAGTCGTTTAAATCACCTGTCTCCCCAAGCCCTTTCCGTGCAAAAATCTCACGAACCTGAGGCGTGTGACATGTCGTGCTCACGACGGATGTCGATCCGGTGGGTCAGATCAGTGGAGTCATGTGATCTGAGCCAGAGAACCAAATTATCTTCAACCTATCACTGGAAAAGGTGGCACATTGCGTTGGACGTGTCTCGGTTAGCAAGAGAATTTCGATCATCCGGTAGACGGAGTTGTGATACTGTTCCTGAATAACATCAACATTTTATTCATACACATGAATCAGAGATGAAAATATATAAATTACCTTTGGCAAAAGCTTCGTACTCTGTTGTGTTGGTTAGCAGCTAGTTACATTTTTTAAAATTTACATCATGGAAAGTAGCATATTTGTAACGAGTAAGTACAGTATGAGTGAGTTCATGCTACAATTAAAAAATAGAGACCGTGCCCCCGTATACATGTACCTTGAGAAAAGACAGGAAACAACATACCAGACTGTTATGTCCACAAAACAGTACCGTAATAGAAAAGAAATGTATTCTTTAACCAGAAACTCATAAAAACAACCTGACATCTACAAAGCAGGATTCGGATAAAACATGGTTCACACCTCGATCAACCAATAAACTACAAGGGCGGTCGCAGTCAGCTGACTTAAAGCACGTGACTCGCTGGCAAGTTTAGATCGAAACGCACAAACATGCATGCAACAAGTAGACAGAGGTCACTGTCAGTACATGGCACGACTCACTAAGCCCGGTCAAGACAGCACGAGTTTAAGATAAACGATATAATCTCAACTTGAAATCTGAAAATATGTGTATTGTTTCACGTGGAGAAATTCATTTGTAAGTCCTACTCACTACATTCGATTAGATTAAACGGAAGCCTCCTATATTCTATTCTATTCTATTCTCAACGCAGCGGTTAATTCCCCAAACTCACGACTTCTTGATAGTTAGGTTTGACAGAATTTTCACGCTGATATCTCTCCGTTTTATGTTTGGTTTACTCATTCACTTCTATCCACAAATAATCCTGGGATTTCATTAGCAGGAGATTGGATTTGATTAACAAATAATTCATAGTGCCGTAACAAAGCTTAACAGCACATGCATGGATAACAATGGCAAATGAAACTTTGTTACTGCTAGGTGGTTTATTTGTTAACCCTTGAATAGTCTGATAATGAAAGACGCAGTTCTTTACGCTCCGTGACTGTAGCAAATCAGGTTTTCATTATTACAAAGTCCGAAGAAATGGGTCATACTATGATGTGTGGTCTCATCCTAAAGCGACTTTCACGGATGCGTCCTTGACCAGGTCTTATTTTCTTAGTAGGGCTTACATTAAAATTGTCCTGAAGAATTATGGCAGGTCATGTTTTCGGAGAAACACATTATTTATCATAAGGAACTACGGTTGCTCTCATGGTAATCGAGTAGAGTAGTTTGTCTCATAATGATAATTATCGTAATTCCAGATACACCATATAAGAGTGTACTTATTATTTATCGGATCGGCTTGAACGGCAATTTGCTATCGACTAAACGATACTGAGCACATAATTGTGAGTTTATTGGTTGAGGGAACTGGGGGTTACTATGGCATGATTCCTACCCCAACGGGTACTGGTGAGAACCATAATCATATAATTGTATCGCTTATACTGCGAGCATTACGTCCGAATTAAATAACGAAAATTATGCAGCAGATACTTATCTGACATCCCATAGGATTTGCTACCAAGTGGTCTTCGTCTCCTCTTAAAACACGCCAGTCATTTTCACGCAAATATATCATCGTTGCTTGCTACTCATTTGTAGTACTCGTAATGAACTGAGTCCATAGTCCGTATCGAAATTGCCACCACCCAGATCTACGCGAACGGAAGTAGAAAGAAGACCAAGGCTGCGAAATAGCACGTTAATTGTATTGCAGAGTGGGTCCGTATAAATATGTTTAATTAGAGAATATAATTGGTAGACTCAAAGATGACCAACCACAGGGAGCTTTTTTTGTCGGAATAGTCCACGGTGATCCTGATTGGTTGAGGCTCATACGTGTACGTGATTAGGAAGCTGTACCTGGCCGTATCACCACAACCTTCCTCCCTCAAGTGTTCCTCGTCAATTTGGCTTGCCTGCAGTACTGATCTTCGGACTGGAGCTGGTAACTGTGGCTGGGCCGCTGCAGCAGTCGTTTCAGGAGGTGGAATACCTTAGGGTTATACGGAGACTGGAATAAAATCAACAGAAAAAAAGTTGAATTATTCACAAGACAGTGCATAATTTAGTTGCAACTCTCACTTGAACACGGAAACCATGGAAGTTCTTTCATTCAACTCCGGGATTGGTCAACAATGCGTGCTGACCCATAGTGTCCCAAATGGAATCCGAACACGGGGTGAGTGCCTACCAGTGAAGCATACACCTCAGGCTATTTTGGCTGATTCTCATTGACGCTTTTAACGTCAGCACTTCATGTTGTATCGTCCTTCAGTCACCGAATTGGTAACGTAATAATCCTTCGCTCACTTCTGATGCATCACTTTCAATGAAGGGTTTAAGCAAAGGCCCAGAAAATGCATAGTAAGTAAATGATAACACTTTTTACTTTCTTTTCATTATATAATAAAGACGAGATATTTCAAGGGAAGCGGCCAACAGAGGTCTGTCTGATGAGTTAAGTGACCGTAGGAGGCATGATTCAGACGCAGGACAGAAGGGTCTGTTATCCGACATGTTGTCTATTTTCTCCATAGCCGGAGAGAATTGTGATAAAAAAACAATCTAGATTTTATGCTACTAAAATTGGCCAAATTCAACTTCCGATTAACTTGAACATGGTACTTATAGTCATCGAACTCGAATAAACAGGGAAAAGGGTGTACCAGGGTTGAGACTAGATCCGGATTGTAGTTGGGACTGTGCGGAAAAGCATTTAATCGGTCACTGATTATCACCCATCAGCTTACACGTCTCTCTAGAAAAGAACGATCTCAATGTGTGTGAGCGCTCCCTAGGGATTCATCCACCCCGTCTCTCTTCCTGGATTACCTTTAACAATCATCTCCGTAGCCCTTTGAACTTCGACGAATCCGTATTTAGAAATAAAAAACAAGTCTGAAGCCTACTATTACTTAGTAATAAGGGAACGTGAATCTCCCAGTCTTCGGAACGGCTGAACTATGCTATAATGTTTTTACAAAATCCTTATCAACAACTATGGAAAACTTGATGTATAGACTGTGGAAACGCGATGAGAAAAGAGCAAATTTCCAATAAGAGTATTTTAGTATTCTGGGTTTGAGGGGCATATCCACACCAGTCTCGCCGCTACCCTTTGGAGACCACTAATAGATAACGACAACCTTTAGAAGGCATCTTATTGTTGCTGTAAGATAAAACAAAATTGATAATTCTACTTTTACGGATTTTGCCTTCGATAGCAGCTTTAAAATTGAAGCTCTGATATCGCGGAAATGTGTTTCAGCCTTCTGTTCTGACCACGAGTAGTATTACACAACAACACATTTCTGCGTATAGGGAAAAAGAAAATCCTTTGTCATGGACAGTGAACTGAGAAAAATCGCAAACGGCAGGCATATATATATATATATATATATATATATATATATATATATATATATATTCACGATGGAATCTGACATGCATCCTAGCATTTTCTCCGAGACACGAAGAACCAGGCGGTGATCTGTACTTCCAATTCATACGTCATCACAATTTAAATAAGGCTATATGTGAGATATTGGGACTACGGTGGCTCGGTAGAGATGCGTGACAAAAAGGAAGTATGTTAATAAAATGCTAGTGTACAGAAACGCGTGCATCAGAAATAGAAAAAAGGGTGACTCACAGTATGTCCACAATGTTCGGCTAGTTGAGAACAAACCAGCCGCGTAAAATTGCTCCTCAAGTGAGGTTCTACGCAGCTTTTGGAAAGGTGGTTGTACGTCGGCTGTAAGGATCCTAATAATCCCACAGTTGGCCGCCAAGTCACAGTAAGTGCACTAAAATATTGTTTTGGATTGTATGAGTTTGGTCATTGTTGCCACAGGACACAACGCTCACAAGCAACGCAGAGAGAACGATCCGCTTGAGGGTCAGTTGAAAATGTGTCTTGAATATTTTGATAAAACTACAAAACGTGTACAATACCGTGAAAAGAAAATGGTAGAATATGTGGGATGCACAATGTACCACAGGACTAACAAGACTGTCTCAATGATTTTATGAACTCAAACATCCAATCCTCAGTAATAGGAGTTACTTCGCTGCACTGAAAATGTGCATTTGGACAAGTTGAAAGGAGGAATAATATTTGAAGAAATAAAAGAATGGTTTTATTTCTCTGTGAATTTTCCCGGTTGGTATCAACTGCGTAAAAATGAATCAAGTGTTTCAGCAATCGCTTTGAATATTCGAACTCCACGAATTTGCATCGGCTCCGTTACCAGACGAAGCCTTGACGACAAATTTTGTCGCATGAGTGACTGTATAATGTCAATGGTGTGATGGTTATTTGAAATGAGATGTACATTACCAGGACACAACTATTACCAACAATCAATTATTTGCTGCAATGCATCACCTTGAAAAGTTTTAGTTGTTGTAGAAAACGTCCCGCAAGTCTTTGATTTTATAAATTCCCATTCACTCTGGAGCAACTGCTGCGGAAAAGACACGGCCTAAACTGATGGTCCCGAGGTGCTTTCGTATGGTACGATCTAAACACAACCTCATTCCGCAAGTTACTAAATCTATGTCTTAGTCAGGTAGTCAGGATACGACTGCATTGTGAGTCAAAAAAACTATTTGACATTCGTAAATAATTCATGTCTAGTATAGTCCGATAGGCAGAATGTTTTGTTGGATCAACCAAGTGCCTGAGTTCACGAGGCAGCTGTCCACTGAGACACATCAGTGTGGTAAGCGATTCCGTTGGCGTGTTGCACAGATAGTAATGAGCCATGGCGAGCTGGACAGAAAATTTTGACTGCATTGCTGTTGACCGTGGCAACCCACGAGACCCATCTGTTTTACAATTGTGAACTTAAGTTTGATCTGCAGGACAGGCTGAAGTAACTACTATTTTTGACTTCCTTATCTAATAGTTGATCATATAAATTTACCAACGTGTAACAATATCTTTCATGAAGAGAGTGAATTTAGAAACAACGAGCAATTAGTTTCAGTGGCACAAGAAAACCTCTTTTTATGATCTGAGTTCCAGATTGATGACCAAAAAGGCTTTCGGCAATTGACAACAACCCTGTGTCATCTTGCTTGTTACCTCATCAGATCGACTGCTCTTTTGCATAGTTGTAGGAAAGGCCATCCCGGCGCTATCACGGTTGCAGGGAGTGAAGAGCCAGTTATGAGCCGATTCCTTGATAATGTTATAACGGACAGCCCTGGATTGATTACCTTATATGGCGAAATAAAGTCCGGTGGATACGACCACACTACATGATGAATTATATTATGTGAGCTCCAATCTTCTACCATTCACACTAATACACTACTCGACAGAGGTATAGGACCTCCTCAATTTCCCGCTCAAATATTGGTTCTATGTACTCCAAAAAAACATGTCGGATCAGAACAACCGAATGCACAGAGTGATACCGTATACCATATCTTAGGACGAAACTATGTAATGTGTGCTGATTAGAGCAGAAAATGTAGAGAATGAGGGTGGCACAGTATTGGATCTCTTATTCCGTTGCACTGTCCCACGGGAAATTTTGCAGAACCAGACAAACCACTGAGCCTACCAACAAACTGATTATTTCGGTCCATGAAGTTGGCAACTGACAAACCACGAGAACCGAAATCATGTGATTTATGTGCATTGGAGCACGGGATGCACCTTACTGACCTAGGTTGAACGTGTGCACCTCGAGGGAACTGACGCGGAATTTTGTTTGATCAATGTCACACCGAAATAAACTAACAGATTTCGAGAAGCGCGAAATATCTTCGTCCTACGAAATTGGACTCGGATTGTATGAGATCTCCGGGCAATGCAGGAGATCGAGAAAGGACGTAGGACGGTATCTGGAATGTAATTGGTGATGTATCCCTGAGAAGCAAGTGGGTCGTCCAGAGAGAACCGAAATCGGACGGAAGAAGATAAATTCGTCTGGCATCCCATAGCGCATACTCCATATTCACTTTGAAAACTATTGTCGGAGTCAGTGTTTCAAAACCAAAGTTACCATGAACGGTAATAGCTGTGACGTGGATGAAATACAAGCAAATTAAAAGATGTATTGCTCACATACCGTTGCACAGAGAACAATGTTTGTTATGGGCCGAAACACAAGTAGCATAGACAAACAAGCGGAAAAATTTCCAGTTAAGTGGCAAGAATATTTTATTTGGATAGACGGGATACTGGGAATTATTACTAAGATTATACCTGAAAAGAAGAAGAAATTTGCGGTCAAAAAAAAGAAAACAACAAAAGCTCAGTAATGGTTTGGTGAAACTTTTCAGCAAACGGTAAGATTGCGCCGGTTTTACTGGACAGTATACAAGATTCCGTTGTATGTATTCGTTCGTTGAAACGGATTTTTCCCCGGCTACTTACTGGCAGATTACATTATGATGTCATATTCCAGTATTGCTTTGTTTGACTCAAAAAGCCGTGCTCAGGCTGACTTTCTCCCACGTATACGCACATACCCAGAATATCTTGAGCTCGTGGACACACGTACACAGTTGACTTTAGGCGGGCTCCGTCCCGGACTGCATTATTCAATCATGTTGGACAGCCTTGCGTGGCCTAATCCGATTGTGCGACTGACTTACGCTTTCGCCTGCACACAGCTGTGACCCAGGCACCTGCTTACGTGCTTGCGTTTTCACTTGCTTGAGCTTGCCGTACTTTGATACTGAATACGCGTTCATCCGTACAAGCTTGCCTTCCATCTGCTTATCGGATTCAGAACATAACAAGCATGATAATGCTGCTGTATGGTGCTCATATACTACAGATTTTTACTGTTTTTCCTTGAGATAAAGGCCATGAAGTGATCAGCCTCCAGCCCGGATCCAAACTTGATTGTGAACCAATGAAGCATAGCTGATACCAAGTGTTTAAGGATCCATGATTTGCCGATCAGAGAGTTAACTGGTAGTAGCCATTAGGTGAGAATGGGTGGATATTGGCCAAGGGACAATCACCACTCTTGCATTAAGCAAGCCCAGAATTTGTGTCGAACTCCTCAAGCCGAATGGCAGTTGCGCACGTTTTTAATTAACAACTAATAAAGCCTAGTTGAGAGGGTCCTGTTCTTCTATCATCCTTTTTTCGCGTATTCTGTTTTAATTAGCTGGTGATAAATTATTTTTCTGTGAAATTTTGTATTTCGCATCGTTCTGGTCAAATATAATCTCCTTATGGAATAGAGAATACGAAAAAGGCGGAAAACGATGTGTAGTGGTCAGGCTTTATAATTTGTTAGAAGGAAAGCCTTCGTTGTGCTAAAGATTCTACAAAGAAGATGTCCATCGTAGGAGTCGTCCGCTATGCGGGAAATGCTCTGCTAACATTTAAAGCCAGTGTCGGAATGGTGCTGTATCGTGTGGTGTTTTGGTTCAGTAAACTGCTAAGAGCCAGTTGGGATAGCCTGGTAGTTATTGATTCACAACTGTTCATCCCGGGTTTGAATCCCAGTTGCGGCTCGGTGAACGCGCACTGCTGATGGTTCCTAACAAGGATAAAAATAACTACGTAGTGCTGTATGGTTTGAAACGATGAAGTGAACGTTCACTTTGCGCGATGAATAATATTATTTGTGATTTGAAAGCCTCAAAAGTCGTTTCCAGGAATCCTTCATTTTTGCGAAGCACCAAGTACAATGGGGGGAGTATCAAGTGGTTATGTTACCATTACGCTGTCTTTTTTCCGAAATCCCTAAAGCCAAAGACAGCCTAATGAGACTCTGTTCATTTTACGCACGATTACAGCAGTTCGCGACCACAGCCAACAGACCAAATCCAGTGAATCAACAGTTTGTTATCATGAGTTTGGCTTTGTGGGACAGGAAAGCGACCAAGCGGTTTGAGACAATAATGACAGAAAACGATTCACTCAGAGGTCGGTCAAGCGCAACATGAATACAAAACAAAGTCAACGTGGTTTGGGAATTCCGTTTCGTCATTTATTGTAGCAAAATGAAAGCAGTTCTGATTTTTCAATAGAATGACTAACAGAAGGAGTGGAAAAAATTCAAAACCACGTTTTTATATCTCAGATTCGGTGGGCTGAACGAGAACCGGCGCGCATGTATGGACGAATGTGTATTCACTATCAGCGTACGGTAAGCAGAAGCACAAGTGTGTCTCAGGCGGATTCAAGCTGTCAATCAGTATCATATCAAGCAGGCCGCCTGTGGTTGACTAAGGGCAGTACAAACTGTGGTGCAGGAAGGTATCGGATGTGCTTGTGTGGGCGGAAAGGAAACGAATGAGTCACGAGAGAATGTCCTTAGTTCATCGATAAGCCTCATATCATCATGTGACTGCGTAAACTGAACACAACACAAGTAGCCCATGGTACCGGAAGGTTTTTCTTCAGAAAAAGCATCCAACAGACGAAAGAGCACCATTATGACGCATTGATCCCTTGCTGGCCATCTTTGACGGTGGTTCAAGGTCTTCCTTATTTTATCCCTTTTTGAGTCGGTCTGTGGTGATTTGAACGTCTCTCTCTGTTCCTAGGTGCACTAAGGTGTCCTGTTCAGGATTCAACCGATCGGGCGCAATTTTTAAAAAAGAATTCTAGCAAGGGACAAGTACAAAAGATTAATTGTATGGTAAAATGAGGTAAGTAAAGTTACACCCAGTTCGTCTTTTCTGTGAATGGGATGGAACTGAGTTATCGTCTCAGAGATGGAGAAAGACTGCAGGAAGTTTGAAGGACACTGCCTACTTATGAGTAGACTACACGCATATGAAAAGGGTACGTTAACTGAGATTATTAATTTACAGTGACGAATAAAATGGTGCCAATATAAATTTATGCCCACTGAACTTCGAACTAGTTCTTTCGCAAACAGTGAAGATAGATATAATGCTTCGAGCTGTCTCTAGATATATGATAAATACCTTTGAAAGATCACTCCGTTCTACCTGTTGCGAGTGTACATACTACTTATTAAGTAGTTGATTGCTGAAGACAGAACTATGGACAATTGTGGATTAACGAACACAGCTAAGTTCAGCAATCCAGGCGCAATAAGGTAAGCGACGATCTGCAAACCACCTGACCGCTCCTCCGTTGGACAATGACTGTTTTCAAGTGAACAGGACAGCCACTTAGCAAATGAGGATGTTTGTAACGTATTTGTTGTTTTGTCTATGTCCGAACACGTTGATGTCGATAAACAACCTGTTCACCCAGGCAAGCCTTCTGGATTGTAACATACCGACGACCTTTGACTTATCTGATCTGTTGCGCAAGAAAACACGAATGAATTTGACCTTAGTGTTGCTATCAGAACCAAAACAAATAAATCGAAACCCCGTGAAATCTTTCAACAGGTTTACTCTATAGTTGGGTGAAAGAATTCATTTAATTATCAACGAAGGCTTTCGTCATCATCAACACGAAATACATCAATAAAAATCACGAAAGTACTATTAGGATTCGTCAGAAGTGCGAATGAGTATTGTGCCAGTTAAACTTTGAACTGAAATTGGTAGCTCGAAAGCTCGGTTGGTCACTCAGCTCGAGTTGCCAGAAGGCTGAGGATAAACTGAACTTGATAAATAAACATACTTGACCTAATATCAGTAGTATAGCATTGTATCTGGATGACAGGAGAAAATCTCTTCGGGAGCACACGACTGATTTCGCCGTTATTACCTTTCACCAGGTATGAGTATCCAGTACTCTCTGGAATAACCACCCGATGTGATTCTAAAAATGGACTCCTTGTCCATACACGCTCCATTTGATTCAAATGAGGTTACTGCTGAATATGCTTGGCTCAAATTCTTCAGAATGTCGTCACATATTGTCAGTATGTATTGCTACCTTTTGAAAATTTGTGTTCAAAAGGTTTACGTCCATACACAAGGGACTTATTCCAGGTTGATTTGAGATGACCACGATCTGGCCAACCGAATCTGCAGACCAGTCTGCTTCGGAAATTAATTTTTGGTGTAGTAATCAATGCAATTACCGGAGCAATTTCTCGGATAGCGACTGGAACACCACGGGATGGTAATGCGACAGGTCACAAACAGGCAACCATTGACAAATGTGTAATTTCAGAGAAATACCTCAGCGGAGAATCGAAAACCGATACAAACGGAACAAAATGTCCCGATACTGCATACAGTTTCCAGAGTTCACTAAAACAAGCTCCAGCTCCTGAATCGCTTCAAGTACCATTGTTGGCGGCATAATTCTTATATTACTAACAATTGAATGTTACATGTGACAGTAGTTTTGCTAGTTTTGACATCCATCTCCAGTTCTCCCGGGACATCCGTTTCTGTTCTATTCCACGGCCCAGAAACTGGTGGTGTATCTTTAATTTATGTTTGTTCAACAAAGATTACTGGGAGTAAATTTATCGAGGAATCCGACTCCCGGTAAAAATAACGGAGTATTTTGATTAACTATAGCATTCACGCGCGATCTTTTGTGCGTTGTATAGCAACCAAAAACTTTGGAAACATGTTATGAATCTTTTGACTCGTTGGCTTGCTTTATGGGAACTTATTGAAACTTATGGGCGAAAAGATTTTGCTTCCCACAGTTAGAACACTTCTTTCCCCAAGCCAGATATACCACTTTTCGTTAATGGTGTCCAAGGTGCACAGAATCAGGAAGATCCTTGTAACGGTGTTCACAGCAGTCGTTGTTACGAGTTCTGTGAGATGATTTATCTGATTTCCGGCAACCTTGCAGTCATTCAACAGGCAGCGGCCCGGTACAACCTCTTAGCTACGTCCGCTGAGGAGCTTCAGCCATTAAGAATCACCTTGCTCATGTAAAACAAGAGCTCCTTCTGATTAGTGAATTTTTGACTTGCCAACTATTTCCTTTTGTTGTATCCAGCAATTTAGTAATCGGAAGAAAGGCGCACTTGTATAGGTAAACGTATATGCTGTAGCAACACAATGTAAGCACCAATACACGTGACTAGGCGAAGACCCAAACAAGTATGCAGTTGCGTGAGTCAGAGATGCACGTAATCAGAAGCGTAAGACAACTGCACAATCGGATTGAGTCGTGCAAGTTTCGTGCAACAAGTGACACGATCAGACTGGTCAGTGCTGTTCGAGAGGAATCACGACAAACGTCAACTGCATACGTGTACGCACGATTACAGGCGTGCGTCCATGATTGCACGAGGTGTAGATCATGTTTGCCGGTGAGCACATAACTGTGCAAACCAAACACAAAACCTTCCATACAACATATTTATTCGCACCAATTCTAAAATCGGATCAACGTTCATTTCTGCAGTCTTGGTCCTGTTGTTTCTGTCTACCTAGTTTTTTCTGGATTGATTCCGATACATTCTCTGTTCGAGATTTGTGAATAGTACAATTGACGTCGCTTTGTGGCGCCACCTTGCATTGAACTGTGGAACCTATTCGCTGGTCCATCTGAGAATGAAGAATGGATTGAGCGGTTCAAGCTACTGTGCAGCATACGTAAGAATGTGAAGGAGGAGAACCGGACTACATTCTTCCTGACGGCTGACAACCGTTCATTGCATTCGTTGATGAGATTCTTGCATATTTGAGAGCACCTACTTTAGTTCCTTTCGAAGAGTTGAACGCTCTGCTTCTAGATCACGTTGATCCGGTCAATCTCCAGACGACAGAGAGGACTAAGTCTCCTTCGCTGTTGCCTGGTCCGGGTATGAAGTTCCGTAAATTCTTGCTTAGGTTACAAGCACACGCTGCGAGGTGTACTTTCGCGGATCAGCTGGAGGCCCAAATAAGTGACCCATTGATTGCCGGTGTGAATCCATTGTAGCCGCAAAATAAGTTATTACTGAAACCAGACCTGAGGTGCCCTCAGGTCGGTCAAAGTGCGAGCATCTCGACGACGTTTCCGAAGCAATGGCCGAACACACCGTGGTGCATGTTCGGTGGCCAATCGGCACGTGATTGACATTCGCACGTGGTTCATTACGGTCCAGTTGGCCTTGCACTCACGTATGCGATGCCCGTTTGTACCACTCTCTGCTTCGTTCCAAACCACCGATCACGTGCTGCTGGCTCCTCGTGAGACAAATTGATTCTTTGTTTTCGTCCGCTGGTCACATTACCACACATTACGGCGTGCTTGAATAAACGTTTGTTCGCAAGCCCGTGCTTAAGTTCTGTTATTAATTTCTGGGTACAGCAGTGCACTGCCAAAAGATTCCATCCAGCGTGTCATGTAGTTCACATTAAAAACCTCAACTAAAGCCAGCCAACAAGACGACATCTGAATTCAAACCAGCGCACCTGAATCGCTGATTGTCGTGCGGCGAATTCCATCTCCGATCCATCTGTCGCTTTTATAAAATGCTATTGCGTTCCATTTCTATAGAAAGAATGGTTATATCCGTGAATTGTGTCACCACTTCAGAGGCAACGTTCCAAGTACGACCATGGTTATAAGTATGATGCCAATTTGGTATACACAATAGAAATTATGAGTTATTCCAACGGCTTTCTGCACAAAGCAGTCCAGTCACAATGCGGCTTGCGGTATTCATTAATGGCGGATACTCGGAGCTGCAAGTTCAACATTCTGTTGTATTCGCAATACCCGAAGTGATAGAACCAACTAGAACCACTTCGACCCGGAGCTTCGGGAATCGGTATAGCAAGAAGTCCAAAGGTGCGGACTAACACGCTGATTGTATTGCAGAACTGATATGCATAGTTTTTTTAATCAAAAAAATAACTATCAGGCGACAAGTTGAATAGTCCAAGCAAGAGTTCACTGTACATGTCCCCGGCGATTATGATTTTCTGAAGATACTCAGCGAACATATCCAAGAAGGTGTACCTGGCCGTATCACGTGTGATAGCTGCTGAATCACTAAAACCTTCCTCTTTCAAGAGTGTCTCATTATTTTGGCTTGCTTGTGATAGAGATCTTCAAGCTGAAAATGATGGTTGTGGGTGTGCCCCTTCGGTAGTCTTATCTGCTGACAGAACAGGCGCGTCACCGACCTCAACATCGTAATCTTTTGGGGGTAGCTTGATCAGCGTTCTTAGCTACGGTTTCTGCTGCGCCTTCGGTTGCTTCTCCGAAGTGAAGACGAATAAGTTGGCGCCGGTGCAAGGCTGCTTCAACAAGATCCGTAATCTCGACCAGGGATTGATCAAGTTGTCTTGTAATGGTTCCGATGGCTGGTGGAAGATCGGTGCCTCGGAAGTAAGTTACGTCACTGGAATACAGACACCTTAATGATGATTTGAGGCTTCACGATTTGAACAAAACTACTAACTACTACTACTACTACTACTACTACTACTACTACTACTACTACTACTACTACTACTACTACTACTACTACTACTACTACTACGTTCCGATAATGTAACAGGAAATTGTCCAAGAAGGTCCCTAATTCCGGCAGTGTTTTGGTTCGGCTAAGGCGAGAACACGTTTTACAGTACGCACTGAATCTTTCGTAGCATCTTTAGAACGTGGATGATGAGGTGACGTTCAAAGATAATGATGCTATCCAACATTTCAAACAAGATGCACGGAATTAGGAACAGTTGTCGGTGACGAGGACTTATGACATATCTTCCCGGCTGTAGCGTTTCGTCGGAGCCTGGATGAACAACCACGTGGTTGGCGTTAGTGCTAAAAATACCTCATGCTATTTCAAGTACGAGAGCATGGTATCTGTTCAGGAAGGGGCCCCAGAAATCGACATGCACACTTCTCCAAGGAATGTAGCTGTCGGGCTACTGGTTCCTGTTGTTTGGTTTCGACATCGCTTTGCACAAACACCCATTGCACTTCTTCGCTGATGTACATATGTCCGTGTTCACCTCAGACCACCAACACATTTGATGAGCCAGAGTCATTATCTCCTACACATCCAGGTAACGTTTGTGCAGATCTTCTAGGACCATTCAACGCAGGGATGGAGGTAAGACCAACTGCTAGCCACGACACTGTATTCCATCAGGTTGAAACCTAACTCCTCTCATTTCACGTAAAATTACGGGTACTTCCGTTGCGCTTTCAGTTGCCAGCCTTTCTTGAAAGCAGGATATTACCGACGAGTAGTATCTAGTAGTGCATTTTCGTAATTTTTCCCTCGACACAGGGTAGGCTGGTGACAAAAAATTCCACTGTTCATCTGTGGCAAGTCGAGAGTATCTTGACAGAAAACTAGCATGTGAAATTACTCTACCAGGGCGATGTATGGTGTCGAAATTACACACAACAAGCGCAATAATCCATCATTGTATCGTGGCGGCTATGGACTTGGAAAAGGATTTACGCGGATCGAATGGAAATTGTACCGCTTGGTGGTCTGTGACAATTGTGAACCTTAACCCAAGTAGGTATTTATGAAGAAGTCGTACTGCCCAGAATACAGCCATCACACACTTTGACTGTCTGTGAGTTTTCTCCGTCAGAACCTTTCAGAAGTCAAGAAATACAAACGATCGTACATCCATCTTGTTCAAGCACTGCACCAAATACGACCTCAGACGCATCCGTGATTAGTACTGCTTGTTTGGATGACCCAAAATGGGACTAACGTTGGACGTTCAACTATGCTGTTGATGAGACTCTGTAAGACTCTCTCACATTGGTCCGTCCACTGTCACATGTTGGATGACTGGGCGAGGAACAAAGGCTGCTCCTTCGTTGCAAAATTCATTATAAATCTAGAGCATTATTGCGGACAAACACTGATCAATCTCAATTGTGCTTGATTCATTGAAGACTACACTTCGGTTATAGGTAGGAAACAATCGAGATGCGGCTGATACCCACTGAACCCAAGGAAGTTCGACTCCCGGACACCAAGCTTAGGTTCGAATGCTTGATTAGAGCAGTCTTGGCTACGAATCGTTCCGTGGTCTGCTTTAAAAGATCATTATGCTTCTACTTTGAATCACCGGAGATGATCACGTCATGCAGATGTGGCAGCCTGGAAAAATGCACGATGAGACCTGCAAGCGGAAGGGTAGAAAACTGTACTGAAACATACCCAAAGGGGTTTGATGGTGGTGAGTGGAGTCGATTCTGGAAGCAGTGGAACTTGCAGGTATGCTTCAGCTAGATCAATTCGGAAGAATTATGTACTGCAGAGCATGGATTTCATAGAATATTCCGGTTCCATAGTAGTAGCCGAACATTTTCGTTTTGGTGGATTCGTATTAGGTTCATAGTCCCCACAAATATGTGGCGTTTTCCCATGGCTTTTCCTTGCCACAATTATCGGAGTAGACCAAGAAGCCGAACAGACTGGTGCGGTCACGCCATTCTGCTCCGTTTGTCCTAAAGCTTTAAAAACACCTCTTTGGCCGTACAGTAACAATCTTTGTTTGACGAACGCTGAATCACCATCGACTTCCAACTTCGGCGGCTCCACCGCCATTCCACCGCGATTGTTGGAGCATAGTACCATAAGCTGCTGGAGAATGACAAGATCAACAGGAGTGGCTGAAGCTGTGTGAAATGAAAGTTAGTGGCTCATGGCTCGTAATGCATTCAGTCCCTGGATAGACAGACTATCAGCTGAAATCAGGAAGCGGACTGGGAGGTATTTTTGCTGCTTGTATTGTACTATTAACGTTGCTTCACCCAACAGCGTGAAGTGGTGACTTTGAATGCCTAAGTCAGTAGGTTTTATGGTTGCACGTGGATAAATCATCTTTAACACCTCAGGAATGGTAGATTCACAACTCCCCGTGTTCACAATTAACTCGGGCTGAAATTCGCATTGAAATGACACTGGTTTGTACAAGAACTGATCGTTCTGACCGGTGGTCTTCAGTGCGTAAATAGAATTTATATTTTTGATTGCATTCTTTTCGGTCACCTCTATCTTGTTGCACTTGGATCTCCGGCATACCTTTCGTAAGTGACTTATTTTGTCACACGCATGGCTTACTGTTTGATGGAGAGGACAAGCTGGACGGAAATAAAAATCTCCGCATGACGTGCATCTGTTCACAGATTTGTGGGACTCAGCAGCATTGTTGACGTGTACTTGATGGATACGGCTCGAGTATATTGGCTTGCACGTCTTTGTTGAAACAAAATTGTGGTCTCGGGCATGGTGGCGGATTGCACTCCATCAAATCACTCACAAATTCTACCAGCCTCTAAAAAGTTCAAGCTCTTCTGTTCCGGTAAGGGCCGCTATAGCTCGATGTTGTTGATTCCGGCGATTAGTCGATCACAAAGCATCTCCTCCAACCGATCTCCATAAATGCATTGGGAAGCCTGCTGATTCAGTTGCAAAATTAACTCGTGACAAGACACGTTCTGTCCTCGCACAAGTGAATTGACTTTTGCGCGTTCTGTGGCCTGAAAAATGACTGACATAGCATGGTTCAGCAAAAGTTCCTTCAGGTTCTCAAACGGTAGTTTTGCGGGTGCATCAAGATGTGCCAAGTTCTTCAACAACAAACGTAACTCACGGCCCCCAGCAGTCAGAAATAAGGTAGACTGATCTTGCTCAGCTGCTTTACGAACACTGCACCGGGCCTCGAAGTGTTCGACCCATTCTGTGATGATCAAGCTGCCTTAACTGAAATTAGAAGTCACACCAACTGGCACAGAAATGTACTGTTCGATAAGCATGCAAATTAAGGTGTTTTTGTAGGCAATACAAATACAGCAAAATGCATAGGCACGCAGCATTCGGGTCGCAAGCGCCTGAGTAGACATCAGAAGTTAATTGAATTTTGTAAGACGACTGATTTCGATTGAATGCGTGGACTTTCACAATCGATGAGCATCTTAAGTATTCAAAGTCTGAAGTGGAATGAACTGCGTTCACATAATGCTGGTTGTGTGGCTGATAATTTTGGGATATCGATCACATGTCGGACTAAATGAACTTTGTCTTGGACTAAAATTCGATTGCTGAAATAATCACAGATTCACCAAACATTCTTTGATCTGAGATGGAGAGCTGTGTGGGTTCAAATGTTTATTAGACACTGACTTCAAGCCATGATATCAAATGTAAAAATGGTCTCTACCCGGCGTCCTCCCGTGAGAATAGTACCTACCCGACCAGTCGTACGCAATGGACTAGCTCACACCCGGACTATGCTCACTGGTAGAACGACAAGGCCAGACACGAACAGCAGAACGGCATTCTTTTGCATAGGGTTGGTACCAAATCATTTACATACAAAAGAAGGCACGCACTGACGGGCAGATAAGCTAGTAACCAATCATAAAATGATCTCGCTGCATCTACATGATGGGACAACTACGGCCGGGCTTCACCTGGTTGCCTGGATACTGGAAACGAAGCCATAGTGTACTGGACCGCGTGTGCAGGCTTTCGTACCACTACAAATTCCTTCCCGGTTGATGTATTTCCGCAACACCTGGGTTACGAATGGGTTTGTTGGTGAACTTGTCAAGAACACTTCCAGCCATTCGGATTACGAGTCAATTAGTTTACGGGCGTGGTATCGATTCGAGAATAGGCCACATGAGTCAGCGTAGACTCTCTGCTACGGAAAATAACTTTTAAGCCAAAAAATCTAGTTGTTTCGCAGCCACTGAACTTTGTGCGAACAAGCATTGCAGTTCTTTGCTGCGGGGCAGATGTCTGCATCTAACCTAGCTAGTGACTCCACTTTCTCCACGCCAGAACAGTCTTTATACAATCCATTCACAAGCGACTTGATTCAACCAAGCGTGTCCATCAAATACACCAGCTCGCGCATTCACTGTGTTACTGGTCATCGTCTTTGACCACTGACAGAAATGACATTTAACGTCCGCTTAAAACTTAGTTACTTTGCGGAAATTTTCCTGATTCCTTTAGAAAGTCTGTCAGTTCTGATTTTGAAGGCCCTTCGTGTATTGAACAAAACAGTAATCCTCCAGATAACTCTTGAGATCCCAGTAGACTAGCTCATTCACCACCAATTGTTCGTGTAATGCTCCAGCAATGAAGAAGACATGGTGCAGCAAATAAGACAACAAGGCGTAGGATACTTATATTCCAACGGCCGAAAAAGCCGAGTCAAGAACCACATACAATCGATTATATAGGCCCTTTACCAAACTGCTCGACACCAGCATAACTATGGCCGCCGCTTGAGCTCTTTGGCTACGTTCTGGCAAGTTGCCCGTGGCTGATAGCTTGCTTCTCTTGACCATCATTTATATGCGGTTGGTCCGATTGTCTCAGTTGACGGCTTGATCAGCAGCCACTCATCTGGGCTATCTTGCTGGTTGACGGAGATCCCACTGCTCCCCATCTGGTGGTCCGTATGCCTCCTTTTACCTGCTTCGGGAAGCCTCCGACATATTCGCCGTCTGTTCTTCTGTTTGTAAACAGATGTCAAAAACATACATCGCACGATGTATCCTGGGTCGTTTCGCTGCATCGTTACAAAGTGCATACTGCAGTCGAAGTGATTATTTTTATAGCAATATTTCTTCACAAGCAAACTTTGAAGCTTTCTTCGAACAGATGTCTGTTTTGAAGCCAACAAAAGCAGATACCTTGAGCTGGTTTAAGGCAAAAATGGTTGATTTGGAATGCCAGTATCGAACGAAAACAACACAACAACAATTGTTGTTAACGAACAGGCACAATGAAGCTCTCGACAGACTGAAGAAGAACTCTAACATGGTAATCGTGCGTCCAGACAAGAGATCGGGAGTTGTCAATATGGATAAATCGTCATACGTGCAAAAAGTGTTAACTATTTTAGAAGATAAAACAAAATTCCGGAAGGACCCAACGCCAGATGATCCAAGTGAACTAGAACAGCGAATTAACACGGAACTGCGAACTCTAGTTCAAGCGGGCCTTATTCGCGAGTAAACAGCCAAGTCACTGAGACCCAGAGGGAGTCAAACACCACAACTGTATGGCCTACCAAAAGTACACAAAACAGATATACCAATGCGGCCAATCTTATCAATGGTCAACTCTCCACAACACAAACTGGCAAAACGGTTAGCCACGTTCAGAGACACGGTTGCGAACCATGCAGTGAAGGACAGTTTCGAAATGTGTAACCTATTACAAAAAGAAAATATCCAGAACCGACTTACGTTTACTATGGATATTACCTCACTATTTACAAATATCCCACTGGAAGAAACTATCGACCTTATATGCCAAATAATCGACAAGCATAATATTCATATCGGACTACCGAATACCGAATTGACACGTTTACTGTTATTATGTACATCTAATGTGAATTACCGCTTTCTCAATGAAGGATATTGACAAATTGACGGAGTTGCCATGGTCAGTCTATTGGGCCCTGTTCTGGCGGATATTTTTGTTGCTCACTTAGAAAACAAGATTGAGAACAAAATACCCGACATGATACTCTATCGCCGTTACGTGAATGATATTTTTGTCGTCACAAAGAGCAAACAAGAAGGTGCAGAGTTGCATGCCTTGCTTAATAATCTACACCCAAATATAAAGCCGACAATCCACAATGAGGACAATGACACCATAAGCTTCTTAGACATTGAAATTTTCCGCAGAAAGGATGGTTCAATCAGGAGGTCCGTTTATCAAAAAGACACTTGGTCGGGGCAATATCTCCTCTTCAACAGCTTCGTCCCGATAAAGTACAAGATAAACACAGTGCAAACACTGTTCTACTGAGCATAGAAGATTTGCACGACGGACACTTTGGATGAGGAAATAAATCACATCACTAAAATTCTGACGGAAAATGGATACCCAACATCATTCTTGACAAAGTATCGTCACCTGAAACCAAGAAAAGATATTTTAACCACAGTATCTAAGATGAAAGTATATCTAAAACTCCCCTACAAAGATGACAACGTAAGTGAGTTGACCAAAAACGCTTGAAATCAGCTGTCAGCCGCACCTACTAAGCAGCCGATCCGGTGATTATATTTACAACTAATCGGTTAACTAAGCCATCGATGAAGGAACCCTTGCCTATCCACGCCAAATCAAACGGCATATACCAATGTGCAGCGATTTTAACACAAATGCATCTTCAACCGAGTAGAAGTCAATCGGATCCTCAATTGCTCGACATATTTACGAGACTAAACATTGCGTCAACGCAATTCAAGCGTTCAAAATGATCTACTCGACCACCAGTACCAAACTATTAAGATACATGGAGGCCCTGTCGATCCGTACACACAAACCTGAACATTGCAAACAACGCGAACTTGCAGTCAATTTATCATTGCCGTGGTAATGAGGTGTGATAATTGTTGTGTGATCATCCGATGGACATGTGTGAATGTGTGCGTCATGTGATTTTGCCTTAGTTTATAAACATTTCGGTCATTTATTTTGCTATAAAAATAATCACCTAGACTGCAGTATGCACTTTGTAAAGATGCAGCAAAATGATCCAGGATACATCGTGCAATCTATGTTTTTGACTTCTGTTTTCAAATTTGTAACGGGGAAAGTTTGTTTCTTCTGTTTGTGTCCCTCGTTTATTTCGTCCGTTCACCTTGATATTCACGTCGTTCCCTTGCCCCAACGATCCCCGTTGCAATGGCAGTGGAACCCTCAAATGTGAAGGTTAGTGGTAATCCGGTATTCCTAAAGCGACAAATATTGCTGTGTGACCAGCAAGATGGTGTTTTGAAGGTGCTTACGAGGTGAAACAAGGCGGAATTATTTTACTTGTGACTTCATCCGTTTCCGATGGCGATGGCGATAAGGAGCAAAAACATACAGCCCGAATTTGCCGTGATTACTGGCTAATTTTGGATTACCTCTTACGGAAATGCGGAACAGTTACTGTATAGCCGGAGCACTCCATGAACTGCGGGGCTGGTAGCAAGTACCTTTCGTCAATATCAAAAGATAGTGTGCTTAACTTTCATCTAACTTCATCGTCGAGATAGTGATGGAACATAGTCGCTTGGCACTTTTCTGATTGGGAATTAGAATAAATTGGAACACCAGCCTCCATTATTTTGAGGACCGCTTCTGCGTGCTGATCGGCATCGCGAATATTCTTGACATATTCATATGCATGAAGCTGCAGCATTCTTCCGGTCTCTGCGATACCATGTTCTGCGCTGATCTCCTAGTTGAATAAAAAAGACTTTTCTGCCTCCAAACGAGTTGGGTTTATTCTTCCAAAACATAGTGCTTCCACTGGGTGCTAGGTGATCATAAACAGTTATCACACAAACTCAATGGGTCCGCTTGGTTTCGGGATCCGTCTCCTCTGACTGACTAGCGGTACTGCCTTTTACCGTTTGAAGTTTCATATATCAACTTGGGAATCCATGTAGTCGATTCTCTGACCTATTGCTCGTGTCTATACTGACTCTAGCCTTATCCTTGAATATGAACAGATGGTGCTTGAACATGACATTGATCACCGAAATGTTGGTTTACTAGCAAAGATAGGCTACTTGTTGGTGTTAACTCATTACTCAGTACCCTCACACCTACTCAGAGACTCCACCATGTGTGTATGTGGGTGTGTTCGATAGCAGAATTCACATAGAATCTTATGTCACGCCTTAATCTCCTCTGATTCGTGAGGAGAGTGCATGGAAAGAGAGTCCATTTTTAGATTAGCAAGGTAATTTTTCGAAATATATTTCGTCGGTTAGTCAAGGGCAACCTCCGTAACGAGGACACATGGTCCCGAGTTTTGGCTTTCGACGTAAGTGTCATGTTATGGTATCTGGACGCAATTTGAGTTTTGGTACTATCTGTGTTCGTCGGAGTTATCCACGTGTTAAAAATCTTCGGTACCTTTCGGGGTTCAGCCCACAAGTGAGCGTCTCGAGAGGAGTGCGCTACGGTTGTGGGCTTTGTTTAATCACCCACCGAATCACACTAATCTGTGGAACAAATTACATTCGCTTGTGGCTTCTCAGTTAACGGCCCTTTGGAGGAATTTCCTGTGGTGATAACTGAAATCCGGCAGCTGAATCGAAGGCCCGAGGTGGCCGGAATGTCTGCGTACAGATCATATGTTATAGTGCAAGTGAAACCGAATCCTCTGTTCGAATCCAACAGAGGCCCGTAACTATTATCGTTTGGATCATCTCAACATTTGCCAAAGCCATCCAAGTCATCATCGTCATTATCACCCGTCAAACGCCTAAAGGCAGAGGGAAAAACAACATGCCCGTGCACTAGATGGGATAGTTAAAAATCGTAGGTTTACACCTGCTCAGCTTTCTTTCAAACTGCATAATTTATCTACTTCATATTTCACTACAAACGACCAGTGCAGAGTTGAAACGCGAATATATGGTTTGTTTAGGGCTGTTCAACGAACCGACCCAGATTCCAGCAAACAGAGTTGCATAAATGCACAAAGATGAACATGGTTGAGAAGTTCAAACGGAACCCATTTCCATGAGGTGAGTCGTGTTTATGTTACCAAATTTTCCATCTGGTAGACAGGTGTATTTCACATCTGTACTAATGATTTTAACACATAAAGTCTACAGATGTGTAGTAGCGAAAGGTACGTCCAAGGAGACCATCAATTGGGGCGGGGGAAATGCGGAGAGGAACACGGTTGCACGTGTTATTTTCTGATATCAGACATACGTAAGAAAAAATTTATGCTCAGTAACTATTCTTCCATTTTGTTGATCCAACGAATAACGAATTGATGTTGAGTAAAAAAAGAACGTAGATAAGAGTTGAAACCTAAATTAATTTGTGAAGAAATGGCACTTAGCTGTTTGTATCGGTGTTCGGAATTTCTTGAACCTACATTCATTGTCCTTTCACTGTAATAAATGGTTCAATAAAACATCCCGATCCTGGTACTCTATTCTACATGTTTATACGAACAGTTTGAATTCAAGAATATGATTACGTAACAGGTAATAAATGGCACAACGTATCCTGCAGGATAGAAAACTAATACCTTTTCGAATGGCACTTCCGCTTACCATAAATCTATTGTGTATGGAGTGAAATGTTTTATAAAGTAGTTATTCGAAATAATGATATGTGTATTTGTTGAAGCTACCGGTTTTCGTGTTGTTTGAACTCTCAGATCATTGTCAGAAACCACTGAAGCAGGGCACAACTGTTACTTTCTTGTTCAGTCTCATCTGCTGTAGATATTCATCAGGTCCCTAATGGGAATCGATCCCAGTGCCCTCGATAGCTTACTGTGTTCGGTTTAAATAGCCACGTGCAAAAAAGGTCACAAACTCATTCGTCTACAAACACTCAGCGCACAATCGATCGGCATCCCTCACATAGATGGATACACACCTACCATTATATATATATATATATATATATATATATATATATATATATATACTCAGCTGCGGGGCCCTTTGAACTTGGCCGTATTTTCAACCCGTCTTCCGTCATCGGGAATAATTAACGTGTAGTCTATACAGCAGCAACAGTTTTTTTGATTTTTTCCAACGTCGATTGTGATAACAATCATTGTTTCGCTAAGAAATGCCTGAGCATTCTCGCTAGTTTATGAGCTTCTTCAGGTCCACAATCACACCACAAAGGCTTATCGAGAAACAAGTAAGAAACAGGATAAAGCTGAACTACGCTAAAGCTTTTGGAATACCGAAGAAACACAATGCCGGATGGAAAGTGAGTCTTCAGGGACGGAAAATATCAAACACGTGCATACCCATTATTCTCAGTTCAGATATACGCTCGCTTACTGGGAACTTGGGGGATTTGAAAGATCTTGTCCTCTTTCGAGAATACGAGCAACTTGGAGAAGTACCGCTACAAAATCTTGCCTCAGTGATTATGTTGATGACGAAATTACGCATCTCGATGGTTTTACCTGCTACAGGGTCCATCCATACTAGCTTCGGAAGAAATGCGGAGTAGGGGTTATTACTTACCTTAAAGACAACTGGTGTAAGTCTGTCCAAGTGCTACTAATGCACTTAAATTCATACGTTAGTGCATTCTTAGCCTTATGCAAACCTTAACATATGAGTATACGGCACTCCATAGTTATCGCGAATGCTCATGTTTCTCCCAGATGCCCAATTACAGTTTATGGAGATTTCCCTGACATTTCATCTTCCAAACTTTTGAGCTATTTTATTTGTTCTCTGTGCTTTGTCTGTGGTGATTTCAACCATCCCCAGTTGGAATTCTTGACTCTATAGGGTCCAAAAAAGGTTGTAAACTTCCCTAGCATGGATGATACCCACCTTAATTTGTGTTTCACAACCAACCCCGATATGGGCCGGGCTACATGTAGATATCCCCTGGGGACGTCGGAATATGCCATAATATTGTTCTCTCCAGTGATATGCACCTTAAGTAACCACCGAATTTACACCTCTTATCGTGACTTGAAACGAAACAGCGTCAAAGTGATTCAGAAAAAGTACAAAAACTTCAAGCAGATTAACTTCGGCTTCTCCAACCATGCAGATCCAGTTGTGGTTTTTGAGCATCTAATCAGTTGTTTGAATTTTCGCTATGATGAGTATTGTTCATTGGAGACCATATACTCCCGTAGTGAATGAATCTCCTCTCCATCCTCCAAAAAGTTACACCGTAGACATGAAAGTGCCTACAAAAGTGGGAATTATCACACAGTGAAAACCCTTTCTTTATCAGTCAAATCAGAAATCCACAGGCTTAACGGAAGATGCAATCGTGTGATCCTAGTCGACAGTAATTGTCGAGAACTTTGGATGTCCATCATACATTGGAGTGGTATCTCTACAAGACACTCATCCCCGAAAAGTAATGTCGAAGATCCAAACCGCGACTTCAACGAGAATTCGAGTCCTTTGTTATTCAGTTGTACCAACGTCCTATCTTGTCACAGCCTTACCAGCTCAACCTCCCAAAATATATCCCTCCATCTGTTTACAAAAAGCTGTCAAACCTCAAGTGCAACAAATCTCACGGACCTGATAATCTTCTCCAAGTTGTACTCAAGCAGCATGAACAAACACTCACGTCAGTCACGACACAGTTATTTAATCAGTGTTTGTATTGCAAGAAGAATCCCGATTAATGGAGATCAGCTTCCATCACACATGGATCCAAGAAAGGAAAGGCAAAATTGCGTCTAACTGCTTGTACCTCCATCACAATGAAGGCGTTCGAGAATTTAATAATCCAGAAACTGTCCAGTGATTTGACAATACGAGACACAAACCAATTCGCCTACCTCCGCTCCTGCTCTACCTTGGACGGTGTGGCTTCCTTGACTTACACTATCTTGTGGCCGCTGGACAAGAAATCAATAAGTGTGCCCACGGGCTTCCAGGATTACAGTGATGCATTTGACAGTGGTGATAGACGGAAACTTCTCGACATACTCTCATATAACCGAACACAACCCTCACTCACTGGACTTTTGTCTGATAGTTTTTTAATCGGCAACAGTCTACAGGATATGGGGGCGGAACCTCTTCCATCTCTGTTTCAAACGAAGGAGTACTACAGGGCTCAATCCTCTCCCCTTTTCTATCCTCCGCCTACACGTTTTCCATGTCTGTCAGTGACCGTTCCTTCATTATAAAGTGCGCAGACAAAGTTGCGGTTGGGTTACCCAGTCTTGAAGCAGCAGCTACACCTCTTAGTGTACTACTTACAACCAACAATCCCACTGGCGGTGGCCGTGCCATCATTCTTGAGGTTATCTGCAACTAAGCCACAAGAAACTACCAGCGATTCAGAGCTGTAATTCTCTAGTGGACTCGTCTACGAGGAGATTGACTTTTCTGACGGCTAACGACGATTTGCAGAAGGATGAGTCTGCATTTAGTCAAGACTTCCAGAAGTCAGCCTCATTTTTGTTCCGAAACTTACAAAAAGTATGCTGTACATAACTTGAAAGTAACAAAAAATGAACGATACGGAGAATCTTCAGTTTTCTTCGGTATTTGATTTAAAGTGATCCCAAGTAAATGAGTTCCAGTTTCTATCCTAAAGTCGAATAGAACTTACAACGAGATGCTTATTTCAAATGACACGGTTCGTGTGAAATTGGTACTCATTTATGACCCTTGTCTTCTTCTCTTACCATTGTTGTTCCAAATTCTTTCCACTTGTTTCCTAAGATGATCCCAGTTTGAAATGAATCGAGTGTATCTGCTAGTATAAAGTTAGTGATCTATCTGACAAAGATCGACTCCTGAACAGGAAGTTCATGTGTTCACCAAGTTTCATTCACCCGAACCACACAGCCTTTCATCCCCAATAAATTCATTAAGTATCCTTTGGGCATAATTGAGAATAACTGAAAATGAGTTTTTCTCCGTTTTTGTGTTACTCTGCATACTTTTTAAATCTCTTCGGATAAGACGAGCTGATGTGGATGAGATATTGTGTGTACAATCAAAAGTGTGCTCTCTTTTTAAGGAATATATTTCTGTTTTGTCTGACTCAATATCAATAATAAAAAACAAACAGCTTTGACCACCAGTGGTAAAACAGTCACTAAACCACACTGTGAAATTTACAGACGTTGAACTTAAATTTAAATGCTGACGCGAATAGACTAACTTCTTCGACCTCTAGATTATCGCATCCGCATCATTTTGATGCAAATAAGAGGCAGAATTTGGCAGTCACACTTTTTTTTTATTTATCCACTATGATTAATCGAAATATCATTGAGACTATCATGTGCTATTTGGGAGATTCGTTTCTCTTGACCAAACACTCCTCCCGGTCAGTATAATCTAATAAATAATGACAGATTCATCAGCTCATAGTAGTTCCATCTATTCAATTGATGGAATTGTTGGTCAGTTCCCTGTGGATTGTGTCCATGCCGTACTTGATTCTGTTTCATAGCCAAGGGCAGAAGTATTTTGGTAGGATTTTATTGCTCAATCACACAGCATAGTCGAAATCGATTTCGACTACGCTGTGTTAGTGAGCAATAAAATCCTACCATAACATTTCACATGACGCATCGATTTTTCGATACACTCCGAACCGATCTCGATTCTGACGCAGAAGTATTTTCCTTCAGTTTTGGTCGTTTCCCCCAGTCTATTGAATTAGAGATCACGATTCATTGCTTGAAGCTTTTAAACTTACAGCCTACAAGTTTGAAGTTTTCAATCAGCCAAAAGTATGTTTCGATATCATTTATTGGAGGAAAGAATGTACTTACTAGATGTGTTCTATATGACAATTACGTGCGATATTCATCTAAATATTTGCCTTCATGACGATATCCTCCTCTCAGCCCTACTCCGTTAACCGTATGTTTGCGACATAAACCAGGCAGTAGGAGGGGAATGATGTCTGGTTTTGTTCTTTCTCTGGGAATCGCCAAAGTAACTCTTTCGGACAGATGTTCCTAATCGATCTGTCGCGAGGACGAAAGCAGGTTATGGGCAACTGGAACCTGCTTGAAAGCATCAGAATCGATGTCTCTATGGTTAGCTGTCACCATCAACTGCTATCATGCGATACTGTGCACGCAGCTGTGTTGGAAACACGAGAAATTCAAAGAGTGAGAACCACGAGTCATTTCTATTGGTCAGCTTTTCCCTGACTGTACAAACATTTATCCCACATTGCTTGTGCCTGTTGATCAAAATAAACATACCAGTTACACTCTTTAAACATTTATGGATCCCCATACTCAATAGAGTCACAAGTGGATATCACAGCTGACTCAGTTGAAACACTATGCCCATGCAAATGTTGTTTACCGTCAAGAAAAACCAATTGGACAGAACAGTAGATTGGAGCAATGCCCATTCAACATATCAAGTAACCATTATCTTCACACAAATAATATCATCCTGGCTGGAGTCGAAACGATTACCACCCGAAAGGCGCGAAACACGGCAACCAGGACCTGATTAGACAAGAGTAACTGTCACAATCCTTTTGTTTTTCAAATTCGTTTTAGTCCAGATTTTAAAGACTGAAACACACAATTTCGAACTTTAAGTAAAAATCCGTTTTTAAAAGACAAGCCCCAAAGTTCTTGGTACCATCTTGTTTTATTTACCGTATTGGTTATTATGATCCTCATCATAATCCGGTTTACACTCTATCACATACAGTTTCCTGCAATGTGGCAGTAAGGTCATTTTCTTTTCTAGTTACAATTCTCAGAAAAAAAAACGTTCACATGCACGTGCTTCTCAGTGATGTTAGCAAAACCTCAGATGTTGTCCTTTGGAACTTCTATGATTCGAAATTTGCACATTTCTTGGAATGCTCAGAATGTTGTGTGATTGTTGTGTCGTCAACGTCCTACACTTTGATTTCTATGAGTGAAAAAGGAGTCGTTGTCTGCTATGAAAATGTACGCTCGCAATTTCGGCTAGCCACCCCGATCGCTCCAGTCCGAAGCCCAAGGTGCCGAAAGTCTGGGTATTGTGTGAGAGAACGATACTTCATTCAAAGAGAAAACAGAGAAATCTTGAAAAAGACTGTCCAATACTATTGTTGCCTTGACGGGAAAGACTGATTGAGTTCTTCGTTCTTTCCTCAGACTGTTTTTCTTAATGATTACACTGCCGGTGCAGTGGAGGTGTATTGATTAGTTGACTGGGCTTGACAAGTTCAAATGTATGAGTAACTTGGCTTCAGGGAGGTTTTCGCGACTCTCTCACGGTGCTGATGAAAGTGGTATGTCCACGCATGCTTTATGAATGCTTTCTGTTTTGTAGCCGCCCACTAGCTCCAGTAAGCAGACTTTTCTGGCTTTGAATGATCTCCGTTTACCGGTACAAAATATAGTTTCTATAAGTGTGCTGATTATATGTAAAACCTCGTGTAAAAGCTGATTGGTCTGCTGACAGACCTATAAGGCTCATCTGACCGGCTCCTATAGTTGCACCCGGATTGGCTAACTTGACTCTAGTTGGTCCAGAAAAATGGTTGCCGCTAGCTGCTTTGCCGTTCGTTTGACCTGCTCCTCGAGGAACCGGCTCACTGTTAAGCAAAAACTCACAATTGATTAAACATAACCTAGCTTCGGTGTCTTGGCTCATTAACCTTAAAATATATAAAGTAATGTTTGAGGTAAAACGACGAGACTAGTGAAAACGCGTGCGCAAAAGTAATACAAACATTTAGTTTATTTGTCATGTATCCCTTTACGTAGAGAATTCCAGCACGGTTAACTGCGGATTATGTGAATTCTGGAAGAAACAAATCGGCGGTTCGAAATGTCTGACCATACGCTGACCAAATGCCACAATTCTTCTCACGCATACCTCGCGTTTGTGATGGTCAGGTTGTAGACAGCCGCATCTGGGTTCGATTCTTATAAGCTTGGGAACAGGATGAGCTACTCACTGAGCATTCAGCTTCTTTGTGTTTTAAAGATCGAACAGGCTTCCTTGAATACTACAGTTATCGATAGAGGGACGGCAGCGCCCAAGCTCGTTTTTGTAACTCTATCTATGGAGCTATGGGCTGGCTCATCTCCGATAGACATCTATGTCATGTTAAAGGCCAGTTCGTCAGCTCCTTTCCAAAGTCCAGGTGATTGTTTGGGTGAGTGGAAGCTCGGATGGCAAGATGGCAGATGGGCATGACGAGAAAAGTTTCCCTCTAGGTGGTGGCTGACAGTACCATCAACATACTAATCAGAAAAAATGTTGCCCGATACCAGCCTTAATTAATAAGTTTATGATACCACGACTGGTGAAAACCACTCTTGCATGCTATATACATTGTCTGTTTCCTGTCAATAAAAGTAGATGGTTGGAAATCAGAAGAGCTAGTGGGACGGAAAGGATCGTCATCTTTTTTGCTAATTTGTGGTAATTAGGAGTTTTATTTGAGTAGTTGAACCATTCACTATGAGCGCAGTAAATCTCCTGACGAAACTGCACGCAATCAAGGATCAAGGACACCAGCTGAACTAGCACCTAATCGAACTAGTACTCCGAGCAATAGTAATCTACGTATATATACGGAAGCAATATGACCACGTAAACTCTTGTCGTTATCAGTCATTACAACTTCTTGTTAGAATAAGGATGCTTGTCAAGTGAAACAATATTTCTACCTTGACTTATGAGTACGGCGAATCACGGCAAGTGGTCCGTATTGGGTGCTGCTTTTACTGATAACTCCAAAAAAGCTGTACTGTAGATCTTAATCACTTTTGGGGATGAAAAATTTGTGGCCATTGTTGACCGTGTTTTGAATACATCCTCGTGAGATGATGTGGGTTTAAGTGGTTGAAGAAGTTTTAAATAGATAAATTGACTACGTTATATATATATATATATATATATATATATATATATATATGAACAAAATTCAACGCAAGAAGTAGTATTTGTTGCTGTTACTCCCACTGAAGAGCACTATTTAGGTTTGTAATTATGGTTATCCTTTGTATAACCACGTGATCATATGAGCAAAGTGGCACTGATCATGACTGCGACATAAATCGCATGAGGCGCAAGACTTTGTGCTTGTGAATAGATACTCCGGTGAGTAAAAAGATTCCCTAAAAAAGTTTACAGCAGTCAAGCAACTTTTGGAATACTGTTCACCCGTCCGAAGAGTGACATGGTCCTGCAGGACATGGCTAGTGCAGCGAAATAATCAGAGGGGGCAGTGTAGTGAGAAGGCTGTTGGCAGTATTCGATAAATGTAAGTGTAGGATCCCGTTGATTACATTCTTGAGCCTTTGTGCTAACGGAGTTTTCTGCGGTTTTGTCTTTTGCAGATTGAACACGAACAACCCCGACGGAAGACACGGATCATTACATACTACAGTAGATAAGATCTACTGCCTAGCGTGTTCTTCTCACTCAGTTTGCTGATTATATATATATATATATATATATATATATATATATATATATATATATATATATAAGTGCAGAGATAATAATCATCAAAGGGGGTGCTGTGTGCACATATATTTATGCGTGAGGGTTCTTGGTACGCCGGACGGATGTGCTACCCAGCGATTTCACACTTCCTAAGCGTTGAATAAAGTGTTTCTATGCCAACATGGATCATTTTTTATCGGGCTGCGCCTTTCATCTTCCTGTGAGATGAACAACTTGACTGCTGTCTACATCAGTATTCTTACACTCCACCGCGTAAATATAGGTTATAATCAGATTTTATCTCTTCCGAGTGAAGAACCACGAGAATATTTGAAAATGCCCCAATTTTGTTCATATTCCATTCAACTCTCTACTCCAGTATCAGAACTGAACCGGTATAAGCTTTATTTGCACTAAAATATCACAATAACAATAACAAAATACATAACAAAAACAACTACAGTAACCATGAAGGGGATAACAAAAAGCGCTGAATAGTAGCAGTATCTCTGCCGTCAGTTTTCCCTAATTCAAATATAAACAAGTAGCTGTTTCATCTGAGTGCACATAGCTGGAGTCATACACATTTTTATTGCACGGGCAATGATTTTATTTTGATCTAACATAAAACTTGACACCAAAAAATGTTTACTGCATGTAGTTTTATTTACGCACTTTTGTTTCCGTAGAATATCATTATTGATAGTTGTTCAGGATGTATACGATATATCACCGTAGCTAGACAAACAGAGGTAATTAGGTTTCAAATAGAAAGAGTCTGAAAAACAGAAAGTAGACAGGTACTGTTTGACGCAAGCTCTTCTTTCACACGTGTTGACGGTAAGAGTAAAACACGCTAGTTTATCTATGAAAAGGTACATGAGATAGGTGATGGCTATGTGAGAGAAAAGTTCATCAACGATAAGTCAAAAATTCGTGTGAGACTATATGGCTAATACCTGGAAAGGCGAAGAGTTGGAAGTGATTGTTTCCGTGCTCAGAGATGAGGGTTTTCAGACTTGATTAGCATGGCTTCATTGAACGCTCACAGCTTTGCACTTTGGTTGCTTAATCAGTGACCTTTTGAAAGAAGATACTTTGCAACAGGTGATAACACATTTCTTACAGAATTCGGTCTTGCGCAGTCCAGCTGAATCAATGAAAATGCCTTTTCGTAATATGTTTAGCCGTTCCTTGAGCTAAGGATTGTCTTATTTTGCATATATCAGTATCACAGTGTCCTATATCTGCCAGACCGCGAGCAAACTATTTGTTTTCTCCGGCGTTAGCTATCCGAGCCAAACGAAATGCGAACTTATCATTTGCGAATATCTTCTACTCTCCATAATGTTTATTCCATGTGTCGTATCATATATAAACTAAAATATGCTACCTTCACTATTGATAGAAATAGACGAAATGCTTGCTTCTCGCAAAAAAGCTCTCTTTCCGTTCGTCTTAATTGGATAAGGGGACCCAATGTTTCCAAAGATTAGTCAGATGCGATCCACATCCAGCTTTGCGGTCCGAAGGCCATCGGAACCTGGGTCAATAATACTTCCGTTCCATACCTCCACCCCCACCCCCTAATTCGGACTAAGTCCCATTTTTGGAAAATCCTTTTCACAACATTCTTGTTAAAAGCAAAACTTTGGAGTGAAAGACACCATTTAGCACCAGCCGTGTGGAAGCCCAAAAGAGTCATCCTGGCTTTGATTAGGATGTGTTTGAGGTTGGAATTTGATTACCTCCTGTCAGTGGGACGTAAGTGATCAGTAATAATCATATTCATAATTACAACAAAATACTATTATGCAAACATGGTCATTGGCTTTTCATTGAATGTGTATCATTTAACTGTGAAATTTGTGATGTTAATAGCACAGCGTTGTTGGTAGAAGTAATACGCCAACGTTTCGTTTGCCGTGGGCAACTTTTCTCAGGGCAATTTTACAATCAAATAACTGTGAGAACGTTCGCATGTCAACGGATATTTGGTTGTGTGGTTTTGTGTGTGTGCGCGTGCGTGTGTGTGTGTGTGAGTATATGTGAGTGTGTGGACGTTCATTTGTGTGGTGGGTGGGCCAACCTCGTCGGTCACTTCCCAGTGAGACAAACAGAGCACAGCCGAAGGTGATCCTATGGTCATTGCAATAGATTCACAGAAAGTAATATTGGCAACAGGAACCTGAATCGCATGAAATGGGAAATCCACTTGCATTTTACACATCCAAAAGTCCAACTCGCGGAGCCGGAATCGAGCAGTGACATTAAGCTTATCGGTCAAATGCCGCATCAGCTGAGCTATCTGGTTGGGACCGGTTGGCCTTAAGTTTAGAAAGCGAACCGCAGTTTTATGTTATACAGTCGTGACTGGTTTCATTTTCTGACCAATGGGCTCACATCGATGATCACCTGATCAGCGTGAAATTTTTCCGTCATCTGACGCACATCAACTCCAAGATCGTAAACATTTGTGATCCTGCTGTAAGTGTAACCAAAGAATTTACTTCCAAGTCCGAAAAGAACATAATTTTCAGCAAAAAAGCATCCGTCAGTCAACAGATCACAGGAATGGATCTTTCCACGACCGAAAATCGCCCAAATGCTTGGACGAATCAAGTGTGGCTTGTAAGGGTTTGAGTGTAGCCTACTTTTGTCTCCAATGCTCATTTACTAATTTTAGATACCATTTTGCCTGAAAGATAAAAAGCTGAAAATCATGTTTTCTTTTTAACTGATGAGTACCATCTGTCTCATTTGCAAGGAACTTCTGATCGCGAAATTTTTACTATGCTCCCAGACTAGTCAACAACTCACATTCTTTAAAATGGCTTTTAATGTCGTTGTGAAGTATTTTGGATATCGCGTTAGTCTTGACACATTCGAAGAAGTCCCTTATTCATGGAGAGTATTTATTTGAACCTAAAAAGCCCTGATCTTGATTGAAGAGAAATCCGCTGGCTTTTTCGGATACAAAAAAGCATATTGATTTCCATTTATCTGTGGGATTCAAGGTCCACGTGGCGATAATTTCATCATGTAGATATATTGAAAAAGCCATTGGATCATATTTAGCCGAGAGCTGTTCGTCCCACTGGGAAGTGACCCACAAGGTTGGCCTAGTAATTACTATCAGGACAGTTGTTGTGTGTCACTGGAGCAGTGGTTCTGGCATCATCGGATATTCACTTGCGAAATTCACAGCCCTCTGGCCATACCAAGATAGCTCATGTGGTAGCGTTTCCTTGCGGAAAGCGGGATGTCGTGGGTTCGAATCCAGCTAGCAGTGGTATTCTTTCTGACGAGAGAAATGCAATTGCTTTTCCCGTAGTCTAAAGCTCTATAATGTTGTATATAGCACTAGACCATTCGTCTTTTATCTGTCAAGGAATGGGCAGTTCGAAAAGACTGTTTCTAGAACTCAGCTTGGCTGACACAATAACAGCTACCGAGAAACAGTTCAAGATTCAAAGTGCCATTTGTGCTGTTGAGACAAATGTTGTGGCAACAGATGGGTATTGCTTGTCCTTCCTTCATAAAATGAATTATTTTTCTGTGTGAAGTACGATTTACGCCCGGTCTAGATGAAAGCTGTACTTCATGTTCGCAGATGGGTCTGAGAAAGTGCAGTCTGGCCTACAAATTCGTCAACTTAAATTCTTGAAAATAGATTAGGATTTAATCGGTAGTTTGGTTGCCTTGTACACTTTGTGGAATTCGGTTTAAAAAGCTTCGTTTTTTCTGCTGACAGCCCAACCTTGTGGAATATACGACCGCAAGCGGTCACTGTCGGGAAATTGGAATATTTTAGTTCCCATTTCAGATCGTGCCTCCACCCGTCAAGCCCAAATTTGGCAGCATTTTATTGGCCACGACCGGCTTCCATAACTGTCGTACATTAGTCACTTGAAACGTAAGGGAAGTAGGACATTTTGGTTGACAATATTGATAGTGATAATGTATCATTATTATTTTCAATAATATTGTCTTTATTAATCATATTACTTGGAAAGCATTTGCTAAATGAGGTGTTAAAAACGGTTAGTTTTAAATTGTGGCTGTACAAAGGATACGCATCTTGGCATGTCGACAAAGAAAATACTGTTTTTTCAACTGTTTTATAGAGGTGGACTATTTATATTCAGCGAAAGATGGCACAAACTCAGTAGCGTCCAGCTATTGGACAGCATTAGTATTCATGCATTGCCTACTTCTGGAAGTGGTTACGGTCAAGTTAAGCTCAACACTCACTACTCACTGTAAAACGTTTTCTCATCACCCGTTCCTAAAGAGCCTCCGTCTGTATTGAAATCGTTGTTGTTTGGAGCTAATCTATCCTACAGAGAAAGCATGGCCTAGTTTTGCAATTTCTCTTGCTGCATGAACCCACAATCGTGAGAATTCGAGCTGCAAGTGGAAACTAAAGATGTCATAGAAACTCCTACCATAATTTTTGATGTGTATAATATTTTCCTGGTAATAAATTATTGGCTTGTCATTATTCTCAGTGATTTGATTCACTTTCATTGTTATCGAGTCCATCAGTCCAGCTGTGATCCGACTTGTTAAGCTGTGCTCTATCACGTGACCTATTTTCACCTCCAACGTTCACTCTAGTGAAAAAGCAGTAACTTTTGTCTCGAAAACGGAAAGCAAATTTTCTATCATAATCAAATCATTACTGTTACGGGTCAGTTGTGGCACAAGAAACTTTGAAAAGCACATGGTTTGGCTACAAGAAAATCATATAAGCGAAGCATAAAAAAGACCATGGCTATGAGGTCAAATTTCCCGTATGACAGCAAACTGGTCTTTTTACACAATATGATTCATTACACAATGCCAACTTTCAGCCGTCTGTGAATTTCCCAACCAGGGTCACATTTTGGTGGGGCCCTCTCAGTCTCACCGTAGAGTGTACAAAGTTATTTTGTGAACAAACTGAATTGCGATGCAACGTAAATTTCCTCGTGATAGCGACAATAAACACGTCCAATAGAGTGTGGTCCAGTGATTGAGTTAATCGCAGAAAGTGAATCCCGATCTCTTCATCAAAGAAGGCTCTATCACGAATATATAAGATAATCATCCAAGGATAGATAAATAAATACATCAAATCACCTTAAGTCCGATCTTATTGGACAGGTTAATGGAGGGGCGTATAACAGTCTATCAACAAGGATGGCCAGCTCACGTTAGCTGGGTCAGAAGCGTGGTATTACGACAGAAGATGAAGCCAGGCAACTGTATGAGACAAGAGGTGAAATGTGACGAAACACATGGACTTTGCAACAATGTGAAATGGACGGTTCAATTCATGTGAGACTGGCTGGAGATAGAAAGGGATCAGTTCGGTCATAATCAGTCGGACCACACGAGCGATTTTGAAACAGACAACAATATTGGAATAATCCATTGCTATGAGTGTGTAAGCAATAACACCTACAGAGTCTACGCTGTAACCAGTTGGCCAAAGAAAGGAGAAAGACCAAGGGAACAAAGGCCGAATAAGCAATGACGTCAGTTTGAAACCAGGGATTCATTAAGAGTGAACTGGTACGGCGAACTGAGTTTATTCTAGTGAATCCACTTTTATGTCGAACGACACTGGATGGTCCCTACAAAGTAAGAAGTTCACCGTTTACAATCAGTAGGATAACTAAAGGCATATACACCGGGTTGTTATTTCAACCGGAACGGGTCAAGTTAGAAGGAAAATCTTTTGATCCGCGTTTAAGTGCAATCACTTGCGTTTCGTGATTCTATATGCAGCCTATTTATATATAGAACGAACTGAATGAGACTGAATATAATGTTGCGAAAGGCTAGTATTAGGTCTCGGATAAGTTTGTTAGTCTCATATGGTAATTGCAGGGAATAGCACAGTCTCGCTATTCTGTTCGTAGTTATGGGTGCCGTGGGTCCCAACTCATTTATCACTCTGACTTGGTCGAAGTGCTCCCTATCGTAACCATGAGTGTCAGTTTATAATCAGTGGAAGGTTCATAGAACAGCAAAATCACCAATACAAATGTCGCTGTACGGATAATGCAAACGGGAAAATTAAAAAAATTCTCCTACTAAATCCAAACTCACTCTGGCCCATTTCTTGTGAATAGCAGAAAAATTTTGCCTGACGCAAGCATTTAGTTCACTGTTCTAGGTCACGAAATTAAAACATATCAGTTTATGAATGGCATAATACGTGGGAAGATTATTACAGGGTTGTAGACTTCATCGAGAGCTCTTACATCGCGCCCCGCGGGAGAGACAGAGGTCTGTTGGGTTCATAGTAACCTGAGAGAACACTTTGAATCAAACGGTTTTGTGCGCAGAGAGCTGACTGAGACATCATTCACTAAAAGCCATTAACTTTGTTATCTTTTTATCCTTTCAATCATCTTAATAACTTCCATTTAATACGTTCACATGGTATAATGTTTCACGAATGGGACTTTGGACAGTTTGAGGCTGCCTATTGAGGGGGGGGGAGTGACCGGCGAAGAAATCAGGATTAAAATCCGGGGCAGTAGAGTTGAAAGAGCACCATGATGATCGTCTGACCACCATTTGTATTTGATTGCGCAACATGGCTCTGACCTTGGGATGGGGGTTAACTTTGAAAAGTCATACAATTCAGTTTCTTGAAATGGAAGAGGTCGAAAATGTGGCATCTTCCTGCTTGGCCCCAGCAGTTTGCATGCTCGATTAAGATAACTGCCCGGGTATGTGCTCAGAGACTAGTTGAGTCAAGCAACGATCCGTTGTGTAAATGTGTACCCTAATGTGAACACCAGACAACGCGAAATAAAGAATCAGAACAAAAACTGTATCCCTTCAACTGCTATTTTCTTGTCGTCACTGGAACACTTGTAAATCTGCAGAAAATCACTTTATCCTTGTTTCAAGAGGCACACAGCTTCCATATGTGCGATGACAAAAAGAACAAGTGGTTATTTTGATGGTTGAAAAATTAAATTAGTGATATTCGTGAAATACCTCTTTGAGTCCAGTTACACACATAGATGGGGTATTCATCATAACTAACTGGCTTGCTGAAGTGATATAACCATGTAATCTTGCTATGACAGCAACAAATGACAAGGTTTGTGAAATTCGGACGTCTTATTTATTTTCCTTAGTCTTGGATGCAAACCTTCCCCGAATTTATAATAATGCATATATATATATATATATATATATATATATATATATATAACAGCAGATTGTATAACACAGCACCAATTTTTGGTTGAAGTTCCAGTGGGTGCTTTGTTCATACGTCTGCTTAGATTTGGCTCATAGAGTTAATATTGCTTCTTCGTAGATTCTACGTGCATGCACAACCCCCATAAAAAGACGCTGTAACACAAAAGTGGTAATCCGGCCAGCTGATCAGTTTGCACGGAAGACCTCGTTTAGGGGCCGATTTTAGGTGCTCGAGAAGTCTTGCAAATGGGCATAAAAGGTAGCACGGCTTGGTCCCAATTAATTGAGCACCGTCTGCGTGTGATGTAGGAGCATGGAATACTAGATCAAGTATGTTTTTGTCAGGATACAGTTCGATAGCAGGCTACAGACAAGTTTAATAATGTTTAGCTTACATGGATATAGTAGAAGTTGTACTTGTCGCAGAGCAACTAAAAATTAAAGTACGAAGGTATAAATAGATGCGCTTACGATGTGTATTTTGAACCAATAGCTTGGGAAGCATAGAAGAACACTATCCAAAATGAACCAAATGGCAAATTTTATATGCAGAATACGAGCCCAATTCTTCGCAACTCGAAGATTTGTTCCCTGGCCATTAAGACACTTCCCGATCATTTTTGCGAGGGAAATAAGAGCTCAAAATTTCCCAATTATGATGTTGCACCGGTTTATTGTTGTTCTTTTTGTATTCATGAATCCCCCTCAGTTGTTCTTGGAACAAGTAACTGACTGTACCATTTACGCGTTACAATGGCTGCTAACGGGATAAAGCATTTTTTGTTATTCGGAATACAGCGATGGCACACGGTACCAGACATTTTGTCTGTTTTTTGCGCTTCCTATTTTTCTCACAGCCTCATTAACACAGAACCCGTCATGTTATTTGTAAAGATTTTAGCGCTGGATTAGAGACAGGGATTTCCGGCTCTAAATTTTCATTGTAAAGCATAGAACATTTTCCCACTTATTCGATTTGCTAGTTCTTCCAACTCCGAAGTGTGTACTTGGTGTACATTTTCTGTGAATTATCCAATAGTTGGTATTCCTATTAACTTTAGGGCTTCGTGCGAGATATGGCAAAAATGAGTCAAATTTATAGGCCTCTGCAGTTCTACTTTGATCCTCTTTGAAGAGATGCCGAGAAAATCCAGTTTCAGTAGATAGCCTCATTATGTTCGCGATAACAGTATGGCGGATTACCAAGGCACTCGAAAGACCTTGAGGCCAAGGCCCATGTTGATGCGAACTGGAATTTCCTCTTCTAAGTAAGTTTAGCAGTCATCGTTCAGAAGCTTTTTTGCACCACATGTATCATGAAATCTTCAAATAATCAAATAATTTCTCTTAACTTATAATATAGGTAAAGCCAAGAAAACTGTATTGGTCGGAGAAATGGCTTCTACTCAGATATTCGGATAGCAAACGTATTTAAATTTAACCTAGCATAATTTATGCGGTCTTACGGATCAGACTAATTGGATCTCCCTACCTTGCTAATGGTTAGCTTAGTTTTCTCGGATCCCCGGGGTTCTCACATTCAGCTATCCATAACACAGCAAACAACCAAAGTAAATAAGAGGAAACTTCAAATAGATTACTGGCTTTATCCGATGGCCTGATGTACCTCAATTAAGTCACGAAGCTCGAATTATATACTGAGAAGAGTTTTGTGTGCATTACTGTCGACACCACCCGTACATATATACCTATAGATAATGATCAGTAGAATGATAAAGAAACTACGTCATAAGAACGCTTCGTCACGCAGACTCTATCGCTATGAACTGTAAACTCAGCGATGATACTTCCTGATAAATAAGTATAAGAATATTCATTTATTTTTGATTACGTATAGGTTACTGAATCGAGTCAAGTAGTTCATCACGTGGTGTGCTTGACAAAATTCGCCATATTTCTTACGAAGTTACTTATTTGCAGACTTTTCATTCGGGAAATTCTTCAATTTTCTTCTTCCAGCATTTCAAATATTTCGCTACAGTAGTTTTGCTAGGCAGTGCGCGGTATCATGAATCATGGATTCAAAAAATAATAATAACTGAATCCACAGTACACACACGTGGAGCTTGATGGACAACCTCATGTCACGTCAACTCCACAGGTGGTTGATGTTCCGCAAAAACAAGCGGGTCTTCTGTTTATTGCAGATGACACTACATCGAATAACCCATCACCGGATATAACCATTTGTGACCGTGATGATTTTTCCTTGCTGAAACAAAGTTTGGACGTGTAAAAAGCCCCGTAAATATTATCAAACCGTTTTTCAGATTATTTAGAAAATACGTCAATAGTTCGAATATTCACTCATAAGCACAATTTTGGCCATACATTTCAAGTCTGACTGTCCTTTACCTGAACGGAGATCCATGTCAACACTCTAACTCAATAATCGAAAAGTTCGAAGAACCGTTCCGCTTCGAAAATTGAAAATACAGTCGACAGAGAGCACCGGTAAAAAACTGTACTTGTCGCGATCAATTCGTATTCAGTTGTAGATATACCATGCTTCAAAAGGAGAAACGAAAATCTCTGAAACACCGGTCTGTGACAGGCAACAATGAAGTACTGTGCAGTTGACTGAGTCGAAGGCCACCATCAGGTCACAGAAAGTTCGAGTTGGTGGGCGTGCGGACGGTGTGCTTTTGTTTTATAAAATGTTCTGATGGGTGTTTCGTTTCTGACGTATTTTGTTGCCACCATTTTCATTCTATAGAGCACTCTCTCAAGAATAGACTGCATCAACAAAGAAAACCCACATCCTTGACCCCAAAACAAGGAGCCTGTAGTGGGGCCCTAGCATGACACGCATAGTTATGAATCACGTACCTTGACGAAATTATGACAATAAAGGAACAGCAATTTAGAGTGCATCCACAATAATCAGCCGCAAATCTTTCGGTGGGAATCAGATATCCATTTTTCAATAACTGTTAAATTTACGAAAATCAACCAATAGGTTTATCGTCAAACAGATTCATCACCTACAAGTCATGGACAGAAAGGATTTCATCGGTTGCTTAGTATTTTAGCGTAAATGGATAATGGAACAACTTGTGGGGTAGCAGTTAACACTCTTTTTCTATTTTTGAGGCTATTTTATGTTAGAAAAACTAATTATAATTTTACCGGACTGCTACTTCAACATGACAGAAGTGATATAATCCGTCGATGAACCGTTTTTATCTGCTAGAAACGAGATGCACATCGGAACGATCGAAACATGCCGTTAGATAAAGTGCTTGACTACAAGAAATCGGTATCAAGGCTACATGATCGATGATTTAGATGTGTACGATGATGCTGTTGTGTGGGGATGAAGGTTGATGTTATGACAATGAAAGTTTTTGAATTTTCCTCTGAACTGAATTAGTAGTATTCCGTGCGACTATGTCTTGCAATCACTGCAATAATAAAAATGCTAAACTGTCTTTTGTCCACTAGTATCTTCCAAAAGGCGTTATTAACAATCAGTTTAATATTGAGGATCCGTGAATGCATCCGTGATTTGTGTTGCTTGACCGGTTTGGGTTCAATAATGACACAGCCAACGAGTCGAAACTTGGCTTTGAACATGAGGTGTAAGGTTGTCAGCCCAATTCATACGAAGCTGCGCTGTCTGGACTGATTCTGAAAAACTTAGTGAAGGTAAGTATATCATCACACGATAGTCATCTGTAAAATCAATAAATCAATGTATTGATTCAAGATGAACAAATAAAATTCCAACCGGATATAATTAAACCGTCAAAATTCCCTTTTGCTGAACTCGCGGATGTTAAACGATAGCGCGGAGTGCTCCCATCAAATCCATACCCTGCCATTCCTAATACAGAATATATCCGACTTTACACGGTTTGTGACGATCTTAGTGTAAACGCACACACAAGTATCCTGCAATTTTTTACAGTCCACTTTGATACGAGATGACTTAGTGTAAGACAAAAGTTGTTGTTTAAAATCTTCAAATCCAAGTAGACTGAACGGAGATGAATGCAAAGTTTCCACAATGTAAACAAAGGGCCAGTCATGAAGAGGTCTGCATTGCAAAGTTGGACTTAATAATAATCGTTTTGAGCAGAAAGCCTCGCATAATTCCTATTCGAAGGAACTGATTTTCAAAATGTCCTGTCATATTGATTAAAAAAATGAAGCATTTTGCTCTTCTGTGTTCAGACAATCTTATCGAGAATTCCAGAAAAAATGTGACCTCTAAAGGTCACTCGGCTCTGACTGTGATCATCAAAGTGGAATAATTTGAGAATTCGGAGTTCAAACTTCTTTGTTCTAGCTTAAGAAGATTCTTTAAAGAGAATTTTCTATTTGATCCGGATGTTAAAAGTGGGTGGTCCCGGCCGGAGTCGAACTCACGCATAAACACTATCCATTTTCTTGTAGTGAATATGCTCGGTCGGCCGATCAACGAGGCCACTCTAAGGTGCTCGGAATTGTCGCGAATTGATCAGTGAGTTTACACACCCAAAATGCATCATCACGTGAAATCCGATAAAGTAAACTGACACGTAGTTTGTCTGTTTGCAGCAGGAATTCTCGAAAAATCAACTACCTTCCATCAATTGAATATACTGGCGTGTTTGATTACGAAATCCAATTTGGCATTATTAATAAACTAAATTTCCCGAAATAAAATTAAAAAGTGCGCATTTATTTCACAGTAGATTTTTCTGTGTTTTCTTTTCAAGTTCTAATTTTTCGTCAGTTGTTGACCAGGAAATCAAATCGCTCATTTTACCCGCAGTGGCTCGACTTCCTGGCTATATGTTTTGAAGTTTTATTCGCATTTTCATCCCTTTTTTCGTGACACCTTGCTTTCTCTTTTTCCGTCAGTTAGACTGATTTTGCCTCCTCGCAGCTTCATACACAGCCAGCCCTCGTTTCCCCAGATTTTTCCATACACTGAAGGAATTAGATTTGTGTAATTAACACGGGTCTGCTAGCTCGACTTCATAAAACAGTCCCCAATGTTGCTTTGTGTGAAGTATCGTCAGGGTAAAGATACGTCCAAAGTGTCTTCACATTGCATATTTAACTCGTTCACCCTGTCTTTTTCACAATGACTTGTATCAAAATAGGAAATCTATGCATAACTAAGCACAAATGAATTTCGTAAATCAGGTTCGTTTCAGTATTATATCGATCGAATTCACTGGGTGAACAGAAATATCCTGCCAAATATTATCCCATTAGAAATTTTCTGATAGTTTGAATCCGAGTTCTGTTATCTCATTTGATAGACTGTATACGCTACTAAGGTGCAGGTTCAGCTCACGGCCATGTATTAAAACAAATTTTTTTAGAACTACCCATCAGCTGATTTTATCCTCACGGAAATTTACTCTGAGTTCTACGAACATTTTCGAAGCGCCGTCCAAATTCATCTTTCTAGATAAATTGCAATTTCACTTGGATCAAATCTAAAGTAGACGCATCATGGCTGTATCAGTGTAACCCGTCTAACATTTCACCTCGTTTGGGATTAAATTCATTTAAGATGTAACTGACGGTTTCACTGTCTTTGGTGTTTATCAGAAACAAGAATGTGTGGGATCATTCTGGTGTTCTGCAAAATTATCATTGTTACATCCTCATCCAATACGTTTGTTGTATCACAGATGCCCACTGTGGTAGGAACTGATACCGCCATGCGGTATTTTGTAAAAAGTGCGTTTATCTTCATAAAATCTGGAATTGTTTTGCATCTTGCATTCCCTCGTCGCACCCTGTAGCGCTCCGCTATCTGTATCCCGATAAATGCAGATAATTGTTTGTCAACCGGTTTTTCATCTTGTATAGCAAGCATGATAGTCACATTGATGTAGGACCTTTTTTGTTTATCACACAGAAGTAGAATAATATTTAAGGATAGGTTTTGCGGCCAGCTATAAACTCTTTTGTGAGGAAATGGCGGACAAAATAAGGATTCTATACTGTTCAGACTGGTAGGACGTATGTTAACCACTCGAACCCAGTACTAAGCAAACTGAATCAGCGAGAAAGTCAAGGCTGCAGAGTTACAAGTTCATTCTATTACAGAATCAATTACTATTAACATATTGAATCAAAGAAAATAATTGGTAGATCACAGGTCAACCAGTCACAGCAAACGTTTATCGTACTTGTTCACCGCGATTCCGGTTGGCTGGCCCTCCTCAACGCACACGGCTTCGAAGCTATACCAGGCCATGTCCCGTGTGATGTTTGATGAATCACTGCAGGTTTCAACCCAGAACCATGAGGTGTAAGATCCATCATGATGACCGTTTGGTCGTCACTCATCTATCAGAAACAAAACACAGTTTCATTTGAGTTACACTAAAATGTCCGGAGCTCCTAGCCGGCTGACTTAGCATTCAATCAGAAGCGTAACACCTGCCCTCTAGCGATGATGTCAAGTCCACTGCTGACCAACTTAACTTGTATGTTTTGTTTGTGGTAGATGATGAAGAGTCAATTTATATATTATGTTCCCGGGTTGGAACCCAATTTCCGTCCACCTAGGTGCATTAACCGAGCTGATGGCGGGTCAGCTACCTTTCGTTTTGGGTTGAACAGAATCAGAGGGGATAAAGTAAGTGAAATAATCTAAGAGAAGCACTACTTTTTTCTGAATCGGCATGACAAACTATGGTAGGTTATTCCATACATCTGGGTTCTTCGGGAAATTGAACATAATTATCTAAATGAACATTTTGTCAAAAACCTTACAAACCGAAAATGAATTTCCCTCACTGCTTCCGGTAAAGGGAAAGGACGGCTTGATATTAACCTTCCATTTTGTGACATTTCAGCTGTGAAAATGTTTGTGATGACTGTTAGGACCAAAACTATAAGGCTAATGATACATTATGCGATTCGGGTGATAACATCAATCGATGAACAAATACTCGAAGTTTGCATTGTACAGATGATAACGTGTGATTTAGGGTGGGGGGTGGGCTTGGTAATATCTTTCTATCGTTGAAAGAATCGGTGCTGTTGCTTTCTATTTAATCAGCCACATATGACAGACACTCGCTCACGTAAGTCACTGGACATCTGTTCTATGTTGTTCACGCAGACGGACACAATTGCCAGTGCACGCACATGCGCAGTGTTCATGCCAGTCATGATTCGGCCCCGACTGAGTTGACCAATCCAATCGTCCTTCACGTCGGTCGGCCTTCCGTGACTTGAGACGCACGTACGTCCCGAATACATTTGCTCATGTCTGTACCTCTGACCGGCTTTACTGGCATCTGCCCTGCCAGCTTGATGACTGTCGAACAAACCGGCTAGCCAAATGCTTTGTTTTTCTTTTGAGATACCAATTGAACGTCGCGGACAGGATGTCACTGTATGGCTTGTATGGCTGAAAGGTTCGCCCACCTGTTCGCAGCAAGTTAAGCGCTGGTGTAAACTGGTTTTTCCGACAAAGTGTGATTTTTGCCGAGTGACTGATAAGCAAGGCAAAGCAATAAGGAGTAAAATTGGCTTTTTCGAGAACCCATTAAACAGAGAACGAAAGACCGATGTGTGCCGTATGACGCAATAATACCCCTATTAGATTTCAGTTACGTAAATCCGAAGACTGGCAAGTTTTTGTGCATAAGTTTGTGTAGAGGTTTGGATGTTCATGCTTCAACCATGTTTCCTGTCACGGAAATGTTTTTAGGAATGAATGACCGAGTGCAATTCGTGAAAATCAAAAATATAGGAACACTTATTGACTGACTGAGACTACAAAGAGGGGACTGATGACGTTGATCGATTCTAATCGAATATTTCTAAAAGGTATACATTCTTTTACTTATTTTAATTTTTAAACGTAAAAATACATTCGCGAAATGGCTGAGGCAAGTGAAAGTCCTCTAAATAGGGAAGTAACCGGCGGGGGCCGGAATCGAATCCGGTTCGTAAATGTCCAGAGTCCATCATAATAACTCTCTCTCACAGCCAGTTATTAAGGGACGGTCCTGAGACCTGGCAACTGGTTTCCGGCGCTTCATAACTTGGTACAAGTACCCCCTTTATTACGCGTGGGAGCCAAGATGATAGTGATCTGGGTTTATACCTAGGGCAGTAGTTTTTGAACCTTCTGTCGGGCTGCTCACTATTCTTCTAGGTTTTTCAGATCCCAGTAAAACAAAGCCAACTAGACTTCCCGTGGACGCACTGGTAACGAAGTAACCAATTTTATGCTTTTATCCCAGCCCAAAAGTGGAAGCGCCACGAAATTTGTAGTTAAGTAAGTATTCGTAGGAATTTCACAGGACACGACACTCGATTCCGTTCAGTCCAAATACCCTTTACCCATACACTTGAAGCAGTGGCTTTGGTTGCTGTTTCACAGCAGTAACCTCAGTCGGAAACAATAAAATACATTTGAAAAGATTAGGAAGAAAACTACAGATAATTTTATGTCAACAAGGCAAATTTATGAATGCAAAAGCGCCACTGGTCTCGAAACCGAGCCGTATCCCTTTACGTATCCAACCACTGTAGGGTAGTCTTCTAAACCCCGCCGAGGAAGAGAGACGCGGCCTACAAGGTCAAGTTCACTGATTAGGCTTTTCATACCTTCATTCCATGTTATAGGCCGTCATCCCTTACTCATCCTCCAATGGTTACCTGCCGCAGCGAACTGTGTTCGCCAAAGAATCCTGTCTGTGGACATGCGCAACACATATTCTAACTATCTTAGCCTGGTAGCCTTTAGTGCTTTATCTATCGCTTTGGTTCGTATGTCTTATTTCCTGCGCTTAACCTCAGCATTGCTTGTTGGGTGTTCACACCAGATTCGAGTAGTGCTACGAAGAAATCTGTGCTCAAATACCGACAATCTTCGTATACCCCAGAACAGCAGTGGGCATGTCTCGAAACCATACGAACGAACTGGCCAAACTGCCGTAGTGTACACTCGACCCTTGCTGGCTAAAGAGATGCTGCATCGACTTCACGGATGATTCAGTTTGGCAAAAGCCAGGCGAGCCCTCGGTATACGCAAAGACACATCATCTGATATCCCATCTTCGGGCGAAATGCAGTTTCCCAGATAACAGAACTTATCTACCAGGTCTACAGTTTCTCCAGATACTGAAAGGTTTTACGTCGGACCAACTCAATCTTGCAACAGCGTTTTGCACTTGGAAGACGTAAAACTGTTATCGAACATTGCTGGGCAGTTGTTCCAGCTTTCTCAGTGCAATGGCTGGATACCGATATACAGTGACTTGAATCGACTGTCACGTAGAAAGAGCAGTCACTTGTGGATCCGAGGCACTCGCTGTGGTCTCGTGGCTCATCTGTGACAGCATGCGCAGTACTGAAGCATGAATGGAGTCCATGAGCTGACTCGAATCTGTTTTGTTTGTAGTTAGCAGTAGAACACGTAAAATCGCACTCCATTTATATCTGGGAAAGTAAACACAGAACCCGGTCGTGGCAAATAAGTAGGCCGGGGTGTGTGTAAGTAACTTTAGTGAGCTGATTTACCTGCATACTCTAGCGTACGTTCTCCTCAAGTCAGGCAAGGTCCATGGATTAGTAGTCCGATCGATCAGTCAGCAAAAGTACGGGGAATGAAGCGAGAATATATGTTAACCGGAGTAAGTCCGTGAGTGAGAAACATATCTCAATTTTCCGTGCAGTAGGAATGACTCTTCAAATCGGATACAACAGAATCACATCACGTTCAACGGTGCTTGATATTCATATAAGTATGGAAATATGAAATCACGGATGAAATCAACGTGTAGTAAATTTATTTCATTATTTTCTGTACTAGTACAATTTTGGTATCGTAAAACATGCTCATTGAGGATCCCTAGATAAAAATGGATATTTTATAGCACATTTAGCCCGGAATGACTGGTACAGACTGATACGTTGAACGGAGAGTAGAACATTCCACTTCGGCCATTTGCCACTGAATGTTTTCTATATAACAACGTGACCAGAACAATTATCTTACTTACCGAGACATTGTTTTCATTTATTTCAGTTCTAATTGAATGAGTTTGCAAAATACGTAAATAGAATGATTTTTTTGTATGACCTTTCCTGTGGAAATTATGGATGTTTAGAAGGTTGCTGAAGACAAGTGTGATTACCAAAACCCAACGGTTGGTCAGTAAGCCACAAATGAACTAATTTTATGCACATGCGAGAAGAGAACGAATGGAAGCTATCTTGTTATACTGAAGCTGTCAGTTCATACTCTGACTGAATAACCATGCTACTAACTTACGGACAGATTGACTTACCGACTGACTGACTGTTTACCGTTTGGCCAACGAAAGCTTGGATTGATCAAAACGTGTTGTGTACTTTGTAGGCTGAAGATGCCTCTGTATATCAGAAAGCGTGGGTTACCGTTACAAAATGTAGGTAAAAGCTTTTTTATGTATAGGTTCCTTCACGGGAATTTTTTTAAATCAGATCATTCTCATCAGTTGTTAGCGAGAATTAAATAAAGGTTCAAAAAACGATATTCACAACCGAAATGTAAAAAACTGTTTGATGGAACCTTTTGTTTTCGTATAATTCCGTATGGCAACGCTTTTTCCAGAGGAAGATGTCTTCTAAAAAAACAATTTATTAATTGCCTTTCGTGAAAATATACTTCTCACCATTTTGCCAAAGATATCTTGCTAATTTTTCAGGGATAATTTTCTCAGGATGCACAAGCCTTAACTATTCGTACCGACTACCTGAAGTCCATTGTACCATTCCACTAAATATTTCAACATGTCAAGTTTTGCCGCTCTGAAAAGCTTGCCTTGTTAGTCGAAAGGAAATTTTATTTAACTGAATACAAATCACTCAAAATCCAGCTCAACAATGAGACTTCATAAAAATTAGAATAATGGTAGAAAACAAAATAAAAAATAAAATGCAATTTATTTCGTAGCTAGTTTATATATAAAGTTCGATGGATTTATTTTAAAAGCATTCAGTAGAGAGGGAAGTATTTTTCATCTTTCATTTACAATGAATCTGCCAACCAGCTTAATTCAACAAGAACAACTCACGTCTCCTTAGTGAACAAAGCTTCCAATTCGAAAACACAACGTGCCCGATTTTTTGGTTGTATGTTGAATACTTTCTCCCAAGTCTGGGTTCTTATATGTCAAACGCCATTCCTTTAGCTTGAAAGGGGCCTTGTGAGTTGAGTCCGTACAAGTAACCTGTTTATTTTTCAATGGAATGTTTGAGTTTGTGGAAAGAAGGCAACGTATTACATTGTTGCATTGAATGATGTCATTGCCGATGAACATTTGGCAGTGTCTGGTTGCGAATAATGAATAAGCAGCATAGATGATATCATCAATCAAATATGGTACATCACTGAACCTAAAGATAATAGGCGGAATAAGCATAAAAATGTGTACCAGTAACGTATATCAGAACTTCATAGAATTTTAACTGAGTCCATACGGTGGTGAAGGTTATATTCTAACATCTACACCCTAAATTTGTACCATATCTTCTCGGAGCTCTCTCAGGATCGAATTAATTGTAGAACATTTGACCTAGATTTGAAACTTACCGTTGAGGCAGTGGTATTCGGTGAGAAGTAATTCACCGTGCCGTTTCACCGTTCAGCTCATCACCAAAAACCATGAAAGCAACCCCCTGACAGAGACATCTCATCTGACCTGTTCAGAATCATCAGTACCAGCGGGGCACATAGTTCGAGGCCCAAACTGGGATTCCAACCGTTAGCTGGGAGTCAGACAGTCTGTTGGCTTCACAAAGAGTTGCCTGAAGTCAGCTATGCACGTACGGGCGCCGGTCCGTCAATGACTTCAAACGGAACAACCTGTTACTCTCACAGTGATCCAATTTTATGACACCAGCATTTTCCTTGCTAGATTGGCTGACAATTGATCAGTAAGCTGTGTAAACAAAAGGAGACATAGGAATTTATCTACCCACCTAAGACACGACCATATCACGTGTAGTAATGCACTCGGTCAGCTTGGCAAGGTAAATGTCAGCAGCCTGTTGAATCACAATTAGCAGAAAACAGATCATTTTCGAATCTCCTACATTTCTACATTATACCAGAGTTATAGCAAGCCAAATCTTGTTTAAAATTCAAAGAGTCAGACGTGTATGATTTGCCTTGATGTAGCAAATGCATTGCAGCACTTGGCTTTGGAAATTGCGAGACTGCCGCCTCGGATATTCCAAAAATAACTGGTAACTGTGCAATAAGGGTACTTTCATAGCTTTGACTGATGAATTATTGACCAAGCAATTGCACTATTTTATTGCTCCAAAGAATGGAGTAGTTCAACAAACTGTACCCATTTATGGTAAACGATAGTTATTAACAAATGTTTTGGTCTAATTTGACACCAAGGTGTTCAGTCTTATCAGTGTGCTCACGATTTTGTTTGAGGCGCATAACTGAGTCAATACAAGTTTGAAAATTCGTTAACTGACTTGGGGATCTGTTCCCACTCATGGAGGCCAATCACGCTAAAGTACCGCTTGTACTCTACCAGATGAACTGTTTGGCCAAAAGAAAGGGTATCCGACACATCGTGAATGAATTCTATTGTCAGTCCGCTCAGATATCAACAACGCAAAGGGAAAAGAACGGGGTGGGGTGGAGGGCCCATGTATCTGTTTGAGTCCCGGAGGGGTCAACGACCACTCATATGCAGACTGAACCAACATTTGTTCAGTCTGTCAAACCTTGTGCCCCAATTTTAGATTGGTCGGATACAGGTGGTAAATGATAAGTGTAAGGCAAGCCACGCTTCGATTTTCGATATTCGTCTTCAGGATGTCCCAGATAGTTCTGCATAATAGCAACAAGGAAAAAACCAATACCAATAGCCAATGACAGTTAAATAACTAGATCAAGTGATTGGTTTTGGTTTTCTATAAGAGAATATCATCGACAGGTTCCATCTGATTACGGGGACTGTCTGATTATTTGTTCGTACAACTTCTCCAGTTATCGATTGAACACAAACTTGGTTCACACGCGTTGTTGCCTAAGCTACACAAAGAATTTCGTCTTAGTTGTATTCAGTGCCCGTACTTTGTTTACGTTATTGGTAATGCAGATATGCAGCAAAGCACGACAAACGCGAGGTAGATGAAGCTTCGGTTGGTATTTCAACTATACGGCCAAATGAAGTCATCTCGCAACCTAGTTGACTGAAGGCCCTCAAAAGTCAACAAAATTTAGTGAGTATGTGAAAGTAAACCGCAGAAAACGTGGTTAACTGTACGGACCTATTTCAGTCGCTGATATCGTACATGAACACATTAGTTTTAGGCAAAATCTGTAGGTTTTTTGAATAAAATTTGTATGACTGTTTACCGCAGATGGTTGGACACCTAACTCCTAATGATTCATGCTACTCGATGCACATCCCGATGGCACCATTGGAGACGAGCAGTATATATATATATATATATATATATATATATATATATATATATATATATATATACAGGGAAGTCAAAATTATTGGATTGCACCAAGTACCCAGGGGCATTTCACCGCGTCTTCTCAATCTACATACTGCATTCATCGCAAGTGTTTACGTAGTCACCCAAAAGAAAATAAAAAGATAAAATTGGAACCTTCCAACGAATGTCTGCTATCAACGTAAAGCTTGAGGGGTGAACTAGACACTCTGCTTACATAGGTCGGGGTTTTGTTTGCAAATGACCAACTTTTCCGCCTAAATGAGCAATCGTTGGTTTTTGTAGGAGTATATGACCTCACATAAGTCGAATACAAAAGAACCACGCCTCTTCTCCCAATGGTGTTGCGTGATCGACGATCTGGGACATTTTCGTTCCTTTGTTGACGTCACTGTTTTGAGATCGTCCCTCATTGCGTTCTGTAACCACACCGGGGTATCTTCGGCTATTCTACTGCGTCACTGCCTGTCTGTTCTGCCTGCGTAGATAGCTGAGGATCTCTACCTGAAACTAATAATACAATTTGGTTTAGCGCAGGTGGACAGTATCCATTGAGTCGACGACTTAGGTTTTAAGAATCATTCCGAAAACAATTGTCTGTTTTGCCGCATGGTGTATGCGTCTGACAGCAGAGTTCAGAAGCTTGCTAATTAGCAGACTGGTGTCATCACTTGTAAATGGTTGTTACAGAAAAGCAAAAAAGAATAAAGGTAAATAAGAGGAAGCTTTGGATAAACTAGCATCAACCCTCAATGGCCTGATAAGTCGCCATCAAGTCACAAAGCTCGAACTATGTACCGAGTAAATCTTCGTGTGCATCACAACCGACACTACCCGTAGATATATATATATATATATATATATATATATATATATATATATATACAAAGATAAATCAACAAAGGAGTATCGGATACGTATACTTGATGAACATCAACAGCCACGTAATCGGTCGTGCTCAACCGGGGAATCTTTGTCCACCCATTAACGTACAGCTTACCGTCAATATATGTATATTTGTATCAAGAAAATATCCTGTAACTTTAGATGACACTCCTTCCTTGTCACCGCTAGTCTACCCTAACTATGACGCAGTATGAATCACAGACAGAATATGGAACAAAATTCAGTGACGGTAAATTAACCCAGATGATAATTTAAAAAAATAAGGACTAAATTCACTAGTAATTCATGGGCCTGCATTTATTATCTAAGACAAATCCCAGCCTCTTAGGTATAAAATCCAATATGTGGGTTTTGAAATCAGTTTTTTTATTTTATCCCCAAATAAGAATTTCACGTCCGATTCAAATAGCAAGTACGGAGGAAGCCTAATAATTTACCTTTTCGGAACGGAGTACACGTTGTCGATTATGGCAAAATACGAATAATGGTGGTAATTGATTGAACCGGTTCTTAGACCTGAGCACACCTTCACAAACTTTGGAGTGAACATTGTGAAGACAAATCCGTTTGTATGAAAAATTTGCCAATTACTCATAGAACATGGCATGGGGTGTTACTTTGAATAAATTATTAAGTTTCAAAGTCATGACCTTGATGTCAAGGATGACGACTCCACCACTCGGAGACAGATAGTCGTCTTTGGTACACACCATCAAACAACATTAAACGAGAAATCACCCGATTAAAAAATAATTCCGTACGACTTTCTAATACAGCATAACTCTCAAAACCGTATTGACTGAAAAATGGCTTTAATTGAACTATATCGATAGTAAAACCGGTCTGGAAATAAATAAGATTAGTTATTGTGGTCCTGTTTGAAAACCTAACAGCGAAGTGGCACTGTATAATGCAGTGTACGCTTTCAGTAAACCATTGACAGCCAGCCCGGATATCCTAGTAGTTATGTGTTCGACCCACACTCGTTCATTCTGGGTTCATGTCCCAGTGGGTGTGCACTGCTGACGAATCCTAACAGGGATGAACCAACCGTACCGTGCTTCCATGGCTTTCAGTGATGAGTTGGGCGTTGATACTGCATGATAAATTATCCTATGCTAATTGTATTTCCACATCCTGATCATTTATAGCTTAAATTGCTCAGATCATTTTACCTAGGCAACCAGGGTCACACGCAGTTCAACCACCATAAGAGCAGTATAGAATCAACTCAAACAAGAGGAAACCAAATAAATTCATGCCATTGCCTGATGCTGTAATATACTCCACTTGAAACACGAAGTTTTAGTCGTATACTAAGAACATTTTGCAACGCATCACTGTCGATATTTCCAGTGGGTAGATATATAAGGTTTGGGCAGTGTTCGGATAACATCAGGTGAATAAGACCACTCGTTATTTACGCTACAGGTTATCAGTTTCTACCTTCATGACGAAAAAGTTACCAAGAGGCAGTGGTTTTCACATCCCTTCATTAGAAATCACCTGCGTATTGTCCACGCGGTCATAAGCACAGGTAATTGTTTTCCTTTCGAAATATGGATTACATTTTTGTTTGAGGTACTTGTTCCATGTTTCCCTCACCGGATACCGATCAGTCACGGAATCATCTGCAAATTAACTGGTGAATAAAGCTTCCAGTTTTCATGTTTACTGTACCAACCAAATAGTATTGAGAAATAGAAAATTGATTGTTTTCGGCTCTATCAGAGGACATTTCGACGCTCATTTGCAGGTTGCGGATGAGCTGATCAAATAAATGAGCAGCTGTGTATAATTGCTTTAATGAAACGTGCGTTTTCCTCCTCCAACATATGAACCGTACCAGCCACAAACCCCATGTTTGGTGCTGATCGGTTAACTTATCTAGATATTTAGTTCCATTTCATGTTTGAACTATAAAATATGCTTCTCCGTGCTATTTGTCTTCGCCAAGGATTTGGAGAGTTTGATACCGGGTAACTGACAGAACTTCGTCAAAAGACAACTAGTACAAGCTGCGAAAACTGTATATTTGCACTGCGACGATTGAATGACTGTAAACTATCATCGAAGGTGACGTGGAGTAGTGATTCCAGAGAATCTTTGGCATAATGGATGGACGACGAGTTCAGTGCCGAAGGTGATTGGCTTTGAGCCTGTCATAATCCGTGTAATGCACACAGTTTCCGGTGGGAGGAAGATAGGTACAATTTCTGTTTTCACTTTGTGAATAAACTAAAGCCACGCAAGCAACTCAAAAAAGCTTTTCCGAGACCATAATGGGTGAAAATAATTTAAAATTCAGTATCTTTTTCGGTCCAGTGCAAAAAAAGCAAAGTGAATCACCAAGCAGTCGATCAAACTTAACCCTCAAGTAAATTCACCTTGCTCATGAAATTTCAAAAGTTTTATGCAAGTGATCCGCAAGTAATTTATCAGCAGTTGCTTTCTCCAATTGGGTTGGGTTCGACCTTCATTTTGATAGCAAATTGAGTGATCTTTACTTAAAGACAGCGAAGTTTTCACCGCTCGAGAGAACAAAAATTAAACTTTAAATATATATATATATATATATATATATATATATATATATATAGTTCAAAGTGTCCCCATAAAAAGTCGTTTTTTGAGTGGCTATCCACAGTCGTCGGAATGTCTGAAAACGTGGCGAGATCTATGCTACATTCAAACTATATCCGATCCTCTTACGTAAACTAAAGTCACCAAATATATCACATACTTATACAAAACGGAAAGTCCGCTTGCATTTTCGCATTTAAAAATCGAAAACCGCAAGCCAGAACAGAACCGAAGAAATTCCGCCTAACCTTATGAATATACGTCAATGTTCATTGTACTGCGTTCATCCACGTGCAGTTCGCCCCACTGCCAAGTGGTCAACAAGGTAGGTTCAGTGATTAAAGCCTTAATAGTTGAAGTGTATTATTGGAATAGTGGTTTGAGGATTATTGGATATTCAGTTATATTGTTCGCACCCTGATTGGCCGCACCACGATAGCTCAACCAGAAGAGCATGTACTCGGTAAGTGCGATGTTGTAGGTTCGATGTTGGTTCGAGGGGTCACACCTGTCAATGCTAAAAATGAAAGTAGATTTCCCATCATATATGATTCAGAATCTTGTTGCGAATAGCTCATTCTAAGAAAATTCGACTTACTGTTGAAATGAGGTTCGCTGGGATTGGAGCAAGCACCGGTTTTGACTTTCTTCTTAGACGTAAAACACAATTGCCACTAACGTGTGGGTATTATCCAGAAACTAGTTCGAATATCCTCAAGGTCCACGTAAGTTCATATGCGAACAACTTCAGCAACACTTGACTAACCTGGTTTATTTGACCAGTGGAGATGAAATAATCATTACCGTGAGCCTCAAACCGAGAGGTATTGGGTTTGAACCTTGCCTCGGCAGCCGGTTACTTCCCCGTTCGGTGTCCTCCAAATGTTCGGGATCCTACCCCTGAAGTGCTGTTTAACTTATGTATTGAATAGGGTAGTGAAAAATTAGTAATTTTATTTGTTTTGATAAAGCGGTAGTTATCTACAGGGGCTTTGTTAAAATTACCCACAAAGAAGTCATTTTCAAAAAAATGAATAGTTCTATAACTCCTTTTGTTGAATCAATTTACAATCGGAAAAGAATTCTATTCTCAATCACTTGAGACCCCTGCTGACTAAAATACATGGAGTAAAGAACGTCCAAGACCTACATATTCAGTGTTCATGTGACAATCCCTAAGGCATTTCGTGCTCGAAGTTATATTTTTGGTTACTCTATTCCAAGAGGCACGGTTTTACTACCGAATCTTACAATTCATGATTTGTAGAAAAAATTCCGCATAAAAACGGGATTTATTAAGTTATAATATATGCTATCAAATGCACTGCCAGGTAACTCAGGGTAGCAGCCCATTTTTCACATAAAGCTCCATGTGTTCAATGACAACTTGCTGCGAGGGAACACGTGTTTTGTGATCTGTTTTCAAACTGGATACTCTCGTTCAAAAATCTATAGAAGGATAATGTTACTTTACAATTAATGGAATTGCTTCTACGTCAACTGCTCTTTTCAGCACGCATCTGGTCACGTCTAAGAGTGTGCTTCCGGTCATTGTTTTTTTCCACGATCAGTACTAGGTGCTCGTTATCTACTTAGTGCACAACAGAATTCGCAGATAATGAGTAAGAAACGTTTCTCAAAATGCAGAAAAATTGAGAAAAATTAGACGACGGAACACATTTAAACTGACTACAGTAGCGAGTGGAATAATTTCGTAGCATCTGGATCAGGCTAGCCTTTAGGTAAACCAAGTGGGAAACAACGCTATAACTGCACACAGAGACGCCTGCCGCGAGGATAAAACATCCCCAAAGGTTGGGAAAGCGCTAAATAACTACGAAGAACATTTGGTGACTGCACACACTGGTATCATATAATCACCGCATACGTGGGATGATAAGGCTATTTCTCCAAATGATCATAGAGTACAAACCGACTTGGCTGGGCTGTGGAAACCAGAAAACCACATCTGATAATGTTATTGCACAATTTACCTACACGTACTACGCCATAAAAAAGCCGATGCATTCGTTTAGTTGGCAGTATGCCACCAAAAGCATCAGAAAGTAATTAGCAACGACCAAAGCGGTAGCAATTAGGCTTCAGCATACATTTTGCACCTGTACTGGTACGAAATTCCCACCAAAGCAGCATACAGTAGGCTTCTCAACAAACGGTAAAATTCCCCCAGTTAGGAACGAATTGATATCTGAATCTCTTTATTCTGTCTTCCCTTTCGCCGTCGTCCTTACTGTCTTCAAAAGAACGAACTCACTGGAATCTCCCTTCTTGTGTATTGGTTATAGTCCTTTTTATTCTCTTTTGTGGTTCTTTTGATCGAATGCATCTACACCCTGAGGAAAAACTCGTCGGATTGTTCAAGCTACTCAACGTGATGAATTCACTTATAACCATGGATAACCCTCGGATAAATTCATGCCTTTCCATCTCATTTCCCCATTTCTCTCATATATTAAGTTGGTTGTCAAACTGCGCTTCGTTGAACATTGTTTTTGATGCTCTCTTTGGAGATGAATCATGCACATCAACATTGTCCCGATCAAGGCAGTAGGTTTTCGAGAACAACCGTGGTCAAGTGAAGTAGAAGTGTACCGATATGTGCCTGCAAATGATTCCATAGAATGTCTTACTCGACACGACAGTGACAGCTGGGATGAGAATGATGTTTGTGCTTTGCAGGAATAGAAAATTTCGATTCCGCTGGTGAATAATCATACTATAACAAAATGTCAATAAATCGGCTGTCTGCTAATTAATCATACAGTCGGATCTGATCCACGGATGTCTTTCAAAAACTCACCTTCAGGCTCCCCATAGTCTTGCTATCCACTACAACGTTTGGAAAGTAACTGAGTTATATCAGAAGGTTATAAAATCAGAAGCTAACAAGGTTCGCCCGAATAGTTTTGATGGCTTATGTAGTTGTCATAGGTTTCAATAAGGGCATCCCATTGGGAGAATAATTCAGAAACCCCAGTTGAAAAGCATCTATCTTCTCCCCAGAAAGATGTCTGAAAGATTATTCTAACTTTAATCGGCATTTCTGATGTGTTTTCCTCATGGATAGTGTTCTAGTGATCAGAACAGAAGGAAATTCATGGGTGGCAAGTCAATTCAGTGACGAGGATGTGGAAGTACTTCCCATCATTAAGACCTTATCCATCCCATAATTTATATTGTGGCGTGTGACATTGCGGTGTACTGCCAAAGAATAACTCCTCTTATAGATGCTAAGTCTCAGGGAAATGAAACGCGCTCTTCCTTGCACTCGACCTAGTCATCTATAGTGGACTTTTGCATCCATGGTCCGTCCAAGTGATAATAATTATTACTGAATGATAAGCTTAATGTTCCATAAAACACTACAGAAATATTTCTGTGGATAGAGATTTGGTTTTGACGTTGGCATTAGCTTTTGACTGCATGATAATCTTTGGTTACTTTGTTTTCATCGTGATGCACGATATGTCCCAAAGGGTTCTCGTCCTCCGTGGGGGATAACAAGCAGCTAAGGAGAAGAGAGGATGCCCGGCAAAAGTAAGCAATGCCATACTTATAAGAGATAGGTCAGTGCTCAGTGAATAGCTAAACGGTGGCATATTGAAAGTTCACTTGTGCAATAAGACATTATATCCGCGAACCAGACCATACTACGAAGCTAACAAGGTCTGGACGAGTAGTGCGCTGACAATCTGTAATATGGAGGGATCTGTGTGCCTCCATTGGTGGTTGCTTGTGTTCGATCTGCAAAATACTGGAAGCACAGAATTCTCCACTAGAGCAAAGGCTCAGTAAGTGCATCACCAGGATCCTAAAATTATATTATTCGAACACCAACAAGTCTGTCATCAGCCTGCTCGTTACAAACGTCTTTTGGAAACAGTGATGAACAATGAAACAGTGCAGCCATCGGGAGGTGCAAAATTTCGTTGACGTCGTATTTCACAGTGAAAAAATCATTTATTTTCAAACCTCATAATACTTTACCATTCAACACGGAACTGACAGTCGGGTGCTTCCGAGTGCATATACCCAGATCAACATAGTGTGTGCCTTGTGCTGCTGACGACACTACGGTTCAAGTCAAGTTTATGTTGAAAATCAGTTAAATGAGATAATTGTCACAAAAATCAGCGAAATACTTTTCAGTTCTTCGATGTAACGTGTTCTATCCAAAAGATATCTATACGGGTTGGACTAGAACGAATCTGTAAACGCATGGATATTAATCAATCAAAAGGCCTCGAAAGCAACAAACACAATAAACTGTCCTTCGTGGTTCTTAAGAATATTATTCTTTCCTATTCTGGTCAAACAGGTTTTAAAAAATGGAAGACGTTTTTCCGTGAAAAGAATAATTAACCTTTCCTGAGATAATCTCTGAAGAATCGAAAAAGTCCTCGTTGAAAATTATTTGCTTTAAAACATTTTCCGATAACAAAATCTTGATTAGGCTAATCAAATAAGTGTTATTTTGTTGTCTAATAACCGAGTTTCACAAAACTGTTGTATTTATGAACATTTTGCTTTCCAAACAGGAGATAATGATGGAAGAGAAAACCTTTTTCATATTTTGCTTTTTATTATTCTGAAAATGTTGCTTGTCAGCAAGTTAGATGTCTTTACATCCGGTGCTCATTGGTTGTTTTTTTCTTTCCTATGCATTGTTCTGTTTGAGCGTATCGGAGATTCAGCCGTGCACCAACTTTTAAAAAATTCGGTGATTACGCTGGCTTTCTTCATGGTGCTGCTTTGCAACGTCAAACTGTCTCATTGAATTACAACACAGAGCCCAGTTTGCAACACTACACAACCTTTTATTGGCGGCTCTACTTCCTTTTAGTGACGTCATCATGGAATTTATAGTCATCCTCTTTGAAGTACTACTGCTCTCCCGTCGTTCATATTCTCGGCTGTAAATATTACTTCTGAAAACTTACGCTGCTTGCATGCTGCGTGACTCTCAAAAGCTTGTGGGTGGTAAAAATCAGGCGTGGACTAAAAAATAAAGACGAGCTAGACAGTAAACTACTCTGACTAGGACAACAGTATCCTCCAAAACCAATGAGAACGCTCGTTTAGTCTTCTCGAATCTTTCGGATCGAATACATACTGAATGCACGAATCCATCTTCATGCTTTCGCGGTTTTTGGCCAAGAATCCTGGCTTAACAAGAATGTTGACAACTCTGACACACACAGATGGGTTTCAGATGTACTGGAAAGATAGGTTACTGAATGAGAGGAAATACGGAGGCGGGGTGGTTATCTACTTCAAACCATCTTGAAGTTGCAAGCTGACTGTTATTTTTGGGTACGCTTTTAACGGTATTCAGTGTTTAGATGTTCAAAATTTCACGAGGTTTGCCGGTTTTTGAAGTACAATTATAACAAATACGTGATAAATGTATCTTATCGTCCTCAGAACCACCTAAATATACCTCCTAACCTTTGTCTTTTGGCCCGGAACCTCAAACGTTCCACTCTCGAAGTCGTAGATCCCTTAGCTCTCTTCATTACTCAGCCCGTTAACAGAACCACTTGATCCGCCCACAGTATGTTTCATTCCTCGGCTATTTATCCTTAAAATGCTTGTAGCTCTTAGTTTTTAATCGCAAATTCTTGATTGGCATTCAAACTGTTTATTTTTTACGTATATCAGTTACCTACCAGTTCTTTCGTCTTATGATATACTGAAATACGCTGATGACTTTGGTCTTTGTAAGGTTGTTTCCGACCGTTCCGATTTCAGAAACTTTAGCAAAAACCTATCTCAAAAAGAAAACTTTATAACCGATCTTTTTCAATGGTGAACTCATTCAAGTGTCTTTAGTGTGTTTTCAGTGATCCCCATTCCACATTCCGACCAGATTATGTTTGCGTGTAATCCAAATACCTATCTAGAGAGAGCTCTGCCAAATACCTGCTAGTTAATTTAGACAACAGTTTACAATGAAAAACTCACTTTCGGAACTAAAATCACAAAAGTCAGATGTCTTTGTTTTCAGACACGAAAACTTTGTTTTGGACAAAGCAATCAGGTACTACCGTGTCCGTCTTCTTAGGTATGTTTCATGCCCTGTATTGCTGTCATCCTGCAAGTTTTCGCTAGCCTTCTGATACGGGACCTTTAAAGCTCCACACTGTCGTCTGGAATTTTAAAACATATTTCATCTATCGCTTTTGGTACTCTTTTTACTGAACTCGTTAATCATCACACAGAGTGAAGTTTTGATGCAAGTCTACAAGATGCTCCAGGGCCCTACTCATCCGTCACACGCAAACTTGTTGTTGTATTCCGTCAACTTTCCTCGAGAATAAATCTATACCTCGAATCGATTGTACACTATCTTGTTCGGGATTAGACCAGTCGGTGAAACACAAAAAATGGGTAACTTATGAAAAACAGAACTAAATAATATTTCTTTATTCGCGTTTATTGAAACACTTTCCAGTTGTAACCTATCTATTGGTATGCAACCGAAAGTGTTACCGTTTGTAACATCTTGCTTATTTTGTGTGCTCGATTTTTGCGAGTGAAGACCGAAACGTCAGCATACTGCTTGCATAAATCCACCATGTGAATAGATGTATAAATAAAGCATATAAAACGAAACAGAGGAATACTCAAAGTCTGTGCAATCTTGCACTGTTTGTTCCTAAGACAAAAGGAACTATGGCCCAAGGTTTCTTGGTGTTTTCGGGATAATTTGTCTTTAGTTCAACCGTCATAGATTACCCAACCTGACCGGAAGAAAACAGAGAGAAATAATCTTCAAACAACCTTGTTTTATTCAAGAATCATTAGCATTCTGGGCCAGCTGTAGGGATGTGCCGGTATTCCGGCATTCTAATTTTGATAAGAGAATAATCCTTTTTACTTTAGTCAAACCGATTTATCGTTTCGCTGGTCCTTGTGAGAATCCAGTTTGTGTTTCCGTGCTCTCCAATACTAGTCATTTCAATGCACTGATCAGGTTCGTCCGAATTATTCATTTTGGGTATTCTTTCAGCAGATGAACCTGATCAATGCATCCTTACTTAGTAACAATGTCATGAATGACAATCTCCTGAGCGCTGGTTACGAGGGAGCAGATCAGTGTTTTACCTGCAAAAAGCCAGCGAATTGAGTACACTAGATCTCCCGACTATATTTAAAATATATATCATAGAAGAGTGGGTTGTACACAGAAATCGAGGATAATGTCATTCATTTTGAGCAGTAAATCATTTTCAAATACTATTCACTTGTGTACTCATAAGAGATGGAGAAAGTATAATATATATATATACATATATATATATATAGAGAGAGAGAGAGCTTCGATGTCGTTTTCTATGTTTGCAGCTATATTATTCTCCTGAAAACTATAGCCCAACTGTTAGGCTTGCCTATCTTAATCACGTTGATGCTTTTTGCATTTTCGCAAAAGGTACCCTCCTACGTATTCTTCATGACTCAAGCCTAGAGTGTCACACGTGACACCATACTTGGCTATTTTCCTGATTGCATACATCACTAATTTTCGTGGAAGACAATCTTAGTTATTGAAAAAAAGGAGGTTTTCTCCATTTTTTGCTCCCAGATGATTAGAAAGCTTCCTATTTCCCTCAGTCTTATTGACAGCAAACACACGATGATGTTTCCTTGAGTCATTTCTAGGACAAAAATAAGAGCTTGAATGTTCTTTGACGCAGTCAGAATGAAATTCATGCGTGATCCTCCTTAGTTCCATTTACGTCAGCTTCCTCGAAAGCCTTGATGTGCCCCTTATTCCTCATCTTCATTCGCTTTATCAAGCGGTTCATAATGAGATTCTGCATCTTTCTATTGATGTCCAATATCACCTTATTCCGTTCCCAACGTTGGGATTATTATGACCCATTACCTCCTCTGGACTAGCAATCTAATTTTTTTATCGGTTATAATCAGAAGACTCAATGTTACTTTTATTACTATACTTCAATTTGTGACCTACTTCACTGTATCACACTGGGGGACTTGTACCCTGTGCTGTTCTCAGTTCTACAGGAAGATCATTGGCTCCTACCAGAGAATTTCCCTAAGGGCTTCTCCGTTTCTGGTTATGCCATGGTCAAAGGTCACGGCACTTGTGAAAAATTCACAAACAGGCTTTAATTATAATGGCTAATAATATGACCCTACCACCTAATCGAAATTTCACATCCTCCTTGTCTGCTAGCTGACGATTTCGACTATGCTGTGCTAAAGAACAATACGAAATGTTCATCATCACTACTTTGTTTGCCAACTTGAGTGATTTTAAAGCACACTCCGTCATCAACCAAAATGTATTTTACAACCCAAGTTCTCGTTCTTTTCTTTAGATGATGAAAGTTTACCGCCTGTCAATTTAAAAGTGCTTTCATTTACTTGACTTGAAGTTACCTAGTTAAGTAAAGCATTAAACTACCTATGAAGAGTAACAAATGGACAGTAAAATGTTTCTCCATCGTCCTCTCCTACAATCTAGTCAATCTTTTCATGTGCCAAGATGAACATATGCGAATGACTGATTTAAGGTAGAACAGTGTGGCTGGAATTGATGGTAGTTCGTCTAAGTTTTAGTTTGTGCTGTTATCCTATCTCAATACCTGGGTGTCACCAGGTTCCACAAAATTGTGATACCATACATCAAAAACACTGACGTATAACGTATCACATGGTGCATTTTTTTTCAGTGCTCGCGAACGAACCTTGGCGCTGATACTTTAACAATTATTGACACTGAACGTTGTGTTCAGGAAGCCTTGACCTTTCATTCAAAAGTCAGATTCAACCAGCCAAGATCCTAGTGGATTGTTGACATATGATCAACTGTGGGGTACGGAAGCTTTATCAACTATGCAAATTGGCTTACGCCACACTGCTTGGAATGGTGTTAACTTAAGCGTATCATACGTGAGAGTTTCTGAGAAACTATGGTGGTTCTTCAAAATGGGTTACTTTGAGAAGTGCTAATTTGTGCGCCTTTTTTACAATGCTTTACTTATAATCCCTGACATGAAAATATTTCTGCTTCGTGGTCTGCAGAAAATAAGGATCTCAATAATTTCTCCCCGAATCAACTGGAAACAGGGTGATCGTAAACACTATAAAAAATTTTGCAGATGAATACGAAACAAACCACTTGATAATTTATTCACTTATTATCCGACGACGCAAAATGTTACTGGAAGAGGACAACCGGCCACTCCAATGCCGCCGCATGTGAAAATGGACGGCAGTGGCGGGAATAGAATTTGGGACTTTACAGACTAGAGTCTACACTGGTAATCTTCTGATGGCCAATATTCAGCGAACAGCCGCAACACCCAATATTCCCATTCGGTCACCGGTTCAAGTATCAGCCGGGCACGAAGTGGCTTAATTTCGATGATCAGACGAAAAATGCTATTTTGAACTTTTTTCGGTCATGCTCGTGAAAACTATACTGAATCCAATTTTGGCGAGTCTCTAAAAAGCACTAACATGTACCTTTTTATCATCGTTCTATACACAAGGAATGCGCTCACCTCGATTTCGCTAGATGAACTGTGATGTCTGGGAAATGCCACAGGAGAACGCAATGAATGCACCTGAGATCACTGGGTACACGTGTTCACATCTCTGTCCGAAATGGACCGGACAACACGTGATGAATCTATTGTTTGAACAGGGAATCTGTCACAAAAGAGGGATTTTCCAGTAGACAAAAAACAGAATGTTTATTTGTTCTCTTTTGACGGCTCTGGAGACCTTCCGTGTGTACAAAAAATGGAAGTTGGAGAATAGTGCGAATCTTCGACAAAAGCGAAAGGGCTAAAACCATGATATATTGCAAAGTGAATTCATTGAAAGCTCATAAATATCTATTTTGAGGAGGTAAACGTATGCGAATCATGACAGCAGAACGTGGTCCGTGTGCAGTGCTACGAAGCGGGGTGACTGCTAATCAGTCGAGAGGAGAAAAGCGTCGTGGTTTTTGCTATTCAACAAGTGATAAACTACAACGAGTCGGGGTTTCTCAAAGCGGTCATTGTGGTCTATACTAAGTTTTGTGAAAAATATAGGTCGACGAACGATTTCTGAACAAGGCAACATTTACGAATTCCGAATTCTCATACGTATCAAGAACTGCATAACCAATTTTAAAAATAGTGGCTGCTTTTGGAATTTTACTTCGGCGGTACTTTACTCCTGGTGTGCTGCCATTCTGTACAAGTAAATTACAGCGTAGAAAGAACGCATAATTCTCGAGTATGTAGTTGGGATGCTGATGTGATGTGGGAACTGTTTGCCTCTACCGATGTGATTGGTTTTATAACGAGACTTGACAAAACCGTATGTGCATGGTATTCCTAATAAAAATGAAGTTCGGTGCAGAAATAATTTCCGGTAACTGGATGACAAGGCGGTTGTTTTCGAAAGAAAACCTCTGGCAACTACTTCAGTGTGTCTGGTCCGAAAGAAGTTTGGAGTGTATAAAAAAAACGATATATCATGTGGTGTATTAGGCGTGAAAATATAACTTAGATAACATGGCTTTGTCGGTGGAAAAGTTATGATTAGCTAACATTTCGGTATCCCTGAGTAACCTTTCTCAAGTCAGTATTTTATTGTGAAACCGCCTTGAGAAAGGTTGCTAATAGCAACCAAAACGTCAGCTAACTATTATTTTCCACGGCCAAAGCCGTGTTATTGACATCCTATATTTCTCGTTTTTTTCCAGGCAATTACCTCTTTGTCGTTGGTTAAATGCAGATACGTGAGATCTAGTCCACTCCCAGTCATCTTCATTGACTGACGCTTCAAACAAAACACACACACGCATATATGGGGTGTCGAATGACCGGTAGTAAGTGACAAAAGGTATTCCTTTCGTGGAGAAAAAACGTCACTGATGGCCCATCTTTTCCCTGAATCAGCGTGTGCGTAGACTCTGAAGGGTTTGCAGATTAGTGACCAAGAAATACTATTCTTTTTCTGGTGTGAAACCTGTTGAATACGTTACATTGATAGTGTTGAATCTCAAATCTCTATGAAGGCAAGTGAGCTTAGTTTATCAGAGGACAAAACAGGCTGAATTTCGTTTTCATCAACCACTATACCATAACTGCATCCATTTGTTGTTATACGTGCCCGTTCGCATTGGTTAGTTGGAAATTCGATTCCAGAATATTTACAAGACACCGAGTTCTTTTGATGTCCATCTTGAGGAAAGTTTCAGTTCTTTCCAATGGCTAACCATGAAATACTCGGTCGCTAAAAGAGCTATGGTTCACTCAAGTTCCCGCAGTAGAAGCCTAAAGTAACCTACGGGCAAAACTCTCTGGACACGCCGTTTTACTGCACGTGGCCCACCCATAATTTCAAGGGGAGATGACAACACTTCATCTGCTCTTCTTATTGAAAGTACTCGATTACTCACGCAACGCTACAAGAACAGGTGAAAATTTAGAAAATCACGGAGCCCACGTGAATCATTCCTGTATTCAAAGTGGTCTTTTGTAATCACACTCTCAAGATACTATTATACATGAAAACAAAGTTTGCGCATTTTTCTTTAACGAAAATATGTGAACACATTCCGCGAAAAGCAGAGAATAGAAAAAACGTCTCCGTGAATAGAATAATTGATTTTTTCAACAGGTCAAGATTATTTGAAAAATTATAACCAACATCATTTTGGCACCCTGTACCACCGATAGGTGAAACAGACATCCAAAATTTCCTCGGCTTTCTGTCAGCCCTGCGCTGTTCACCCTACGGTCAAGCGACCAACAAGGTTGAGATGGCCAATAAAACTAGAACAATGGAAATTGGTCACTCACTTTTGTTGTTCACGTCCAGCAATGGGACAAAAGTAGGAAAGGTATCCATTATCTGGACAAAACACTGCGTCTCGTTAAACATTGTGCTCGCTCACCTTGATGCTTCTAAACGGAAATGCCCACTTCATACTGTACCGCGTAGGCTCTATCATCCAAATGTTTTGTAGAGGTTTCTGATGAATTTATGTGTTTCGTGAGCATTTAGAGCGTTACTTCAAAATAATTCGTGTTCGCATTTGAATAACTGTCTGCTTGGATATACGGCCGTCGAACGGAGAACAGAAAAGTTGATTACACGTCAAATATGACTACGGAACTCGACCAAGGATCGCCTCCTAACTGTTTATAGGGATTCGGATCAGATAAGGAAATGTATAGTTTCTGTAGATGCCTAATCAGAAGAGCGTAAATCGGAAGGCAGAATATGCACAGGTGTGAAAGTTATATTTGGATAGATCACTGTGTTATGGGTGAGTGGAGAGCAAACGTTTGACGTGCCTTCATGTTTGGTTCACGTCATTTAGTAGACAGGTGATGAAATGGTGTGAAAGATACCTGACTGGTGGTGGGCAGACCTCGGGGAAATTCTCAGATCTGTCTTTTGCACATCGGCAAAAATTACAGAGGAACAGTGGACTAGAACAGGAAAATACGAACTGATAAACCAAGCGAGTAATGGTATTATGTTCAATGTTGAAATTTCTGAGCTTGCTTGTTTTATGTGATAACTTGCGAAGTTTCGCCACATTGTTTAAAATGTAACATGATAAACTGGAGTTCGTATCCATGACGATTGGTAAATTTTTGGCATAAACTACTCTAATAAGTGGCTCTTTGTTATTGAAGGAAAGGTCAAATTTTCATAAGAAAAAATTGGGAAGATTTGGGGATAAATCGGCTTATTGCAGAAAGTATTGAAATTCAGGGCCTCAGAGGTAGCTTGATAAAGGGCCGCAAAATCAAAATATTCAATCACCGTTTCGAAAAACTGGTTGGTAGGTCTTCAGTATAAGAGGAGAACTAACAAGGAGAAGGATAATTTCCTGAGGCCTCAAAGGTTATTATGTTTTGAAACCCGGTCATGTTTATTTGGGTCATTTTATTGAATAATCAGACCAGTAGGTCAGCAGGGGCGTGGGATAAAACAAGAGCATCCAATTTACGAAGGATCAGTGTGTCGGATTCAAACTAACAGAATCATATTCCCACCCAGTACCCGCTCTAAGCGGTCGTGGAATTTTGGCTGGCCACTGCCCTGTCCGTTGGCCTTTCATTGCCCGTAACTTCTTTCCTGGTGTATTTTAAATGGTCATGTAGTAAATACAGAAGGCAATAGATTATTTATTTATTTATTAGTATTCCGGCCTAATTTTACTTGCCTGTGCGACCATATATAATTTCCACCTACTACCGGAGGTCATTTTCTACGCATTACCCTCACCGGTTCAATGTTTGCTCTCGACTGAACTGACTGGATCGCGTAGACAGCACTCGTATCCAACCCACCTTCATTCCCGTGTGCCGATTTATTCGTGCACTCCCACAGTGCTACACATTTACTGACCCCGTATTTTGATGACAGTGTCAATTGGTATTATCTGTGTCTACAGCTTTGTATCTGTGCAAATATTTAGGAAAATTTGCTCTTACTTGTTGTATTCTCTATACTGACTCTAAATCTCTCGCTCCACGACCTTGTAAATTTTTCGTGTGTTGCTGTTGTGCTGGCAGCATGCCTGCTCCCAAACCGGTGCTATATATATATATATATATATATATATATATATATATATGCATGTATATATATATATATATATATACACGTATATATATGTATATATAGATACAAGATGTGTATATGTATATATAGCTTGTATCTATGCTCGACCCATCTATGTTCCTAACCTGATTATGTGGCTCCTCAGTGAAACCTAGCGTCCAACGTGTCGTTGTTTACACAACCACCATTCCCGCTATGTGTATCATTCCACCTTTTTTGTTGCTTGTTAGTCGGGGCCATTTCCTTTCTCACCCCTCTTCCCGTTCCATGTCCTGAACTACAGTTTCACAGTGTCATTGCCCACTGATCTTGATTCTTCCCCATTTCGCACCTGCCTTATATAATCGCTTCCTTCCATGTTTATTGTTTGGCTTCGATCACAACACTGCTTGTGTGCACTTGATTTCTTGATTGACCAGCGATTTCGTCTTCAATTATTGGTCTGTACATGGTGGTAGGATCGCGCACTGAGTGAGATGTACAGCAGTGTTTGACTGTGGTCATTTTTGAAAAACCTAGATTACCAACTTCATGTTCTTTGACCAAAGACTCACACTCCGTCTTCTATAAATTCCTCAAATATTTAACTAGAGCTTGGTGCGAGTAAGGACTAAGGAAAAAGGTCGAAATTAGATTATTTGTATAGAAAAGTATGCCACGCAGACTTCGCTGGTAAGTAAAAGGATTTGGTCACAGAATGGACCAAAGAAGAGATAGTTTTCTCTACGGACTTACTTGATATTTCGACGGATTGAAAGGGTTCGTCAGCAGCATTTATAGGGGGACGTTATTCCGGAGATCCAGGATTTGACTCCAAGATCAACTCGACTCCTGGCCCGTAGTCGGACGGTTTGAAACTATACAAGCCTAATATATATATATATATATATATATATATATATATATATATATATATATATATATATATATATATATATATATATATATAGTTACACCTTTATTTGGGTAGTATCGATTGTGATGCATACGGGTGTCCGATAAGCACACTTCGTGCTAGTACACGACGGAATTAAGGCAGAACCATAAAATGTTATGTGTACCGCGAATTGCAAGTAGTGTTGACATTTTATGACAACTAACCTTGTGGTCTGTTCACATGATGTGAATAGTTATGCTCAAAATTTAGGCAAAACCATATTTTGGCAACTACCAGTGGGCCACAACTATGACAGAATATGAGGGAAAAAGAAACAGCATTTTTTCATTGAATTCACCCTAAAGTTGTTCAGAACACTATGCTCATACGCTGTAATGAATATGTGGTCTGCCTTTACTCTTCATAACTATTCACCGTCTCGTCGACTTACAGTCCACTATGTATGTGATGAACAAATTCTTTATCTTACGCACTGTCACATTTTGCACCTTTGACTGCAACAGCCAGTGTGTAGGTAATCCTTTGACTAGTCTCTTTAGAACAGAGGAATTTTTGAGATTGAGTTTAAATCTGCGCTGTATGAAGTGGACCTTGACATGACATACACGTTTACAAGACTTTCAGTGAGTGGTTAACAGACAAATCGTTCTGCGTAACTTTATATACAAACCTCTCGTGAAACAAAGCTTCAGGCATTTTTGTGAAAAAACTACCTGCGGAGGTAACTGCTTTCCGTTGAATTCCAGGACTTTTTCAGTCATTCTGGCAAAGATTTCCCCAGCGTTCGAGGCGCTTCAAAGTGAAGTCCGCTAAAATGCTAAACATGTTTCATTCCGATCCAAAATCAATCATAGTGTTTGGTATCATAGTTCGACTTTTCACAGGGGTAATTTTTCGGGGGATGTTGGTACATAAAATGACATTTTTCTGAGCCTTCTACGACTCATCATGTACCGAACACTCATACGATAAACAAACCAATCGACAAAAAGACAGGCCGCTGATGAAATCTATGCGTGCCCCCATTTATTGGGCTTACAATGCAGCCTTCGCATCACATGATACTGGTCGCATTCGAAGATTTTCACTACACTATGTCGAAGTGAGTGAGAGACCCTGAGAGTATTCCCGACCTGGACTAAGCATAAAGATTTCCGGCACTAATTTTTGATCGTTTTGCACTTAAGGTCATTCCATTCATTCGGTTTGTCAGGTCTAGCTCCTCTGAAGTGTGTACTTCGTGTGCTTTTCCACTACTTATTTTCTATTAGTGATACTGTTTTTCTCGGTCAAACAATGAGAAAGATACTGCTAAAGTGATTCACAATTATAGGCCTCGACAATTCAACTTCGATTCTCCTTAAGTAAGGGCCAAAAAATTCGTGCCCAGCAAACGACGGCGCACTCTGTCATTACTCAATCGACGTTTCCTCTAGAAGCGAGAAATGTTGCGGAGATATCGGTCGTCGAACACATAAAGACGTCGAACAGCTTAAACGGTGAATGGTCAGGTCTCGCAACCGCGGAGTAAAACAATGCGAACCGCGACAGGGTACACCTGTTTCTCGAAGGATACCCGTATGTCAAGGCGACGCCACAGGTGTCACAGGTTTGCGTAAGCATCTCTAGCTCTCGTTATTCGTAAACCGATCTTTTCCTCAATACCACCTCCGGTGGTTTTAATCTCCTTAGGTAAATAAGGTTGTCAACCACCTCCAGCCGGTCACCGTAAAGTGTTAGTGTAGGCAGAGGCTCCTGCCAATCTTTCTCGATTAGTTTTAACTTGAAAGGCGTGAAGTGCATTCCATATCTGGAAACCTCAATAGCCAATCGGTCCACGGTGTGTTTGACTGCCTTTGCATTATTACTCAGCCAGACGATATCATCTGGATATTCCAAGTGAAACCTGTGTTCCTTGGGAGGACTTAAACTCCAACGTTTGGAAGATAAGACAAAATGTCTCCTACGGCAAGGTAGAAGAGAAATGGAAGTATCAGGCAACCGTGTTGTTCTCTACTAGAGACGGAAAAGAGGGTCGAAGCTGACCATAGACCCGAACCAGACCTGAGGTTTAACAATACTAATCATTGAGAATTGACTCACTCTTCCCAGGCCCTCCATTCCTCGACGAACAATTCCATAAAGCAGTCCTGATGATGAACGAATGAAAACGAGATGGTCATTGGTTTCTGAAAGGTGTGATGGTGCTCTAGAAGCTGCTGCAGAGTGAGAATTTGGTCAACACATCAAAGACCGGGTCGAAACACGGCCTGATGCTTGCAATTTTGCTCTTCAAGCCCTCGGTGCAACCTGAGCTGCTTGACGAATGTAAGCAGCTTCAACGTGATTAAGATAAGTCTCACAATCCTGTGGTCACCACTGCCAGTCATCGCTGAAGCCCCTAATCTTGAAAAAGGATTTTAAAAATTGCACTGGAATTCGGCACTTTGCGAAGTCCTCTAGGCCTGGATTTCTCCGCGGATCTCAGCCTCGGTGGGTGGATATTGCCGAAACAGCCCACTGGACTCCTCCTCAATGCGCGCTGTCCGGTGACAACGGACTGAATCTAACATGCATACCTCCTTCCCGAATCACGATACTAGCTCGGCTTGCTTTAAGTTTGAAGTATTGGGGCTTTTGACAAAAGTTTTCTTTGGTTGCATCGGAGTTGCAGTCGGTGTATGCATACGCCAATACAACAAACGGATTGCCTTATCGTACTGGCGACTGCTCACTTTACGGGAAACCCTGAGTCTCATTGCTCATAAATGACCGACTACTGGGATTCAGTCCAGAAGAACCGTTCTAGTCCTTTTACTGAGATCAATGCGAAAGCCAGCAGAACCATAATCCATATTATCAGCTTCCCCAGAAAGCCAAAAGTGAAACTTCATGGAAGGATTTTGATGGGTTATCAATCGAATGGTAGTTATAGAGTCGTGATTGCTAGTCTCTTGAATGCAGCACATATCGACAGCAAGGGAATCAGGTGTACGAGCTGAACCTACATCTTGTCCTATCAGAATCAGGGTTCGTACGTTGTATGTAGCTAGTCTGAATGGGCACCGAGGACGGCGAGGGTATCAGCCGGTGGTAGCTGATTTGATGATACTCGGAAGCTAGTCGAAGTACAAGAGAGAATGTGGCCTGGATTTCTGTCGATGGCACTACAGCCGGTAGGATCGACCTAAGTTCACGTCAGGTGCAAAAAATAGTAATGTGGGAAAGAACGGGAGAGGCGAAAACAAGTTATTGTGTACGTTGTAAGACAGCGACTATGCATGCATGTGAAATGATGTATGATCACGGCATGAAATATCATTCATTGTTGATTGCCTTGTGGGTTTACGTACTACTAGGTCGTCCGGTCTGAAGCAAGCTTTTCTAGCCGAGGATTGATCTTTAGCCTCTGGACAGCCAAACGTGTTCAGAGAAACAGCAGCTGTAGTCAAGTTGAACCAGTGGCCAATTGTATGGCTCATTCGCTTCTAGAAACTTCTGGGAACTCAGTTCATAGGCCCGCCGGATGAGGCCCAGTGCACTTCTATGCCAAGGATGTCGGGAAGGATAGTGTTGTATAACTCATACTCCACCTATGTTTGCTTGAATTCCGGAACTAGTCATCACTTCTAGAATGACTGTTTTCAGTCAACCCGGTGGAGATTCACGAGAATTCCTTTTCGTCCTGAAACTTTCGCGGGAACAAATCCGCCACCAGAAGGTGGTGAGTAGGACTTCCTCAGCAGAGGCTGTGTTAGATGCAAGGTCACTTAAAAGCGTTTCGGAAAGCGTTAAGGACTAGTAGCCATCTTGGAACTTGAGACACTCATCTTGATCATACTGATCCACTATGTACAGTGTGCTCAAAATTTCGGGATCATTTCATTTAGGTAGAAATCCTTATACACATTCGAATCTCAGTTTATACTACTGATACTTCTCTCGCTCTTTTTCTCTCGCTCTAAACAAGTGTCTACTGTATAGTTTTGGCTACCAACAGTAGTATCAGTAGCATAAACTGAAATTAAACGGCACGTTAGAATTTCGACCTAGTCAAGAGGTTCCCGAAATTTTCGGACAAACACTACATAATACAACGTACATTTTACTAATGCCAGCTTGAGCATAGTAGTACAAAGCTTTCCAGCTAAAAATGCTGTCAGAATAAGTTATAGGACAAAACGAGATTTCATTTCAGACAGAAAGTCATCTTCGTTTATTAGGACACTTGTTAGTTGCGGAACAACGGAATTACTGCGCAAGAGCAACCTCCAGGGAAGCAGTTTTATACCTAGACCGGGTAGATGCATGGGACTGACAAAGAGAAAGATCAGAATGCAACGAGTGAGAAGTGTCAGAAAAGATTTGCTATGCAAATGCGATGGATGCTCCTATTTGACTAGCGCATAGCTCCAAGACTAGGTCAGTCAAGACTACACCAGAAACAAAACGAATGATGCGTAAGCCCCTGAGAGATTGATGAAACTTTTTACAGGCGTTCTGAGAAAATGATACGGGACAACAAAGAATGATGGGTGACAAGCACTGTCTTACAAAACTGAGAATAACAGGACGTGGAGAAATAAATTGCGGTAGATTTCTAATTTAGGACGACAAACGACGCAGTTTTCCGACAGCGATTTCAATGTGAAAAATATTGTGCAGCGTAAAATCGACATGATTCACGTGGTTTATACATGCGGAGGGAGTAGGATTAATAGTGGAACTGATTTCAACGATTGGAATATGAGGTGGAAAAAAATACACTGGACTCTTATTACTTTTAAATAGAAGACCAGACTGATTGGAAAAGCTCTGAAAATGCGCGAAATCTACAGAGAATTATTTGAAATCTGGTCTGTTTATTATCTAGCCGAAATAACGTCATCAGAATATCGAAAGATATCAGACGGGAGCGACAGGTCAGTCACTAATGCAAGCTGAAGACGAATGCGGAAAAAAATATACCTTGAGGTGGACAGTACTGGTTAAAAATGTCCGGAAACCTTTCTGTTCACTCTGATGCATTGTGTTCTTTCGGAGGAATGTTCTTCCAATCAAATTAGTAAATATGCGCGGCAGTCAAAAGAATCTAGTTTCTCTGAGGCGAGCCCTGTCCACTGTCGAAGGTCGACGTGTAGGAAAGAAAATCACATCTGAGTGACCTGGTGGAATCATTGAGGAGTATAACAACACAGAGCACAATGAAAGCCAGGGCGTCTTCTATAGAGCGTGCGAGCTCGTACGCACATGGCAACTCGTCAGGTGGGCTTCGCTCCGTGGTACTAGGACGACTCAGCACAGCACGATCAGTAGGTTTTAATGCTTTCTAAGATAGCGCCTTTGACCGATACTTTCTGAGTTCTGTCTCGCTACGGGATTGTTTAGGTATACGATTAATTGCAAAAGGAAGCCAACAGTTGGCCTAGTGTACGAGCACCTCAGCTGATGGACCGTCCGGACCAGCGGACCTGGCTTTATCACTTATGAATGAAACACTTGACTAGCTTCAGAATTTCAACAGAAAATGTTTCATTCTGTATATTGTGTAGATTAACGGTTATATTTGAAAGGGGAAAATCCATTTTTGCACAGCTAGGAGTACGTTCCATTCACATATCACTGAACTAACGAGATAAAGCTGGAAAAGAATTCCACAAGAGAGGGGGGATCACGAGTAGTTGACAATTTTTTTCTTCCTTTCCAAAATGTTGCCGAATTTTCATAAAAGGTCAGGCTGTCAGAATACATTTACATAAACCCGTCGAGTGGGATTACATTGTCTCAGGAAATTAGAGTGCATACATGTAAGGTGATCGTTATTCACAAGATGAATTAAAGTAAATACTTTTATACAGCCTTCTTTTCCCTAACTGGTATTCTGAGCTATTCAGCACGGAAATCTAGAAATCCGATTGCCAGTTGCGCACCGTGAGCTTTAAATATCGCTCTGGTTTTAACCCGGAGATTTGACAGCAACACCTTACAGTGTGCTGCCTACTAGCAAGCAACAGAAGGTATGCAAAAATGGGTTCTGAAATGTAGCTTATCTGGCCTTTTGTATGGGAAATATCAAATGACAACCCGATCAAGATGGGAGAAGTGACTGACTTTGTGATGGCTCGGAACAAAACTACACTTTTCTTAGGGAGCCTAAGAAGTGTCTCTAGTAGAAGAGGTTCGCCACATGAACCGCCCTTAAATTCGCAAAACCTATGAACCTTAGATTCACCGAAGTGAGCCAAGATTGTCGATTTTGATTAGTTTGCGGTACTTACATTCAGTATGCATTACCGCCGTTCGTACTGCTTTATTGTATCGTTGAGTCCTGGGAACTCCCCGTTTAAGCTGCTCAATGTCTTTCTGTGTGACAAGGTGTGCCGTCATTTACTGGGCACGAATAACAGTCTTCTCATCAAAGTGATCGCAATACATCGCCACTGGTGTTCTGGGTATGTTCTGTGCATGCCTGCTCATCGTCTATTTATCCGTGCTTTATTCGCACTTGCTAGACAATGCCGAAAGAAGTGACGCGCCGGTCAGCTCATGACTTGGAGCAGAACCATGAAGAAGATCACAACAGCATTGGCTCCGGTTGGTGCTTCCCACCTTCCTGATTGGGGTTAAAGGGATAAGGATTTTCGCTGGCTAGATGCACTGAGTGACTTTCTTTGGCACAGAATTCAGTAATGTGAATGGTGTATGATCAGTCTGTTGAACTTTCGTGTCTCACAAACACAAAATTGTCATTCAGACGAACAGATTGTAAAAAGTCGTCGAAAGTTTAAATAAACGGAAGCCCCTACATTTCTTCTTACAAGCTGCTCTTTATTTGCTGTTATGTGTACCACCCTTTATTGTAATCGTTATTGTTGTTGCATTAGCATGAAGTATGAGTTCATGCATGTGTAAATATACCCACTTTGTTTATAAATTTGCAAAACTACTCCCCGCTTTTACCTGTTGAAACTATTTAATTGACAGTTTTCTCGAGAATGCTCGCAGCGCAGCCCTAGTTAGCCCTCGTTTTGAGCAAACAGGAAAGCCAGTTGTCAATCATCCCATTTAGTTTTGGTTTTTATCAATGGTTTCGTGCTCGATGTACAGCTCTACTGTGCAGTTTCTCGTTTTCTCCTTATTTTTAAATGGGCATTTTGTATGCAACCAAAAGTGAAAATATCCGGTTTATGTTTCAGACAAACGGGTAAGCATATTTTCACTTCTATGAATTTCTAAACTTAGACTATGAAGTTAAGCTTTATCAGAATTCTGATTGCTTCGGGTTTCAGTCACTTCCAAAACGGATTGTCCCAAAAGGTTAGTTTTATCGTTGTAACCATGTGCTAATAAGACCGACCAGGTGTTGTTAGGCAAAGTGTGAACAACCATAATAAGGAAACAAACATCAGACGACAGTTTCAATGTGAAAACTTCGGTGCCGCATTTGTCTTGTGATTTTTCCTGGTGTTTCAAATTTCTCGGACCGTTTCCTTTTAGGGCTGAGGAACGCACTAGATTACGTCATATATAACCAAACACGTTTTTGCACTGGGCAACCCTTTGTTCTTCAAGCCGAACGACCTAATAAACTCCCTTTACCAAATTAATTGGTCCTGGATTTGAAATGTAATAGTACTTTACATAACTTACGTTGGGCAAGATTGTTCGTGAATTGTGATTAGTGCTGTCCACAAAACCATCTGGAAACGTATCACATGATTCAACGGCTGCAACCAAATTTGATTTACTCAAGCAAAACAACTGGAAATAAGTGACCCAAGGTCCAGGGGACAGCGGACTGAAAGAGGCTAGAATGATCAACAACTCATCCTCGCTTTCACCTGTTCCTTTACGCGGGAAACGTGGTTCGCGTAGTTGCTCTAACCGTAATAATCTTCAGTTTGCCCTCTCTTATTGAAAAGTCGCACCATTCAGGGCTCTCGCATATTCGTTGAAATGATAATTTTGTATGACGTAATATTGTCGAACGAGGGAGAACTGAAGGAAAATAACGGTTTAGCTGACAGAACGCAACGCCTGCTGACGAATGCTACGTTTCTAGCGTATATGACAAAAGAAGAACTTGTTTGACTGGATATCCCAATTGTCAAGCCCCTTGTGAGGATACTGGACCACACTTGACTGACTCATACCTAAGCACCTCGTAATTTTTGAGGAACGATCCGATAACGATAAGTGATACCATGATCATCCGAGGCTCACCGCCAGGTCGTTGTGTTGTCGGCAAGCTTCCTTGGCTTCGAACACTGCACACTGAATGGTGTGTCCAAAAGGCAGCATTTAGGAAGCGGTATCACCTTCGCAAACAAGTTTATTGTTAAGAAAACAAGAGGCTTATTACCTCAGCCCCATCTTTCATGGAACTAGCTTGGGGAACGCTATGCGCGAACTTAAATCTAAGGCGTTCTTGGAAGGTGATACGTCGCGGCAATTTACATTATTCTCTGACAGTCTATTCCACAGGGGTACAATGCTATATGTGAAAACTTTAGGTGGTGGGTCCCGTTTTGATAGTTCCTTTTGTAGCTTAGGTCTACTTTCCCTGGTGTGGCACTCAGAAGAAACAAACAAAATACCCATATATATATATATATATATATATATATATATATATATATATATATATACCCGAGAGACCCTTCATTACCTTGAAGGGTTCTAATAAGTCACCCCAGTCTCTATGACGTGCTAGAAGACAGAGATCAAGAGGCTGTAGGAGCTGGGTGTAATATTTTCTTCTCTGAAGGATCATTCTGTTTACAGGTTACGGCACCTTTTTCAGGCATTCTATATCTTTTCGATAACAAGGAGCAGATGACTGTATACAGTACTCCAGGAGAAGTCTCAGAAATCCTTGTGAAATGTAACGTAGGCTTCTGGTGTTTTGCTTGTGACCGCATTGCACAACCTGGTCATTACTTTTCCGTTCTTATTTGCAGCCATCTGGCATTGTCTTGAAGTTTAAAATGCAGCATGAATATCTTACCTAGATCTTTTACCTCCGATAAACTTATCAATGGAATACTGCCCCTCCAGTCTACGTTGGCCGTCAGCACTTGGCACTTAGATAGGTTCAAGGGTAAAACCCGTAGATCATCGGTGAACAGCATCTGGATCCTGTAATAAGTAGCTCCGGGCTAACATCATATAATATGCAAAAATGACACATGGGTTGCTCATTTTTTTTGCAAGGTCATGTACTTAGAGGAAGAACAACAGTCCTAGTACTGAACCCCGCGACACACCATTATACTCTGCCCAGACCTCGATGAATTATAGCCCACCTTGTCGAAGAAACTACCATTCCCAAGGAAGTGTACCATGTAATTCCCTGCCTTTCCGATTATCCCAAAGGTCTGCTATTTGTAGTTTAGTCTGTGGTTAATTGCAGAATCGGAAGCTTTATATATATATATATATATATATATATATATATATATATATATATATATATATTCATCGATAACTTGGTACAGAGTACAGAGGCATGGTGCCTTGCAAAAATATGAAACAGAAAGAGGTAAGTGAAGAATCAGAGGGGAAGTTTCTCAAGAGTTTGAATGCAAGCTGTCACTACATAACCGCCACTGAGCACGACACTGAGCCATATCCGACAAAGTTTTCAGCCAGCTGTGTAGTGAATTTCGAGGTCCTCAATCATGCAAGCATGAGGAACCGAGAGAAGCGAGTCTTGAGGTCAGCACTTTGACAGACCAGTGCCTTGTCACGGCTTGTCCTCCACGGTGTCATTTTCTGCCAATCTTATGCTTAACGAATAGAGCGCGACGGAGAAGTCGATGAGGTGGTGTAGGTTGCATTTGTCTCAGCCATCGAAGCCGATGAGGTGATATGGTAGCACTAACCGGGTACTCGGCACTCCCGGCTCCGTAGTTACGCGTTCAAACAGCTGGATTACTTATCCGCTGTTGCCACCAAACCCGCGAGACACTCCTCAGGCACCGATGATCAAACATCGATAACCGGTCTACGTCGGCCTCTCAAACAGGCCAGGTCTCACAAGCGTATAGGAGCACATTATGCACAGCAGCTTTGCACATCCTACCCTTCAATCGGAGACAGTATTCATGCCGTCTTCACAGTTGACGCAAATTGCATAACACCGCTTGAGCCCTCGCTATTCGGTTGTTCACATCATCTCTAACCCGCCCGTCGAGTTATACAGCTCTCCAAGTAGAAGACTTTTCAACAATTTCTAACCGATCATTACCGAGGGTAAATTCGGGGATGGACTCCTGCCAGTCTTGTAGAGGCACTTTACACTTAGAGGGTGAAAAGCACATTTCGTACCGTAATACAAACGACTTGCGGTTGTGTAAAACTCGCTGTGCCACAGTAACATCGTAGCAAACCAAAGCAATATCATCTGCATAGTCTAAGTCTAAAAGTCTGTTACCAGGTAGGGGCTCAAAGCCTTCATTTGTTTGATTTCCTTTTGCCCATCTTAGGATGCCGTCGATTGCAAAATTGAACAGCAAGGGTGAGAGTGGGTAACCTTAACGCACGCCACTTCCAACTGGAAAGTAAGGTGACGATGAGCCGTATGCTTGTACTCGGCCTGAAGTCTGATGTTATTGAGATTGCATGATTTTCACATACTTATCAGGCATTCCCCGTCAGATGAGACAATGCCAGAGGGTTGCACTATCAACGGAATCAAAAGCTGCTCGGATGTCCTAGAACATGATTACCGTCGGTCTACGATACCTATGGCTGAGCTCAAGTAACTGACGGATGGTGAAAATTTGGTCGATGTGCCCGAAGTTGGGACGAATACCGGACTGTTCCTCACTGACTTGTTCGAGCACTAGGGACAACCTTTGGAAGATTACCAACGCTAACAACTTTGATACCACTGAAATCAAGCTTACCCTTTGAGGACTGGAACAGATGTTTCTAGCCCCTTTCTTGTACATACGGATGATGGAAGTAGAGTTCCAACTTTTGTGGGCTCTTTCGTGGAGCTAAATCTCTGTAAAGAGACCAGTGTGAGTTTTGGAGATTTATACACCACCATTTTTGAAGAGGGTTGGAGGGAGTTCTTCAGGACCGGGGGCTTTATTGCGTTTCAGGAGGTGGAGCGCACGACCGATTTCTTCTTCTGTGGGTGGTGTAGTGGAGATAGTCCATGCAGCAGGAACTGGTTTAGATGGGCTACTGAGTGGAAGCGCTAACTCTGAAGGTCAGTTAAACTACTCTTGAAAGTGTTCTGACCATCGGCCCATAAGCCGTGAAACCTGGTGGATTGGTTGGCCGTTTGCCTCACAGATCACTTCGTACACTTTAGGTTCCTTGATCCCAGCAGATCGGATAAGTTGGAAAAGGCTCCGAGCTTGGCCAGTGTCAGCAGCTTGTTCCATTCCGGCCGCGCTTTCCAACCACCAATTCTCTCGGTCTCTGAGTAAGCTTTTAATCAACTTCCTTCGGAGCCCGGCTTAGGCGTTATAATGTTCGCTTCCCGCATGGACTTTTCGACTGTTGCCTAGAAGTTCCAGATAACCCGATGACATCCAGTTTGTGAGTGCATGCCGTGTGACTAATCCCCAAGATGTGGTACTCGCTACGTTCATGGCGTCTTGGATATGTTACCAGCAGTCTGAAAAGTGATCGGGTATGTGGCTACTCATTCTGATATCCCTCCCGGACCGAAGTCCGTCAAAGCTGGTTTACGTCTACCTATTGGCGGGGACTTTTGACTTGGTGGAGAACTGTACCATAAGCTCAGCACACATCAAGGCGTGATCTTAATTCAGCTGTGTTCTCCAGTACGACCCACAGGACTTGCCTGAGCCAAGCCAGCGATAACTTACTGCTATTGTAACCGGAAAATGCTGGGGCAAGGAAACGAAATGAATATCAAGGCGAACGGACGAAACAAACGAGGACCACAGACAAAAGAGCGGACGGCGAATATGTTGGAGGCGTCCCGAAGCAGACAAAAGGAGGTATACGGACTACCAGAGAGGAAGCAGCAGGATGTCCGGCAACCAATAAGATAACCCAGGTGAGGGGCTGCTGATTAAGCCGTCAACTGAGACAATCGGACCAACCGAATAGAAATGATAGCCAGGAGAATCAAGCTATCGACCACGGGCAACTTGGTAGAAGGCAGCCGAAGCACTCAAGCAGCCGGAAGAGCAGTGTTGGTGCAAGGCAGTCTGGAAAAGGGCCTATACAGAAGACTGTATGTGTTTCATGACTTGACCTTTTGGCAGTTTGAATACAAGTATCCTACTCCGTGTTGTCGTCCTTGTTACACTATGTGGTCTGTTTGTGTCCGTGACTGGTTAGCAGATGGCGGTCGCCATGTAACTATGCGACGAAAGCTGCGCCGGAAGTTCGTACACGGCAAGAATGGGCAATGGCCTGCGCACAGATGGAGCAGTCTAATAAGTTATCCGTGCATTGACGGTTGGCGCCGCTTTGGCCTCCGAATATTTGCTCGTCTGGACCTAGGCCAATCCGGATGTTCAGATCTTCAGCCAGTACCACTATATCTCTATGAGACCCCTTTTCAAGAAGTTCTTGAAGCTGCTGGTAGAATATATCGTCATTTGTATTCGAACTGCAGTCAGCTGGGACGTAGGCAGCGACAGCAAAACAAACAACGGTTGCCGTCGCAGCCATTTTAGCTTTGAACAAACCCTCTAAGCGGATCACACATGATCTGCTTTTGACTGGGATCCAGTTGCGTAGCACAGACTCAGCTTTAGTACTCAAAGCGATTCCTACTCCTGTATGACCAGATGCAGAAGCCTCAGTGTCTCCCGATACGGGTAGAGTAAAAGCATGTCCTGAGGGTGAATTCAGACGAAGTACGGTCATGGGGTCTTGGATGCGGGTCTCGGACAAGCAGCATACGTCAATAGCCAGTGTCTCGAGTGTGCACGCTAAAGCTGCTTGTTGGCCTATTTACACCCGAGTGCGAACATTGAAGGCTGCAGGTTTCAGTGGCACTTGTGGTCTCAGTGGTGGTTTTGACGAACTGCACACAATTGAAAGAGGAACCTCATTAGCATGCCCAACATCTTTATCAATGGTAACCTAAGTACGTGGAATAGCAATAATATTGTTGTGTGTGAAAGCATGGGTGAAAATGGGTGGTGTGGCAATAGGTAGTTGGTTTTGTCCGACGGACTTCACATCAGTCATAACTCGTGTCACTTAAGAAAGTGAGTAAAGTCGAGCACGAGATCAAGTGATCATATACGTGGAGATTTCACGCAGGCTTTATTGAAATCCAAATAACAAACCTCCACCGCCGCGCCTTCATCCGATAGTCATGTAGTCCCGTCTAGGAACATTAGTAGGTTTGTCAGACACGATCTTTTTCAACGTACCCATGTTGTGCAGGGGTACGTAGTTCGTCGTCAACCGGAAGCAAGAAAAAATGCTTGCTGATTATACGTTCCAAGCGCTTACTTGACACTGATGTCAGGCTGATCGGTTTATAATTCTCTGCTTTCCGCCTGGATCCTGTCTTAGATACTGCCACGGCAGTGGCCTTACTGCAGTCCCCAGACTCCTTCCCCTCCTTTAGAGGAGCTTCCTACGGCTAGGTAACAGACCTTCATAAGATATCGAAAAGAGGCCTAAAGAGTACGGCATAGAACGTATTCGGTACGGAAGCTTTGTGATTGCACAAAGACTTAACTTCCAGGAGCACCACGGCCTCACAGTAAGCTCCCGAAATGCTGGTGTACTCCCGATTTCTGAGTCCGTCGCAGTAATCGCCTGGTCCTCATGATACACGCTCCTAAAGAACTCATGTAAGGTTTTTTGCAGAATGTATTGTAGGCACGAGGAGCCTGAATCGTATGTAATGGAAAATCCACTTGCCTTCACACCGGAAAGTCGGACGCTGCGATCCGGAGTCGAACCGGCGACCCTCCGCATACTGGGCACATGCTCTACCAGCTGAGCTATCGCAGTTCGGACAGTCGGCTGTGAATGACGCAAGTGAATAATCGATAAGGCGCAAACCACCATTCCAGTGATACACCGTGTTTGTCTTGGCTTCGATGTGGAAAATGCAAGTGGATTTTCCATTACATAAGGTTTTTGCCTTGTCTTTGTGATCAAGAACAGTGCTTCCGTTTGGAGGTTCCAAGGTACCTACGCTCTCACGTGCCGTTTGTTTGGACTATTCGTGAGTGGAGAACTTCCAAGAATCTGTCTTCACATTGTTGGCTAGTTTCTTCTCATGCTCGTACTTTGCCTCTCTTTGCAGAGCTTGGGCTCATAGTATTCTACGAACAGTTACCGCTCTTGCTACCTTTGGATTCCACCCAGGCGGTCGACTCTTATTTCTTTGCAGGGCTTACGGAGCAAACTCGTCTGTTAACCTTATTAGCCCGGTTTTTATGGTTCTTCACCTTTCTTCCACGAAGGGCTTCGGTGTTTCCTAACTCCAACATAGGCTTCTTGCCCTTACCCTTGGTTGGTCCTTGTCCATTCTAGTGTAGTTCTGGACTATTCTGGATCCTGTTTTGTTGTGCCTTACAGCGAAGAACTCCGATAAGACTTTATGATAACTCTTACTCAGTGGCTCTTCTATCGCCAAAGAAGTGACTTCAGATCGATATCTGGTTACCACCATATCCAGCGTGGATGAAAGTTGCCCATAGCTGAATCGTTTAGTTTCTCTTGTACGTTATGTGAGGGCAAAAATGCGAAGCCACATCAAAGGAGCATTTCCCGAGGTCGCCCTGAGGCACGTTCTTCATTCCAGTTTATTTATGGAGGTTTCATGTCTCCCAATAAGATAAAGCTTTGTGACCTACTCAATATTATCATTAGAAGCTGGAAACGTTCAGTCTTCCTTCTAATCTTCTTGCAATTCTCTATAAACTCTAACTATCCCAGGAGGCATCCAACCTAGGTTACCGCGACGAGCCGTGGTTTGCACATATTCTGCGTGTTACTAGCATAAACGAACCTACTACGGAATATAATCAGCTCTTACGAGAATAAGAACCCCTCCACATAGCTTACCGTCCATCTTATCTTTTCTGTAAGCGGTGTAGCCACGAAGCTGTACAGCATTTTTTCCTTCTTCAGCCCTGTCTCGGTGGTAGTAAAATCACTGATCCAGTGGTTCTAGTTACCCCCTAAGCTACAGGCTTTTGTGTATCACACAGGAGCATCCTCCACCGAGTCATCTGATTTGACCATACTCTCTAGGGCCGTTGTATCCTCGGGCTAAATACTCGAACGGACATCACGTTTTCTGCGCACAGATCAATCTGGCCGGTATGTTCTTGAACACTGAAAGCCATATCATGTACAGCATTTGTATTACCGTCAGAAAACACACCTAAGGCTTTCGTTGTCTCATCAGGTATCCCTCTATAGTCCCTCGAAAAAGGTAGTGACCCACTCTTGTTAGACTGTCTGGGGTGGTGTTCATGCAACCACTGTTGCCCAACCTTCGTCCTTATTGCTGACATTTGGTGTGAACGGGATTGGCGTGGCCGCCATTTCCGTCTCCCTTTTAGCCTAGCCCTCAAGCTTCAGGATGCGTAATCGCTAAGTGTTTAACTGGTGTATACTCTCTGTGGCTATTTTTCCAAATTCTACTCTATCTGAATCACTTTTCTTAGCCATTACACTCAGCTTCTACTGTCCAAATAAGCTATCACCAATGACCGAGGCTTTCGGCGTAGATTTGCCGATATGGCTATCATTATCACGGACTGTTTGCCTTAAGTCTTCAATGGGTGCGGTGGTTTTTGTCCCTGGATTACCTTTGAAGTGAAGGTGTTGTCCGATGTGATCTGTATACCCCGTGTGGAGTAGTCGACCTTTGATGCCCTGCCCAGAATGGGCCCTTGCTGTACGAACCGGCAATGACCATAGCCAAGGTCCGCAGTTTTAGCGTATTGATTTTCTTCTAAAGCCCCACTCTACGGCACTTTGCTTACTTGAGGGTGGTGGGGAGCCCCCCTCCCCATTCTCAGGACATTATTAACGTGCCCATGGTTGGTATCCCTGATGGTCCTCTCTCTTTCGGTCACCGGTTCTTAACAATTACGCAAAATAATTCACTTGCTTTTCCGGCAAATCCTTCGATGATAATCCTCAGTTTTTTCGAGCTTGTCTTCTAGTTCTTCTATTCTCTGCATGAGTGCCTTCAGATCTACAGCTTCCCTGGCTTCGATTAGTGTCTTGTAGGTACTGGATTCGCCCTGCTTACCATATTGTTGGTTTACTTTAACAACTGTTTGTGTTGCTAAAACTAGACTCTTTGGTAACACTACTAAATTTCCTGTGATGGCCACTTTCTCTATTTAATAATCTTCGTAGTTTACGGAAACATTCGTTTGCCAGGGCAACACAGCGAACACAATCCCATTTCAAGTATTCTCGTTCTCTGTGCAGCTCGTAATTTTTCTTGGTCAATGTAGAGCAGTGCTGAGGGAGCCACTCATTGCACCCGATTCTACATTCTAATTGCTGCTACTTATCCAACACTAAGTTCCATTGCAAATGCTCGTCATGTTATCAGATGGACCAGAAAGTACAAACCAAAAAAAGAATGTGAGCAGTGTATACCTAAATCCCTAGAGCCCAACAAGCATAGACAGAAATCGTAATTGTGCGAGTTAATACAGTTGCCGAGAACACCACAAAAAAGCTTCGTCAAAATGGCTGTAGTTTAACAAAAATGAACCAGAGTGAATAATTTCCCCAAGTTAATAGCTCACCTTGGTAGATACTGCGTCATGTAATTTTTGTGAAATAACTGTTGTTACTTCACTAACAGGGAAAACAACTGACATCAGAATGAAGCTCTTTAAAAATTTGAACCATGCAATAACTCAAGGGGGTTCGTGCGAGGATACGGTCTGACACATCGTTCGATAGACGGTCCAGTCTCACTGGTAGACAGTGCGTCATCTCCGACCCAGTACCGAACTCACGAAACCAAGAAAAACAGAAAAACAGATCGATGATGTAGATTGATGGATGAGTGATGGATCCTGCCAGTGGCATTCAATTCGCAGTTCTTGGTCGCCTACACTAGGCGGACCAATGTGTTGCGTGCAACGAGTGCGTACATGAAGTAACAACCTATATTTTCAATATTTTTTGCAAATAAAACGAGATCGTTTGCAGGCAAAACAGACTTCTCACTAGAGTTAGTGGGACGGTAAACAAAAACTGTTTCTCCTCTCATACTATGTGGAATAAAACGGCAGATCGATCCATAAGCACATGAAACTGTGAACAGACGCTGAAGCTGATGAACGACAACAAAAAGAAGATAGGAATTTGCTGTTCATGTGTCCGATTTCGAGACCTGCTGCATTTTGAATCTACTTCCAGTGGACTTCCGTTGGAAATTTTTATACAAAATACACCTTTCGTGTAACTTACTCGTCATTCGTTAGAGAAATTTGTTAGTACGCGCAGCAGAGTGAATTCATCACCTTAATTGGAAACTGACTGACCAAAAACCTGTTTTATGATAGAGTTGTAAAACAATGTCGGTAAAGTAGCCAGTTGCGCCATTTGTAACCGAAATACATCTGCAGTCAACAGTGAGAAAACACGATGAGTGAATGACCTTTAATCACAAGCTGTTCGTTTCCCACTTGAGAATACATGACCGGATCCAGTATACCGCGAGTATGCGTCTTGAGTATTAGTAACATTTGGAATGTTGTCTCATGGAATCAATAGGAATAGTAATTCTAAATATGAAATACAAACTGGAAATTTTTACTCATATAATTCAAGGTCAATGATATCAAAATGCAGTCAGTTGAGTAGCACGACCATTTTTCCTGTTCAACCACGAAACCAACTGCAGCTCGAATGAATTTGAATTTGCTTGTAATCTTGAAGTGAAGGTATATCCAAACTTGTTGGGAGTTTGTATACAGGAGTACAAGCCGCTAGCACTCCCGTATTGGAATCAGATTCATTTCTATTATCAACATTAGTTGAAAGTTCCGGAAAATTGCAAAAATATTTGATCGATACGACTGCTACGTAGTGAGCATCATCAAAATTCAGAATTCTTGCCATTCTTGTGTCAAGATGACTCAGAAGAATTCCTGAAGCTGCTCTCAAGAGCTTACTCCGCTGATACGACAAATCCTCCGGAAATAGTATGCACGATTTGAATGGCTTTGCTGGACTTGAAAGTCTGGTGTCATGAGCAGCATTCCTTTCCTGAAGTAGAGAATTATATACTCCGATTCTTTTTGTTCTACAAAAGCTGGTGGATTAACTGATTCGATTGCACTCCTAAGAGTACGAACGAGGTTCTTCGTTAACCCTATTAAATCCAGGATGTCTTGGTGCAGTGGATGAAAAACTTAGTTCGGAACCTTTCGGCCTTTGCTTCACTTTAAGTGTCGTAAAACGACTGCCGTTGTCAATCGTCAACCCTTGTAATACAGCTTCTCGACTGGACTTCAGCGAATACAGAAAAGTGAAGAAATTGTTGCTGAATAGCACGATTTACATCCGGGAAGATTTCACTACATTTCAACATAATATATACTGCAAAACCACAAGGCCTAAATGAATTCTTGTAAAGTAAAAATCTTCGACGAATATAGTGGGAAATCCAATGACCGTTGCTCGTCATCTTCTGATGGTGCGACATCCAGTGGATGGAAAGACTAGGAAAAAGTAAAACCTGAGTGATTCGAATTTCATTGCTGTAAACGTCAGTAGCCAATAAATGGACTTTTCCGTGACAATAATATTTACACAGCCATGTGCGACCTGAACTGGCGCGTTATTCTACAGGAAGATAGTTCTCACATAAGCACCTCTGGTCTCACAGACAGGATCTGTCGTGCCACGACGTCGGTGAATTCTAAGCTGGTCAGACTATCTTTGATAACTCCCACCAACAAGGTTGACCGTGGTATTTTAAAGCCCATATCAACCACCGTGGTGAGTTTCTTAACCTCAAAGTTACTAAAATGAGTTTCTTCGGAAATTTCCGTTTACGACTGATGTATTTATGGGCCTTCTTATTTTCACCAGAAACCACGCAATTGTGTTTTTGTGGTCAAGCACACGCCACTGTAGGCCTACGGAATACATCACTTGAAATCCGCGTGCGTTATATGCTTCTCCATTCCAAAATCTTGAGGTACCCACTTCGGGAACTCCTTGGTGAACTCTCCTCTTCCCGGAGGCTGCATGATTTCCACTCTTTCTCGCATTCATGAATAATGATGGAATAGTCTGAAAACAGTTGCCTTTTATGAATGAATTCATCCAATCTAACCGTGAACTATTTTCGAGTGCTTAACACTGAGCAACTTTGAAGAGGTTTTCTGGTTGGCATCACGGGGAACGCGGGAAACACTGACTAATAAAACCGAAGTGCTTACGTAAAATCAATGCCCCAAAGGGCTGTTCAGCGTAAGTCTGTACAATAGCTTGCTTTCACAGCATTCGAAATACTTGTTCCCTCGATCAAATCTAACCTGTAGGAAGTACTGTCCTGTTGCCAAGATCTCTGCTAAGGCGGAATTTCTGGAGACAAACACGGTTTGGTAGCGGCAGGCTAAATACCAACCTATAATCTTTCCTTTATTAACTGAGCTGGGACTGATTGAGAATTCAATTTGTTGTATATTTGGGGATTGAATGCGTGATTTCCTCATCGGAAGATCAGCGCTTCAGCATCTTTTTCAGTATTGTGGTGGTCTAGTAAAAACTATTCCAGCTCATTAGTGTACGTCACCAGCATGATAAGCAAGATTTGCAATATTTTTGGTATTTGTTCACTAAAAGTAGGAAGAGCCCGATTTTAGAGCTGTCAAAATTCCTTCAACATCGTTCTCTTGAAATAAATCTACCACAAACGTAAAATGTTGCACCCTGGGACAGACTTTCTATTGCATGTACCTATAATTTCCCTCAGTCACGAACACAGAACTATGATGGCAATGAATACGTCACGTTTTGAATACATTATCTGCCCCAAAACACGGGGGTGTATGAACTGTAAACGATAAACTAGATGGATTTGCTTGAATGCAAATATCTGCCAAAATGTTCGATGAGTAAGATATTTTCCTTTAGGATTGTGTTAATTGGCATCTATCCTCAGTGACTTACTTCATCTTTTTAGGCTCAAAGATCCAGACTCCTGGTGCTAATAGATACACTACATGAATATATCTCAGATCTTACCGGATTTTTTTTTAGTCGCGAACTGTTCCTTCCAGTGGGAAGTGATTCACGAGGCTAGTCCAGTGATTAAAACCAGGACAGTTGATGTACATTTCTGAAATAATGGTTTGCGCAGCTTTGGATATTCACGTGCCTAATTCATTGCCGACTAGCCGTACCTCGTGAGCTCAGCTGGTCGAGCATCGGCGCCCAAGGCGGTCGGTTCCACTCCTTGACCCGGGGGCTGACGCTTGAGGGCGGAAAAATTCAGGTAGATTCTCCACTGCCTAAGGTCCAGACTCCTCGTGCCACTAAAAGCGGTCTGTGATTAACGATTTGATTCAAATTTCTTTGAAATTGCAACATTTAATCTCTTTCGTTTGTCGTAAAGTGCCGATTTTATTCCGTTGAAAGTTCAAGGAGAATAATTTGTTTCATCATTCTTTCGCCATGTTGTAGGGTAATTCACTGTAATTTTTTCCGTCTGGTTCTATTTGTAGCCCTAAAAGAATGTGTTTCAATAAACTGTAGAAACTTTATTATTCAAGTCAGACGTGTTGTTTCTGCTTGTCCATCTAGTCTTTTTGTGATCCTATGCTCTATAAGAATAATGCAAAAATCGTGTATTCGATTACGAAAAGATTTTCATCAATGCACGTCACAGAAACACGAGGCTGGTGCGTTATCCCAAATGCAAGTCTTTGCTAATCACCAAACTGTGAAAAGTCCTCGATCGTGTTTGTTCTGTTCTTCATCGTGGCGAAACGAAAATGTAGGTTTAACGAACGACAATCAACTGACCCGTGGACACGGTTGTTTACACGGATTTTGTCTCTTTCTTTCTCGCCATTATTCACCATTGTTTTCGTCCTGATTTTCTGCTTATCCATTTTGCAAACTGATATGCGAAACAGAGTTTACAGCTGATAGACCGGAGTCGGTGTAAGTAGGTCGGAGTGGGGGACACGTACCACGAACACCGATCCGCTCAAATCATGCGAAAAGCAATCACCGATTTGATGTGTACAAAAACAACCAGTCGAACAGTTTACCAAGGATATTCCGTATCCACCTAAACAAAGTAAAAGACAGTTTTCTTCTTTGTGCGATGGAAAAACAAGTCAAATTTGACCCATTCGTTTCTTGACTACAACAAACCCGGAGGAGGAAAACGTTGATATGAAGCGCACATCACTTTCGTCGATCAGACACTCTGAAATGGAAGCTCAGAGGTGGGTTTTTCAGCCTCCGTCTCACTAGAGTTGTTCATCCGTGTTGGAAGCGTTGTATCTGCGAAACAAAGATACTGGGATTAGTTCTGATTTCAGTTATTTCTCCAAGTTTGCCTAGATCATTATTTTCGAAATGATTTCCAGACGGAATGCCTATGGATATCTTGATCTTTTTCTAATCTTTTCATTAACTTCCTTTTATAATATAATCAAGATACACAATTTCGGGAAGAACATGGCGGCCAATTTGAGGCTGCCAACTGAGGAAAGTGACCATCGGCGGAAGCAGGATTCGAACCGGAAAAGGAACGGTTGCCAGCCCACTTTGATGACCATTCGAGTACCGTCGTCTATCTCAGTGTATCATCCTTGATGTAAAATACATACCGCCAATTCCCGAACTATTGTCAAGTCTATCCGGTGTCCAGGCCAAAGTGGAGTGACTCACAAACCTCAGAAACCGAATCACGTAGCCGGGTCGAACAGGTCACAGAGTCTTGTGTCAATACGTGAGTGTATGTGTGTGCGTCAGTGTGCGTGCATCTGCGTGTGTGCGTAGGTGTGTGTGCGTGTTTATGCGCGCCTGCCGAGTGAAACCGATCAGAATTCGGTGCCCAAATCAAACTGTCTAGTCAAGAACTAGTCGAATCAAGCGAGTGGTAGTTCAGCGTGTGTGTGTGTGTGTGTGTGACGAATGGAAGAAGCTTGAGAGAGAGAGAGAGGAGGAATACCGTAAAGTGATAACAGCGAAACCACGTGGTCAACGTGTATCGCGTTACGGACACATCGAAACAGGTTCAAACGTAGCATAAGTTGGTGTTGATGAATGAGCAGAGTTTGAAACAGGCAAAACAGACTTAACAAAATAAATATACCTATAAAGAAGAACTTTGATTAATTCATCGGCATCTTGGCAAGGAAATTCTCTATCATGAATGTTCCTACGGATTCCACCCATGACTTAATGAGCAAATGCACGATAAAGGGAGCTGCGCTGTTCTCTTTCATTGTACATTTGATATAAAACTGTTCGGCATATTCCGTAGTATCCAGCGTTTATTGGTCTCGTTACGTGCGGAATATTTCACACGAATTTATTACAGTTAATATACACTATCAGACAAAATAACGCACCCCCCCAAAAGCATTACGCATAAGTGAAATCCTAACGAAAATATTTTGTTGCGAATAGAACAGAGTGCTTGTTAGCAAACATTCACTTATTAGTACATGGTGGAGCTACCTTAGGGTAATATAACAGCCTTTACCAGTCTAGTCGTGCTCGCTATCAATCATCTGATAGTATCTCGTAGCATACGGTCCCATTCCTCCTTGAAAGCAGTATTTAACTTCCCTAGAGATTTTGCTTTGTCACTCAGAACCACTTACCTCCCAAGGCGATTTCCCAAAATTCGATTGGATTGAGAGTGGGCGATCGAGTTCGTCACAGGAGAGTCTTTGTACCGTGATGCCCGTGACACTCGCGTACGGCAAGGGAACAATATGCTTGCGAGTTTTCTTCCCGGCAAATTGCTTTGGTAGTTGTGCTCAGCAGCTGCAAGACGTGTCGGGTCAGGACTTCTACGTCAACTTGACGATTGACAATGTCATCTAGAATTATCAGCCCGCTCTGACATTCCCATTAGATGGCTCCCTAGACGGGTACTGAACTTCCATTGTGCTGCATTGCTGTAGTCATCAAACTCATTTAATTACTTTCAGATATTTACTTTCAAATCCAGCCTTCGATGACCGTATTTGAACAATCAAAATACTGACTCATCGGCCGAAAGTATATATTCTCATCGTGGAACTAATTGATCCTTTGAAGCATGCTGGATGCAGTGTCTAGCGTGGGGGTTGCAGGCATACGATCTGCAAAAACAGAAACAAAACTTGGTGAGTCGGAGCTCAGTCATGCATAAGCAAGCATCAGCAATTACACCGATACAGATGAGGGGACAATTTCTCGTGTTTCAAACCATCTGTTCATTTCTCGTCTTGGAAGACGAAAAATAAATGGAAACCTCTTGGTCTGAATTCCCTAATTTACACCTTTCGATATTTAACTCTGAGAGCACTACGTAATCTAAAAATAACGGAGAAACCGGTGGGCTATTAGACAGAAAAGTACACATACGTGTGTCTGACCGTCAAAACAAAACTCATGCAACGGTAGACTGTATGATGTAAAAGTACAAAAGTGTTGGTCTTATTTGAAATATTCTGAACTGACACTATATAGCCTCAAGAGAGTAGTTTTATTTGAATAAACAGTACAAAAGACAACCTTTGCGAGAGGAGTTCCTTTCGTATACTCTCATTGTTCGCGTACGTGACGCGATGACTCAGCCTAGAACACAACATTCGACTGCATCACGCAGGCCGACCTCGGCAGTCGCTCACCACTTGACGGAAAGTGGTCACACGGTAGATCCGGCGAACGCGCTCTCGGTCATGTTACATAATCGCGTTAAACACCGACTAAGGATACTCGAGGCTTTATCGATCACTCACTCTAAACCGGCCCTGTATTTCCAAAAGCGTATGACCTTCACCTTGAACTTACATTGGTTTTAGCCAACTACAAATAATCACACACACACACACACACACACACACACACACACACACACACACACACACACATGACTTCAAGCCCCTTGAAACTGCTTTTATTATTTATTTCATTTCTTAGTAGTTATTTTTCTCGCTGGATTTCATACGTACGCAACCGATGAGAGTATACGGAAGGAAATCCTCTTGCGGTGTTTGTCCTCTGAAGTGTTTAGTCAAATTCATAGTGGGATCCAAATGTTTCAGTAGATTTGGGGGGAGGCTGTTTTCTGGCGAACATTGTGGAAAAAAGAGACAAAACAACAGTATGTGATACCTGAGCGCCTGGACGAAGTTTGATAGCAATAATAATTTGGCCTAGGTGAATTAAGCTTTGCTGAATCATAGCAGTCCTTGTTTTTGGTATGGATGTTCTCGGATTGCATGAAAATCAATGCTCAGTGGTCGGTCACCATCACAAAGTGGGTTCAAGGGACGTTTTCGCAAATGTATTGCAGCTCAAACAACTGCCAAGATTTATTTTTGAGTCTGTGAGTATCCTCGTTCCGCTTTGCTCAGTAATCTGGAAATACACGGTACCGGATAGCTTTCTTGCCTCGAATAATGACGCCAATCTGAATTGGAGATACGTCAGTCACAAAAGTGATAGGTACTGAACCCGAAAATGTGGTAGGTATTTTGGTCGAACATGGTTTCAATATTAATCTGTCCACAATCCAAGCAACGAGGTTCCTCAAAATCTGGTCATATTGATCATTCCATTCCCGTGTGGCTGGATTTTGCAAAACAGAAAGCGGTTTGATTGCAGTAGAGAAATAAGGACTAGACAGCGAATGGCGCCAAGAACATCTTGGAATTGATAGAAATTTAGTGAAGGTCTTTGATGGCGGGAATTTCAATGGAACCTGGAATTGTCTGAGGTCTGGTTTACAGCTATCCTTCGAAAAAATGAAAACCAAGTAATCTAGTTCAGTAATTCTAACGGGGCATTTGGACGGTTTCATCGCAACATTCCTCTCCCTGAATCTTTCTTATAGTTCCAGTAATCCTTAATCGTGCTCTTCTTTGTTTTTTCGAAGACATTGACGCCATCCCAGTGTGCTCTTATTCTGTTCAAACCATCAATGATCTCGTGAAAGTATTTTTGTAATATTCCAGACCAAACATGTGGTCCTGAAGGTAAGAAATTAAACTGAAAAAGCTGCCATTCGATATGGTGAATCGTTAGTTCCTTAGACTCTTCATTTAAAGGAACTTGCAAATAAGCATTGTTCAAGTCGATCTTAGAAAACATGGTACTCCTGCTCTGACATCAGAATAAATCTTCGAAGTACTCGGTCGTCGAAGCACCGCGCTGAAACCGAGGATTCAGTGTGATCCTGAAGTCACTGCAAATTCTCAGTTTCACACCATTACTTTTGATCGCCACCACGATAGGTGATATTCGTTTAGCGAGACAATACGCTTGAGGAGGCTCAATAGAGATACGAAGCAAAAAGGAAGTATGGTAACAAAATGCTGGTGTACGGAAATATTGCATAACAGAAACAGAAAAAGGGTGACTCACGGTATGCCCACAATGTTCAGCGAGTTGACATCTAACCGGCCACATACAATTGGTCCTCCAGTTAGGTTCGACGCAGCTTTTGGACAGGTTGTTGTACGTCGTCCGGATGGACCTCATTTATCCCACAGATGCCCGCCAAGTAGCGGTAAGTGCACTAAAATATTGTTTTGGATTGTATGAGTTTGGTCTTCATTGCCACAGGATACAACGCTCACAAGCAACGCAGAGAGAACGATCGGCTTGAGGGTCAGTTGAAAATGTGTTTTCAGTTCTTTGATGAACCTATGAAACGTGTACAATACCGTTAAAGAACTTGGTAGAATGTGAGGAATGTACAAGGTACCATATCTTCTTGTCTCATTCTTTTCAATATTCAGTGAACATTTTGACGCTATCCTTGTAGCGGTATTGCCGTTTTAGAAATATCGGCTTTCTGTCTGTAGTAAACCTTGGTTCCACCTTATTCGTTAGAACGCTTGCCAGTCAGTGTTTGCGGTAATTCAGGTGATAGAGTATCATTGCGCAACGATAGATTTAAATGTGGAATATTCCCTAAACCAAGATTAGATGGACGTTTCCGCGAAATAAGAAACCTCACTGTTACCAAATCGCCATTATCCCTATGACCTTTTAAATCACATTCACGAGGAAGATCAGGCTGACGATCGGTAGCACCAAGTACTGATATTGCTGTCTACTTAATTTCGTAGTCTAGGACAAGTCTGGTTAAAATACTCTCGCGAATAATTGACTCTTCTCTGATTGTATCTTTTATTAGATTATGTCCAGCACCGGGTGCAAAAAACAACGGACTTATGAATGAATTGTTGGTCATCACGACCGAGAAGTAGTAAAAAGACGGGAGAGGTACCATCATCTGGTCTAGTCTCAGTCAAATCACATAATTTCTCCAGACATACCTATTTAATGCGACTTGCCTTACCACAGGCATGGCAGCAAGCCTTACGAAATTGACAGGTAGAAAGTAAGTTGAATACACGGCATGACATGCATCGGTTGATGGGTTTGACATCCATGCTGGTGCTGGGTCGGTCGGGTGGGTGAATTTCAACTTGACAGCCTGGTTTTGGTGCACCGGTGTGGGAGTAATTCGGTGAAATAGGATTGTAGTTATTGCTTCAGTAAATGCCATGATGTCGTCATACTACCCACAAATCCTGTGGGCCTCTGCGAAATTTGAGCCCTTTCGCTCTGGCAGCCAACGCTGCCAGGTGACTTCATTGCTTCCGGTAATCAGTAGATTACACGTTTGTTCATCCAGACGATCGCCATAGCTACATGGTGAGGCTTGTTTGTCCGGTAGCACAACGAATTCTCGGCACGGCATATCCTCTCTCCGGGTAGGCGAACTGAACTTAGCACGTTCGGCTGCCTGAAAACTTGTTGGCGGAACACATTGTCCCACAGTAGTTTGTTCAGTCCCGCAAAAGAAAATTTGGCACGTGCATTGGGAAATATTAGGATCTTCAGCAATGAATACATATCACATCCACAAGTAATGAGGAAAAAACCCTGTTGGTCCCGATTCCAAATTTTACTGACTGTGCACCGAAGTTCATATCCTTCATTCCATTCTCTAATCTGAGAAGCATTGCTCCCCAAAATCAGATGGCCAATGTACCATTTCTCCTGGTCTGAGAAGCCATTAGCATGAAATGAAATCGGTGAACATGCAAACTGGCACCGGAATATCTTCGTCCAGTAGCACACAAAACAGGGCACTTTTACAGGCAACAAATATCTAAAGGAAATTTTATGCACGCAGTTGATTGTCCATGAACAGCGTGATTGGTGGACATCAAATTGTCCGACACTGTCACGTGATATGCGTGATATGCGTGATATGCGCACTGCGATAACCGATATTCAAGGTTGAATCAAGGTGAGTCATACGAGTACGGCTTACTTTGTTGTATGTGGAATACATTGATGATGAATGGAGTACACTTTGGTCCAAAAGGGATTTCTCGTGTTACTTTTGAGTAGGACATAAAATCAACTTTGCTAATGTAACAAACAGTCATGATAATTACGTAAAGCGTTCTGCCATGCTGATAAAATGGTTACCTCAGAAAGGTTATGCAACAGAAAAGTAATCTTAGGATCCTTGGACATTTTCTGACCAAGGCTAATATGCGTGTGCAGCGTCTGTTTTGTACCTACTCAACGGTGAGTTACACGCTGCGTTTTACACATCATGTTACACGGTATAACTCATATTCAGCCACATAATCTGTTACTAGGTTCGCGAAACATAATTTATCGCAAAACTAAACTACCTGTAACTAACAAAAAACGTTTATAAATTACCGATACCGCACCGGGCGCACAAGTTTACCTATTATACAACCTGTGCATTGACTCCGGATTTGACTTCCTGCGATAACCAATCATTGTGCAATGCCTTTTCAAACGAGCATAGCATGGATTCTTTCCTCCCTTCTTTCATGTGCCGTTATAGAAAGCCAAGAGGATCAGCCGGCCAGTGAAGTGACCCCAACGTTGCCCCCTGTCAACAGGTGAGGGTGATTCTCATGCATATAATTTATATACTTTATTAATTTTTACTGCGTACATTATTTACTTACGAATGGACTTCAATTCCAGTTCCTGCCCAGATTCAGCGTTGTATTGCCGATAAACGCTAATTCCCTGATCGGGGTTCTGACTTGGGTGTGAGCTTGTTACACTGTCGTGAATATCAGACCCATCATACTTCAAGCCCTAAACAGCCTGAAGCAGTATAATCATGTGAACTCCTTTAGATTTTCCAATACCAAATCATTTCATCTACTCAAGTTTAACGATATGACGGAACAATTGTTTAGAAAACCGTACTCTCCCCTGTTATCCAGTGATCTATAATTTAGCTCATCGGCAATACCAGAACCAAAGTAAAATGAAGATCTGGGATTATTTTGGCTCAGGCCTCACATCCGTGTAATAATGCAAACTCTCCAATATTACTTACGCTTCAGTAGCACGTCAATTTGTGTGTCAAGGATTGTCCAACCCGATTCTACTAATTAGATAAGTTCATTGTTTGTATTACTCACTTTTCACAGGTGCATTCAGAGGCCGGGAATAAAGAACACCGGCTATCTATTGGAACGACAAATGATGTAGGCCAGGTAACTGACCAATGCCGGTTGCATTTTAACCTATAATCTTGATCTGTGCATATATTCAAAAAAGATTTAAGCTTGCCGCAGTAGTCTGTGAATGTCAAGTAACTTGATCCCTGAAACTGCTGGACTCCACGGACACAGTCTTCTCTTGAGTAGCCCCAAACCACTATCATATCATACACCTTGATTGTATGGATCATCACAACTATCTCTGATAAGGATTGTCTACACAATTACAAAATATCTTCTTCCAGTATCCTCTAGCCATGAACAACGTTTCCAAGTTACCTTTATTTGTCGGATTCAGGTATTCACTCAAAGCTTTTGTTCATAAAAGACAATCTTCAGAATTACCATTTCTAATTTGCCGCTAAAAACCCATGCATATAAAATTTGAACTGTGATATCCTTCTGATCTGGTCAGTGTGAGACGCAATCATTGTATTTTCGTTCTTAAGCCACCGACCTAAAACATGCATGAAACAGTATATGGGATACAAAGGGGAGAATTTGGGGGAAAATCTTCTTATCAGTGAGCCATTATTCAAGAGTAACTGGGTAACTGATTGTATATATTGCATTGCACTGCATTATACCATAATATATTACACTGTATTGTATTGCATTTAATTGTATTGTTTTGAGAAGTTCTACTGTATAGTGTACTCCCGATTTAGTCAGGAAGGGACAAAGAGACCAATCACTACCTCTTTGAAATGAGCAAAACCAAGTGTAGAATATAAACTAGTTCAGTCTACGAGGTTCAGACGAAGTTTCTCTGCGAATTTCACCTCTTCAGTTAGAACATGTGGTAAATAAAGTACTGTAGAGTTGCGATAGATATTTATACTGGAGGGGATTTGTCCTAATTCGGAGCGTATATTGGGATACGAGAGATATTCAAATAATTCGGGTCAAACGAAGTGGATGAGGAACCCCAGAATCACCAAGGCAAAATGTTCACAGGCAACAATATGAAGGTCATATGATTGAAAACTAAGAGAGCCCATAAGAATCGAAGAAATACGAATGACATTTGCCAGGTCGCGATTAATTATGCGGAAATCTTTCCTCTGTAGTCCGGAAAAGACTATGAGAACCCACTAATATACAAAAGAGATATGAAGAGCCGTTCTGTACACAAACAGTCTTAGTCTGCAAAATGGAAAAGACCGTCTACGTAGTTTTTGCACAGTCCGTAAAATGAGATGACCACGGTAAGTAGCTGCTGGTTTGTAAAACCCGAGTATATGACCACACTAGCTCTGGAAATTGGGACATGTTTGATAACCCATTGCTCACCGGAGTCAACGAAACTATAAAAAAGACCGTTCACTCAAAAATGTGGAAGAGTGGGACGAACTGTTCTAAATACTACAAGCTTTTCAATTTTAAGAGGTAAAGTGTAATTGGCTGAAGATCAACTGACAGGGAATCACTTTATCGATGTAGATAAAATATCATGCAGGTAGTGCAGCAGATAAGTCGCTAAATGCGTTGCAAATAAACAGAGGGAAAAGGACAGCATTCCGAGGAACACTAAAGCTGCTCACTCAGGGGCCAAATGAACTTCTACTAAATTTTGAGCATCGAGTTCTTTTGGGAAAGTCCTTATAAAGGCGTGAAAGTTGTGAACGGGAGCGGTCAGAATACTCCAATTTTTGGAGAAGTAAGAAAAGGTGGATTGAGTCAAAAACAGAGTAGCTGTCGGGCTAGCTACATCATAGTTACTTTATCGAACTAAGCAAACTTTTCAAACTACAACGATAAACTCAAGACTCTGCTTTCAAAGTACTTCTGTTGCCTTTTAAAGCAAACTGATAGGAATCATTGCAAAAAATAAACAGGAAACCATTCGGCTGTGGATAGCGCGCTCGGTCAATTCGAACACAGAGAAAGTGTCATCAATGAGAGGAAAAGGTTTGTTACAAAATGTTGGAAGTAGTATTTGGGAATAGGTATCAGTCTTTTCGACCTTCAGAAGGTAGGAATAAAATGAAAATCAACGAAGTATGCTGATGAACTAGATCATCAGTTCAATCAGTCGGCTTGTTGAAAATTTGTTAACAGCGAAGTGTGAGACGTCCGAACCCACAGTGGAGGCTGATATGAGTTTTGAAGAAGTCTGACCTAAACTGAAGAATACGGCTTTACTTATGCGTGAACAGAAAGGTAGGGTGTTTGTGAAGGAGTGAGAAGCACGACGATGAGCTCCCTACAGCGATATTGTATCTTTGACCGTAACCATTGTCCACCAAGAATGTAGTAGCTGACTAACTCTACCGTTGCATTTTCTTTTGGGCAGAAGAGAGTAGCATTTCGCAGAGGCCTGGCTGGTTAGATTACGGGCACGTTCATTTTCTCTTCTCAATAAGCTATTATGCTACTGTTGAAAAACACGGTTTTAAAGGGACAATGCAAATCGAATATGGCATTCATTTTATTTGCAAATATGTTTAGACGGCAAAAGAACACTCAAGATAAACAAAAACAAACAATGTAAAGTGTTTTTTCAAGAAGAGCAACGTTGACAGGTGACACGTTCATAGTAGTAACCTTCATTTGTTCATCCTGTCGAGCGATCAGTGTGCTGAACTTGAACATTTTTTTCAGGTCTGACAGTTGAGAGCGTGATCAACAACTGAAACAGGATCTCTCGATGATAAATGGAAATGTTCAGGTTGGTTGGTAATATGTTTTTTTGAGCTGCATTTCCCCTGGTTTTGATAAGATAGGCGACTGGAACCAAAAGCAAAGTACGTGGATGCATGAATGATATCTGCTACAAAAAGAAATAACAGTTCGACGATAACGGAATCAGACCGAGAGTGACAGCGTCAACAAATATTTTACTGTCAGACTACTGATCACAGTATCTCGAAAAATCCAAATAAGGGACAAAATCTAACGACCACTCTGCCAACATCAGGTGAGAAAGTGTAGACAACTTCAGACTTGCCAGACCACACTCGGAATTGATGTAGATCACCACACCACCTCGTATCCTTTCCTAGCATTTGCTTCTCTCCTGATGAAAGCATCCAATGCTCTCAACGAAAACGAGCTTGTAATCAGTACACAAGTGTTCTTGAAAATCCGAGAGTACAGAACTTTAGTTATGAAGTAAATCTTTCAAAATGGGACCTGAATGTTGGTGCTGATCGGTTCGGGGACGATCTTCTATTCCGGGTCTGTGCTACTAGGTACTGTCTGCAAAAAAAGCATGTTTTTGTTTTCTAGCGAAGTTTAACTGCCTCCAAAATGAACAAGCACGAATTGTAGAGGATGACACAGAATATGACGTTTTTAATCTGAGTGAAAGTTTCCTTCGAGTAATGAACTGTTGATTATATGAATTGAGAACAACAGTATCCCAAAAGTGACAGTCAAAGAAAAGGCATGTTGTGAGTGTAGGGTCTGACCTATCGTTCGACAGACGGTCCAGTCTCACTGGTAGACAGTGCGTCATCTCCGGCCCAGTACCGAACCCACGAAACCAAGAAAAACAGAAAAACAGATCGATGATGTGGATTGATGGATGAGTGATGGATCCTGTCAGTGGCATTTAATTCGCAGGTCTTGGTCGCCCACACTAGGCGGACCAATGCGTTGCGTGCAACGAGTGCGTACATGAAGTAACAACCTATATTTTCTTTGTTTTTCACAAATAAAACGAGATCGTTTGCAGGCAAAACAGGCTTCTCACTAGAGTTAGCGGGACGGTTCAGACCACATGTGGCTCATAATAATTTTTTGCTACTCACGGATAGGATTTTGCTTATGTAATCGGCACAGCCCCACTAAACGCCAAGAGCTTTGTATTATGGCTGTTGATATTGAATTTATTCTTCCGTATGTTCCCCGTTTATGAAATAGATTGATGAACGGTAGAGATGATGTGTATGATGAGAACACTTTTCTGGTCAAACGAACCGAAGAAAAAGGCTCACTTACTTTGTACGATCGACCGGAATGACGGAAAATGTTGTCCGGAAAGAAGTAAGGGAAAATTGGAGCAACAAAACAGCTGAACCGCTGATAAACGAAACAAGGAAAACTTGTGAATAAACGTTTTTTAGCTACCAGTAGAACAGATCAAACTTTTATACTCGATGCGAATGATTGCATATCCGAATTCAGTTACTTGGAGTTTATTGTTCATTTTGTAATGATTTTGAACAATTTAGTGGAATCGATTCAGTGGTCCATTAGCACTTTTCAGAATCAGTCTATTTTTACAAAAACCCATCTGTTTGAGAGCTGGGTGCGTAACAACAACAATCCTATTCAGAAAACAGTAACGCGAGATGTTGAAACGAACCTCACATTTAATCCTCTTGTCGGCTTGGCGGCAGATTCAAATTCCTGAGGATCAGTAGTCTATGAGCACTTAGATCAGCTGGAAAAAATTAGAGGGTGTATGGCAGCAAGTGCATATCCTGATGCGTTCATCGAATAACATGACAGTCAGTTGACCATAAAATGAACAATCGCGTCAGCACCGTGCCTTCCGTTGAAACATAGTGCCGCCAGTTGCTTGTTCAAAGGACGACTTGGTTCTGATTTTGCCCGAACCTACTACGCGGCCGATTTCAACATTGTTTATCGAAGGAGAGGAACACCCCCTGTCCAGACAGTTAAAGAATGTCTGCTTCACTAAGTTGTCTCGAATTCAATCTACAAATTACAGTGGAGCAGTGAAACAGTTTACGTAGACAAAACAGAACCTCGGCTGCATATTCGGATGACTAAACTTAACCTGAGCTGAGTTCAGTGTGTGATGAACTAATCAATGTTCTTTCCAAAAGGGTGATAATGTCAGAAATCACAAAACCCCGTCACCAACCCTAGCTGGTCATCTCCTGATGACGTAACATCTAGTTGACGTGAATATTTCCTCTCTATTGGTCTACCTGAGACGAAAAGCACGACAATTGAAACTGACCGATACCATTGCTGTCAATCACAGGAAACAGCTGCGTCAAAGAAACGAATCGCTCATTACCGTTGTGTGTATCGTGGTGACTTGACTTTTGCATTTTTTCTATTAGAAGTACACACATTGTTTCGAATCCCCCAAGGAACGATATCCAAAGGCTGAATTCATCTACCCACTGATAATCCAAAGAGAATAGGAACGTAAACTGCTGTTGCAAACAATCACCGTCTTATTTCGAACTTACTGGATGTGATGAGTCTATACAGTAGTATGTGGCTAATAACTGAACCTCATGCAAATGTTCAGAGGTTGGCTCGTTATTGTCAGGAATTATCATCAATGTCTCTCTGCCGATCTTCAACCTGGACTGGAACGCGGGATTATTGATTGTTGACGCTGAGTAGAAAGAATACTTTGAAAGCAGACCCGGCTAGTCCAGCGGTAGTGTGTGCCCCACGTCATTGCCTCTCAAGTCGAACTTGATGATTGTGCACTGCTGATGAGTCTCAACAACTAAGGTGATCATTGTACCAAAGTTTCCGAATCTCCTGTATATATTCTCCCAAGATCATAGTTTCGTTTCTGACCACACCGAATTTTCCTTAACATGAGAGGTTCTAAATTGTCCGTCAGTGGCTTTCCACCGATCAAGAATCACAACATCCCTGCATCTTGATTATAGATAAAACAAAGTGCAATTCTGATCAACACATTTGTTCTCCTGCTCTGTCAACGCTAGCCAGAGTGCGATGACTTTCAACACGAGTTTAACATCTCCTACGAAGCAATGAGACTATTTGAAGAGAACAGAGTGGTCGCTTTACGTTTCAACATGAGCGAAAAGGACATTAGTGACAATAACTGATTGTGCCATCAGACAATAAAATAAAACAGTTCAAACGTAAGAAGTGCAGTCCAAAAGCACACCAGGCTCCAACAAATTATGACCTGTTATTAGACGGGAGAAAACGAAGGCACCTTACATCCAAACTATCTATCTTGAACTCTGTTCCATCAATCGACAACCACGGTTCGCAAGAACATCTTCACGTTTAGCTGTTTCATTCCCGAGAAATCACAATAACTGCTACTGAGTGCGAAATGCGAAGTCAGGGTCAGTTTGTTTCGTCTTTCAAAAACGTGATTGTTTATGGTCTTGTAAATTGACCAGTTTTGACTTAGGCTTCTTGGATTCAAATCTTACAGTTGTCTTTGAGAGCCTCCTTTCCACGGCCAATGATTCGCCTCAACCAACCGCTAGTGACAGTGTAACATTGCTGAACAGTCAAAAGTAAATTTAAAGATGTACACCATCGCTGTGACGACTTGCTTATTAACTTATCAAAAACCCACTAATATCCAACAAATATCCTAAACCAATAGCAAGATGCGAACAAGATCGTTTGCAGTATTTCAGTGATCGGTTCATGATAGCAAATATTTGACTGTGCAGGTCAATGACAGATTTAGGGAGATATAATAGAGAAATGGGTCTACGAATATTTATTCATTGCCCACATGTTCGACGACAATTAAAGACTTGGTGTGTTAATCAGAGAGGACGATTTGGTGATAACTAATTACATTTATGACCAGGCAAAGACGAGTCTTCGTACAATGGGCTTGCATTACAGCTTCTGCAATAAATCCGGATATCGGTGATCCTATCGGAGTGCCTTTTATTTGTTCGGAGATAGCACCATCGAATTTGAAGCACGTGTAAAGGCATAGGTCCATCAGTTCACAAACTGTTTGTGTTTCCAACGGCTGGTCTCGATGGTGTTCTTGGAGACGTTGCTCTATTGTATTTTTAGCTAGGTCCAAATCAATTGAGGTGAAGAGTGCGGTGACAACAAACGAGACCGTGACTCCATCGTCCTCCACTTTGATGTTTTTAGTTTTTTCAGAAATTGTTCGGCGTTGGTTATAGAGTAGTCCGATCCACATATCTATGGTTTGAGGCGTCTCCATAATTCCTTGGCCGAATTGTACTTTGGTGTTCCAGGTAAGGAGACAATCGGTCTAAGTAGAATGCTCTGCTTATGAACCTTCGGTAATCCGTGGAATTCTGAAGTATTTGAGGCATGCGCTTTCATCTTCCATCTTTTATCTTTGGTAATCCGTTGCAGGTCCTGTAACTTCTTCAAGGTTGTATTGATTTTCTTTTCCAGTTTGCCCGTTGGATCCGTGTTGAAAAGGCGGTAGGTGAAAGTGTCGTTCAATATTTTTTTGGCTTTCTCAATGTAGTCGGCTTTGTCCATCCAGAGTAGACCACAGACCACCGAATAACCATCCACAGGAGTGGGTACTAGCAAGACGGAATGGTGGGCGCATGGTATGTACGCTGAATACATATGCTCGTAATCGTATGATCAAGTTCATGAGTATAGTAACGGACTTCTTTCAGTCGTTGAGATACGATATCAAACTTGCAATGGAGAGGGATAAGAACAAAGAGCTTCCATTCCTGGACGTATTGTTCAGAAGTGAAGGCAAAGGGCACTCTACAGACCTCCTTTTATCGGAAGCCAACACACAGGGACTTTATATTGAGCTTCAATAGTAGTCATCCAAACAGCCACAAGAAGTCGTGCATTCGTACTCTGTGTAAAAGAGCCAAAACTCACTGAAACACAATGGAACTAAGAACACTGGAGGAGAAATATCTTCTAAATATGTTTCGACGAAATGGATATCCAATAAATTTCATTTGAAGAACCATACACGGAATCAGAAAAGAACCAAGTCTGGGGACGTAATCCATCCGAAGGGCAGCACTACCATACATCAAAAACGTATCCAAAATGACCGCAAGACTCCGCAAACCACAAGGCATCACGGTTGCTCATAAACCAACCAACACCCTGAGAAGAATTATATGAGGACCGAAAGAGCAACTGAAAATCGAAGAAAGAAGAAATGGGACAGGCTAGGTGAAATGCACGGACTGTGACAAATGCTACGTTGGTCACACAGGGGGGGGGCTTGCCACGAGAATACACGAACTTAAATTGGCTACAACAAGACATGATCCATTGCTAATAATATCCGTCCACGAGGACCAAGAAGGACACACGTTCAATCTGGAGGAAGTTCATATTCCGGACCAAGCAAACACGAGATATGCACGGGAGTTGTTGGAAGCTGAGCATTCTTCAACAAGTTAAATAAATAAACACATCGAATTGAATCGCTTTTACGATCTTTTGAAACGCAAGAGGTTCAAATAAATCAATAAATGTAAAACGAATAAATGTAATCCTAATCCTATCAACCCATAGCTGCGAAAACCAATTCATCGCGGAGAAACGTCAACCTAAGAAAACCCACGAACCACGAAATATAGGCAAGAAGTATAAGTGAAAATATAAACATAACAACACAAAGGAGCAAAATATGTACAAAAACAAAAAAACATTCATTTATATATATATATATATATAATGTTTTTACAAATATATGCTCATATAATTATACAGATATATCAGGACAGCTTCCATGAGGTCGAATGGCCAAATCAGAGGGCACTTCTAATTGTCAAGTTTTTAAATCTAGAATTTTGCCCTGAAAGGTCAAAATGTCAACTTTCTTTAATTAGTAATTTGTTAAGGTCAAGGTCTCTCCAAGGGTCAAGGTCGAACCAAGGACTGACCCACATATATAAGCAGATGAGCACGGGGATCGCCACCTGTGCATTGATGATGTCACCTTGACTGGTGATGAAACGTTTACGACCTAAACGCCAAGCTCAGCGGTCAGAAGTCACTGAATAAACTGACATTTAAGTTTAAATACAGTGCATCCATCTCATGTTATTGTTATCAATCTATTATAATGAACAATCTAGTGCCACTGCTGTGAACAACCTAAACTCTGACCTGTACAAGCTTTCCAGATAAATAAAAAGAACAAAGATACAAACTGTCGATCGAAAAGCTTTCTTATGCGATAACCCAGCCGACAATGTCCGGATGACTATATTACCGTACGACTTCATTGCCCGATCATCCGCGACCTTGGAATTCCAACAGCCAAGAACCGAGAAGACATCATTGAACAGCCGATAAAATAGAGCGGACTACAAAGAGAAACAAACATATCTCTAGGCCCTATACCTGTTGCTTAGCGAGTGATGGTTGAGCGATTTCGAGCCTTTCATTACCTTATCGAAGGTCAGAGGTTTGAATCCCGAAACCACCATTCAATTTGGCGGTAGGCAGCAAACCCATGTGGTCTGGCTTGCTACAGCCCCTGACCTATTGGAACCTCATTTAGCTCTCCATTGCTCTAAATCTCGGGGTTTGGTTGCCGGCTAACGATAATGGAGCAGCGGACCCTTGAGATTATGGGATTCCCCTTTCGAAAGCACTGGTGCGCAAGCACGTAGTAGCAACATACAATAATTTATATGGGAATGAACTCATTGTAGGTCAGTATGCGGTTCTAACCGACATTTCCGATTGATACATGGGGATGTGATGTGACTAAAAGAGTATCTGTTTTCGCATGAAAAACCCTTTGCGCATTCGGATACATCACACACTCCCAGATGAGAAATGCACACCTCATGAGAGTTCGGTTTGTTGGTGGCTGAAAACGAATCATTTGCATCCGAAGGGTTAAAATGAATTCTGAATTGGAGACAGTTAGTATTTTTAACTAACTGATTAATAATAATAAGAATCACTTATAAAGTGAAAAAACAGAAACCGGGAGGTAAATTCAAAGACGATTCGGTGTGTGCTCTCTCACTAACCAGCTATTGCATTAGTGATTCACATTTGGTTACCGAAGAAACCTATTCTACGTTTACTAGTTCGCATTCTGCTGTGGGATGCTTTCCATCGCCCGCTCTACCGCACGCCTGACTGACCAAGTGAAAGAACAAACACCAAGGTAGATTTAAAAGGACCACCGTGAGTGCACAAACCGTGCTCATTCCACGTTTACGTGATGTGTCGAATCACGCAGAACCAATCACTCATATTTAAGGAACTAATAAAATAATTCAGCTAGAGTTTTTCAGTGTTTTATAAACCCAATATTGGATAAGTTAGATCATTCAAACAAGCGTTAATTTATTACTGGTAAATATTGAAAAAATGGTCGAGTTTTCTGTTACTTATTATCCAATGACGGTTGTTTGTTGGTGTAGGGAAACCAGTGGATCGTCTTCTCTAACATATCAGTTTGTTTCGTTACAAGTGTTAGTTAGGTTACGGATGAAATTGATCTCGTTCTTTGTTTACAAGTTTTGCTTTTCACACTTGACAAGCTACGTCGACCGAACTACCAAAGACCTGGTTGATTATACAGTTGGACAACAGCCAGCGCGGCACGAAAATGTACAAACCGAAAAAAAGTACATATATATATATATTCATGTTTATAAAAAAATATATATGCATATACTTATACGGATATATCAGGACAGCTTCCATGAGGTCAAATGGCCAAATTAGAGGGCACTTCTAATTGTCAAGTTTTTAAATCTAGAATTTTGCCCTGAAAGGTCAAAATTTCAACTTTCTTCAATTAGTAATTTGTTAAGGTCAAGGTCTCTCCAAGGGCCAAGGTCGAACCAATGACTGACCCACATATATAAGCAGATGAGCACGGGGATCGCCACTTGTGCATTGATGATGTCACCTTGACTGGTGATGAAACGTTTGCGATCTAAACGCCAAGATCAGCCATCAGAGGTTACTGAACAACACTAACCTGTGCTACAATCATCACCAATTTCCAAAAAGATTGAAAATTGTCCGTTTATATATGACACTGGAAAATCTCCCGGCACATGTTTTGATTATATTTAGATGGATTCGCCAAAAATGAACATCGTGAAGTCATTGGTTCTTGAAAAATATAAGTTGCGAAACATTAGCTCCCACGTTTGTGGATTTGACAAGGAAATAATCTACAAAAACGTGATAAATATATTTACGAATTACTGAAAACGAGCTTTTTCACCCATGTGTGTACTGAAAACGCAGCCGAGCAGCTGAGAATGAGACCAGAGAGCTAGAACCACAATCGGATGTGACGAAGTATGTTTGTTTCATTCGGAGCGCCCTGGGGACTGCTCATTGGCGACGTCCTTTTATTTACGTGCCTTCATGGCCACTGGCTGTGTTTTATATCCCGAAAAGGGGATTTTATTCTTATCAACTTATTTGCACGAAAGCTCTTCAACGGTAATCTTACCAACGAGCCCACTCATAATCGACTCCAGTGAACGTATCTACTTTTCCATCCATCGGGATTAGATGAGTATGTTCATCACATAATAAATAACTGTTGCCAGTACTTGAACGAAGGTGCCTTGAAAGTGCTAATCAGGTCAAGGAAGTACTTCATTTGTCCGGAAGGAGCGAATTTCCAGTGAAAACTACCAGTTACTTGCTTTGACAATGACAATGAAGAAAGAACTTGGCGAAAAATGGACAATCGTGATTAAGGGAGCTTTTTCGAAAGTGGTTCAAGAAGTGCTCATTCCAAGCAAGAAACCCTACTAGATATGGAGTAACCGAATAGTAAGACGTCTTAGTTCTGGGAAATATCAATTTATATCCACTACGTTTAAAGGATTGTGAATTACTACGAACTGGAGATGAATTCGACTGGGGTGAGTCAACAGAAGGTATAGTGCTGAACAAAGGTTGACACGCAGAAAGATGGATGCTTTCCGCGAAACTCAATAACGCAGAGTAGGACGTCATACTGCAGTTAAAAACGTACTTAGGGGGACGCTTGATCAATGCAAAGTCTTTGACAAGCAAAACTAGAAAAAATGACAGAGGAGGAGTAGAATTAGTGCCGCAGCTCATAAGAATGAATAGAGTTGGAGATAATGCGAGTAGGTACATATAGAGACGTCAGACGAGAAACGTAAAATGTCAACCTTCTTATCTTCAGAAAGGTATCTGGTTCACTTAAGATCTACTGAGATAAGTATACCAAGCTATCTATAGAATTGTATTCTTTCCACGCATGAACAGTTTACCACGAGGGTTGGATAGTTTGATTGCGGTGAGCATTTATGTTCAACTGTAATGAGTAGTTATGAACACTTGTTTGGATTCAATGCTAACTCGACGGCTTTGGGTTATTCCGTCTTCTTATAGATAGATTCTTGTAGTGGACTGGTGGTGACACTGTTCCGGGGTTTAGAACAGACCACAACATCGGAGCATATGGAAGTGAAGTACGACAAAGTACAGGAGGGGTCATACATTTACCAATCGAAAGAAAATGATGGTAGGATAGCACCATGTAATACCCCACCGGTAATAGGCATTGTGGAGAAAAAGGTATGAAAAGGTCAGCTACCTAATTGGAAAGTGTTGAGGATATCCGCTGTCGATCTGAAAGATTTAGTAAACGTTCTCTACGGAGAGAATTTAAAACCTTGTTGGATATGTTTTTGTTTTACCACATCAATGGCCTTTCTTGATTGGTCAGAAACTGACTTTCGTTTGGCACTCTGCCAACCACTGAAGAAGGAACAATGATCGAGATTTCCTTGTTGTAACAATATACTGATTGCATTTCCCGAAGAACCGACTTTTAACAATTTTTGTGGTACAAGAAACAAGCTAAGATGTTTTGCTTTTCTGTTCAATAAATAACACTTGAGTGGAGAAGACAGCTAACAATATCCAAAGTAGAACGCTATTTTCGGCCCGCAAATTGGTTAATCTCCGAAAAATAAAGGTCGCTTCAATACTGTCAATTATTATCTGCTCGAAAGTCTTGAAAAGTATTAGCGTGATTGCGATGGGTTGAAATTTGCCCTTTACTTTCTCCGGTATTGAAGCGATACGAACTTGGCTTCAGAAGAGTGCGAGTTTGCTTTCATACAGACATCGAGTGAATATGGGGGAGAACACAGGAGCATAGTTGATATTGCACGATTTTTAGAATGTCAGAAGTTATACCATCGGGTCTTGAGGCTTCATTGATATTGATCGATTTAAACTCCCTTCGAATACATTTCGGATGAAGGTACTGAGGAGTTACCAATTCGCCCAGGGTTCCAGGTACTTTGTGCATTAAATCCGTTAATTTATTTTTGGTAAAAAGAAGTGTTCAGTTTTTCGACATCGTTCGTTAAGTAATTTGGTTGTGGTGCGCGACCACATAGCATTTTCAGTACATTACATATTCGGCGAGTGTTTTTGTCCATGATTATCATGCTCACATGTAGTTCTCCGAGATAAGCAAGTTCTTCTTTTATGCAAAGTTTTACCAGTTATATTGCTGTTTTGCTTCGCGAAAGCTACGCTCTTTCATTTATCCCCCACAATTTATTTAGAGTCCTCGAATCGAAACGGTCCGGAGGCATCAAAATCCCTGTTCGTTTCCAGTACGTTCTGTAGCAGAAGTTTAAATAGCTCTTAACCCGTTCACAGTGTAAGTACACATCAGGGTCGTAAAAATAAATCCATATTGGAAGGGGCCACCATGCCTTTGAGTAACGGAATATAGCGCCCTTTGCTCCCCTTGATGCATCTTTCGGACTGGGTTGTTTATTACGTTTCGGTAAAAGCAGTTACTAAGCATTTTAGAAAGTTGACAATGAAGTGGTCGGATAAAAGGGTACGCCCAAGAAGTTTCTCGGTGGACGTATACAACACCTCCTAGCGATCTTATCCCGTTCGGGTTCATTATTTGTCCCAGTTACCGACCTCTGGTTCCCTAAAATCCTAAGCCCTATTTCATTATTGTTGATACGGTATTCCCACCGTATCCGGGCAATACGACGGAGATAAGTATAGTCAAACGCAGATTGTCTTCGCGTATCTTCCACCGTGACCACTATATCTTTGAGGAGCGTAAAAAATCGGATTAAAATACCGCAGTGCTAATCCGATCCTGGACAGATAGTCATAAGTTACATTGGTACATAAGGTAACTAAGGCTGATGAAAGCCAAACTCGCCTTCTGCATACTCGATAACACTTTGTCCTGTATTCGAACACGGTCGAGAAGTAACTGCCTAGGAACTAAAACATACACTTCACCCTTGATTGACCCTATCAGAACGTGGTTTGATGTAGAGGAAACCTAGTTCTGCAGCATTATTTTACACTTTACAGATAAAAAAGCATCCTAAAAGTGGCTGCCCAACAGTTTACACAACCAAAAAAAGTGTGACCTACCCGGATCTTCACTCAAAAGAACAATACCACCAGCGTATTCTCAGCCACACAGTTGAAAGCCCGAGCAAACATCGATACGGTCACTCTAAAAAGACGGTAGCTCCACCTGAAGAACCAGTTCTGTCGAAGTTTTGAAAGATAGAACGCCGGATAGAAACTCTGACGAACACCACTCCATGTCGTGATCTTAGATAAAAGATCGCAAGAACGAACTCGGTTTTGACCGTTTACTTACTAGGGTTGGAAACGTGAATTGAATTTCTCTGGCACTTCCTTCAGTGTGAGACAGCGCCAGGGAACTGTGTTGTCGACTGAATAGAATGCCGCTTTCAGATCAAGGAAGAGAGAAATTGTGCGTCCTCGGAGCTGGGGGCCTGTTCTGTTGCATTCCTGGAAGGGTAAATTTGTGGTCAGTGTAACCCAGACCGGGTTTTAAACTACCATGCGTACATATTAAACGGGCGTTGGATTATTCGTGAAGAATAGTCCCGCTGAGTCGTTTGCATGTGATGCTTAACATGCTGATTACTATTTGGTCTTCTCAAGAGGACCTGTTACATTTGGTATAAATCGGCACAAACACCGATTCACACCTTTCTCTCCAAAAACTTCCAAAACTTCGAGCGCATCCTTGAAAAAAGACGGAGACATCCGATTTGGTTCATAAACTTTGTACCATTTCAGGAAACCTACCACCCGGATAACTTCCATTTCTGACTGAGGGTTGATATACCCGCTTTGTTTCTCTTTCAGGTATTATCGAAAGGTCCCCCGTGTAGCTGGGTCAGCTGAACTGCTCTTAGAGTGTTCGGCTCCGCGATGACATTTATTGAAGTGAATCAGTGAGTTTTTCAGACACATTGATTGTCTCACTCCTATATGACTTCCGTTGACCGGTACCTGTATTACGACGGGGCTAGTTGCGACTATTGCCAGTAGCATTCGCTACTTCCACTCCCCTTCGTTTCATAATTCACCACTGGTGGTTGTCATTCTTTGAGCTTATATTCATTTGACAACTGAGGGCCGTGTGCAACTCATTGATCATTAAGAGGGACAAAACTGCGAGCATCGAACCGAGCAACAGGTGCTGAAAATAATTACTGTTTGTGAGGCCAACTATGAATGGAGTATTATGTCACAGTGGAAACGGTATAGAAGGCCAACTTGATATGATGCCAGTGTATGTTTGTGTTCCATGAATCTGGCAGGACGGTTGGCTTTTGGTTTAGCTCGACCACCCACGAGAAGTGAGAGCGGAAACGAACGTATACCAAGGGGTGATCACGGTCCACAGATGTGAACCAAAATTAACGACAATCTTCTATTGATCAACACTAG